>JAJKFL010000001.1:47580530-48185530 GCA_021186555.1 Reticulitermes speratus
CTTGATGGTGGAGGATTGAATGATTAAAACGATTTCGCATAAACTGAAATTAATACTAAGCAGAATATAATATGGAAGTACGAGGCTTGAGACACTCATGTTGGGAAGTGGGTCTACCAACATTACTATCTTCTGTGACGTGACGCCGTGTAGTCTGATAAAAAAAGGTATGAATGATTTCGAGAAAGCTTTTGCCTACATTGTCACGGTATACCTCAGTGTCGCTTTTTCTGCTCTGCTAAACAGAGGTACCAGAATCCTCAACAATATTGATAGGAGTACCTCACGCTAATAGACGTCGGCACATGCTTCTTTAAGTCTGGCCTGAAACATTCTTGTGTTCATGCATCAGCAATTATGCAAGGACAATTTATGCTACTGCATCTTCGATATAGTATGTATAATATTAATTACACTGTACTACATATCTTGTAGATCTGTCCGTATTGATCCATAATTTAACGTATCTTCATAAACTAAAACAAATCACGTTTTGAATTATGGCTATACTGTTATTTTCTGCCTTGAATTACCATGACGTAACGAAAATTTTCTGATGTCATTGATAGAGCACCATATATAATGTCACGCTTCTGCACTTACATAACTTCGTAATACGTCCCTTTGAAACTTTCCTTGTTAGCCTCGTTAAATGTAAGTATTTTGAAAATGATGGTGTCAGGCTGACATCTAATTACTTATTTCTGAATCACGATGGTCATATCTGTCCCATCTGCTTCGACAGCCAATAACTCAGTACTTCAGTTACACACATTGTAAAATCTGTTATCGTTTGATTCTCAGAATAGATAACAACTACCCTTATTCCTCAACGCGTTAAATTGTTCCGTGAAACGAAGGTTCTTTTTTTCACATAAAGGCAGGAACCAATTTTTAAACATCAATAGATGATTTCTGCTCGTTAATTAGTGTAAAGGAAGCGTCCGCTTTCATTCAAATTGTACACCTGATATTTTGATTGTTATATGTCACGACGCTGTCAGCTGCTAAGATTATATAATGTGGGTGAAGATGAAAGAATGGGTACACAAAACTTTTGGAATGATACTGACGCGGAAACCTGAAGAACTCGGAGATAAACATGTCCCTGTGACAGTTTGCCCACCACAAATCCCAAAAGGCCTGGTCTGGTTTTGAACCTGACCTCTGCTGTCAGAGGCCGGCGACAAACTGCCTGAGCCATGGCTCGTCTCCCCTCCTAATTTAGCAAATGTCACCAAACTGAACACACAGGCACTCACAGACCGCTATTATAATCGTACACGATTGTTTGTCTTTCGGAAAGTGCCCTATAAAGCAAACGCTGACAAGAGGGCTACGCCGACCGGCTTCTAATTATTTCCACCTTGACCTCGTTCCTGTTACAGCACCCTTCTCTAACATCAGCCTTCTGCACATAGTCCCAGGTTTGAGGCTACACAAATTTGATTTTTCTGTACCGTGTCTAGATTGTCAATAAGAAGTCGAGCGAGTATTAATGCGTCCAATAACATCGCTGTTCTTGGGCACCGACAACCGTGAAGTAACGCTACGCGTTGCCAAACGATTATACTGTTGCCTGATGTTCTTAAGGCGACACCTGTCTTTTATTATTAAATTTCCTGCCCAACATAACAGAACTACGAAAGCGTTAAATTGTAGATACACAGCTTTTCTTGTTGCTTTACATTTCATTTAAATGGAAGGGGAGGCGAGAATACAGCCATGAGATGACAAAATTATGGTTCTGAACTTCTCACCCTTCTTACAAGATGCTTCATTTCTATAAAAGCATTTTTTTTAGGTTTAAAATATCTTAGGAAGCCGCTATAAAGTACTATCCGTTGGTACCAGACAACCTAATTTACGGTGTTTTCATACTGAATTCCCTAGATTACATCTCAAGGTCTGGGGAATGTATAGGACAGTTCCTTCAACACGTGCTCTCGTTTCCGAGGAAAAGGCCATATTTATTATACATTCGAGAGCGCGTAACATTATGGAGGAATGCGTCAAAATGTAACAATTTACAATTTCCATTCTAGAACTTTCTTATTATACCCCGACATGTTTCAACGGAATGCTGAAGCACTGTCAGAGGTATAGTATACGCATTTTTGCAACACGTTTCAGGGGTATACAGGTATACATATTTATATGAATGCAGAACTACGCAGAAAACTGTAGGACAACAACTGCTGCGGTCTAGGACTCATAACCTGAGATTTGGAAGGTATTTAAGAAATGCTGGTAGAATTGGGTCGCCCTCGGTGGACTAGTGGACCACTGGAACCAAGGTTCGCGGGTTCAATCCCGGCCGAGGTCGATGGATTTTTAAGGGTGATAAAAATCCGTAGCACAACTTCCTTCGGAGGGGAAGTAAGCCGTCGGTCCCATGTCGTAGATTTACGGCATGTAAAAGAACCTTACGAGCATAAATTGAGATGTTTCGTAAGCAAAATTCAGCGGCCATTTCTCACCGAAGTCTTTTAATTGACTGCTAGATGGCTCTGGCAGTCATATCAGGATGAGTAGAACTTGTGCAGTCAGTGAAATTGTGCAGTCAGTGGACTGGTCACTCACTACGGAATGCACACTTCCAGACCAAGAAACCTCTGAGATGAGGCCCTATGCTCCGCAAGGAGCGACAGGAGGAAAACTAACTAACTAAACTGGTAGCATTGGATGTGTTTCTGCCTGGCACAATACGAACAGGCAGTGCACCCATATAGCAGGCTTGCCTTTCCCTCCTCTTCGCCCCGCAACTTTCAAGTTATCAGTGTTAGATTGTAGACACAAAATTCTAGAAAACTGATTGTGAAAACTGTGTTTGCATGGATGCGTAATACAGTAAATAACAGTATAATACCGACTATGAGTGGAATAATGAAACGACCTAAGTTTTAAATATGTTTTGAGCGTTCTCGTAGCCTATGCTGTGCCGCAGTTAATAGATTTATAAGTCAAGAAAGCTATAAAAGCCTAAACCACAGATGCATTCGTTTATGAATAACTGATTAATATAAACAATTTCATGTTATATTCTTTGAAACCCCTAACAAAATACAGAGACCATACAATGCCGTAGAGACCTACACGCCGATAAGGCAAGACTCGTAAGAATTTTCCAGTATCATTCATTGAGACTTCATTGTATCAAATACAAATATAGTGTCCTTGGTAATCAAGTCTTAGAATTCACTGCAGTAAGAAATTTAAACCTCATGGCTTACAAGTATATATTAATGCAAATATATTTATTAAACCTTAAAAATATAATAAGAGACAGAAAGTTACGATAAATGTTTTTATCCTTTAATAAAAGATAAAGGTAAAGTTCTCCCTAGAACATGCCATGAAGGCCCAGAGGGGGAGTAGAGGTATAGCTCTACTCTTTCTTTAACCTCGGCGCTCGATGGAGGTGGGTGGTCAACGCCACGCCCCGGCCGCTTTACCCCCGAGAAATAGACCCGGTACCCATTGTATAGGAGGCTGGGTGGGCCCCAGGGCCGGTCTGGACGGCTACGAAATATCTCGCCCCCACCGGAATTCGATCCCCGGACCGTCCAGCTCGTAGCGAGTCGCTATACCGACTGCGCTATCGCGACCCACTTTTATCCTTTAATAACATGTTTATAATCTGTCGCCCCTCTACCCTCGCTTCGCGCTCTGAAGTCGTATAGGAGGA
This sequence comes from Reticulitermes speratus, assembly GCA_021186555.1. Classification (NCBI taxonomy): domain Eukaryota; kingdom Metazoa; phylum Arthropoda; class Insecta; order Blattodea; family Rhinotermitidae; genus Reticulitermes; species Reticulitermes speratus. The sequence continues at coordinate 47,584,219 of JAJKFL010000001.1, forward strand.
GTGCAAGTATTTTTAACTTCACACTGTATGTAGGTGAGTGGTAAATTTTAACATCCGGCCGCTTTTCTCGATTTATGTATGAGTATTGCCTGACCTCAGTCGACCTCGGTGGACTAGTGGTTAGCGTGCTCGCCACTGGACCCAAGGTTCGCGGGTTCGATCCCGACCGAGGTCGATGGATTTTTAAGGATGATAAAAATCCGGAGCACCACTTCCTTCGGAGGGGAAGTAAAGCCGTCGGTCCCATGTCGTAGATGTAAAAGAACCTTACGGGCATGAATAAAAATGTTGCGTAAGCCAAATTGCCTCCATTTCTCATCCAAGTCTCCTGACTGCCTGCCAGATGGCTCTGGCGTGCACATCAGGATCGATAGAACACTAAGCGCGGCTAGCTGGCCGGTCACCAGCTGCCATGAATGCGCATGACTTAGTAACCTCGACAAGAGGAGGCAAGAGGAGGCCCAGGCCCATACAGGGCTGTTGAGCCAAGAATTATTATTATTATTATTGCCTGACCTCAACGGACCGACGGACTGTTGAACAGACAGCAGCATAATACGTGATTTGACGTCTCTTAAACACCATAGTATCGCAACAGAAAGCTCACATTTAACAAATAAGGCCCAGGCGACGTATTCATGGCGCCATACCTTTACATCTGAAGTAAAAAAAAAAATGAGATTATCTAATTTTAGTTCACGAAATGTGTGATCTGAAGAAATGGGACCGAAAAAGTACGTCAGGTTAGTTTTATGACAGTTTTATAATTAATGGTGTTGAACTGGGGACACGGAACGGAAATCTACGTACATAACAATTGTGTGTGCGTAGTTTGTATTGGACTACCATGAAAATGGTGGTAGTAAACTCGTCCAAAACGTCGGTACCAAGTGACACGGCGTCATATCTCAAAAGGATTGAATCCTTATTTCTGAAATATTTATCTTTCCATTGCTGGCTTCGTATTCACTTGTATACCAACATGCTGAGACTGGTATTACTATACAGAATATGGGTAAATAACTCTTCATTGACTTCCAACGTACGTAAACAGAAGCTAACACAAAAGGAAGATTATTTTGCTGTCAGAAAACCTTAGCTTGAGAAGTAAAAATGGTTATAACCTTAGGATTGTACATAGACTATATAAGTGCTCTGTACGCTGGATTTCGAAGTCCACAAACTTATAATGTCTCAGTGATTTGTTTTCTTCCATAGAAAATATAGCTGCCGGGATCGTAATGTACTGAACTTGCCAGGAAATTAAATTGAATCAGTATTGCAATGTAGCTGAAATTATCTCCCGATGTCCTTTTAATCTTCTTTCTCTCTTATGCACATTCTTTGTCGGACGAGAAAAATAGTACCGATGCATACTGCTGAAGTGCATTAGCGTTCATTCAGGCCACTGAGTATAAACAACCCACGTCTGAAGCCTTGCTTTTGGTGTAAAGAATGGCCCTAAAATGGGAGTATACTGGCACGGGCTTTATATAATGTACATTTCTCAGCACTGAAAGCAAGCTTATAAGGAACTTCTAAAAGAAATAGGAAAATAGTCTTAATACTGACTTCGAATCTGGGGAGATATAGATCGCAGGGTTTACAACGAGACACTATATTAGTAAAAATGCATTTTCGACCTTTCAAAAACTCATCTTAATGCCATCCTCACATCTGCTTCTGCATCAATTCCAAACAGTCTTCCCAACCAAATGATATACAGCCTGATCGCAATTTTGTGGCACTGGGCAAAGAACAGATTCCAGTCGCTCAACTTGGACTCATCCGCGGGAGGTACTAGAATGGTGTCGGGTTGGTTACAAGCAGTTGCTGAAGCAGATCGTTCTATAATGCCTCTACTAACCGAACAAAAACTGTTCTTCACACAATACTCTTACCATACTGTGACAATCACAAAGATAGTGAATAACAGCGGCATCCATAGTCAAGGACACGAAATGACGGACAGTCTTTGGAAGGGCATAGCAGAAGAGGAATTAAATTGCAGAAAAATGAGCTGATGTACGAACACAAATTCATATTTTCAGAGAGACGACTCTGCTGCAGGCATATTAGCTCCTTCCAACCCCGAACTCCTCTTGTTACCTCAGAGCTGTATGCATGCTCGCGCATGCACGTGCCATGAAATTGCGATTCGACTTACGCGTTCGTCAGCTACTGTTCTAGCCAACTGCCCAGCCATCCCAGCCTCCTAAATTTTACTGTTGAACAATGGCCATACCAGGTGATGTTTGTAAGAGTAACTCGCGACGTTCCTCGTTGCATAATAAATGGATCTGCTCACTTAATTCAGTCTTCCTATGCCAAAATATTTTCGTGAGCACTTTGTTTTTTCGCTCACTTGCATTTTTTCTAATTTTCCAATTAACTACATGCTCAACAGCTCAGACTACCTTGCGTCTAATGACAGAAGTAAATGTATTAGTGAGTAAGGTATTGAAAGGATGTGGAAGCAGTCGTCCCCGAATTTGAAGTAATATTCCAGCATTTGCTATAGGAATTACGACAAAGTGCGGAGAATTTAATTCAGGAAGACAGTCCCTGTACCGAGATTTTTACTGGGAACAATCCAATATAATGAACAGCAGTGCTAACGATTCGACAGCATAGTTCATTCAAAGACATGTAATTTATATAATCATAAAATTACGAGATGGGTTTTACACCATACAAACCAAAGGGCAAAATCATTGTATGTTGAAAAAATATGATTATTTTGTCAGATAATAAAAGGGACTACAAGCTATCATCATAACAACCAATTTAAAAATGTTCAGCCGCCATGTTACGTCTTATTTGCGATAACAGCGACACCTAGAACACCCGCATGTTATTTGCACATGCGCAATCTTGCCAGTCATAAACAACTTAAACAGCGTTCGGCTGAACCTGCAAATAATTTTCCATGAAAGCCAAGCATTAAAATTACAGTCGAACTCGGTTATAACGTCATGAAAAGGGCTGAATATTTTGTGTCGTTATAAACGAGTGTCGTTTTAAACGAGGAGTATAATCTTATGGTTAACAGTGACGAAATAATTGGTACCACAGGAAATCTGACTGTATAGGCAAGGTGTCATATAAACCGACGTCGTTATAACCGCTTTCGATTGTGTGTGTAAAGAACGAACTTTGATTCCTGTCTGAGGTACTGAAATTTATATTTGCCATCGCGTCCAAATTATTTGTAACGCCCGACCGTTCTCCCCTCTAATAGTTACTTGAGCGCGTTTCTAGATACTAGAGCTGGTTGAAGAGTGGCTACTACTGACGTATTTGAACATATAATATATTTCAATTTACTTAGTTTTTGGAATATGTCCATCTTCTAACATTACCAAATTAGCAGTCAAAATACTGGAGAATTCACGATAGACAATATGACGAAAAAATTACTTAAGTGTTGCATACGATCAGCAGAACACGTTAGAATTAATTTCCATATCAATTGTTATTTTCTTCGGCATATTTTAAAACTGAAACGATTAGAAATACTTGAAAAGACGTGAAGTTTACAACAATTTTAATCGTAATTATAAGCGGTTTGAGCGAGAACATCAAGTGCCAAATTCTCCGGTTATCGGGTAAATAATATCAAAATCTGTAATAACGAGACATCCTATGTCAGTTCCAGATTGCTTTCCTGTGCACCATTTAAACCCCCTTTAAAGCATAACAATCGAAGACATGTACAAAGAAAAGGAAATTGCTTTCCACGTAAACACATGCCCAAGCACAAAATAAAACCTAGCGCATCTTTCCAAATAACAGCGCATCCATTAAAGTACGACAAACTAGTACATTTTCAATGCGCCTTTATTGTTAATATAATTTCCTCTTTTGTGCAGATGCAGTTAATCTGTCATGGCCGTGTATGTCACAAAATAAGAATTCGAAAACACAACAGCTGTATTATTTCTTAAATTCTTTATACAATACAATATTTCATGTCGGAAATAGATAAATAATTTTTATTTTTTTTCCACTGTCAACAATTAACTTTCAGATACAGACCTACTGATCTGACTCAAAGACTACCTAAATAAATAAATAATAATAATAATAATAATTCTTGGCTCAACAGCCCTGTATGGGCCTGGGCCTCCTCTTGCCTCCTCTTGTCGAGGTTACTAAGTCATGCGCATTCATGGCAGTTAGTGACCGGCCAGCTAGCCGCGCTTAGTGTTCTATCGATCCTGATGTGCACGCCAGAGCCATCTGGCAGGCAGTCAGGAAACTTGGATGAGAAATGGAGGCAATTTGGCTTACGCAACATTTTTATTCATGCCCGTAAGGTTCTTTTACATGCCGTAAATCTACGACATGGGACCGACGGCTTTACTTCCCCTCCGAAGGAAGTGGTGCTCCGGATTTTTATCATCCTTAAAAATCCATCGACCTCGGTCGGGATCGAACCCGCGAACCTTGGGTCCAGTGGCGAGCACGCTAACCACTAGTCCACCGAGGTCGAAATAAATAATAACTGTTAAAAAAAACTCGAAGATTCAATGTCACTAATACCAAAGCCCAGAAATCCTCAGCCGGTTTGATCCAACTAACAGAGTCACAATCCCTGTCCCTAAGATGCATCTTATTATTACCCATCCATCTAAGTGTTGCACGTAATTCTTCTTTTAGATCAGACGTTTCCAAAATTCTGTCTTCCTCCCCTGGACAATTCCCTGCCTTAGGGCCAGATAGTTTCCTGTGCATTTTACTCTGTAGTATGTTTAATTGTTGCTGTTTCTTTAGCGTGATTTGCCAAGTTGCACGTCAATATATTATAACAATAAGTAATACGGCTTAGTAACCAATCAATTGTTGCTGTTTCTTTAGCGTGATTTACCAAGTCACACGTCAATATATTATAACAATAAGTAATACGGCTTAGTAACCTATCAATTGTTGCTGTTTCTTTAGCGTGATTTACCAAGTCGCACGTCAATATATTATAACAATAAGTAATACGGCTTAGTAACCTATCAATTGTTGCTGTTTCTTTAGCGTGATTTATCAAGTCGCACGTCAATATATTATAACAATAAGTAATACGGCTTAGTAACCAATCAATTGTTGCTGTTTCTTTAGAGTGATTTATCAAGTCACACGTCAATATATTATAACAATAAGTAATACGGCTTAGTAACCTATCAATTGTTTCTGTTTCTTTAGCGTAATTTACCAAGTCGCACGTCAATATATTATAACAACAAGTAATACGGCTTAGTAACCTATCAATTGTTGCTGTTTCTTTAGCGTGATTTACCAAGTCGCACGTCAATATATTATAACAATAAGTAATATGGCTTAGTAACCAATCAATTGTTGCTGTTTCTTTAGAGTGATTTACCAAGTCACACGTCAATATATTATAACAATAAGTAATACGGCTTAGTAACCTATCAATTGTTGCTGTTTCTTTAGCGTGATTTACCAAGTCGCACGTCAATATATTATAACAATAAGTAATACGGCTTAGTAACCTATCAATTGTTGCTGTTTCTTTAGCGTGATTTGCCAAGTCGCACGTCAATATATTATAACAATAAGTAATACGGCTTAGTAACCTATCAATTGTTGCTGTTTTTTTAGCGTGATTTGCCAAGTCGCACGTCAATATATTATAAAAATAAGTAATACGGCTTAGTAACCTATCAATTGTTGCTGTTTCTTTAGCGTGATTTGCCAAGTCGCACGTCAATATATTATAACAATAAGTAATACGGCTTAGTAACCTATCAATTTTTTAACCTCCAATCCCCGCACGTATTCACAACGTAGTGCGTAATTACATACAGGGATAATTTTGTCTTTTTCTTTGGGGCGCAGTAAAAAAATTTCAAACACTAAAATATTCTATACTTCAATAAAGTAAACGTAGAGTTTTCCCTGTCCACACCATGAAGGCATATAGGGGGGAGTAGAGGTATAGCTCCACTCATTCCTAACTTCGGCAATAGATGGAGGTGACTGGTTAATATCACGCCCTGGCCGCTTCACTCCGGGGAAAGAACCCCGGTATTCATTGAATAGGAGGCTGGGTGGTCCCCATAGCCAAACTGGACGTTTTTGAAAAAAGATAAATCCCTTGCCCTATCTGGATTCGAACCCCAGGCAGTCCAGTACGTAGCCTAGCCACTATACCAGTGCGAGCAACACATTTCATATACATATGAGCCGTCTGTCTTCTTCTTCAAGAAGGGCAGCTTCTGTTACAATTCGACAACAGCTTGGACCCCACAGATCCCTCTCGATTTGGCAGAAAAGTGAAAAATCTTGACAAGGACCAGTCCACAAAGTCCGTCAGATGTTTATGAACTCACCCACTAGATTATCAACACTTCCTAAATTTGTTGTCTTTCTTCCACGGTTTTCGTTTCTTTTTCTCAAGGGTCTCTCACACTTTCCCGCAACCCCACACCTTTTAAATTTAAATCGGTTTGTAAACCTTGGTTAATGAACCAGTCAACAAGTAATCAGTTTACGGTGAGCTGAATACGTGTAAGTTTGACAATGGCATGTTCCGCGTTTCAAAATAAAAGTGTGTGTGATGGGGCTGCCGTGCCACGCCCGGTGCAACACACTTGTGTAATGACTACTGCGCCGTCCATTGTTACATTGAGCATGTCTCCCTCGGTCCACACAGCCCCTGCACATCCGTCCATTTGCACATTTCACCCATCCTATGCTACAAACACGAGCGATTCTTGTTGGAGTTCAAGCAGTGTTCCTTAATGAGACATTGTTTTCTCAACAGTTAACTGAATTTCGTTAGAATACTATGAATATACGCATATTAACTCGACAGTAGATAAAGTTGTGTCATTAGCTTCAAACTCCGGTCATTTTATCTCGGAGATAAAGCCCCTGATTTTCAATGCACGGGAGTCAGCTTTTTCCCAGTGTTGGTATGGATATGGCAGTGTGGGAAAATAAAGATTTTGCCCTACCAGATATCGAATCCCTGTCGTTCAGCCCGCAACCATTCACTTTACTGAGTTAAGGTTTTTCGGTATTTAATGTCAATACCAAGGTGACTAGAATTCAGCTAGTTTACGAAACAGGCTGCTTCAATTTTCACTCCCAATACCCGTCACAATCTTGTAACTTTCAAAATTCTGAGATAATCGACTCCATTTCAGATCCGGCAAGAATGTTTGAATATATTTCTATTGTCCTTTAGACATAGAAGCCTTGAGATGGTCTGATTGTTATCTTAATAAGGATTTGCAAATTCTCTAAAAGAGTTTGCATGTGAGTTTGCCAATCTAATTTGGTCACAGAACCCCTAGTAAAATTCTTACATATATATGAAGCTACAGAAACTAGAAAACAAGTGGGTAAGATTAGTAATAATATTTAAATGTTAAACAAGAAGTTAATATTAAAACAGTCCTTAAATGCGTATATTTAGATACAAAAAATCATATTTTGCGTACATTAAAAATACAACTTTAAAACTAGTATGACGGTCCATAAAAAAACCTCATTTCCAAAATACGGTTGTTCTATTAACTCTAGTGTTTCAACAATTCAGAGATATTCGAAATAATGAGTCATTTTCAACTAAATACTAATATTATATTAAATTGAGTTAATAATAACACTAATAATAATAATTGTTATTCTAATAAAATTTGTTTCGGAACCCTTGATTCATCTCGTAAAACCCCATTTGCAAAACACCGATCTAAGTCAATGTTTGTATCATCCTGACTCCCCAAGCACATGCAGTACTTTGATGTGTTTATAATTAATACCTCAACACGATAGCTGTACCGACAAGGTGTAAGGCAGCAACACACAGCGCGGTACAACAGGACCCTATCGTGTTTCAGTATGTGCAAGAAGAAACTGCACGTATAAAAAATTTCGAAAATGTAGACAACACTGATAAATTTCCCAATACAACATAAATCGAAACAGAAACGAAAGATTTAATCAGACTTCCAGTCTCGGAGTTTCGGTAGTTTATAAGAGAAATATAAGTGGCGCGAAACATGGTCCGGCTTTGCCTCACTATGTGATTTCTCTTATCAACTTTGCTCATCTCCCTTTTTCGCGACACCCATTATCAGGGTTGCTACCAAAAACCTAAGAAAGTGACCTTAAATTTGAGAGAAGAAATGAGAACTATATAAAAGTGAAAGTAGATTACCGTGTTAGGTGTACCAGAAAATATCCCATTGCAATTTCAACAGAAAAATCTACAATTTACATCTCTATTTGTGGTTTCCAAAGATGCCTCAAGCAATCCACTCTTATACATTACAGTTCCTCAGGATACGAAGAAATTAAAACTTCAAAAACGGACGCCATGAACTTAAATTTCTTGAAGGACAGCTTCTTATTGGCCAATGTCAAGGCCTTAATACTGTCTGAAGCACAGGTACCTCTCAGTAGCTACATAACGACAGATCGTTTTCGAAAATCGCTGCCACCTAAAGTACCTATCTGTAACCATTAAGAACGAAGTCATACATAGGGTCAGGATGACAGAATTTCAGCTCACAGACTTGCAAGCATTCATGCATGATACGTGTATGATGTATGTATGTATGTATGATGTAATGTATGTATGTATGTAGTGTATGATGTATGTAGTATGTAGTGTATATGTATGTATGTATGTATGTATGTATCAGTATAGTGTGTATACGTATGTACGAAGCACGTACGTATGTATGTATGTATGTATGTAGTATGGATGATGGATGGATGGAGGGATGGATGTACGTACTAGTATGTTGTAATGTATGTACCTACGTACCTACGTATGTACTTATGATATATACCAAAGCATAGAATATTGGAACGGTTCCTTCACGTACTTATGCACGCCTTTTATCTCTTACTGGATCGTCATAATCCACTGAGCATTCACTTACAGGGGGCGAGCCTCAGAAGAGGACAGCTGTGCTGTCACCATTTGTACATTCTATAAAACAGTAAAAAATCGTTTCACTGCAGGATACATGGAGGCATATTGTGCAGCAGTAAAGTGTCTACATATAACAATATGGGTTTTATTCCCTACCCAAACGCTTTAGCCAATTAATTTGACACGCCTTGTCCCCTATATCCATTTATCCCATTTATGGTTCAATGCAGGTATTTTATAAGGCATAGTATGACACAGTGACGTTATGAGTCAGATCGGCTGCTGATATAGTTCACTTGATGCTGGTAGGCCGGAAACCGCAATTTTAGTCAGGGGAAATGTCAATAGAAACCAACAACTTGGAATATATCGATAACAAAAATATTTCGATGTTCGTACTCGTTTCACACGTTGTCCCTTTCACAGGCAACAGATAAGCTACGATTAACGCCGTTGTTGCCTTTGTGGAAAAATTCACGTAGCGTAAGAAAGTGTAAATAAAACCATTCTTTTTGTAGAGTTCATCCAAAAGAATTCTTGCTGAAAGAGAAATATTCAGTTGCAGACTGGACGAAAGTGTAACTTTTCCTCTTTAGCTGGTTGAAACTAAAATAATATAATACCACAGATAATGCACATTGAATAGTACATATATAAATATAATAATAACCGTGGCTCAACAGCCCTATATGGGCTCGGGCCTCCTCTTGCCCCTCTTTTCGAGGTTACTAAGTCGTGCGCATTCATGGCAGTTGGTGACTGGTAAACTGGCCCGCGCTAGTGTTCTATCGATCCTGATGTGTCGGCAGGCAGTCAGGAGACTTGGTGAGAAATGGAGGCAATTTTGCTTACGCAACATCTTTATTCATGCCGTAAGGTTCTTTTACATGCCGTAAATCTACGACATGGGACCGACGGCTTTACTTCCCCTCCGAAGGAAGTGGTGCTCCGGATTTTTATCACCCTTAAAAATCCATCGACCTCGTCGGGATCGAACCGCGAACCTTGGGTCCATGGCGAGCACGCTAACCACTAGTCCACCGAGATCGACAATAGTACATATATACCACATTAAATAACGAATTCACGATAGTTTTATTATTTATATACAGTAACATTACTACCCGCCGATCCAGTGGCCGTGTGGTCTAAGGCGTGGGTCTTCGGCCGCTCGCTTGCTAGGATCGTGGGTTCGAATCCCACCGGGGGAATGGATGTTTGTCTGTTGTGAGTGTTGTGTGTTGTCAGGTAGAGGTCTCTGCGACTGGCTGGTCACTCGTCCAGAGGAGTCCTACAGAGTGTGGTGTGTCTAAAGTGTGATCAGAAGAAATTACAAACCTCGACACTGAAACGGGAAACCGGAGTAGGTAGAAGAGGACGACTAAAAAAAAAACATTATTACCCACTAATAACCATAAAATTATTTTATTATGCCTACGCTAGGTGGCTGGAGGCTTATAAATATTACTTGAGAGTGTGGAGAGGGAAGGCTGTTTAACAGGTGTTTTCATGAGCCACAGTAACAAGGGAGCGGAGAAGACTACATGACGAGGAGCTTTATGATCTGTACTCATCACCAAATATTATTTGGGTGTACAAATCAAGAAGAATGAAATGACCGGGACATGTGACACTATGGGAGACAGGAGAGGTGCATACAGGGTATTGGTAAGGAGAACTGAGTAAAAGAAACCACTTGGAAGACCTAGGAGTTGATGGGAAGATAAAATTAAAATACATCTTCGAAACGTGGGATGAGGGGCATGGACTGGATTGATCTGGCTCAGGATACGGACAGGTGGCGGGCTCTTGTGAATGCGGTAACGAACCTTCGTGTTCCACAAAATTGTATGAAGTTAGTTTCATGAGTCATACTGTGATGCGGGGTGAGCGACTTAAGGGTACTGAGAAAGAAAACTCTGGTGAAAGGCATATTACAACGTACCATCACATAAATCATCTAAACATACTCAGAAAGACCATGCGCTATTTGACCCAAGTTACCACTTTAACCACTGAAGTTGTTTAATTCAGATCAATGAATGATACCAATTCAGAATTACTACTTGGGTTACAGTACCATATTCTTAACCGCCCCCTTGTGGAAAAGCGACTTCTGATTGAAATATTGCATGGCTACGATCTAGTTACACAGATAACAAAAAGTAGGTTGACTGAGCGGCAGCATGGTACAGAATTTTTATACAGTTGATACTAGTGGCCACGCGGCTTACGGCCTATATAGTGGCGGAAAAACTGTATTCAAGGGCTAAAACGGGTCGCCATAATACAGACCGCAGGCCGGAAGCGGCCACCGAAATGAATTCTGTTAACAAGGCTCATATCAGAGTACTAAAGCCTTTTTAGAAGCGTTTGCATAGTCACGAAAACGCCTATCAGCTTCGTCATATCCGTCCGTCTGTCCGCATGCATCAGCATGGCTCCCACTGGACAAAATTCCTTGGGAATTTCCATAAGAATCTGTAGAGAAACTCCAAATTTGGTTAAAACTGAACAAAAATATCGGGCATTTTACTTCAAGACATAAGTACGTTTTATTGTTTGCCGGCGACATAAATTCTCCATAAAAACATTCTTATATTGTTGATGTTGACGTGTAGCTCTACAATACACGCAGCAAACATTGTTGCGTTTCCACTGGAACAAAGGTTACGCCAACACGCCACAATGTTCCATTCTAAGCACATCTACCTTATTGTTTTAAATATTTATCATTCAATTGACTGCTAACTTCCAGAGTACCTAATACACAATTGTGTTTGGCTGCAGTTGCCTACGGGAAAGTCGAGCGCTATCAATTCCATATTAATTTTAGGCTAAAACCTTCAGAACATCAGTCACGGTTTATGATATAATTCCCAAATTAAATATTAATATTAATTTTTATATTTTGCTACTTTATATTCACAATCTCTATTCGGTCAGTTTGACTTATTCATGTAACAATTTATAAAATGTAGAAACTTCCTCGTGAAGCTGTCAGACCAGGGGTAGCGCCATCGTCCTTCGGTAAAATAATTGCCCACCGCTGGCCTATGCGGTCTCCGAAAAAAGGAATCACCGAATCCAAGCCGGCTCAACGTCGTGGAAATTTATGATTTTCATTATCTTGCACTATTATTCTCCAATTTCGAGGCGGGACTACCCTTCATGTAGGCAAAACACGGTCCAGAATACTCAAGACATAATAGCCAGGCTTAAAACAACACGCGAAATTAAATAAAGTTCATAAACTCATATTTTTATTTACACTTTATAATATTACGAAAAATGTATTTATTTCTTTGTTTATTTATTTATTCTTCGTTTAAAATGTGTGCATTGTGAAGTATATCCATTAAAATAGAAACGGTCACACGCACAGCAGTCAAGAAATAACTGCATAAAATAAGCAGAAAATAATCAATAGGCCGTGTAGAACTTTATGTGGGAAACTTGAAGATATACGGCGATTTTACGAAACACAGACAGTCTCTACTAGTTGCCGGAGCTACGAGATGTGGATAATAGGAGGAAGTCATAAAAAATTCAAGTTTATGAAATAAAATTTATGAAGCATGTCGATGGAATAAGATTATTGTGTACACAAAAAAATAAACTACATTCCAGGTTTTCACTGCTCTTCAGTGTGAAGGTGAATACTGCTTCAGTGTAACAGCACCGTAAGATACAGGCCTTAGCGCCGAAGTTTTGGATAGCCTTGCAGCCTTTGGCTTGAAGATAGAAACAGTAATAACCTCCGAAACACCGGCCATACAGCTGCATCTTTACGGTGTCATCACTCAGAAATAGGAACCACATTAAGGTGAAGCTAGACGCCACCTCGACAAGTTTCCTGACGATATAAACTGTCGGTATCCCCACTTACCAGTCAACTCCCAACCTGCAGCCTGTATTCAGTAACATTATTTACGCGATCATCAGTATTGACGACGACAACAACAACAACAACAGAGGTAAAGTATAAGTAAAACTGTCAAGCTCCAAGCCATAAGGGCGTAGGAGGGAGTGGAGGACTACCGCCACTCATTTTTACCTTGGCACTAGAGGGAGCTGACTCTCAGCTTAGCGTAGCAGCGCCCTCCTACGCTAAGAGTGGACACAGTGCTCACAGTGTCACTTTCTTCACAGAAGAAAAAATCGCAATTCTACGTTCTTCCTGACAGCAGTCTAATTGGCCATAAGTACACTGACTGAGCTACCGGCACACAACACCAAACTATTACCAACAACATTGACGACTACCTTAACAATAATATTAATACAACTGCTGCTGCTGTTAAAATAACAAATAATAATAATAATAATAATAATAATAATAATAATAAGCTCGCTCTGCGAGAAAACGCCAGTGACGTCACAGCCAGCGGTTTCTATGGTTAGAATAAATCTTCGTTTCTGAGTGATGTCACAGGAGTATCGATCTAAGGCTGTGATATCACAACACCGTTTCCATGGTTTCGATAGAGCTTGGTCGATATAAGGCATCGATATGTATTGCACAACTGTAAGTAATCAAACGATTCACTCGAGTATTTCCCAATTCTTTTTCATGATGTTATGTGAGCATTAACTTTCATTGAAATCTTAAAAATTATGATAACAAATTGGAAGTCCTTGATGTGATCGACATCTGGTGTTTTACTGAGTAAGTAAACATCACTTAAGTATTAAATAGCGTCGCTACGAAGTTTGACAATTGGTGTTTTATCTTCCCAAACATAAAATTCAAGTTGTCTGTGTATGATAATCTAAGTTAGAGTTTTATTTGCTTACAAATAAAAATCTTGTACTACCCTTCATTTTCCAACATATATGCCACGCGTAAATATATCACAAACACAATAATAATAATAATAATAATAATAATAACAATAATGCCAAGCAATTCCATGGACAATGTCTTTCTTCAGCAGTTTCGCTGTACAGTTGGTTAAGAAACTGCCTCTTACGGAACCCGGAGATTTATTGCGGCGGTTACTGAAGTCGGCGGCTCAACACTACCTTGAGGCAGTTCAATCCAGTCCGTAGCCTCAAAATCTACGCCTCTAAAGTGTAGACCATAGAAGAAAAACTTAAGCTGACAATTCAGGGACCAATTTCAGTAGCGCACAAACAAACGTTCGTATTACCGCCGCGATATTCTATACAGCTCGAGAAATATTACACCAGCGCCTTAGGCAAGAGTGGAGCAAGTGTACGGTGACACAAATTTTTGCTTTGAAGACAATAATAATACTTCAGTGAAAACCACCAAAGCTTAACCATCATCATATCGCAGATCAGATGTTTAATAACACAACATGTTTCTGTCCGTGCGGCCATCATCAGGACAAAGCACTTCACTTTTAGTAAAATGCTTGTAATAAGATATATCACAAGAACAAGATATATCACGAATGGACCTGACACATTCCTTTGTTAACATATCGCAAACAGTAACAACTTTATACAGCTGGAGCCACAGAAAATAACACGAAGAAATATAAATAACTATACAATTTATTCCAATTTTTATAAGGAGGACTATAGGTTTTATATAGTTTCGTAAAGTATACCTTTAAATTATATCCTTCAATTTCTAAAATTTTACTGATTATATATAATTATTTACTAAAACTAGGCCCTGTATGAGGACAGTTTAATTCATTAATTTGAGTATTCTATCTACATAAGTTTCAGCCAATAAATACGGTAATGCTTGCAGGGTAAACAACCACATCCCAGGGGAAAAACAGGTTCCTCTAGTTCAAAATATTTGTAATGCTCATGTAGATTAGCAATATTTAGTGAGGTATACTTAGACCAGATATTAAGGTGCACCCAGAATTAAAATTAGACCATTCTGTCTTACGGTCTTTCATTTGGACAACGAGTCTATGTACGTATGCCACTCATGCCGATAACGCGGCGGGCAAACCAGCGGCTGGCACGAGCCGTAGGGGACGCTGTACATAACCCGAGGCGTATAGCATCAGGGGGTCTTGCCCGGTTAGGGCGCGAGTTATTACCAGAATAATGATTCGTTTCCTGAATGTGGCTCCTTCAATAATAATAACACCAGTGTTCCTCCACCCCAGCTTCAGAAAAGCCAAACTGCCCACTCTCCCTCTGTTCTATAAGTTGGTCCATCCATCGGATTATCCTGGTTCAAAGTTTTTGTGAAATATGGCTATCATTACTTCCGCTACGGACAGTAAGGTTGTTGAAGGGAGTTGTGATGACCCCTGAAGACACGCCTCGTGTGCATGTATTCATCTAAAACAGGGGAGTGACACACGTTTCTCATGAAACAGTATACAGGAAGCAGCCAACGAACTGCGCTGTGCAAAAACAGATAAATTAGCCTAACTTTGCTGGACACAGAGACATTCAGATTAGTCGCAAAACCGTTAAGGCTCATAGGATTACCGCAAACAAAGCCGTTTCGTCACTACTCCTGAGTTCTCTCCACCAGTTGTGGTGCATTTCGCAATTGGCAGGTTAGGCCAAGTGCAATAACCATACTAGAAATTATTTTGAAAATTTCACACACACACACACACGCACACACACACAAATGTAATAAGTAGGCCTATGGGTTACAGGTATGAAACTCGAGTTTCAAAATTCAAAACAAAATATTCCTAGCCTTCATCTTCTGCCCTTCCAGGTTAAGCAGAATCCTGTACCGGCTTCACTCCAGTGTTTATACGGTTTAACGTTATCTCACCTTCCTTGCCGACTGTAACTTCAAAATAAATGTCTATAGTATATCTTCTTGTATTCTGTCTAGCTTTCATACCCAAGCTTAATTTGGTTAACAGCAAATCAACTACTACACAGGCCGCGCATTTCTTTACCTTTACCTTTACCTTTACCTCCACTCATAGCCGCGACTTTTCCTTGGGTCAGTTATCAGATTTACTTCTGTTTCCTTTTTCTTAAACGCAAGTTTCACTGTCATAAAATAAAATCAGAATGACATTAACGGGCAAACTCCCTGCTTTAAAGTCACGGACCCAACAGGAAACCTCCAAAAATATAAAAACAATTTAATCCGCACTCTTGCCAATACGTACAGTCGCCCGGCTGTTAATGCGCAAGTATTGATATAATTCCTTAATTTGTGAGTTATTCTTTCTCTGATCAAAAGTTATACTTCACAAGAAATAAATGCTCTTAGAGTATTCGAAAGGAAGAGAGTAAGAAATATTTACACTCCCACACAATAAGAAAAAATAAAGCTGAAGCACAAAAAAAAACTAAGAATATGCAGGATATATAGGGCATACACAAAAGAATGGTGCGGTATCAAAAGTGAATAAAAAATGTATTTCTCACCTTACACGGGCACAACATACACCGTCAGCGGCGGCAACTGTCCAAGTTTCTCATTTGGTAATTACAATCCTTCAATGTGTGCACCCTGGGTCACACGACACACAACCACACGGTAATCAAACTCATCCCAGACCCGGTGTAGCATGTCCGCTGTAATGGTCTGCAGTGCATGCGTTATCCGCGGCCACGCAGTAAGCATGAGAAGCGAACTGCTGGTAGCGCATGAGAAACTTAGACAGTTACCGCCGCTGACGGTGTATGTTGTGCCCGTGTAATGTGAGACATAAATTTTTTATTCACTTTTGAAACCGCACCATTCTTTTGTGTATGCCCTGTATATAAGGGACAGACCTCTGAAATACATAAAATCGCCTACAGTAAGATGGCGTGACATATTGAAAGGATAAATAATAAAAGGATGTCAAAACAAATAGTGACAGCCAGATGGAAGGAATAAGGAAAAGAGGAATACCATGGAAAAGATGGACTGATGAGGTTGACGAAGATTTGAAGACAGTGGGAATAAGAAATCGGCATGCTGTGGCAAAAGACCGGAAGAAATGGAGGGGAATTATGTTGGATTTTAGGGCTTGAGAAGAAGAAGAGGAGGAGGAGGAAGAAGAAGAAGCGTTTAATAGGTTAACTTAGGTTATGGTAATATACACGTATTGTGATATCAGCAGAACAAGCAACTACATTCCGGTGGGTGAAAGAAGTTGTCTTCGTTTGCTTGCCTTGTCTTCCTACGCACTGATAGGTATTTAAATAGTTTATTGTTTAGGTCTCTGTGTTTCTGTGTAACCGCCTTTATGAGTACTATTAATATCAAAAATATAAATACATACACAATATAAATGAGTATATAGAAGGAAGTCGAATGTCGGTAATTCTTGAGCATGAGACACTTAATGTTTGCAGAGCATTTGACGAAACACAATTTATAGTCTTGTGGCTCGAAATTCAGTAAAGTCAGGAAACAAAAATAACTTTCTTTTAGATAACGTATTTTTTCTTAGAATAGAATGCACCATATTTATTATTTGAGTCAATATTGCAGCCTTCCAAAGTATAAAAAGCATCATACAGAAACTGTGTCCCGTAACACCTGGTATATTGCAGTGCGCAGTCTATGTGAAACAGACAACGTCCTAATAACTTAGCAACTTAGATTTGTGAGCCAGTTAGTCCCAGTGGGTCACTTTGTCTTTCATTTTGAAATTTTCTTTCACGGAGACAAATATTTACAAAAACCCAAAAATGGAGCTGGCCGGATAGCGTAGTCGCTATAGCGACTCGCTACGGGCTGAATGGTCTAGGGATCGAAACCCGGTGGGGGCAAGATTTTTCCGCACCCGTTCAGTCTGGCCCTGTGGCCCGCCCAGCCTCCTGTTAAACGGGTACCGGGTATCTTTCCCGGGGTAAAGCGGTGAGGGCGTGACGTTGACCACCTACCACCATCTAGCGCCGAGGTTAAAGAAAGAGTACAGCTATACCTCGACTCCTCCTCTGGGCCTTCACGGCCTGTTCGAGAGTGAATTTACCTTACATTTACATTCATCCAAAAATTAAAAATTATAATTCTCCTCAGGGACATTAGACCACCAGTGAATTTCCTTCCCACTCGTTCTGTGTGCCGACTTGTGGTGCTTACGCAAGAGGTGACATTACCACGAGACACAAGCATGCCGTTGTTGACAAATGGACAGGGATATTAAACTCCACGCCAGTGGAAACAGCTGAAGTTTCTTCAACTGGCCATTGTGAGCTTGATTTTGGAATCCAATTCGAATGTCTGTCTCCTTATGGCGTTGCGTACAATAGCAGCGGTACTGAGGGCTGCTATGATCCTGCAGCTCCGATAACAATGAGATAATCCCATTACTTACAGACCGGCGGAATTGTAAATAGACTGGTACACAGGTAGTGGGGTGATTAACCAGGACGTATATCATCCAACCCTCGACAAATTGGCATATTCCCTGACGAGAGGGTGAGGGGGTGTAATATTGTTCCCTTAAGTACAGCCTGGTCCAGCGATACGTGGGACACTATTTTGTTGATAGACAGGTCACATAAAAATATAATAACCTACAAACTCGGTAGAAATAATGTATATTTACGTTATTTAAACATGCTGCTTTAATTGTAGCATTGAAATCGCCTGGAGATACTGAGTAAAACTATTTCAGCCGGTAGAAGGAACTGAGATCTTGAAAGTATCTGTTCGACAGAAAATCTGTATCTTTACCGCTACATTAATCGGCTAGTTCCAAGTTCGTTGCTTAGTCCTAACATATTTCAATGTCACGAGATCACGCAATATCGAAATATCGCAGGCGATAGAAACGTAAGAAATATGAGCCAGCCTTGCATAAGCATGCGAAAGTATGCAAGAAACTTAACAAAAACGGGCGTTCGTTTTATCGCGTTCCTCAGCACAACAAGCGTCGCGGCGGATTCAGGCCTTCTGTGATACAAAGCTGCCGTGTTCAGAGTCAAGATAAAATTGACACTTGTGCTTTCACCTAGTAATTCCAATATCCTTTTATTCTGAAAATGTAGGCTCAGTAATTTCTGTTGCCAAGAAGCTAATATTTTAAACACAACAAAATAAGCACAAATATGTTTGAGAGCTCATGCTTAGTAAGAAGTGGGCCAACACTGTCACAATTTTAAAATTTTCGTAGTTTATTGTGTAGATAATTATACTTCAAATACGTAACATAATAAACCAACTACATGTGAAACACTATGCGTCTAAACATAAAAAAATGCTCTTCTTCAGTTCACAGTTAGATAATGTACAACGACAAAAATCAGCTTACTGAACACAGCATCACAACATGGTTCGGTAAACTACGGCCCGCGGTCCGCGTCTGGCCCGTGGGTTCATTTTATCCGGCCCGCCAACAATGTATCAAGCTTTTAAACCAACAGTCCACTTCTTACAACGTTACAACAAACTGGAGAACAAAGTTGTGTTTGCGTTGTTTCTGACAAGTTTAACTCTGTAAGCTTTTGCAAAAGTTATGAGGTTTTTGCCCTTATAGTGTCCAAGAGTCTAACAGTGTTGCAGCCTTGGCAATTTCGTTATTTGCGTTATCTGTTGTCACTCCAGATCATTCAGCTGTAGAGATACAGAGTATTTAAAGGGATTTGTCATGTAAGGTGAAAATTAATTAAGAAATCGGTCATTATTCGTGATATCGTCATAAGTTGTGCAGATGTTTTCTGATCTCATACATACTCGTATCTTTGATTTTACCACGTCCTGCTGGCCATGCGCGAAGCCTAAAGTGTTTACTTTTCGGCCTGTCTCTAAAAAAGTTTGCCGATCCCTGCTCTACAGTGACAGATGACCCACAGGCCTAACAGCCGTACACAGTGAATACTGGGTTTAAAAAAATCTGGGACTGTCGATACTAGATAACTGTGCCGCTATGAAAAACAATGCGAATATATAAGTCTTATGGCTTATTCCATGAGGCAGAGTCTTTTTTTGAGAAGCGTGTAGTTGCTCAGCTGATCAAGAAATTCCCCGACTCTGACAAAACCATAGTCTCATTAACATGTTTGTAAGGGTTGGCTTCAGGACCTTATATATATATAACCTGATAAATCAACGTAATATCACCTCACATTCTTCTTTTTACATCCGTTTTAATATCTTCCAACCATCTAGTGTCTACAGATTTTCAGTGACGTCTTTGGTTCAGGTTTTTCCATTATGATATTGCAGACTCATCACATTCTCTCCCTAACAATAGGCCTGTTTGGTGAAATGTATACAGGTCGTACACAAAAGAATGGTGCGGTTTCAATAGTGATCACTATTGAAACCGCACCATTCTTTTGTGTATGCCCTGTATTTTCATCACAACCTTACTCCCTTCACCACTTCTCCACCTTAATAGTAAATTCTTGACACGTTATTGTTTACTATCAAAATACATGCTTTTCAGACAAGATAGTCATTCAAACGCTGTACCCTGCAACACAGGATTACAATCAAATAAGTACTAGGGAGCGACGGAGTGCCTTCTGGTGCTGCGTGACTGGAACATAGTTTATGTGTAAGAATAAATATCTGTTGGCAGTTCTAACTTACACAAATATAATGTAAATGTCTATGTCAGCAGCATGTGCCCATCTGGGTTATGTCTCGTCAGATCCTCCCAAGAAAAGCACTGTACGTACAGAGGAAAATAAAGTAAAAAAGTTAAAGTTTTCCTTGTTCACGCCGTGAAGACATATATATGGGGAGGTGAGATGCAGCTACGCACATTCTTAAACTCGGCACTAAATGGAGGTGAGTGGTCACCTTCCCACACCGGCCGCTTTACCCCCCGTGCAAAGGGCCCATTTAATTGGGAGGTTTGATTAGCCCCCAATTCGGACTGGAAGCTTTGGAAAAGAGAAAAATCTCTTGCCCCCAACCAGGAAGCGAAAGACTATTCCTCCGTCATCAAACTCACAGCCCCCAAAATAACTGAATACGTGCATTACGGTAATTAATTCGGGCATAAGAGTATATCATAATTATACTCTGTGGTAAATTCCACTGGACCTTGGTATAATTTTGTAAGTACTACGGCAAA
Organism: Reticulitermes speratus; assembly: GCA_021186555.1. NCBI lineage: Eukaryota > Metazoa > Arthropoda > Insecta > Blattodea > Rhinotermitidae > Reticulitermes > Reticulitermes speratus. The sequence continues at coordinate 47,605,066 of JAJKFL010000001.1, forward strand.
TTCGTGCAACGCAGTACACGCAGCTTGCTTTTTCTTTCAAAATCACAAAATATAATTGTTGCTTGTTTATTGTTTTTACGATTACAATACCAAAACGGTAGTTAACCTTGTGTTTAATTAAGCACAACGTCATGAATGTAGTTCTATAAGGCGGGAGTGGGGGTTTTAGCTCCACCCATTCCTAACCACGGCAATATGCGGAGGTGAGGGATCAGCTGGACCTCAGGTATCCATTGGAAAGAGCCCCTGTTGTTCACTTGCCTAATATCTTGGATCGCTGGAACACTGGGATCATGGGTTTAAGTCCCACACGAAGTAAAAATGCATGTAACCACTTTTCTTTATTTACCGTGCCCTGTCTAGATAGCGAACTTCTTATAGGCTGATCCCCTGTCAAAGGGGACATACATATCTAAACAGTATTAATACTTTCTGAATTTAATTCTGAATTGGAATATGTCAGACAGCCTAACACATGAAACAATAAAAAATAAGTTAAAGAATATGAAAAATAAAAAAATACAAAGAAAATGTAGTATTATATTATTAACGATATCTGAACTTTTATGCTCAGGAGGGACCCCTTGTTGTAGCTGAATGTTAGAAGGATGGAGAAGACTAGCAGAGCATAGGGATATCTGGTGGCGAACTATGGAACAGGCTGTCGCGGCACTGAAGAAGAACAAGAAGAAGAAGAAGAACTTTTCCGCAGTTCGCACTGTTATTTCACAGGCGTTATTTTGTCGATCCCAGCTCTACACACAGATCCCAACAAATGTTTTCCAGTGCCATGAAGCAGACGTTTCAAACATTTAAGATTCTTGACTTCAGTCTTCAGAAAATTGCTATTTCTAATAATGGGCACACACGGGCCCCTTTGCTGTTACTCGTAAACCATTAAATATTGGCTAATGACAGTTGAACAACAATGGAGGGCTGCTCCTCAGTGACACAGTAACAGATTGCTGGCAACTGTGAGCTGTGTGGTCCTGCAAACTGATGTCCCGAATTGACCACAGAGAGACAATAAATATCACAATGACAACATCAGTCTTCTAGTCTTCTGGGAGCTGCACTACATTAAACATGAATGCAGAGACTAAAGGTTCAAAGAAGACGTGAGACACTGCAGCACAACGTATCGTGTCTGAAGGTGTGGTTAGAAAGTTTATGGATCTGTTGTCAAGTACAGAATTCAAACACACAGGTCCTAACTGTCAGAGGAGCTGAGGGAATTGTACGAATTTTAGTACTCTTCATTGCCCTATCCATCTGTATTAAGTTATGGTCATTTCATGTGTGTCTGGAAACACATTAAGAAATCACAAGAAAACCGAACTTAAAATAAGTCTTCAGTATGACAGATGACACTCTTCCCATACCAAATACAGCAGTTACACTAATGTCACACGTTGTAGCTTTAGAATTTACAAATCTATAAGCGAAACTAAAGCTGTTTTTTTTTAGCTCTTGACTGACGTGATTCTTAGACTTTCGCAAGGATCCTGTTTCGGTGTTCTTGCTCATATTTAATTGGGGTGATTTCCAGTGTCACGAATTTCATACCGGTACCAAAATTAGGATTATGGTCTTCTGGGATATGACACCATGCAGTAAATAGGTAGAGAAGTACAAACGTCTTACAGGATCCTGCTACCTCCTTCTTCAGAGTCTAAACTGAAGACCGAGGAAGGAGTTATCTCCAAAATATTGGCACATATTTACCAAACTATATGGTGTCATATTGCAGAATACTGTACTCTGAATACTCACCACGTCAGAACGTCATATCTCAAGTCTTGACCAAGTTTTCCGAACCCCCCAATTATTTGTTACAAAACACGTTACGGGAAGTTAGACACAACAGATGCGGTACTGTGACTGCTTAAGCCTAAATTTCACTTATATAAATAGAGTTAAACAGGATAAAATCGTTGGGATATATATTTCATAGCAAATTCCTTGTTTAAAACTTCCTCTACAAGTGTCTGTGCGTGCAGAAATGTACTCAAATTTATATACATTACTCTTGAGGTAGGCTCTGATTCTTGATCCCACAAGTGACGTCATATGACATTTAACCGGGAAGTCCATTACGTTTACAGCTCCACTGGGAAAAGCCATTTTTATTCCACACCCTTCAACCCTATCCCTTTGTACACACAGCACATGCTGTGTAATAAATTGCGGTCAGTGTTACCAGTCATCAGTCAAAAGAATGTCAACGTATTCATAAGATATTGCGGATTTGTCACTTAAGAGGGAGTTGAGAGGGAGAAAACTGTTCGAGTAAATGGCGGGGGGTGCTTATGGGTTAACGATGTCACAGTGAAAAGACCAGGGGTTGAGGGTGAAAGGGAGTGTAATAATTTACCTCTGTGTCAGGTCTGTGTAGACGGGAGGCCGTAGAACCAGATCGAGGGTACTGTTCTCAACCAAGTGGGACACATTCCAAAGTACTACATTTTCAAATAACATCTTCCCGTGTTAAATATTTTCTTTCTATACGGAAGTAGTTCTAATGGAGGACGCATGCCTCTAAATTAATTCTAACGCCACGTATTTGTTTCTCCCTTTAAGAACACAGAGAAATTAAATCGCAATTATCAAACATGGTTGCCTGTTTATCAATTTTTAGTTGCTTATGTTTCAAATACCAACAATGTCAGTAGCTCAGATTATTTAGCCTCGAATGGTGAACACAGCAATGAATTGCAAGTGGAAGGTTGGTGTCTTAGTCTAGTCTGAAAGAGTTTCAGATTTTACCTGTACGCCTGAGCATAACGAAAAACTTCCGTTAGAACAGTGTGTACCCTGGTACACATTCGAAAATGGCAAGATACGAATGAAGGTCAGAATCCTTACCATCGAGTAAACCTGCTCGGTGCCTAACCGTTTACTATTATGTGCTCGTTATACACACCCTTAATACAACCATCCCCCGACTTGCGTCGTTTACCACCACACACAATATATTAAGCCAAGCGAACAAATTCGTAAGCACGATGCTGACGATATCTTCGAGGTGTTCATCTACCATGATCAGAATCTGACACTCGACAATCTTTTCGAATTTCGGAATCTAAGCGCCCTTAAAGATGAGGACTCTGAGGGATCTGAACCTGATCCCAAGGACAGGACCGTGATGGTTTCAAAGTTAACTGAGGGGCTTAGTCTGAAGCTGGCATCAAGGTGTTTGGAGACAACGATGCGAACGAGCAGCGAGCAGCAACAACTAGACAAGGAATTATAAAGAAGCCTGCTTGCTATCAGGATATTCTGAAGGAGAAGAAGCGATCTTTTCTTCGCCAGACGTAAGTGCTTGATTTCTTCAAATCATCTTCAGGGGCTAGTGCATCACCAGCTGCAATGTTGGATATTGGATGTGATGATCCAGATAATCCGCCTACAGGTCTAAAGGAAGTGCCTCATCCTTAAATTTCCATTCGCTGTCACTGCACATTTTTGTAAACTTTTCATACCCATATCTTCCTACTTGGTTTAAATACATTCTACGGAACCGCTCTCTCCATTTTAACGTTGCGTTTGTTGGAAAACAAGTTTCGACTTACGTCGTCTCGAATAACGTCGACGGTTTCGGAAACACCTACGACTGTATTTAGGATCCGAGATAGAATTGACCATAAAAAGTGACTGGAATACGAGATGGACAACCAAGGAATCGTGGTTCGATTCCCAGGAGAAACAAGAAACTTTTCTTTCTTCTGTTCTCCAGATCGCCTCCGCCCACTCAGCACTCTATCCAATGAGCACAGGAGCTATTTTCCCGGGAGTAAAGCGACCAGGCCTGAAGCTGACTAATCACCTCCATCTAGTGCCAAGGCTACCAAAACAGGCAATATACGAATAAACGTAACATTGAGGCGCTTTCGCGTAACAACTGTTGCCGTTGAAACGCAGTGAGTATTACATATTCTGAGTGTGCGTCTGTTGACTCAGTTATCCAGCATGCAAAGGGCATGTCCTGTATCATATTGTCAGCCACGGCCTGTCTACCTCTACCATATCTTTCCACATTATCTCGTAAACAGCACCATTTTTTTTTAAATATTCAACATAAAATGTGTTTTGATTTCCTCTACAACTTTTGCCTGAAAATTTTCTCATTATAAGAAGAATTGAGGGAGATATAATCATAAACGTAAATTGGTCTTCATGTAAAGTACCCGTCATTCTTGTCGGATTTTATTGAAACTTGAATGTTCTCGGCAGATTTTCGATTAATACTCAAAAATCAAATTTCATGAAAATCCGTCCAGTGGGGGCCATGTTGTTCCATGCGGACGGACGTATGGACGGACGGACAAACAAAGACATGACGAAGCTAATGGTTGCTTCTCGCAATTTTGCGAACGCGCCTAAAAATCAGTGGAACTATTGCTTCAGCCTCTGGTATGTCTCCATGGCCTGCACAAGCACAAATTTACCGTTATTTTACCATCCTCTTTCTTAAATTGTTATATTATACTGCACGTTGAGTAGAAAAAACTGTATTCAAATAGGAATACGCATACATATTTTCCAAATGCGTTCTTTGCTATTCGGCACACTTCATCCCCCCTCCTCCTCCTCTAAATTCATCTTCATCATCATCTACACGAACACCTTTACGTATGTAGTAGCAATGCTTATTCTATCAACCGTCTTTCAAGAATTGTTTAATTCATGGCATGTATATTCGGCAAAATTGTGGCTTCATAGTATCCCTTAATGGCTACAATATATGAGTTGTTAAATTGGAGAGTTATCTATGGAAAACATAGCTATGTGCGTTAACTGTCAGATTTTCCCATTCAAATTTCAACGGGCTAGATACTAGAGTTTTGAATAAAGATTATAACCTTAATGACATATATATATATATATATAAAATGACTTACATACAATGCACACATTTTTTATAAGTTTTCGAATAATACTGCTAAACTTTATTTAGTTGTGCAATTTTCAATTTATGTTTTAATTTCATCACCTAAATCTATTTTAGATTTTCCTGACATTACTATTTTAAGAACAGAAAGGGACATAGATACGTGCGATGGGGGCACACTTTAAAGCACTAAACTCATCACTCATCTCTATGGGATAAGGTAAAGCTTTAAAAGCCTCATCTACGTCACTTGACCTTCCGTCGAGATGTCAATAGGATGTCTCCCGAATGCTAGCCAAGAGCGTCACCTTGGGGCCAACCCATTAAATTAGCAGTGATAATGATCGTAGGGCAGAGGAACAACTTTACAAGCTGTTAATGTGGATACGGGCCATCGTACATCTACGTTTTCTGTCTGTGTAGTAGCAGTCGTGTTTACATGTCGGTCTCGTTCGATAACGGAAGCGAAGAAACTAAATGCTCCCTCAGCATGTTATGGGGCGGGCTCATTAGGAGGAAGCCGGATGGTATCGCGTTGATGGGGGACCGTGATCCAGCCTTGCATCTTGCTAAATAGCCTCGCAGCATTATGGTCACTCCCAGCCACAGTTAATGGCCTTTCAGAACGAAAAATTTTTGAGTAATCATTTTTGCCTAAGCACGATGCCATACAGGCGTATAGGGATAATGCAGGCAAACATTCACACAGTATTTAGTTGGAGGTGACTGGTCAGCTTCTCGCTTCGGTTACTTTATGACCGGTGAAAAATCCCGAAGTTCCATTGGATTCCATCGCGTTTATTTCTTAGTCATGATTTATTTGACAAAACTCCCAGTATCTCAGCCTGTGTTGTGTTTGATGAATGAATAGAAGACAGGAAGGTGTGGAAGGAAGCAGCAGTGGCGTAATCTAGGGCACTATCCTGGAACTTCTCCGGACGGACGAAGAAAAATTACGAAAAACCTATCTAGATAGGCGGCATCCGAGCCGAGATTTGAACCGGGGACTTCCCACAATGTTCGATAGTTTTCATCGTAATGAGAATTTTGGTTATGTTTGTTAAATAATGTGAATTACAGGTACCTGTAGACGAAACAGGAAGAGGCCTATACATGAAAATGTTTCAATTAAAAAAAAAATCAAGTGCACGCGCTGTTTTGGCTATCACACAACTATGACGGGGGCACGCGGTGGCGCAGTTGGTTGAGGCCCTGCGCTACAAGCCGGAAGGTCGCGGGTTCGATGGTGTCATTGCAATTTTTCATTGACATAATCCTTCCGGTCGCACTATGGCCCTGGGGTCGACTCAGCCTCTAACAGAAATGAGTACCAGGATTATTTCCTGGGGGGTAAAGGCGGCAGGTGCGTAGGGCTGACAACCTTACCACCTTCATGTGCCGATTGTCTGGAAATCTGGGCGCCTCAACCTCCTGGAACGCTAAGGGCCTGTACAGGCCTGTAATGGGATTGCTTTACCTTCACCATATTTCCCGGGGGTAAAGCGGCCGGGGCGTGGAGTTGACCACCCACCCCCATCTAGCGCCGAGGTTAAAGAAAGAGTACCTCTACTCCCCCTCTGGGCCTTCATGGCCTGTTCTAGGGCAAACTTTACTTTTTACCTTCACCATAACTATGACACGTGACTTATAGATCTCCTAATGCTACGCTGACAATGACATTTCCAGTAAAACAAATGTGGACTGACTGGTCATGTGGTTCGGATGGGGGTAGACAAGGAATGCGTACAGAATATTGGGGGGAAAAGCTTGATGATCGAAAAGAAGAGGGAAGAATATTATATACGAATATATAAGGTATTCATCCTAGAACAGGCCATGAAGGCCCAGAGGGAGAGTAGAGGTATAGCTCTACTCTTTCTTTAACCTCGGCGCTAGATGGGGGGGGGGGTGGTCAACGCCACGCCCCGGCCGCTTTACCGACCCGGTACCCATTGTACAGGAGGCTGGGTAGGCCCCAGGGCCGGTCTGGACGGGTGCTGAAAATCTCGCCCCCCACCGGGATTCGATCCCCGGACCGTCCAGCTCGTAGCGAGTCGCTATACCGACTACGCTATCCCGGCCCACATATATAAGGTGTAGCTATTAAATAACGAGACTAGTTCCTAAACAGTTCTTTTTAAAGGAAATCGTTCTAACACCTTAAAAAACAAATTCCATCGGAAGTTCCATATAGTTCCATACGAGTCTTTAAAGCTTCGAAGCATCCCGTAAAATCATTTTATGAGAGTGTTTAATTAAATCTGTCGACTTCTCCATGCAACTCATGGAACAATTTGAAGTTTTCGGTGTTAGCTGTCTTCAGTTTCAAAAGAAATGCTTACTTGGTATATAATTTTTATCAGGCTCCTTGCGCTAAGTCAAAGAGCCGTTAAAGGAATTATTGCTCAACGCTACTTCCAAGAAGTGCAGCCCTGTTTGGCATGCGATTTGAGGAAGGTTCAGCGGTACCACACGTAGTTACTTTCGTAAACAAGATCATAATCAGGAGCTGCATGCGCAGCCTGTTTAATAGCCAGACCTCAAGTTACGAGAATGAGAGCTGGATCAACGCGGCACAGAATTGTGTTGGGCGCTAGGTTCGTATTAGCGGTGTTGGCCTGTCGAATTCTGATACTGGCGTGTGTACAAGCTTTGCTTTTTAATTCTTCAAGTCGGTCGTTCAATTATTTGGCATATGCTTTACCGAAAATGGAATTCATCTTTCTCCACTTGTGAGATCAGTGTTCCGTTTTACATCAGTTCCAAGAACTAGAGTACGAAACATGTTAGCACAAAACAATAAACACGCAAGCGGTCTGTTTTCTTTCAACTTCTTGATCTTTCTTCCTCCTTGTTCTACTTTTCTTTTAGCTTTTAGGCGTTTTGACAAAATTGCGGAAAGCTACGATTAGCTTCGTCAGTCGGTCGGTCTGTCTGCCTGTCCGTATGGAACAACACGGATTTTCATGAAATTTGATATATGAGGATTTTTCGAAAAAACCGTCGTCAAAAATCAGGTTCTATTAAAATCTAACAAGAATAACGGGTGCTTTACATGAAGGCCTATGTACATTTATGATAATATTTCGTCGATTTCTTCTCAAAATGAAAAATTTTTTCAGACAAATGTTGTACAGAAAATCCAAACACACATTATACGTTCAATATTTTTTTCTCGAAAACCGTGTCGGTTATGAGATAATGTGGAAAAATATTGTAGAAACAGACAGGCCCAGATGAAAATATAGCATGGAGCAGAAAAGATGCATTTTGTATGCAGGATAACTAAGGCAAGAATAGACACACACAATATTTAATACTTATTACTGTTCCACCGCAACAATGGTTAAACGAATGCACCTCGTTACACGTACAATGCCTGTCTTGTCGAATTAATTTCGGAACAACATAGCGGTTCGGAAATGTGGGTAACCAGATACCAACCTACGCCGCACAACATTCGAAAAGAGCGAAGGCCTCAACTACATCGCGGTAGAAGCCTGATTATGTCTTACCTTTTATCTGCTACAACATGTACATACATCAGTAATTAGTTAAGATAAAGGCAGGACGTATCAAATAGCAACAATACCTTTTGAAGTTCAGGTTTTCTGGCCCCTGCAATTGGTACACAGTGATGGAGGTTTCGGAGGAGCTTGCTGGATCTATGCAGTCCAAGAGAAGTGGGCTTGGACTGCATAGCCCCTGGAATGGACGCAGCAAGTTTCTGCAAAACGTCGGTTACTATTTACCAAACCGACAGAGTGTCATAATCCAGACGACTTCAATTCATCAGCGTCACTGTTCAGGTTTGCCCCATTCTTGTTACAGAACCCAAGATCCAGTACTTCGTTCATGTGAGCCTACTTCTGCAGTTTACCAATCCAAACCTCAAGGCCTGTTAGTTAAGATCCACTTTAACGTCAACCTCCTACATATGTCTAGGTATTCCAAGCCCCCCACACTCCAAGTGGTCTCTCCCTTTAGAGTTTCGGAATAAAATTCTGATTGCATTTTTCTCTTCCCGTCACACGCACAATTGTTTGCGCGTAAGTTCCCCCTTGATTTCAACACTGTAATCATGTATGGTTCAAAGCACAAATTTCGAAGCTCTTCAGTATGTAATTTCATCTATCCTCGTGACACACTTTTCTCTCTCAGGGCAAAGAACACCACACAAATGGGCCCATATTTGCGTATAATACGAATATAGAGGAACAGCCAGATGATCGCTCCATGAAGTTCATTATACATACGCTTATAGACGTAAGGTATAGCCTGTTCTTTATGAATTATACTACGACCTTGTCTTTTATCTCACATTATACAGAGTGGACAGTAGATGACCGTTGGATGATGAATTAGAAAGGATTTGAAACAAGGCAGTCGTAGTCTATAATCGAGGTACTATCCAGGCATTTTCTGCACAGACTGAGGACAACCATGAGATATTTGGATGTAAAGAACATCAGTTAAATCCTGAATTGGAAAGGATTTGGAAAAAGGCAGTCTATTCTAATCGAGGTAATATCCAGGCATTTTCTGCAGGAACTGAGGACAAACACGAGATATTTGGATGTAAAGAGCATCAGTTAAATCCTGAATTTGAAAGGATTTGGAAAAAGGCGGTCGTAATCTACTCGAGGTAATAGCCAGGCATTTTCTGCAGGGACTGAGGACAACCACGAGATATTTGGATGTAAAGAACATGAAAAAACTACCCAAAACTGAACAGAAATGCATGCCGTTGTCACAGAGCAGGTGCAGTTGTGTGGCAGAGATAGTACGGCCAGGACGTGTAACAACACAGCCAAGTTCGGCGACTGTACAGTCTGGAACTCTTTAAAGCAAGGAGTGACATTTGACCGCAACCAGACTGCGTCCACAGAAGGATGGACGCCCTCATTTCGTGTGACAGTTTTATTGAACTCGACCTAGTCTCTTCAATTTGGAGAAGTAGTGGGCAACACAAAGTCTCGTGCTTCACATCCTGATGAATTGTAATAATGGCATGCTGTGGCTATGTTCCCAACACGACGCACAAACGCCGTAAGTTACCCTCATTGTTACTTCAGTGTTGCTCTACAATGTAAATGTTAGGCGGACGCTCACATGAAACACTGCAAAGCCCAAGCGACTATAAACTTACATGCAGCTGGAAAAACAACTAAAACTGGGATACGTAAGCCTGCTGGAACTAAGAAATGCTGAATGAGTGAATCAATAAGGACATATAACTTTAAATTCATCCAGGGTAATGGTGTCATAAGCTGCATATGAATGAACGTTTGGATAACAAAGTACTGAAATAACAGGTGAGATTGAATAATGAATAAATTGAAGCTATCAGTCTGAATCTCAACGAAAGAAGGTTATGTAAAGCAATTTCAGCAAGGTCTTGTTTACTGCAACAATCCACATCCTTGGGCATGGATGTACGCAGACGTCCCTGATGTGAAGTATATTCTTTTCCTTTCTTTCTTACTTCTTTCTAATAAGTTAAAAATGAAGTACTGTACCAGAACAGGAGACGATCTTTCTAGAAATGCGATTAGATGCGCATGCGCAAAGTTTCGTAGCGAATAACGAGCTACTATTACCCTTCCTGAAAACATCCGCACAGTGTACTAGCTCACTACACCTCACTCGAAATGCTTTATGTTTTCAGTCTGTGTGCAGCAGTGGAACAGTCTGTCGCTCCTATCAATAGCAGTCCAGCAGTAGTCCCACCTATAAGCCAGTAGTCCCCCCCCCCCACGTCAGAAAATCCCACCCCTCGAAGGATTATATCGTGGTCTGTGGTCTTTAAACATTATGTTGTACTAAAAGATGAAATTAGCATTAGCGTTTAAGTGTAGTTAACACATTTGAATTTATAACACTACCAAAATATCGTCATAAAGTATGGCCCTGAAATGGTAGTTATATTTCAATATTCTGAAAATGGCAGTAGTAAATTATGAGAAACGTGTGGTTAGGAATACAAGAACACGTGACGGAACATGTTGCTATACTACATGTCACTGACTTGTTTTAGAAGTTATAAAGCCAATTTTCATAAACAGATTCAGGCATGACAGTTTACTCACCTTTTAAGGTCTAACCCTCTCCACGACACAAGGGACATACCTCCTTTATAACCACTACCATTGTATGTTTGGACAGTCTGTAGCGTGCAACTGAGGTAGGGATTCAACATGTTTGCGAACCCAGGTCGCATAATTGTTACGGAAATACACAGAAAAATATTTCAGCTTGAAGTAAACTCAGGGTGTATAAGGTTAAGTGCCTAACAAAATATGGCTTATTGCTTTTAGCTTTTGGAGAGTCGAAAATAACCAGGTTAGTGTGCCAATGATGATGTAACCCACGGAGCCTATCTGACGCCTCTCCAACGAAGTTACCGCGTTTCCTTGCTAATTCCGCTAAAGGAAGTAAACCCTACTTAATGCGTCACTAAAATAATACACAAAAAATCGCACACGACGTAGGTTACAAGCTCTGCGCAATTCGGCAGTTTTATCAATGCACCACAGATTATTATCTTAATTCACGTAAGATAAACGTGACAAACCAGCCAGCTTAATTTCAACTCCCTGTTTGGAATAATTATCTCACTTTGGAGTCCGACATATCATAGTCTGGCGTTAAATAAGGAGCTCAGGCACAAATTCAATCACTATATATTTCAGTCACAACGTTCTTTGAACACATGCCTCATTATACGTATGTACGTGCATCTCTACGCGATACTTACCGCAGTATCGTCTTCAGGCGAGCATGTAGTTATCTTCTAGAAATGCATTAAAGTACATGCAATGCTATGTTAGAATGCACGAACTAAGATTAAGATATTAAAATCTCCATACTTATTCCGAAAATCAGAGTATGGGAATATTAAACATAAAAGTGTTAAGTCAAACTCATCAGCTAAGCTAGAATGTACATAGGCTACATGAAGAAAACTCGTGCATTTACTGATTTCGTTTATCAAACCTTAAATTTTTTAGTCAACGTAGGTACAAAGAATGGTGCAGTATCTTGCGGTTGGTCACTAAATCACTGATCTTTCAAGGCTATTCACTGTTCACTGTTCACGTGATTTGGGCTGATTCCTCTGCTTACCCAACACTTCCATTGCTCGGTTAGTGGTACATTCAGCACTGCAATATTTTACTAAGGACTGTGTTTATTGTGTGTACTGTCTGCTGAGAGCACTGTTAGTGTCGCATTTACGACGCATTCGAATTAATTATTTCATTGCGGTAATGTAGCAGCGAAGATACTTCAATATATTCCTTTGGGATTTGAGAAATTTAAAATTTAATTTGTGATATAGTGGGGTAACGAAACAGTATTGACTGTGTAAATATCCCACAACTTCTAATCCCGGATGGACAGAAAATCCTACTTTTGTACCAGTCTCTTGTGGCCACTACCTACACGAGATATGGGAAGTACGTGGATGTATTAGAGAGCTAAATAATTTTTTTTCCCAATGGCTCGACAGCCCCATGGGGGCCTAGGCCGCCTCATTTTTCGAGCTTCACGATCACACATTAGACACACCACACCCGGTAGGACTCCTCTGGACGAGGGACCAGCTCGTCGCAGAGACCTCTACCTGACAACACACAACACTCACAAGCGACAGACATCCATGCCATAGGCGGGATTCGAACCCACAATCCTAGTAATAGAGCGGCCGCAGACCCACGCCTTAGACCGCGCGGCCACTGGGATCGGCGAGCTTTTTTTTTTTTTAAGTCGTCCTCTTCTACCTACTCCGGTTTTCCTGTTTCAGTGTCGAGGTTTTGTAATTTCTTTTGATCACACTGAGAGACACACCACAGTCGGTAGGACTCCACTGGACGAAGGATCGGCTCGACGCAGAGGCCTCTACGTGACAACAACACACAACATTCACAAGAGACAGACATCCATGCCATAGGCGGGATTCGAACCCACGATCCTAGCAAGCGAGCGGCCGAAGACCCACGCCTTAGACCGCGCGGCCACTGGGATCGGCGAGCTACTAGTAAATAATGACACGGTTGTTAATGTGTACACTTCGCCAGATATTATTAAGATTATCATATCAAGGATGATGCCATGCACGGCATATAGACCTATAGCACGCATTGGAGAGATTAGAAATGCATGCAATAATCTGGGGCAAAAATATTAGGAAAGGGAGCACTTGACAGATATAAGCATAGATCAGTGTATGTGCCTTAATAAAATTGGCATATGAAGGGTAGGACTTCATTAATCTATCTCACAACAGGGTCCAATGGCGGGAATTAATACAATCTCACGTCCTGTAAAACTTGGAAAATTTCTTGTTTAGCCAAGGGTTATCATCTTCTCAAGAACGTTTCTGTCGCATGCAAGTTACCTGGTCAGATTCAATAGCCTACGAAGTTCCAATATAGCATCTCTTTACATTTTGAAAGTTCGTAACTGATCAATGACCCTGCACTTGTTTCACTTCGTATGGACAGATGACACAGTGTTCGGTACTTGTATGCTGCATGTGCGAATTAGCCAATGCGGAAGGCATTCATTTGCAGTCGAAGATCATAACTCGACAGCTGGTCACACTTCCGGCCAGTCCGTGTGTTGAATTGTTACTCCAACACAATCTTACAGGCTCCATTGTAAGGTAGACAGTTATGCTGGCAGTGATCTCTAGCAGCTCGATTGATTACAGCTTTAACGCCGTTCTGTGATTGATTGTGAGGCACAGTGCACCCAGTGGCCCTGCTCAATCAATTACTTACCATGAGCTTGCAGGAAATGCAATGCATACATGCTCAAAGTGTAAATCAATAATACAATTTTAAGTCGGTGTCTAGATATTTTACTTGATTTAAGAATTGACCTAAGTAGGGATAGCTCAGTCAGTGTAGTGGATAAGTTAGGGTTGAAGACCAGGAATTTTATTTAGATTCCCGGCATGATAAAAAGAGTCATTCCTTCCCCAGAATAATCAAGCCTGCTCTGAGTCCACCCATCATCTTATTAAATTAATATTTGGTGCCTTTCCCCGGGGAAAAAGCAGAAGAGGTATGAAGCTGATCATTCACCTCCGTCTACTACAAAGGTTGAGAATGCGTAGAGCTATACCTTCACTCACCTCCACCCAGCTCGTAGGTGAAGATTACATGGAACACTACCTCCACTCTCCGATATTCCTTAATGGCGTGGTGTTTAGTCAAACACAGAAACAACTTTACACTTTAAGCAAATGTTTACAGGCTCAGATCTTAGGAGGCAATTACCCTACAAAAACCTTATCAAATTTTGCATATCCCGCCCAGAATCTTTTGAACAAATGCGCGGATTTTAGTAAAAATCGGTAGAAGAGTCAGGCTATGCTGAAACCAAAATATCCTCTCCGAGGGGGCCAATTTTTTTATCAGTTTCCGGTCCCCCTCAATTGGCACACCCCATTGCTGCACACTTGTCAGGTAACCGTAGTTTAGTTACCTCAAATCTTCCAGTTAGTTTCAGAAATCCAGTTGATTTAACCCCTCTCACATGTAAGTACCTTGGCAGGTACTTTTATGCTAGAATAGGAGTCGCCATCCTTTCCTGTTCTATTATTCTTGATACTTGACGCATAGTTAATGACAGTGAAGCGTCGAGTGTCCTATGATATGCTCCCTATCCAGCTAGTAGATTCGTACAACATGGGCAGCAAACTGAGCCAGTCTAATAGTGATCTTAAGCCAGTCAGTAACGATAGTCCGATTACTAACATTGCTTTGTTTAATAACCACTCAAAATGAAGCTATAAGTATAGCATCTGTTACATGGAAAATGTATAAACAGATTAACTATGCAGTGCAAGTAGTGTGAATAAAATAGTCTAATAAAATCATAATAACTTAATAAAGGTAATGGCACTCACCAAATTTTCCGACGCTGTTCAGTTCTTATCTGCCTCCACTTTCCTATTTACTGCTCTACAGAAATAATTCTAAAATTTTTCCACGCATTCACCTATATTAGGACCGTTTAGCGTGACGGTAGGTAGAAGAGCGATTGCCGCTCTTCCATTTCGTTTTGAGTCGGGGTCCACGCATTTTAGTTAAATGAATTGTAGTTAATGTCGTATTTTAATCATACATTACACAGGCGCTGTAAATGGTTCGCGTGTGAGCTGTTGCATTATTTTGCTGAGAAAAGAGATAGCCACGTGTTCCCCTAATCGGAGAAGTATTCAGACACGACAGGCAATGTACGTATTACGTAGACTAATAGTGTGGCGTGTTCGCGTAACTAGCATAATGCGCAAACACGGCCGTATTTCCACCACTGTAGAATGTTCCTGTTCTAATTTTACGGCACCAATGCATTCTGTTAGTATTATTAACTTACATATGACGCATATAAATACTGAAAGCTATGCTAAGGAAAGGCAACAATACGTTCCTTTTGAACTGTGACCTGCATGTCGTTGTCAGCACTGCAATAAATATGGTTGATAGGGACACGCAGCGCAAAAATGCGTTCTCTTATTATTGTTACCTACATATGTCGCAGTCAACAATCTAATCAATACTGAAAGCGTTTCCATGGAATCGCAACAATGGGTTCCTTTTGGTATTTTGGCTACATGTCGCTGTCAGCAATACTTTTATGAATAATCTATGTTGCTTACAACAATAAACGTACTGAGATCTTATTGCAAAACAGCCTATATTTTTGTCCGATTTTAAGCAAAATTTGGAGTTTCTTAACACATTTTTACGAAGTGTCCAATACTAAATTTCAAGAAAATCCGTTAAGTGAGAAACGAGTTGATATATGACGAAGCAAATTGGCGCGTTTTGGCGACTTATGCGAAAGCCCTTAAAATTGTTATTAGATAATGTGTTAATATTTTCTGTGAATTTGTGGTCTCAGAAAAAAATGTGAGCCCAGTAATTCTAGTTACACTCACAGCTCATCTCAAGCTAACTGGAACCTCATGTAATTACAGCCCGTGCGTTAACATGGGACTTTTGCAGACAAAAACCTATTGTTATCAGTGTCCATATATCCACTGCGATTAATGCAAACTTCATCGCCGAAAAGAACGACAGTGAGGACGATTTCTTTGTCATGTATTCCCTGAAGGTACCAGTTCACAAAATTCAGCCTTACTTCACGATCTGCGCGTAAACGTATAATTACGAGCCCCAGTTGTCATATACGTTTGAAAATAAAGCAGTTTTTTTGCATTTCGTGGGATGACCAAACACATACTTTTTTTTTTGTGCAGGTCGCGGTCAAATTTTCTTGAAGCCATCTGATAATTAGCACCAAATTCGCCTGTTTTTTCTCAGTTAGTATGTGTCTTCTGCGCGTTAGAGTCAATGAAACCTTACCACCTCTTCGATAAACAGTATGGAAAAGAGTCGGGCCGTGGGTTTGGTGCATAGCAGGAGTGCACATATCCCGCTCGCCAGGTCGCCGTAGCGATTAAATTTTGTACGGTACAGCCTAAGTTTTTGGGTCCTCAGTGTAGAACTTGCTTCATTGCTCCCTTCTGACGCATGGACTTTCTGCGGTGGCTCCAAGATTTTTTGAAAATTTGTGCGCCCTTGGTGTATAGCACAAGCTACGGGGCGGTGACCACATACTAGTAATTTTAAATAATGGCACCCTCTTTCTTGAGTTATACTGTTAACTTTCAGATTGTCTCGTACTTTGTCAGTCTTCGAATGGTCCCTGATACCCTAATTATCATCACAAGAACTTCACGAATGCCCTTTCTCGGTTTATTTGTCTGTCTCAGCAGCCGCAGCTTTTAAGCAACCCTTTCCATCTTTGCGAAAGAAAATGGGGACAACACCATATACAGCAGCAACAGTAACATTGGATCTATAAATCAGAAGTCACCGGTATTAGAACCTTGCAATATCCCACTTTCTTGCATATTTGGAACAGTAAAACATACCTGTATCTCCATCCCCTTGTATATAACAACTCTTTCCTAATATGGCAGTTGTAAATTCCCCATCTTCTGAAATGATTATACAATAGACATCTGAGCTACTACGGTGGAAGCAAGACTAAAGTTATTACAAATATCATAAATATTTCTATGTAAGATTTACTTGTCCCTCAAAGGGAAAGTAAAAACACAGCTACAGTACGAAAAGTTTTCGATTTCATGATGATAAACAACGATCCATCGTACCTAGACACTTTAAATTTTGAAATACTAAGAGGGATTATATCAACGATCTTTATATATTTTGAGGGCTTGTGTGTATGATCATGGCGATGGCTCAGGCAACTAATATCATCCATTATATTGTGGGCCTCTACTGATCTTCTTGTAAACATATTTTAGTTGGAAATCCATAATTCTACACTTAATCGGCGTGTTTATCCAGATCGTGTAAAAACACTAGCTATATTTTATGGGCGATAGATGCAGAACTGTGAGAACAAGACGGTACGAAGTTTTTTCTACAAACGCCCTGAAACGGGTAAATCCTCGGATTACAAAATAATAGCATGGAAAAATGAAGTGTCATACAAAGTACGTTTTAGAAGTTGATGCTGCGCAGTTACTACGCCAGTTAAGTAAGCCCACAAGTTATAATCCACGAGAATTAATTCTTGATCTTACATAAACCAGAGATGTGGGAAAGAAGGCTGGGCGAGATCCTCACTCACCGCCTCTTAATTTGGTTGCAGGATTACTTGCGCTGGAGTTAGAGCGCCCAAGGTTATAACCAGGTTTATAGTCTCCTTAGTACAGAGGCCGTTAAACTTGCTACACAGCCACAGGTGAAGGAGAACCTAACGCTTTTCCAAGTTCGCAAATCATTAAACTGTGCTCATAGCACCCCGTCAAAATTTTAATTAACCTTATCTGATGAAAAAGATAACTTTTAAATACTGTTACTTATATATTCAGGTGTTTAAGAAAAGGAGTCTGGGATGAAAATGGTAAAAGAAAAAAAATAATTATTACAACTTTTGGTTGGAAAAATTGTTGGGCAAAAACTACTTTGGAAATGCAGGCGCACATGGGTGCGTAAAATTAAAATTGTTACCAGGTAAATAGCTGTGACGTTTAAGATCCTACACTGTCCAACAACGAGTCTTTACAGTGATATTCAGGATACTATACTGTCCAACAACGAGTCTTTACAGTGATATTCAGGATACTACACTGTCCAACAACGAGTCTTTACGGTGATATTCAGGATACTATACTGTCCAACAACGAGTCTTTACAGTGATATTCAGGATACTACACTGTCCAACAACGAGTCTTTACAGTGATATTCAGGATACTACACTGTCCAACAACGAGTCTTTACAGTGATATTCAGGATACTATACTGTCCGAACAACGAGTCTTTTTTACGGTGATATTCAGTGATTGCTACACTGTCCAAACAACGAGTCTTTACAGTGATATTCAGGATACTATACTGTCCAACAACGAGTCTTTACAGTGATATTCAGGATACTATACTGTCCAACAACGAGTCTTTACAGTGATATTCAGGATACTATACTATCCAACAACGAGTCTTTACGGTGATATTCAGGATACTACACTGTCCAACAACGAGTCTTTACAGTGATATTCAGGATACTACACTGTCCAACAACGAGTCTTTACAGTGATATTCAGGATACTATACTGTCCAACAACGAGTCTTTACGGTGATATTCAGGATGCTACACTGTCAAACAACGAGTCTTTACAGTGATATTCAGGATACTATACTGTCCAACAACGAGTCTTTACAGTGATATTCAGGATACTATACTGTCCAACAACGAGTCTTTACAGTGATATTCAGGATACTATACTATCCAACAACGAGTCTTTACGGTGATATTCAGGATACTACACTGTCCAACAACGAGTCTTTACAGTGATATTCAGGATACTACACTGTCCAACAACGAGTCTTTTACAGTGATATTCAGGATACTACACTGTCCAACAACGAGTCTTTACAGTGATATTCAGGATACTATACTGTCCAACACGAGTCTTTACGGTGATATTCAGGATACTACACTGTCCAACAACGAGTCTTTACGGTGGTATTCAGGATACTACACTGTCCAACAACGAGTCTTTACAGTGATATTCAGGATACTACACTGTCCAACAACGAGTCTTTACAGTGATATTCAGGATACTACACTGTCCAACAACGAGTCTTTACGGTGATATTCAGGATACTATACTGTCCAACAACGAGTCTTTAAGGTAAAAACCGTAGAACTCATGATTTTGTAACATACGCAACTTCTAGATCAAATTATTATTTTTATTAAAGGAATTTCACACCCTCATGCCACGCACTATGATAGTCTAAATAAGAAAATGAGAGCACGTCAATGCCAAATTTCTGAATTATTACAAAATTACTGTCAAGGAAACATAGACAGGGACAACAGCGGCGTCTCCTTTAATACTAGTGTGATCGTATTCAGAATGGCGATGACAATATATATCGCAACAAACAACGCCTGCTGCCTTCTTAGAATTCCCATTCAGTGACAGGGTAATAAGGTAACTCTTTAATGGACAGTGTAATCATATACGCCACCAAGTTTAACTTTAAAAATACTCAACTTTTCGCCCACAGCGAGTCTTTGTTTTCTTTAATCGGTTTTCTGAATAAATGATTTTAGCCCTTAACAACACTAGCTGAATAAACTCCAAAACGAACAGCAATGTAATGTTTCTCTACAAACGACGGCCCGAACTTTAATGAACTGTTTAATTTATTCTTGCCTATTAAAGCACGTCTCAGGCACTTAACTCTTGAATGTTTCATCGTTCACATAATCTTCCGTTTTTAGCACGGACATTCACGATTTGTGTTACAATTCCAAATGTTTTTTGAACGGGTTCAATGAAGACTTTTCGTGCGAAATTATCCTCATTGTCCTTTCTAAGATATTCATTTCATCAGTTTCTTATACGTTACTTCTAAGTATTCCTACTAGTTGACTGTACATTGTTAATTAGCCTACGGACCCACCACTATAATTAATAACAATAATGTTAAAGAGAGAGAGAGAGAGAGAGAGAACAATAAAACACAGTTGGAGTGAGAAACTACTATAAGGGATAAAAGCTGGAAAGGAGTAGAATGAATCAATTAATGCGATTTAGACTAAAGAGTAACGCGAAATGTGTACTGCAGATTTTTTTTCTATGGCTCGACAGCCCTATATGGGCCTGGGCCTCCTCGTTTCGTCGAGGCTTCACGATCACACTTTTAGACACACCACAGTCGGTAGGACTCCTCTGGACGAGGGACCAGCCCGTCGCAGAGACCTCTACCTGACAAAACACAACACTCACAAGAGACAGACATCCATGCCCTAGGCGGGATTCGAACCCACAATCCCAGTAAGCGAACGGCCGTAGACCCACGCCTTAGACCGCAGGGACCACTGGGATCGGCTTGTACTGCAGATACGAGAACATAAATCATCTGAAACGCGTGATTTGTGACCGTACATATATATATAATCAGTATTCTTAATGATCATTTATTGTTGATATAAATCTATCCGAGAAAAACGTAATATATAGTAGCCTTGCCACGCTGCATAGAATTTAAATTGTAATTAATTTTTCTCTTCCGATACATGCATAATTTAAATAAATAAAAAAGTATTTCAAACATAAATTATGGTTGGTATTAAGATACAGTTTATGCTAATACACGTCTACTGTAATATCAACACTTACGGAAATTGTGGCGTAGGTATTATAAAGGGAAACAGACTAAATTTAAAATCTCATACTTTTTAGGACACATTAGGAGAGTGCGTAACTTAAGTCATGCCTGTGGAGCAATTTAGGAGAAAATAGACAACTACTGAGAGACAGAGGATGGACACTAGTTTCTTATTACGGGTAATTTTTATACACTTAGATCAAACCATGTGTAAACAATGTTGACGACCTATAGCTAATGCCTCTAAGGTCAACCAAACAGGGCAAAAATCAAAGCGTGAAGAAGAAGAAATGCAATGCCGAGAATCTATAAACCTCGCCAACAAAGGAGAATATCGTATGTCCTCCCATGATCCATTTAAGAGCCGTGTAAGACATTTCCGGAAAGGCTGCCACAGCTGTGAGCTTCCCTTCTAAGAAGATAAATCCGCTTGCATATCATCCTTACTACGACCGAGCGTGTCTGATACCATAACTTGCAAGCACAAAGCCGCAAGAAACTGCTTTATCCTGCATCTTAGACGCAAGTTTCTCAGCTGCGTCCTCTGATGTCGGGTTACTATGACGCGGGGGTTAATAATGCCTTGTTTAATTCATGGCCTCTATCTGCCACAGTTTCAGATCCTATGGCACCATCATCTTCGTGGTTTGTCTAGTATCCCTCAAGACTAAGAGCTTATGTGCCTGGTGTTAGCCCACACACACCCACACACCCAACAACCCACCCACACACACACACACACACACACACAACATTATCTTCCACATTTTCTTACATTTCAGACTTATTGAAAAAAGGAAAGAGCTATTTAAATTATCTCCTTGGATGTTTAATTGCTAGGCTGCTTCCTGGTACGTGGCAGCAGCCTGTTGGATGTATAAACAAATATGATAGCCGCATGTATAAGCCCTTCATAATGTGACAAGTCATGGTTAAATAAGAAAAGCAAACTAACAGGTGAATCTGAACAGAAGGTAGAACTTGGGGAAGCTAGGCGTAGAGCGCAGATGGGAAGATAATATTAAAATTCATCTTTGACAAATAGAGAACACGCAAGTGCAGTGAAGTGAAGTAGCTCCAGATATATAGTCTAATGTGAAGACGTCGATCATTTTACAGGCGCTCTACAGTTAGAGAATTAATTCGCCGCCGAGTGCTACCAACTTTTTAAGGGTATAACGTAACAGGCCTAGGATATGGAATGATAACAGTAATATCGCTAGTCTGAATTCAAAGGATTAGCATTAAATGCTGTGATTCATAAAGGAGCAACACCTGAAATTCTTCTTCATAAAATTTTTTTTTTTCATTACTTTACACAAACAAGCAGGTCAGTCACAAAATTATATTATACCGTAATTATATACCGATAAGGGATTTCTCAGATTAGTTTGGCGTCAGAGACAAGAATTTTTCTCTTCATCTCGTGAAATATTTCAGCATGATTTAGAGGGTTTGATGAGCCATGACATCCTTTAGTCGGTAAACTTACCGGGATTCGAACAGAGTAGAACTGAGCCCCAAAATATGAGTCTAAGTGTTACCACTGGACCATCCTGCTAAGTATAAGTGCATGCATCATCCGACTAAAGAATGAAAGAGGAATATGTAAGGAGTCTGAGTTCACCGCAGTTTTACATAGACAGCTCTGGGACTGACAGCAGTCTCGTTCGTTTGTTGTCCTAATACTCTGAACTGCACACTTATTCTAATATTTCTTTTATCTGTGGTCTTCCTTTTTACACTGGTTTGCACCGCAACAAACGTGCTCTCTTTGCTTTTTCTTTTGTCCCTCTCCTAACCAAACACGCAGCTAGTAAAAGCCTGTTATACTCTCTTCAGCGTGAAGAGTCCTCCTCGTCAAATCTCTGCAATAATGTGTGATGGTTGCTCGTACAACAACAATATGTTCCATCCGTTCAAGCTTCCCGTTTACTCAGACCAACATAAAGAAGAAATCTCTGGTTCAGTTCGTTCCGATGGATTGTATCGTCGGGTAATATCTGCCTGATGTGTACCCGTTTCTGGCCACTACAGTAAACATTCTGAGGATACAGCAGAACACGTGAACATGGATACTTGACTTCCCGGGAAATAAGCAGCTAGGTCAGATAGGAGCTCACAGCAAGTGACAGAACAGAATCTATGGTTCAGAAAACATGTAAACACGCCTTTGCACGTATTGGCTTAGACTTGTGATCGAACGTAGAAGAGGGATTCCTTTTCATTCAGGGCTTTAAAGTGTTGAAATTGAAGTACGATCTCAAAGTTCAACTTATAGAAGCAGCAGCTTTTTCTATAATGTTTCATATGTTGATTATTTGTAAACAATATTACGTATAACACACAAGTGTGTTCTATTTGTCACGCCGATTCCTCACTTTCATTCCAGCTTTCATAAATACCGTAAACTTAGTTTTGCAGATAAAATAAGATAAACAGAAAAAATACATTGTCTCTTAAAAAACAAACGTCAGTTAACAAAGAGCTATATACAACATGACCTGCCGGGTACATGTCCACAGCACGAAAAGGAAAATGATAAAACAGAAAATTTGGTTGTAAAACCATGCTGAACGCTTAAGACGCCTAATTTTATTTCAAATTATAGGCCTATATAAAATTCAAATTGTACCTCACTAAGAAAACTGCTTGAGTTCATCACAAATACCAACGGCTGAATCCTGTATAAGGTCATTATTAGGTCATTCTCAGAATGCTTTGAAATGCTTATATTCACTGCGTGGCAAAACGCACAGTTTCATAATGTCAAAGCACTTGGTAGATATAATTACCACAAGGATTTAAACGGTTAAAAGTTTTTGATAGTTTCTTCCTTCCATTTACCGGAAACGTACCTGCCTGTGAACGGGAACACATGAGTACAAAAGTGCAAAACTGCCACATATTGCCTATGTGACGTGATGTATAATCACGTCAAACTTCAATAGCACTGGTCAATTAACTTAAGTTCAGAGCAAGTAAATAGACAAATCTAGCAGAAACGGACGACCATCACCGTCACCGTACCCCAATGAATAAAGTGTAGGTACAGCAATGTAAAACAATGTATGATGCATTACTAATTATTCCTCATATATATTTCATATGTACCTTTATTTCATGTCTTAGCTAACGACTCTGTGTGTAATTAAATTTGGACACAATATTGAATTAGGAATGACAGCTTGGTTACGAATTGAGAATTTGGAAAGGTTTTAGAGGAAGCTATGGTAGCTTTTATTTTGTAGTACTACAGACTAGGAATGGAACAAAAATTGAGAGAGATAGCCAGTCGATGGTGGCGAGATTCGAACTGATGTCACCTGAGCAAGAAGCTCCGCTGGCATTCTATCTGGTATGCACTCCCGCTGCTAAGTAAAGCAGATGTAAAGTGACAGTGTACGACAGAGCATTGAATGTAGGTCTTCTGGACATCTTTAGCAAAATGAACCCTTTACTACATTACATTGTATCACAGAAATCAAATTGTCAAATTCTAAGGTAACTCGCTTGAGTGCTTTGCCAATGTACACTAACAGACATCCCGTGTTGTCTTCATACACTGTAATACGAGTACAGCTTTCTTCTACAGAATTTCCACATTTTATATAAAAAAATGGCCTGGGCTTTTAAATTAGAAACAAGTTCCCACTGGGAAGAGTGTTCACGTTGAAGTTTTGAAGAAGGGAAATGAAGGGATAGTTTTTTCTTTCTTGATTAAATGGGAAGAAGCATGGCAAGAAAGGTCAACAAATGTGGGTAGAAGCTGTTAAGACATCTGGATGCAATGAGAGAAGCCACAGAGTATGATTGTTCGTATCCAGATTTTCTAATCCTTCACGAATCCAATCCTGAAGCGAGGTTTCGAGTATCGTGTATGCATGTTCGCTCACCCGAATTGCGAACAAAATGTGTATTATTGTGATGATTACATTTATTTACTTTGAGATAATAAGTAACAATTATCTCTGAATTTAATGACACTGTAACAACTTCATAGCTAACAGCGGTGATTGGTGCACGGAGTGTCAATTTTTGTCCAAATAACGAATTAAATTTCGTTCGCATCTCACAGTAAACACAGCACTGGAGGATTCTTTTTTTCTGGAATATTACGCTGTGTGGCGGGTAATTCAACACAAACCGACTTTCGTCGAAATCTTGGGATATTCTTGTAGGACCTACCAACCATTGAAGATAAAGGCACTACCTTCCTTCGAAAAGTCGGCATGTGTTAAATTACCGGCTACACAGCTTAACATCTCATAGGACCAGAATCCTCAACATCCACTATGTGGAAACCTGAACCCTCGCACACTGTATCACTGTTACAAAAAGCAACCAGTTCATGGTGTTTAAGGAAAGAGCGCCTGTTTGACTGTCAGAAGCATACGAATGACATAAATACACCACGTTGGAAAAAATCAGAGGTTTTTAAGTTACATCTGGTGGCACATACAGTAATTATTGTACTTTAGAGCTTTAAAGAAGGTCGTTATATCTACCGAAAGGTATTCTCTTGAATTCAATTAAAAATTGTCATTCCTATAGCCTGGCCGGAATACGAAACTGATAAAAAGCATGTACCTTGCAGCAGAGCTGAATACCTTCCGTTGGAAAGGAAGAAAAGAAGACGGAAAGATGGAAAGCAAGAAAGAAAGACAGCCAGAAGAAAGAAAAAGAAAGAGCACTGGGAAAAAGAGAAGGAGAATGTCTTCGTATGCTGACGACAATGTACAACAAAGGAAAACTATTGGCACGGTGAGCTTGATAACATTCCGGAGACCTCGCCCGAAACAGAGATTGCCTGGGACGCAAGGACACACATGGTGTGTGGGCAGCCTGGTCCTGCCATCAGGGGTTACATTATTCGAGGGTTGTAAAAAAGGGGGGGGGAGACGAAGATGAGGTTTACTGCGATCGAAACCATCTGCCTTTTACTCCGTGATGGAAACAATGGACGATCAGATCTAGCAGGGGAGGCGTGACCAGTGGAGGCACCTGGATCCATATAAATCCAGCGGCTATGTCGCGTGGTCATTGTGAGAAGACAAGAGAACAATAGGTACAGGCAATATAACAGTTTGAAAGTCTTATGTGTATATAACTTGAGCTATACAAAATGGAAAGTTTTCAGATACCACATCGATACTGAAACGTCCTGAAGCTATTGAAAATGTGCTGTAATCAATAGTATGAAATTAGGGGCGTTCAAGATTATATCTGGAAAATGATTAAGTAGGCTTATGCCAGCGGCGTAATTGCTAGGAGTCAACTGTCACTGTGTGTATCAGTGAATATGCTTTCGTTCCATTATTACAAAACAAGAAACGCATGCCCTGAAAGTCAAAGGACTGAAAATTTGCATAATCTTTTTAAATTTGTAGTCATCTGAATTTGTTCTGCCACCTAAACCTGGTCAATCTGAAAATGAACTGTTTTATTAAGTGAGCCGGAATGGCGGGGTCCATATAGTGACTAGGCTATGAGCTGGATGACCAGACAGACTGGGTTCGATTTTTGGCAGGGTCTATATTTTTGTCTCTTCACAGCCTCCTATCCAGTGAGCATCCTTCGATTATTCCAGGGTTTAAGAGACAGGGAGCGTCCGGGGTGTGAAACTGACTACTCCATATAATTCCGATGTTACAAACTCGAGGTATCGTACACCACCACACCCCCTCCATCCTATTGACGTGGTGTTTAATTTAGGAAAATTAAGGACAGAGACAACTGAACAGTAGAAACTTTCTTACATTGTGGAGGTGATGAGGTCTACAGCAAAGCGTCTGATTCGCACTCTTGAGATAGATACATATGTACATAGTTATAATATCTACTGGAACTTTCCCCACCTGAATGATTTCTTGTCGTTCGTCGGCATATCATAAAAAACAATGGTCTTCTGGGTTTTTACACTGTGCATTATAAGGGATTTGTTCCGAGTTTCGGAGGCGTTTGCTGTCTCCATCTTCACGGTGACTCTGTTTGGTTATGTAGATGCTGAACTTCAGCACTTTATAAAACACACACCATTATTTCTGAAACACCCGTCGCCAAAACCTAAAAATTCCCCTAACGCATCCAACAATACATGGCAAATACATTAAAATTAGACTACTTTAATATACGTAGTATTGCTCAAACAGTAAGAGGCACGGTAATGAAAACAAAATGTATTAATGTATGTAATATTAGTTAGTTAGTTAGTCCCCTTGTCGCTCCAATCGCGGAGCATTGGGGGCCTCCTTTCGGACGTTTCTATGGTCATGTGCGTTGATGTAGCGGGTTGACCAGCCCACTGACGCACAAGTTCTACTCAATCCTGATGTGACTGCCAGAGCCATCTGGCAGGCCGTCAGGACACTTGGGTGAGAAATGGCCGCTGAATCTTGCCGACGGGCATTACTAGTTCTATTCATGCCCGCAGGGTTCTTTTACATGCCGTAAATCTACGACATGGGACGCGCTTTACTTCCCCTCCGAAGGGAGTGGTGCTACGGAATTTTATCACCCTTAAAAATCCATCGCCCTCGGTCGGGATCGAACCCGCGAACCGAGGGCCCAGTGGCGAGCACGCTAACCACTAGTCCACCGAGGGCGACTACGTAATATTACCATGTTCAAATCGCGCTACTCGAGTCCACAAGTCTTGCAACCGGTGGCATTAAAAACCGCAGTTGTGGTAAATTGTGTCGCAAGTGCGAAAAGTAAAGGAATGGTTTGGCGTTACGAACCGAAACTGCGGTTACAGTGCAAAGCGTATTTCGTACGGGGTTTGGTAGCAAATCGCCAAACAAAATATCCACCTACAAGTGGTATAAGTTCTTAAAATGGCCGACTGTATTTGTAAAAGGAAGAGCCGCGGTAAATTACCAGTCACTGAAGTTAAGATGAATGTTCCAGTGGATTTTGTTCGCAGTCCAAGAAAATCAACAAGGCAAGCTGCCCGACATTTGAACATGAAAAATCGACAGTGCACACAAATTTACAAACTTGTTTGAGACTGAAAACTTACAAATGCCAACTGTTGTAACACAAAACAGCCTAAGCTAAAGAAGTTCCCTACACATACTGCTGTGACTATATTTCAAAGCTGCAAGAACATGAAATCTTTACAGCAAAAATAGTCTTCCGTGCCGCTTTCCATCTCTTCGGCCGGGCATGTTAACCGACATAACGTAAGAGTTTTTTTTTTTCCAATGCCTCGACAGCCCCTTGAGGGCCTAGGCCGTCTCATTTTTCGAGGCTTCACGATCACACTTTTTAGACACACCACACTCGGTAGGACTCCTCTGGACGAGGAACCAGCTCGTCGCAGAGACCTCTACCTGACAACACACAACACTCACAAGAGACAGACATCCATGCCATAGCGGGATTTTTTTTTTTTGCCTGTCCGGGGTTTTTTCCCCTTTGATCCATTTTTGTACTGTTTAAATCCTTTCGTCCTTCATGTCACTTTACGTTCCATACTACCGTCCTTACAACAAACACAACACAAACATCCATGCCCCCGGTGGGATTCGAACCCACGATCCTAGTAAGCGAGCGGCCGAAGACCCACGCCTTAGACCGCGCGGCCACTGGGATCGGCAACGTAAGAGTAGCCAGTAGAATTTTAAATTGTAAGATTTAACTTCCATCACCAGCAGCAGATACCACAGACAACCTTTCCACTGACCCACAATTACACATCATAGCCCTTGGGGAACACTTTTAGTTAGGATTTCACTGCATATGCACATTATGCAAGCTTTTCAGCGAAGATCGAAAATGTGATACCTACTGAAGCATACGCAAACCTCCTTTCGCTTAGTGATCCCAACTTGCTCTCTCATTCGTTGTTACCATAAACTTATTGCTGCTTAATGACAGAATGATAAACCTGAGGCTTTTATTTGTGTATGTCCAAGTATATATACGTATATATAATACAGTTTAACGGTTATGGCTAGTGCGCGCGTTCTTGTGAAGACCGTAATGAACCTTGGCGGGTTCCATAAATGGTGCTGGGTCTCCACACCAATTAAGAGGCCATTAGTTTCTCAAGAAGACCTCTGTTCTATGGCCTCACTTCGTTGTGGATTAACAGATTTTCAAGAAAGGGTTAATAATTGAAATTACTTGCCTTCCCAAGAGAATTCGTGCCTTAACTCTTCATATGTCCTTTCTTTAGCACTGTTTACAATTGTGTGAACTAAACTATAGTTTAGGCCCCGGTACTGGCTCCAGTTTTCTTCACCAGGTTGGCTTATGCTGTAGTTTGTTACTTGTTACTATTCGTACTGCTTTCGAAATAGAGGTTTTAAAATAAAAAGGTACGTGTTGTAACTTCTACCTTTCGAAGTCATGTAAATGTACTATTCAAAAAAGTCACTAAATAACATACGTTCTTCTTTTTTGAGCCTTAAAGTATCCGACAAAAAGCTTTCATTGAGCGAACATTTTTTTACATTACTCGTAAACTGGTTAAACCTAAGAAATAAACGGAAAAATATTTTATTTCAAACGTTAACATAACTACATAAAATCTGTTTTGTATCATTGTGAGATGAACGTAATCTGCTACTTTTAATCTTGATAACTTCAATATCAGAAAAAATGCCAATATACATTAATATCAACGAGTCTATTACTATTTTCGTTACATTATATTTTAGTTTATAGACTATTTTTCTTAAGTTAGTAAGAATGTAGTCCTCATCCAAAGTGATTGCGATGGACTGCAACCCATTGTGCGAATTAACATTGTAAAAAAAGAAAGAGCATTTAGTTAGACAAAACTTTATTCCATAATACGCGTGTAAGACAATACATTTTGCGGCGAATTAATTGGTCATTTTCAGGTCTGTAACAAGAATCACTATCATACTGTCAGTGTTTTTGTCAATATGTTTTCTTAAGACTGAGATCTCTGTCTTTTACATAAGGTTCGATTATCTCATCTACTAAATTGTTATGTTAATTTTGGGTAGCTAAAATTTAAAACATACAATACAATAATATAAATTAAAATTATTAGGTATTTACCTTGTGTCCGTGTTCGGTGTACATATCCCTTTCTTTTTCATTATAAACGTTAAAACAATCCGGTAAAAGTACTTCAATTGGAGAACCAAACCACCTTATTCGTGTCTTGTAGTGCGTCTCATTTTATTCCTAATGGGTGGTGAAATGTAATCCAGAATGTCAAAAATCTTTGGTACATGCGGTTTTTATGTGATCGGGGAAGAATCAATTTCTTATGGGAGTGAGGTTTCTCAGTATATTCCATAGACTAGTATGACGTAATATCCCTGAAAAGGGAGGGTTTAATTGATTTTCAGTTGTTCTGAAATCAGTCCGTGAGTTATATTTAATAAATTATTTAGGTACATACAGAATTATTTATTCTGGGCGGCGTTTGGTAAATCACCTGATCATTTCTGTGGTTGGTTCTAGACTGACTGACTGACTGACTGACTGACTGACTTACTTGCGTCGTGAGTTGAGTCTTGTAACATTCGCACGAGGTGATAATTTGGCTTATGACACCAAATATTCGATTCGGTAAAACGGCGTGTTTGTCGTTTAATTTTATCCCCTTCTGGTCGCTTAACAAATATAAAATTTCTCTGCAGTATCCATATAGCTTTATGAATTACAGACATAACATTCTCCATTTTTCCAAAAGAGTGGCCCCAAATAATATGTTCGCCTAAGTTTGAGACACCTGTGTTAAACTTGAAAGCACGGACATGTCCTCTGAATCTTTAGACAATAGACGGCCATTCCGTTCAACATAAACCACAGAGCAGTCAGACATTGTATCTACTATTTTGATATAAACTTTGATTGCCTATTTTTTTCCTTAGAATGAACCAGGTTCTTAGTCTCCAAATATGTTGGTTTCTTTATTGAGTTACATTTGACGTTGTACAATCAAGGCAGATAGGATTGGTGGGGCATGTGACACGTACGGGGAAAAACGGAAGTAAGTATAGGATTTTGGTGGGAAAACTCGAGGAGAAGACACCATATGGAAGACCTAGACATAGATTGTGGGATAATATTAAATGGATGTTAAAGAAATAGAATGGGAGGACGTGGACTAAATTCATCTGTCTCCGGATAAGGATAGGTTGCGGGCTTTTGCATACACGGTAATGAATCGTTTTCCACAAAATGCGGTAAATTTCTCGATTAGCTAAGGAATATTAGCTTCTAAAGTAGGACTCCTTTTAATGGAGGTTCAGTTGGGTAGTTCCTTGTTATTCTTCGTATGTAACAATGATGATAAATTTTACATTGGGACCTATGTCTTTTTACGGATATATAGAGTACATTATGCCTATCTTATATCTGGGCCATTCTTTACCATCAGAACAAATCTGCTGTATTATTGTGGTAAAGAACGCATGAGCTGGCATAACATAGTACGATATGACACGATATATGATATGATGTGAAATTCAATGAGATTATATACTTGTATACAGCAGGACAATAAACGTAAGACATGTGACAAAGAGGCCCTGACATCTTTCTCCTATTCTACGTACCTCATTAATTTTCCTGAACAGTCACAAAAATTCTTTGCCAGCCCTTGCCTGAAGCTGAACTAAGTACGGTCTAAATGTAGGTCAGACTAATTATCCCCTTTAAACCAGCTTTTTAAAGTAGTGAAGTGTAGTCTGGTAGATAGAGGCCAATGTTCCGGGAAACTCACTGCATCTGTCTTCAGGGTCAGAGAATCAGAGCAGACTGTAAGATGACACACTCCAGAAGATATGTAAATCAATTACAAGGGAACTTTGGAAGACAAAGTCGGATATTTGCTTTTGTAGGTACCTAAATCCTGAGGCTCGAAACAGCTAACCGACAAGAGACACCAAACAGTGCCAATATTTTCCTTCTGAAGCCTCACTTTTTGGATTCGTTTGAGAAATTTAAATAATTTCTGGGTACTGCGAAGACACTTTAACAGTGATTACACTGGTACAAAAGCTTAACAAATAATACCTGGCAACAGCGCATTTTAAACAGATGACGGTACGTGGATTCACTTGTCACGCCATTAGACGTTAAACGAAACAGCGCGTCGTTAAATGAAACAAATCGAATTAATCCAACACATTGCCTATTCAATTCTAAAACAGCATTGTGACTTAACCCTGCTGATTAAGGCTACAGAGAAAAATAACTCTTGATGGAAGATCCTGTGACCAGTAGGGAGTTACAAACTCTAAATGCGGCCCTCAAGCAAATGAAAACAAGGAGGGCAGATACTAGATGGGAAGTCATTACGCAGTACCCTTGACTGGAGCAACCTGGAATGAGATAGTCCATTCGTCTATAAATCTTAATGATGTGGAGGTTAGCACTGTGACACTGTGCAAGTCCACCCGGTCGACATGTAACAGCAGGTATTTCAAAGCCAGTAGATTTATGTTGCCTGCCATTCTTGTGGATTCATGTATCGGAGCAGTCTTGACACCCCGATGGGCGACCACGATAACAATTGACGAACAGCGTAGTTAATTCAACACAACTCAGACCGATCAACCAGGTATACGTCACGGAAACAAAGGAATTCTTGTAAGAACTTCACTAAAACTTAGCCTGGGCTACTCCAGTTACAGATAAGGACATTGTTGTGACAGATCTGCGGCCATAAGAAGGAAGTGTGTATATTCCTAATTTGAAGATAATTTTGCTTTCTTGTTTCTTCAAAACTGTGTTGTTAGATGTCATAAAAAGGTAGAATTTTAACATCTCTTGCTTCCAAGTATCTTATTAAGACTTGTTAGTCTGGATAAAACAGACGATTCAAGCAGCAGCAAGAATGTTTGTATGTTTACATCACATCTTTACAGTATCGACTGCGACCAATGGAATTGTCAGTTGCGATTAGTGCGAACTGTCGCGCACTGCTAAGACACTTAACATATCTCCTTGTTTACTGTTCGACAGTATATAACAAGATGAGACACATCGGTAGCCACAAAACAAAGTTTTTTTTTTTTCAAATTGTAACCCTTTGTGAACAACAACTTAAATCAAGTGAATACTAAATTATTGTGGCTTGTTATGTACAGACACATACATTCCTTATCTGTGGCGCTACAGCCCAACTGGGCGTGGCCGCTCCGCTGTTGACGTTCCTAGATCACACACAATCAGACAGACACACCCGGTAGGACTCCACTGAACGAGTGATCAGCCCGTCGCAGAGGCCGCTACCTACACAACACACAACAAACACAAGAGACGAACATTCATGCCCTCAGCGGAATTCGAACCCGCGATCCCAGGCATCAAGCAGACCTACACCTTAGACCGCAAGGCCACACATACACAATAATAACACATACATGAATACATACATAATACATACATATATACATACACACATATACATATATTTATGAATACATACAACTATACTAACTCTAAGGGATTCATATAAGTAAAAAAGTAAAGTTTTTCCTATGGTTAATTAACTGTCATGCAATAAAAGCGTATGGGGGAATGAAGGTACAGATCACGCATTCTTAACATCAGCAGTAGATGGAGGTGAATGGCAAGACTTGTGCCCAACGGCTTAAAATTCGGAGAACGCTCCCCGGCATCCCTTGGGTAGCGGTGTGGGTAGACTCCAGAGCTTGTCTGGAGATTTTTGGGAAGATAACATTTTCCCTTTGCTGAGCATCAAATCCCAGCAGCAAGGTCTTCCAGTCCGTAGCCTATAGCCACTATACCGACTGAGGTATCGTGGCTCACAAAGCGACTCAAAACGATAGCGTAGAACAGTTTCAAGTAATCGGCCACTAAATAATTTGAAACTTGTACCGTACATTATAGATTTAAGGTATTTCCTGTTCCTTTATATCCACAGTTTTGTCTTGCGACATACGGTAGGGTGGGTAAGGACTTGCTGATGAAGACAAGAAATAACAGGAAAGAAAAGAGCTAAAAGCACCAAAGAGCAAACAATCTGAACCACGCTCCTCTTCAATAAGTTCAAATTATTAAAATCAAGGAATATATCAAGTTACCACGCACAAGATTGAATCTAGAGACATCTGTTGTACTGCCAGACGAGTCAGCAGAAATATAAACAGCGAATATTGCTACTAGTAGGCTACTACTGAATTCTACAAGATACCCACGAATAGATTTGAAAGAAATTTGGAAACTTCATCTGAAATTGCAACCAAGCCACGTGTCTGTCTAGGAAGTCCAAGCTTTAACATTCTGTCATATTTCTGTCCCCATGTAGCAAGCTACTATTGTAGTGACAACACTCTTTCGTGAGGCAGCAGTCAAGAGTTTGTAATCCAGGGGTTTCTACGTCGCACTCTGTTATGTATGGTATCGTGCACAATGAACCCATGTTCGAGTTTCACAGCTGTTCATTGCACATTTCACCTGTCCTTCTTACTGTGCACCTTGTACCACAGGGATGAGCACCAAATTAATTAATTAATTATGGTACGTGGAGTGGGTGAGATATGTAGGCGTCCAGCGTAGTTCAAGAAGTGAAAGCACGGATTCCCATATCTTCGTCTCATGGATGTGTCCTACAAGCAGGGACCTAAGTGTTAATGGCAACGGATCCCTGCGAAGTCATTTGAAGTAACACACTTTATTGAAGGAGTCATTCCATCACTCGCAGTGTGATTACTGCTTACAATGCTGTCACAACAAATGCAAGTTATCATAGACGGTGGTTACTCACTGAACGAGTTGTTGTTTGTATGTCTGCATTTTTTGCTGTATAAGAGATTCATCTATTGTTTCTGCCCTCCGCGATGAACCTAAAACGACTGCCTCCGCAGTGAAAGGGAGGTGCCTGTCCGGTGTATTGGACGTATAGCGACCTACTGGCTACGAAGTATGTGACCTCACGTCTGATGTCACATCAGTATTTCGCGTTAAGAAGTGACATTTCTATTACCTCTTACTGCTGACATCGGTAGATCAATAAATGAGGTCCTTCCACCGTGGACTATATCGGTAGATCAATAAACGAGCGCAGTGTACCTAATCCACCGTAGGGACTACATCGGTAGATGAATAAACGAGGTCCTTCCACCGTGGACTACATCGGTAGATCAATAAACGAGGTCCTTCCACGTGGACTGTCTAAATTTTCTTCAAAGATATTGCATAATCATTATTGGTTAAACTTAATTTTAAAATGCGGGGAAGAAAAACGCTATCTACGACGGACGCAAGAAACTTACGTATGGCTTAGGGTCAGAAAGTTAGTAGTCCAAAATCATCTAAATTAGAGCCCATTAAAACAATCAAAACCGAATTCTGGGCCCTTCTTAGTTTAAGGTCCAAGTGACTGAGTTTTGTGGAACGAATAATGTAACTGTCACACGTAAAGAGAAACAACAAAATTTTGAGAAACTGAGGCTTTCCTCTAATTTTGGCTGAAGAGAGAGTCGCATTGGCGAATAAATGTGCCTCCGATTTTGTCTGATTCGAATTTTACGGCATTTCAGCCTCCAAGTACATACAGAGATTGCTTGTCTGGAATTTGAACCAGTATGCTGGGTCACAATATTACAGCCTAGACCTTTACTGAATAAAACTATTTCTATGAAGTAGCATCGCCTTTTCTATCACGCTGTCCTTCAAAACTTCTCAAGTTTATAGTGTGCATATTCAGTGGTACTGTAATTTCAAAGTAATCCCTCAAGGCCATTATATAGACCCACAGTATATCAGTAGATCAATCGAAAGTTCATTTGTGAACATCACTGCTATAACAGAAAACTGGGACATTTTACAATATAAATTTCTACCGGCTTTATGCCAGCATCATAATCTAGTTAACTGCATCACCTATCTTCCCATTTTCCACACTTAAAAGCCTTGTTCGACTTGTGACAATTTTCTGTGAAACTAAAAGTGGTGTTTTATTTTCTTCTCCTCACGAACGATGGTATGGAAGGAGAGATAGAGCAAACGAGCCAAAGAAAGTAAAAAGAAAGGAAAGTAAGAGATGAGGAGAAACGTCTGAACAGCATCGCGGCGCGGGCGTCGTTTGGAGGTGTTAGAGGAAGGTGGAGCAGATCTACCCACCATTTATTCGCAACTTGCAGACAGTGGCTCGAATAACCGCGAACATGAATCAGGAGCCTGGGAGGGGCGAGAGAAAGAAGACGATGTGCTACTCAACATACTCTTATGGGAATTAGACTGGGATATTTTATTCGCTGCAATCATGCAACGCAGACTATATGAGCCCCAGCGGTCATCCCAGAAAGGGAATAATACGCGAGGAGTGTACGAACAGTAGCAAGACAAGGTATATTATACTTTCCTCTCTCATGTAATTCTCAGTCACGGAGGTATTTTATAAAAACCCCAAGGAGAACAATAGTCAGAATAGACATCTTCAACAACGCCATATGTCGTGTCAGTTGTGACAGAATTTCCTGATCATCTACATGGCTTACGTCGATTATCCTTTTCCCTGATCCAATTATTAAAATGTCAATTTACATGCCACAGCTAAGCTGGTTACTGGCCTGC
The DNA here is from genome assembly GCA_021186555.1 of Reticulitermes speratus. Lineage (NCBI taxonomy): Eukaryota > Metazoa > Arthropoda > Insecta > Blattodea > Rhinotermitidae > Reticulitermes > Reticulitermes speratus. The sequence continues at coordinate 47,641,225 of JAJKFL010000001.1, forward strand.
TTCTCATTTGGTAGGACCGGGTTAAATTCCATGATATGATGTTGGATTTGTGGTGAAAAAAGTGGTAATGTGGTAGGTTTCTCTGTGAACTCTTGGATTTTTCTTTGGAAATTCGTCATTCCATTGTTCCATACTTATATATTATTAGAGGGTAGGCCGGTTTTAGGCCGCAGTACCAAGAGACTTAGTCTCATTCAACTCCCACAGTAAAAAGAGACAGAGTAGAAATACAATGTAGCATCTACCTTACACAGAGCTTCTCCTTTATTGTTGCCCTGAGCAACGAGTTATCACAGGATGTCTCGGCGGATGCAGACTTTCTATGTGATAAAGCTGCCATGCTCGGGGAGACGGTAAGAAATAAACCCCGTGGTGTGAGAGGGTGGGTGAGGGATTAAGTCACACCCCGTGTCGAATGCATCGGTAACAATTGATAGCAATCGATACTTCTACCTCATATAACGCCCGAGGTGGTTTCAGTAAATCAGTCACATCCCGGGTCGATTGTTGTCGATGAGAATCGATCAGTATCGATCAGTATCAATGATTACAGTGTTGAGGTACTGTATGTGTGAACACTGTCAGATTAGGGCATGCCGGTAGTTATTTTAAGATGCAACTGTTGGACGGCTTGTGACGGAACATTATCTGAAAGTAATCCTACACAATATCTAAGGATTTATTGCAAGGTATTGAAAATTTGAGGTTATGTCCCTTTTGTCTTCTTACGTCACTGTATTACGACTTGTCGACTGCATTCTGTACGGTCGTGTAACACATAAATTGGCCTAAGTACAATAATGGTACTAACAAATGCAATTATTTTATATACAAAGCGAACTTCTACATGTTTCGGCCAACAATGTGGCCATATTCAGGGATATAAATCTTCAGGGATATTTTATATCCCTGAAGATGGCCACATGGTTGGCCGAAACATGTAGCAGTTCACTGTGTATATTAACTAATTTTAATATACTTACATGCATTTGTTGGTACCATTATTGTAATATATTCGAATAACGCACAGATCATGGATCATATAAATCGGCCTATCTTTTATGAATTAGTAAGAAAATAAAGTTTACTGTCATTATCTTCCTTTAAGTAGGTTTAAGCCGGCTGCCCTTGTATATGCTTCCAAGTTATTGTAAAACTAAGAAGAAGGTGAATATGACCGGCCTCCGCGCCGTAATTCGAACCAAGGCTTTTACATGTCTTTTAAAGGTCATATATCATAATTGATCAAAAATGTTTACGCGACTTGCACAAAATATGTCTTTCCTCTTTCCTGGAGAAACCGTTCCCTTGGCAATAAAACCTCAGTTGGTCGCTGAGAAAAACAAACACGTAGCTATCACTACGACGTTTACGAGGCAACAAGCCGCCACTGTACACTTTATCCGCCCTCAGTTCCTGTCATGTAACAGACTTTGAGTCCCTTGGGTCTGCAATGTTCAAAAGGTGAAACTCGATATTCCGAGGAGCTGACCGAAGTAAAGCTGTATCGTCAGGAAGGAGAGAGAGAGCGAGAGAGAGACAGCGAGGTGGGACTGCTCGAAATAAAGACCAACCGGCAGCATCCACCTGATATATGCTTCTCAACCTTCAATCATTATTTTCATACGAGCAGTAAACCCAAGCACCAACTTACAAGCCTCAGAGCTGATGAAGAACACCCTTCCCCCTTCTCCTGCACCTCTTCATGTCTTCTCCAAATGCCGTCTCTTGAGACAAACTTGGAAATGGAAGGGAACTGAAAATTAACATTTCGAATCGAGGAAGCTTAAAAACATATTCCTGCTGAAACACGAGGAAACAGCGGCGTTCCTAGGGGAAGGTTAATGTGACGGGAAATTATAGCTAATTTCGAACGAAGATTCTACGATCCACAGACTATTAATTGACAGTTCTTTAAGGTATTTGACTATTTACTGAATGTGTCTTTTCCTGAGGTACAAATCCACATTGCGATGTAGCACCGAGGATTCTCTCACATGTTCTGCGGTTCTTTCAGAAGTATCCTACCCGGTTTGAATCTGAATCAGACGGTGGGCTGGTCTACCAGGAATTTTTCATGTCATTAGCAGACTCGTCATGAAAATGTTGTGGTAATAAATTTAAACTGTTACTTCCCACATCTCACCATTCATATTGCTACTGTTACTGCTGATGATAGTACTGCTATAACTAGCAATACCACTGCTGGTGCTGCTGCTGATACTATTATTACTACTACTACTGCTACTACTACTGTTGCTGCACCTGCTACTGCTGCTGATAGTACTGCTATAACTAGCAATACCACTGCTGGTGCTGCTGATACTACTACTACTACTACTACTACTACTACTGTTGCAGCTGCTGCTACTGCTGTATCCGATTCTTTATTCTGCAATCTGTACAAACGGTGAGGTACGCAGGAGCCAGTGAAAGAATTTCCGGAAATGGAGCTACTAGATAATCCCCTTTTCGGCATAATGTAATTTTTTGCTTTGTTTCATTTTTAGTCGCGTTAGAAAACTGCGAAAAGCGACTATTAACGTCGTTATGTCTGCTGTCCGTCTGTCTGTCTATCTAATTTTCCGTATGGAACAACTCGACTCCCACTGGACGGACTTTCATGAAATTTCATATTGGAGGATTTTTTTTGGTGAAAATCTGCTGACGTTCGAATGTCATTAAAATCTGACAAGAATAATGGGCACTTTACATGAAGACCTATGTACTTGTATGATAATATCTCGCTGAATTCTTCTGACAAAGAGAAACGTTTCATATAAACGTCGTAGAGAAATCAAAACTCATATTTTATGTTCAATAAAACTTTTCCGAAAATCGTACCGTTTATGATATAATGTGGAAAAATATGGTAGAGCCAGACAGGCCACGATGACAATGTAATACGGCGCATGCGCTTTGCATGCCGGATAACGTAGGCAAGAATACTGACACACACTCAGGATATGTAATACATATTGCTCATAATTTATTAATTCCCTCTGATCTCGTAAAATGTTTTACGGCAACACTTATAAAAAAACTGGGAAAGTACGCAACGACTTATTTACGATCTGTTTAGTCAAATTGTACGTCTAAAGAAAACGATGAGCAAAGGAACATTGTTTTGTTTCAATGCAGCATCGGGCACTTTACTTGAAGACTTACGTACGTTGTATTGTTGCCAGTGACATAAATTTGCCATAAAAGCATTGTTGTGCAACACTCCATGTTTTTATACAGTTGACAGTGACATGTAGCTTAACAACACACACAGAATGCACTGTTGCTTTTCCATGGCAACAACGCGTCACAATGTTACGTTATACGTACATTTCCTGTCTTGTTTAAATCTTGATTATCTGCCTTATCCGATAATAATTTGGAAATAAGGAAGATCAAAAAGAAAGACAACAAAATAAAAAGAAATACTCATACCCGTATTACAAGAAACGCCCAACAATAAATACACTTTCATGATACTATAATGAAGAAGGAATATTGATTAATGTTGAACTGGAATACGTACTGAAATCAACGACCAGACTGAGGTTTGTATAAAACACTCCAGGCAATTCTCATAACGCATTGGAATTACATAATTTAAAGGTTATAAAATATATTAAACACAGTTATAACTTTGCTTTTTTTTTTCATATACTGAAACAACTGTACCTCTTAATCATAATAATTTATAGGGAGTCCCATTGTTAACGCATGTATGATGCAAATATAAAGCCAGCACTAATCCCCATTGTTGTATATGAATGTTTCCCCAGATGCCGAGTACAGTCCGGATTACGTCGGAAACAACTCTGTGAACAAATAAAGTGAAGTTTAATAATATCTAGTATACTGAGATGGTGTTGTATTATTTAACACTATAAAAAAACTAAAAAACTAAGGTAATGAGAATCTCAAGGCAACCATCCCCAATGAAAATTATGATAGATTAAAAACAATTGGAGAATGTGGAATATTTAAATTATTTGGGTACCATGATAACAAATGATGCAAGGTGTACACGTGAAATTAAATCCAGAATTGCCATGGCAAAAGCAGCATCCAACAAGAAGAAGAATCTTTTCACCAGCAAACTGGACTCAAATTTAAGAAAGAAACTAGTAAAGTGCTACATTTGGAGCATAGCTTTGTATGGTGCTGAAACGTGGACACTTCGGAAAGTAGATCAGAAGTATTGGAAAGTTTTGAAATGTGGTGCTGGAGAAGAATGGAGAAGATCAGTTGGACCGATCGTGTGAGAAATGAAGAAGTATTACACAGAGTCAAGGAGGACAGGAATATCCTACATACAATAAAAGAAGAAAGGCTAACTGGATTGGTCACATCTTGCGTAGAAACTGCCTTCTGAAACACGTGATTGAAGGAAAGTTAGAAGGAAGGATAGAAATGACGGGAAGACGAGGAAGAAGACGTAAGCAGCTGCTGGATGACCTTAAGGAAAAGAGAAGATACTGGAAATTGAAAGAGGATGAACTAGATCGCACCTTGTGGAGAACTCGCTTTGGAAGAGGCTACGGACCTGTCGTAAGACAGACTACAGAATGAGTGAATGAATATCTGATCACTATTATTGGCACAATTGTGTTACGTGTTTGTTTGAAAGAACATATATAAAACAGACTTAATATTTTCGTAATGCGAGGTTAAAATGCATGATAGGGAATGAACCAAAAGTGTAACGCTGAAATTTTTAGTGGGTTCACGATTATTTGACACATTGCTTGCAAACACAAATGAAAAAGCAAAGCATACGTCAGAGCAGTATTACTGTGTTACATAACTGTATAAATACGCGTATATAAACAGAATAATTACGTTTTCCTAGTGGAAGATTAAAATGGATAAACAGCAATTATAAAATGTAAATCAGGTATAACGTACTTAAATCTATGATGTTGAAGTCATGGGAGAAGGAAAAAAGGCATTTTAGCCGAGAAAAAGACGGATGAATCAGCAAAATCAGTCGCCTGTTGCTGACAGAAGGCGGAATGCAGAAGTATAGCAGAAATGAGGCCTCAAGACAGGAAGCAACAATGAAAAACTGGAAGAGCTGCTGATGTAGGTAGAGATGTAAGTGCCAGACAAGATGAAATCGTCGAACAGACACGACCTGTACGGGATACTGCTAAGGCCAGTCATTTTAATGCACGTAGCAATCACGTAGAGCGTAACCAACATACTTCATAAACATTTGATGAATGTGATTAACAATATATCCTTCTCATAAATAAAAGTCAAGTTATTTGTGTCTGTGTTTATTAATCTGTGATTATTTTTTTTTTTTGACTGCGAATAGAACAACTGTTATTGGCCTTTATTTTCCAATCAATCATTCTTGACAGCTAAACACAATAGTGCATGATATATGCATTTAACGTTCATAGCAAAATACTCTCTTTAAACGTTACATGAGAACTGACAAAAAAAGGGAACTCTTTGTCATAAACCTCTTAATTGAATCACTTGTATTTCTCTCCGGTTACATACATGTAACAATCGTGAAACATCTTCCTTCCCTCCAATTACAAGAGTTCGCCATGTCCATGTTTACCTCACGGATTACATGGCCTTCCGCTAGTCCATTGTCTACTAGCGTATGCCTGCTACGCATGCAACCAGCACGCTTTGCCATATAACTTGTTTGCTGACATGTCATAAAGCTGACCCGCCATGCAGTGGAGTAGGGATACACTGTATAGGCTTATATTAATACACTGATCACATGTTTCCCCAAGAGGTAAGCTCCACACAAACGATAACCGACAGCCCGTACAAAAAACAGTGTATCGTCATGCAGTTATCTCGAGGCTAGGATTTGCTACCCTCGTCGTAGACCTGGTGCCAAGAGTCATGGCATATGCCTGTGAAAGAGACAGGCGGCGAGGCGCAGCAAAATCGTGGTGGGGGTAACTATCAACATGCATGCAGTATGAGTCTTGTACTTGAGAAATTGCTTCAACTGCACGTCGGTCGAACAAGTACAGTAGAACCCCCGTATCCGCGGATTCGGTATCCGCGGTTTCAGTTATCAGCGGTTTACTGCGGACCGAAAATATTAACACATTCACTGCCAAAGTCGACCATGGTCGATTTAAGTATTTACGTTTTAATTTGCCAGCGTCGACTTTAGTCGATCTAAAGTTTACTTGTATAAGGATCGCTACTATACGCGGTTTCGGGCATCCGCGGTAGGTCTTGGATCGTATCACCCGCGGATACGGGGGGGATACTGTATAGGCGTCGCAATATAAGTCTGCTGCGACGTGAAAGAGAGAAACTGTAACAGGCAGGCAGGGGGCGGGAGAGCGAAGAAGCTACTAGCGATCGTAAGAACTCACTGCATGCAGTTAGACGTCACTGAAAGCCTAGGATCACAATGCTTGTAGAAAAGTCTCTATTCGACAGGGGACTTGGCTGATTGCAAACGAGAGGAGACTCAGGCACCATGTTTGCCACGTGGCCAGTCTGCCTGAAGTTTGCACAGCGGTAACTTTGTTTAAATATATTACATGCGGAACACAGTTACATCCGAGCTTATTTCGAGTTGGCAACTGCGCAGGGCCATGCACAGACCGGGCCTTCGAGGCTACGCTGCCACACGACATTCCAGACATTAGCACTACTAAACCGTTAACAGTAACGCGGCTCGAAGCAACATGGCTGATGTGGCAACCTGGTGATGGAAGAGTGAGATAGGCTGAGTAGTGGGGACTGACCGACTGCCGTTCCTGCGTCGCGGCAGATTTGTGTGGCTCAAGCTTTACACTTCCTTCCACATGACTCCAAACAGAAGGGAGGAATACTGTTTCGGCGTACACGTCATCACCTGTGGCACGACGTTTCGTACCCTGGGTGGGAGTGAAAGCATCGCACTTGTTACTTTTGCATCAGGCCATTTGTTAAATTCTCCAGTTATTTTAACGGGAGCTGAAAATTAGAAAATTTGACTAGAAGTTATAAAATGTCCGTGGAGGGTGATATTTGTAGCGCGTTTGTTCCGCTTTTGGCCGTATTGATCCTACTAACCTATTATCCCGCAAAATTCGAGATAGTGTATTTCTTGTACTCCTCTCGCAAGCGGCGAGACATCGTATTTCTTGTACTTCTGTCATAAAAGTACAGACGTCGCCTTTCCAGTACTTGCCCCAAAAAGGTCGAGACGTCCGATTTCCTATACTTTTCTCGTAAAAGGAGAGATGTTCAGAATGTAAGTTTCTTGGGCCTCAACACTTCACCCCACACAGCATATTGTCTTCATTTTAAAAACCAATCACAAGGATACGTGCGTCCCTATATAGGGGTCTGTTATTGTTGTCTAAAAGCGCAATGCGCTGACAAATTTTTAGTAAAAAATTCTCTAATATGATATTTCACGAAAATTAGTCCAGTGGGTGTCGCGTAGTTTCATGCGGATAGATGGACGGGCAGATCAGCTGTTTCTGTTCGCTCTGTGAACGCAGATAAAGCATTATAAATCAATAACGTATATTTGAACACACGTTGTCTCATGTCTTATAACGTAATACAGCCAAAAAAAAAAAATTCACAGTATATAAGCCTTTCACTAAGATAAACTTGCAACTACTTTAGTTAGCATGAAGCGAATGTATTACAGGTCTAATGCATATACATTACTTTGCCTCACCCCCCCCCCCCTTCTTATTCGTAAGAAGATTTAGCTCTCCTTAGGAACATATAAGCGAATATTGCGAAGTTCGTCAAATGTCAGGGAGGGTGGTACTGTATCGTATAGAGGCCTAAGGACAAGGGTTGGAAGAAGACGTCTGAAGGGAGGCGTGTTTAAATGCCGAGCAGCTGCTATATAAATGGCACAAAACGGCAAAGAAACAAATGGCTGACGAGGGAATATTCCCAGCGATGTTTGCGCCTTATTACCAATCGCCGGGAGGAAAAGGTCAGGTCCGAATGACGACACAGTTATTATTCTTACACCAAGAGTACTGCTATGTTCACAAATCATAAGGACAACTGGGCAAAATAGTCTGCTCACTCTTTCTTGCTCGGAATTGCTTTAAGATGCAGCTCTTCTGATCTTTCCTCAACATCCACACCCTCTTACCGAGGTCAGATCTAAATTTCGAAGTACTTGTTTCGTAAACGGGTTGGGAAATCATTTATTAAAGCAATGAAATCTGTGGTCTTCTGGGTAATTACACAGCGTCGTGTGGTAATTATTTACCGACGTTTCGGGACAACGTATCGGTCTCATCTTCACGGGTCAAGATTCCAAGAGGAAAGAAAGCCTGTAACAAAGAAACTGGACAGCATAGCGGATTGGGTAAACGTGCGATGTGACGACAAGCCAATAGGATGTGAAGATGGGACCGATACTTTGTCCCGAAACGTCGGTAAATAATTACCACACGACGCCGTGTAATTACCCAGAAGACCACAGATTTCATCAACATCGCGGCGGAAGCCTGAAATCAAGGTTATTTATTAAAGCAATCCGTCGTTTACCTCAGTACCTCAAGGTTAATTCCAGAATATGACCTTAAATTTGTTCACAGCTATGTGGAAATTCAGGTTCCCGTAGCAATGATGCTAAAGATTCCAGTTTTCTGGGATACAATGCCGCGTGGATTGATAAAGGTACAAATGTTTCGGAATTTTGCTACGTCCTTCTACCATGAAGATGGCCAGCAAGCTTACCAATGTTAGTACGTGTTTATAAATTCACACGGCGTCATACCCCAAGAAACAAGGATGTTGGTAAGACATACAACCGGTTATCTCTCAGTCTTTTCAATTTGTTTCAAATAAATATTTTAACACCTTCGGAAATTAAGAACCTCCCCGGTATCATATGAGGATTTCACCTCGGCGACTATGAACATTACCAAAAGCAGTCTGGTTAAATATTTATCTACACTTCGGAAGGACAAAAAGACCTACCGACTCCATATTTAGACCGCCCAGCTGTAAAAATGTAGGGGCAATGTTCCGGCAAAAGTCGGCAAATATATACCAAATAACACGGAGTCACAGCCCAGAAATAACTTACAAGTTCCATGTTCAAACTCTACTACACTCAAGATGGAGGCAGCAGTTCTTCCGAAACGTCGGTCTACAGCTACCAAATTTGAGGCGTCACATCCCAGAAGACGGTGATATTCAACATCCTCTCTAAAGTTATCCTTAAGCAAGATGTCAAGTAGAAACGAGGACTTCTGCACTAGACATGTGTCACTTCTGCAGTTTAAAAGGAGCCCTTAAATATTTCAGAAACCAGCCTTACAGGCGCGCCATAAATGCCCCATGTTTCTAGACCCTGTGGAAATTGGAAACTTGTGATGGTCATGTCTTTGGGGTATTTTCATTTTCTTTGACAAACATCTTTTTTTGTTCTTCAGGCGGTGCAGACACATGCAAGGGATCTTGGGGGAGTACCTGTGTGTCCCTTTACGTGAGTGGCGGGCTGGCAGTGTAGGAAACTAAAAGGCCGTTGTAAACTTTAAGACATTATCGGCTAAATGTTTGGAATAAATGAGCATAAAAAGCAAGAAATCTGTCTCCCTATAGTAGGCCCTAGTCTGTATTCGAAGCAAAAAGCCCCGAATTCAAGCCAGGGTTTTTTTTACTGAAGTGAATCTAATTGGTAAATTATTTACATACACCAACCGGATGCAACTTTATTTAAAAAAAACTGTATAGTTTTTTAAATAAAGTTTTACTGTTTGTGTGTGCGTCTGATGCTGATACTATAGCATCAGACGCACACACAAACAGTACAGCCTACACCATGAAAAATACGACCTAATGAACAAGATAAACCAGTACCATGCATCAACATTAACATATTATTTTAGTACGAATAACAAATAGTGTCTGTGCATACCAAGCAGAGGAAAAGTGAAAAACCTTGCCTAAAAGTGAACCAATGAAAACGACGTTTTAATATATGCAGTTTTAACGACAATAAACCCCTGAAGATGGCTCTATAGGAGCCGAAACATATGTCGGGTTTTAAAAAGTTTTTAAATATGTTTTAAAAAACTATACAGTTTTTTAAATAAAGTTGCATCCAGTTGGTGTATGTAAATAGTGACTGTGAAAAGATGCACGGTGATTACAGAATAAAGTACTAATTGGTAAATTTTGTTTTACGCTTATTGTAAGATAAGGCTACGTCTAAAAGTTACAGCGGTCACTAGCCGAACAACTGTCTATCCGCTGGATAACGGATGAAGGAATATCAAAATCTGGTAGAATGATAAGTTCAGGGAAATACCAAAGTGATCGGAGAAAAGTCTATCCCAGTGTCGACATCACAAATCCCACATGGATTGCCCTGGAAGCAAACCCCATTCTCCGCGTTGAGAAACCAGATGCTAGTCGTAATCGTTTGACCTATGGTACGGCCTTGTTCGACAAACTGCCGGCTATTTCCAACATTACACAAATTTTCTGAGGATCCACAATTTCGAGGTCTAATCTTACTATACGTCCAGTTGCTTTAATATTCATAACTCAGTGTCTTGCTCACAGTGTGTTTATACGTCCCATATGATTCTTAGAAAAAGAAAAGCTATTATTTACACATGCAGGATTAACCGAATATTCTTTGTAACGGAGGCTGCAAGTGCCTGTTAAGGTAGGAGCCCAATCTTCAAATATTGGCTATATAAATTAGTGCTTCAAAAGGTTAACTATGAGAACGTGTATGACAAAAGAAAAAAATTACTTAAGGATCATTATTTATTTTCACGTTGTGCTCACCGTGCAACTTGACATCAATTTCCAGTTTTTTTAACCAACGAATGCACTTTTTATTTTCGTATTTCTGTTCAATTCACCCTACACATGTTTCGGCCGTGACTCGGCCATCATCAGGGGTACATTGATAAGTTCACTTCAATGTTCACCGGTCCATTTGGTATTATCACAGAACCGTTACACTGTTTGAGGCTATTTTTTACATTGGCAATCACCAGTATACACAATTTCTCCAAGTAGTTTCTTGAAATGTCTTGGTGTATATAGTATTTATCTTGCGTTTGAAGTATATAGTACAGCACTATATATTGTGAATATAGAGCACTGTGTCGTTGGTAGTTGTTGAAATTGTTAACATTATTAAAATTATTATTACTAAAAATTGTTAAAATTGTTAAAATTGCTGGCAGTTGGTCTTGTATAGATGTTGACGTCCGTATGCTGCTGTTGTTATTGTGCTGTTGTGTGGTGTGACTGAGCACAAGAGTTAATCTATGTACCGTATCATTAAAATTATTCAGATTAAGTCACATATAAGGGATTAAAACATAAAATGTTAAGATACAAAAAATATAAAATAAAGCAAATAAGTATATATATATATATATATATATATAAAATAATTACACGACACCTAGATTAAAGGTTGTAAAAAGCTAATGTATATTTACCATTTGCTGATGTGCAATGTGCTGCTTGTGTATTCGTAATATTGTGGCTTCTTGATGACAACTACAACACGGAGCCGAAACATGTAGGAGTGTAAATATTGCTTTGTGCAGTAGTTGAAGTAAAACTTGTATGTGTAACGTAACTGCATGAGATATGAGTAACACCAAGTTTTAAGATCATCATTGTTAAAAGGCAGCACGAAAATTAAAATGTATATAACCCTTACAAGACCTGTAGTGACGTATGCCTCTGAGACGTGGACTGTCAACGAACAAGATCAAAATAGGCTCCGTATATTTAAAGGCAGGTCTTAAGAAAGACATTTGGCCCAATACGAACTGGGGAAAATTCCTGGAGAATACAAGGCAATGCTGAACTCAATCGTTTAATTAATGGAGCAGACATCGTAGAATTTATTAAAGCTCAAAGGATCAAATGATTAAGCCACATACAAGGATTGGACTTCTCAAGGATGGTAAAAAGAATATTAGAATGGAAACAAATGGGGAGACGACAGACAGGAAGACCAAGAATAAGATGGCTGGATGATGTAATGATGAATGTGAAAAATTGGAAAGAACTGGCGCTGAGTACGAAGGCCTGCAATGACCTGGTTGAGAAAGCCAAAACCCACAAAGGGCTGTAAAGCTAATGGAAGAAGTATACAACTTGGTGCAGCCCTTATTATCATCAAATAATGAACAATCATCTGTCATCAAAATACGGTATCAAGTGTACTGTTTAGACACGGCGTGAATCAGCGTATCTTCCCACATTAGAAAACCCAGCTGTCAAATTGCACACAGGCAGTCGGAGGTCCGTATTTTTGCCATTACTTATTTAGTAATATTCAAGACCGCTCTGACAAATCGATTTGATCTTCTGAATTATGTATTTGTTTTTAATCTTATTTATTTGCCTTCAATCTATAAAACGCAAGATGCAAGACTCAACGGCATTAGTTGTTAAAATTCAGATTAAAAAAAAAGATTTCAAAATTACGTTGCAATCACTATCAGCAGTACCAGAGGCAGCAGCAGCAACAGAATTAGTAGTGAGCCAGTAGAACGTGACGATTTTCAGATCGCTGTTTTGATGTGTCGGGTTGAATGTGAGGAAATGGTGTCGGTTGTTCAAAGAAGGCAGGAAAATGCGCCACGGCATGTCGTCGCCCTTACAAGAACAGTTCAAATGGGAAATTTTCGAGCATCCTCCATACAGTCCCGACTTTGTACCAAGAGACTATCAGTTTTTCCTCCAACACAATAAATTTTTGGCAGGTCAGAGTCTGAGGCGTGACAAAGAGACAAAAGACGTTGTGCAGGACTGGCTAAAATGCTTGGCGGCGACCCCTTCGACGCAGGCACACAAAAGTTGGTCACAAGATATGACAAGTGTCTTAATTTACATAGTGACTATGTTAAGAAGTAGTTTAATATAGGTACCAGCTTGTTGCAAAGAACATATTTTTGAAAAATCCTTTAAATGTTTTTAGAACCAACCGGATCTTACTTCCTGGACGCGCTACATAATAATAATAATAATAATAATAATAATAATAGTTAATGTGCAGCAAGTACTACACTAGGCCGTGCCATGGCTCAGGCGGTTAGTCGCCGGCCTCTCACTGCGGAGGCCCGGGTTCGATCCCGGGTCAGTCCATGTGGGGTTTGTGGTGGACAAAGTGGCACTGGGACAGGTTTTTCTCCGAGTTGTCGGTTTTCCCCTGTCAATTTCATTCCACTGGTGCTCCATTACTTGTAAAACTTGGAAAAAAACTGCTCATCTTCATGTTCATCATAGGGTTGCACAAAAAGCCTTAAGGCTGTGGTGCGTCCGTAGCATCTGCTGCGGGGCCCTTCACCATGTAAAACAAATACTACACTAACACCTGAAAGACATGAAACTACAAGACGCTACATTTTTAAAACTTTTTTAAGTTATTTGATATTACATTTCTGGAGTTATATAATATATTCAAGTAAAGGATGAGTCAGGTTTTCATTTCCTTGGGGTGATTTGTTATTTCAATACAGGTGTTACTGTGTAGTGTGTACGCTGTATACACAACTCCATTTACGAAAGCTTATGAATGCATTTAGTTAGGCAGATGTTTAGAAGGATTCAACAGCACAGAATGCTCAAAAAGCACAATGAAAGCTTAGAAACATGGTACACTTGAATAACTCAATCTTTCAAGATTCTATAGCTTATGACTCTATCGTCTATACATGCAGCTAACATCTTTCATCAGACTGGATTTTTGGAGCTCACACCCTTCAACATTTTCTTCATTTCTGCCCCATACCCCTAACCAGTCAGCGTCTTTCACAAGTGCAAGCCCAATCAAAGAGTTCATCAAAATCTAATTCAGTTTGCCAGCATGAAAATTTGAATAACAATCCATAGAATTGCGGCGTAGGGTACCATTGTTGGTCTCGCCTTATTGTCATGCGATTTCTATGAAAGTTTTGATGCCGAGTAGAAATACATATAGAAGTCTGGGTAAAAGATGGCAGAGTAGTACGAGGGGTGAAAGATTCATATCTGGGTCCGATACACTTCAAGGGTGCGGGCTGGAGAGTTTTCGAGTGGGTGTGTGAGTAAGCGAAGTCAGCAGGCTATGGTCCTTACTGTGCTGTCATGGAGTTCCTTACTAGACAGGTTACGCACTCTCATGAGATCTTTACTGGTCTAAGGCTCCCAGATCTTTATCAGACGACCAGGATTTCAAACAGAAATGAGTATTTTTAATTTCACTAACAGCAATTGTCGAGAAAAACACAGAACTGCTTTTGTCTAATTAAGTCACGTTCATACTACACAGACGGAGACGGAAAGTACAAAGTACAATCTGTGATCTCCATAGAACTAAGCGACCCACCTTAGGATATAGTTCCCAAATACCACATTCTTACTGCTTAATAATTTTTTATATAAATATCCTCATTCCTAATAAAGTTCCTCCAAATTCATTAACATTCTGAAATCTGAAATGTAATACATAACATGTACAAATTCAGACATACCTCATAGAAAGTACTCACAGCCTTCATTGCGAACAGCAACTGTTTAACGTTGTTTAGAAACGCAATTAGTTTATATTCTGATAAGTATCGAAAACCCGTAAACACGCTCTGTAAAAAATCTATAGTTTCTGAACGTTAAAATAGGTGGCACATATTGCAAGCACAGCGATTTAAACGCTTAGGAACAGTGGAACATGAAATAAAATACAGATCTCTTTGTGTTATCCAAACACACTAACATTTTCTCGGTCGATCGGTTGTTTGATGGTATAGCAAAAAGTTAAGTTTGGAGACGCCCTCTATCTCCATTACAAGTCTTGGCAGTTTACAATACGCTTATTGCTCACAGGCTTTTCAACAGCAAATATGTATCTGTAAAATACAAACACAAAACACTAATGAAGTGTTGTGTGTAAAGGCAAGAAAACACAGCCAGTATTGTAACGAGGTTACAGGCTCGACGATCAGGATACTGGTATTCGATTTCCGGCAAGGGTAAAAACTGTACGTCAGTCAGACAGTGGAGCACACCCAGCCTTCCAACCAATGGGTACCGGAAACGGCCAAAAGTTAGGAGCGCACAGCAGAGCACTCTGCGACGTCTACTTCCAAAGTTAAGCATGTGTGGAACTATACATGAACATAGTCACTCAGCCATACGCTTCAGCACGTGATACGTACTGAGCACAGGGACCAGGCTACGGCTCCTGGTGGCCGCGCGGTCTAAGACGTGGGTCTGCGGCGGCTCGCTTGTTGTTCGAATCCCGCCGGGGGCATGAATGTCTCTTGTGAGTGTTGTTTGTTGTCACGTAGAGGTCTCTGCGACGGCCCGATTACTCGTCTAGAGCAGTGGTATTCAACCTTTTTTGTTCGCGTACCACCAGATATAATTTCTCTTCAACTTTGTGCCCCCAAAGTTGTTGGTGCATAATTCAAGTTATACATAGTCTATAATCTACATTTAAAATAAATTAAATAAATTACATCCAAAATAATGTATTAAATAATACGTTTTAAATGAGAAAAAGGAGAATCAAGCTATTAAATAATGGCAGCGGCAATTGCCAAAGAACAAGGTAATATGAAGGTGTGCATCTGTTTGCTTATTGCCCCAACAATATTTTGAAGTAGGTTCATTGCATGGTTAAAAGAAGTGAAAAACAGTATTAGGGAAAACGTTAATGCCGCCCAATAGTGTTCAGTCACGTTCCAAAGCACTATGTAGGATAAAATGAAACTAGCCGCCCAGATAAGAATCGCATAAAGGAGAGAGAGAGATAAATGGCGCTCCCAAATCGCATGTCCGTACGTCCGGGTCTCTTGTGGCTAACCCTAAATCTCGTCCTGATTATTCAGTGTTTATCATGAAATAATATATATTTTTTTAATTTTACGTACCCCTAAGATGTCTTCGCGTACCCCCGGGGGTACGCGTACCCCAGGTTGAATACCACTGGTCTAGAGGAGTCCTACTGCTTGTGTGTGTGTCAGAGTGTGGTCAAGTGCAACAATAATCCTCTACAGCTACAATGAGTATGCAATAAAAAGACTTTAAAGTACATATGCTTATTTTTATTCTACTACGTATGTATCGAATTTCATGTTTGGCATGCAGACAAAATTTTGACGAAGTTGCCCGCACCACGAAAAAAAAAATGGTTGATCAGGCCTGCACTAGAAAGTCTGTAAATTTCCATGAGACTGCACTGTGAAATGTCCAAGAAAATAGCATTTACCTATAGTCACCATCCAAGAAACCCAGACTTCCCACTGAACATTCGGCTTGCATAACGCTAACTCAAAAGCTACCGTGGACATGCGGCTGTACCACGGAGGAAACATTCCGCAAATTCTCTCCCTCCACTACACAGTGCAACAGTTTTAATCATAGGAGAGCGACATCTGCATTATAGTATCTCGCGGCAGTATTTATCACTTGCTCATGTCCCAGTAATTAAACGCATTGCTTGCCGTCTAGGAATGCAGTTGGAGTACCTCTACTGTATTTGTAGCCACATGCGAGTATGTGTGTGTGTCTGAACTAGTGCACGGAAGATATGCGAACTGGCAGAGTGCTGGGTTAGCGAAATGCACTGTAACTTGGTACGTACAATAAAATTTAAGCATTCTTAAGTACTGCGGCTTAATGATTAGCATTTCTGCTCTGTAATACGGAAGTCCTGAATTTGAATCTGGATCATGCAACTATCCATTTGACTGGGGTTTCATGCTTTCCCTCAATCATTCCAACCACACGGTGGCACAATGTCTGAAATAGGCCACGCCTGTTCATTTGCACATTCAGAATTCAGTTCCTAGCTATATAACCTATTCTAGCGTGTAGAGCTTACAGACAGAAATCACCCCACAGTTTCATCACGATTGTGAAAACTTAGACCTGTAAAACGTAACATCTTCTGGACAACGTCATGCTTTTGGTAAAAAGGTATCAAATTTCAGAGAAAACTGCTTCCTGCATCGTTACTCTTTCCCTGACAATGGAGGCGACAGGTTCCTCTGAAAGGTTGGTACCTATCTGCCATCTTCAACGGTCGCACGTAATGTAAGAACGTGCTCTACGCTGTCAAAACCTTGAAACTCACTTAAGTTTATATTCGAATTTTGAGATTAAAGTTCATAAGGAACCAAAAAGAACATTTTATGTATATACAAGCGTATAAAATACGTGTAATCCTGGGTGACCACTACACCCCTCCTCTCAAAACACACACACATGAACATAAAATTATGAATACATTTTATACGTGTTTCTAATGTTATCATCACACTAAAGGTTTCAATCTTACGCCTAATCTTAGTTAAGATCACTTCTTCTCCTTCTGTTGTGGACCTTGGCTTCCAATAAAAATCTTCCTCCATTCCCGACGGTGTGTGACCATTTCCTGTCTGTTTTTTCATTTCCATTATATTTAAACCCTCTTCAACCTCGTCTCTCCATCTTTTATGTGATCTTCCTCTTTTCCTTCTTCCTTCCATTGCAGCTGTTGCAGTTTGTTGTGACATCCGTTGGTTTTTCATTCTTTCAACGCGAACTTGCTGTATTAGTCGGAGAGATTTTATAAATTTTACAATACCTGCCCCTTGTAATATTTATGTCCTTTATCTCCTTCAGCTGTCGACCTCAGTGGACCAGTGGTTAGCGTGCTCGCCACTGGGTTCGATCCCGACCGAGGTCGATGGATTTTTAAGGGTGATAAAAATGCGGAGCACCACTTCCTTCGGAGGGGAAGTAAAGCCGTCGGTCCCATGTCGTAGATTTACGGCATGTAAAAGAACCTTACGGGCATGAATAAAAATGTTACGTAAGCTAAATTGCCTCCATTTCTCACCCAAGTCTCCTGACTGCCTGCCAGATGGCTCTGGCGGACACATCAGGATCGATAGAACAGTAGCGCGGCCAGTTGTCCAGTCACCAACTGCCACGAATGCGCACGACTAAGTAACCTCGGAAAGAGGAGGCAAGAGGAGGCCCGAGCCCGTATAGGGCTGTTGAGCCATGGTTATTATTATTATTATTATTATTATTATTATCGCCTTCAGCTATGATTAATAATGACTCAAATAAAATACACACTTTTACGTTAACTGGCTCCAAACCGTAAGTTTTCGTACTTGTTACCACGCAGTCCGTGTGTAACACCCATTAAAACACAATTCGCGATAGAGAAAGGAATGTTAAAAGTGATCAATAATAACTAATATTGCAAGAAAATACCCATCATCAATACATCACACTGTCCAAGACTGCTGAACTATAAATGACTCAGATAAGTAACATTAGGCACTTATCTATCGAGACTGTTCATAAACTTTAGAGAAAGAAACAGAGATACTGTAGGTTGGAGAGACTTTTATACGCATATGGAACTCGTTTAAATGCATCCTCTCTGTGCAATAAACTATAACAGACGAATATGATGAAGTTAAACTTTTTTCTTGTATTAAGAACAGGACTCGTTAAAAAACATACGGGTGAATGAGTTCTGCAGAAATGTCCTTACAGACATTCGCATTTGTGTTTCACATGGAAGTAGACGAGCGATACAAATAAGTCCAGATACGTATATCAGGATGGAAGGCGGTTGTGTTGAGGGGAGGCGACGGGGCCTTCCGTCAGAGTCTGCGACACAAGTTGGTTTGAGGAACCTGTACGACGACAGAAATTATAAATCGTGGAAAGAAATGATAAGATGGTTCACTTATTGTTGGTTTCATTAGCAATATCGTATTGATATTATAATATGTAAACGAATAATCTGGAAGGATTAGAAAAACATGGTAGCTTATTTTAATGTAATGAAAACTACAAAGAAGTCAGCCGGGATAGTTGATCTCTGGATCGATTTTTGAACATCTGACCTCCAAACAAATATAAATTAACCTATAATTTTACACAACTTTCATTTGTTTTAACACAAGTTTTTATGACGTATATTGTAAGGGAATGAAATATCAATCCCACATGAAGGTGTAAGTTTTTGTACGGTTCTTGATATTTAATAGGTCTGATGATGGCTTAATTGAAATGCCGGAACTAGTAACCTGAAGATTTGTAAATTTTGTTGTGCATGACGGTGTTTTGGAATATATATAGAGTAGACCCTCGATTTAACGGACTAACTGGGGGAAAGGGGTGTCCGCTATTGCCGAAAGTCCGTTAAATCGAATGTATTTTAAAAATATATATTAATAACGAACTTACAATGTACAGGATGTATTAAAATGTTATTATAATGTATAAGTACGAATAAAATATTATTGTAATGTACATTCAGTAATTTATACACGTCACTAAAACATCTGTTAAAAATATAAAAATAAATTTACGAGAGGAACCAAATTTTATCTTAATTAAACACGTCAAATCTTTTGTCCGTTAAATCGAGGGCCTACTGTGTATATATATATAAATCAACCGTCACAATACGTCGATCACAATATTATCATAACTGGTGAATAATTACGTATTTAAAGGTCTTGAATAAATAGCCAGACATATGTCTGGAAAAACTGAGGAAATTCACTAAAAAGTGAGTCCCATTGCTAAACTCTCTGGAAGTTACTTCATTAATCAATGCCATTAACCCTTTATCAAGTCCAGTGGTAAGTATACGTCCTATCAGCTGTAACATGAACAAACTGCCACACAGTGTACTTATATGTTATGTTACAGCCTCACAATAACTACCGATTACTTCCCTAAACAGCACTAACCGGTTGGCCTTTATACTGATGCGGTAATCTGCTCTCTGTGAGTTTCGAACAGAAATTTGTAAAAATAAGTAGATAAAAGGTTTAGTTGGTCTGTCAGAAAACCTTATAAAAAATTACGGACATCAAAATAAAAATAAATAAATAAAAAAAAAAAAGCGCTATGGCAGACTGTCCATCTACCTCGACAATCATACATCTAAACATTCAACGCCCACGTTATAATTTTCGTTTTGAAGTGACATTCCAACCTAGTTTTTCCAAGAAAATTCCTGCTTCGTTTTAAGTTCTGTTACAAGTAAATCACGTTACATATGTTTCACCCGTTTACTAGAATACAATGCCAACTTGAATTATTAAGTGCAAAATTGTAACGTTCAATAGCTATGCACGAACTTCATGTAGAGACGAAAGATCCCACCTGAAAAGAAAACCGAGAGCTTTGAAGTTCGCTATTTAGTGGGAAGCAAGCAAGTTTGGTTATCCACTTTTTTTTATTCAGCACTCTTATTTTAACACTGGGTTTCCAGGCAGATGAACCTGCAAAGCTTGTGTCTACGAAGTACGGAGAGTTGCCTGCATAACACGCCCGCATGGCGCCAGCACAGATGAGGGCGCTATGTTGGGAAGGGGAAGATACGAAGTCCTGTGAGGTACTGAGGTGAGAGGGGAAGGTCTGGCGATGTTTCAGATCATTTTCACTGTACCTGCTGACACATACCATAATATCACACTTGATTATCCATTAAAAATCGAAACTTGAAACACAGGGTGATAAAAATACGAGCGGTTTTTCACATTGCGAAGTAATTTTCTTATGCTATGTCAGATCATTCTATAGGCAGTTATGCCATTTACCTTATCGACGAAGTCATATAAAAGTCTAAAGTCTTTCTACAGATAACCCTAAAATATGTCTAATTTTTGGACAAACTTATAAAAAATTGTCAACAAATTTTCATCCCTTAGGGATAAATTCCAAACTTTACGCCCATCCAAAACATGCAAAGAATTCATAATGTTTATAAATTACCCAAATTCATAACAAAATTTAACCCTTTAAAGAAGAAAACAAACCTGAATTATATTTAAACACTCAGCTCGTACCGCGCAGTAAACACACTCCATCTTGGTTATCAAAACCACTAAGTTGTTGTGCAGGGAAATAATCGCTCTTTGTTCTGAGGTCCATACAAAGCACGAAAATTAACTCTGTGGACAGAACGTAGAATTTTTTAATCCTAAACCTAGTAGTACGTATAGTAACGACCAGGCTTTAAAGGGTTAATTCATTTTGTAAAAGATATTCCAATATAAATACGTTACTTCTAGAATGTAAAAGAAAAGAGCGAGAATATATCACATTTCTAAATTCTAAACGCTTAGGATAAAGATACTGGCATATTACAATTAGTGCAAGAAAAATAGTAATACCCAAAATATATTTTTGTCCATAGACACAAAGCCTGTAACACAAAGAATGGAACATGTCATTTTAACCGCATTACACCAGTGACATTCAAAGGACCCACATTTACCGAAACAAAAAATTCAGACTAATTTCATACAGGTCTGCTATTGATGTTACTACAATTGTAACACGACAGCCTTTTTAAATGACAGAATTAAACAACTAACAAAACACACGACTGTTGTATCCACGAATGAATACTATCACAACATATGGAGAGAGTAAAGGTAATGTAATTGACAATGCACAGCTAGGCTATAGCTAAGCGTAGGAAGTAATGAGTCACTTGCAAAGATCTTGTTAAAAGCATTTGGCATTTCGTGGTCTACGGCTTGTAGTTTGACCTCATTCCATTTACCCATTTCATATTACTCCAGAACGGTAGTATCCACCTACCGGACTACTTTATATCATAACCTACAAAATTACGAATGGTCAATCTATCTTGGTCATTTTCTTCCCATTACGCCTATGTCCGTCTTATACTGTTCTCAGGATATAGGCTTGTGGTTTATTTTGGTCTTGTCATTCTGCCTGACTATCATTCAGCGCCAAATAATAATAATAATTCAATTCAATTCAATTCAATTCTGGTTTATTAATGTGCCGAGTCAACAGCCAGATGGCCAATTACAGAAACAGCACAACATACAAACACAAATAACAATGGACAAGGAACAGGACAAAATAAAACAAACACAACAAAACAAATAAATGAGCAAACAATGACTTACTGAAAGAATTAATAAGAACACCTTAAAATAATGTAATAAAATATTACATCTGACTAAGTGTAACAAATTCCCTTCTAAAAACATCCATATTATTACAAATATAATTAACCGCGATAACACACCGGCCGAAGGGACAGTTTTTATAATATGAGCTAACATAAAACAAAGAAAAGTCTCGGAGGTTTCGAGTGGGAAATCGTAGACCAATAATGTCTAAGGTAGACGGACAGGATTTAGAACCTAATAAAACATTAATGACAAAAATTGCATCAAGTTGATGTCTTCTGTCATGTAAAGTACGTAAATTAAGTACTTGAAGTGCATTAGCATAACTATAACCATTGCTGTCGCCGGAGAGGAATCGATTACAACATAAAGCTACAAACTTCCTTTGAATGCGCTCAAGCTTTTTTGCATCACTAGAAGTAATTGAATTCCATACAACAGATGCGTACTCTAATTTGGGTCTAACAAGTGAAAAATATAAAGTCAATAAACAATCAAGAGTCGAAAATGAAAAAGTAATATTACGAATAAGACCCAAAAGCTTGATGGATTGAGAAAAAATGTAATCAACATGGGAGTGAAAATATAATTTGGAATCAATAAAGACTCCTAAATCCTTAATACAATCGGTACGTGTAATATAAGAATCCCCAAGTTTATATTTCAAAAAAAGGGTATTTGTTTTCCTAAAAAGGTAATAGCTCGAGTTTTGCCAGTATTAAGATTCATAAAATTAGCAGTGCACCAACGTTGTATGGAATCAATATCTAATTGCAACTGAGTAGAATCATCAAGTGATGTAATAGCACGAAAAATTTTTATATCATCTGCAAAACGAAGAAATTTTGAATGTGTTATTACTTTACATATATCATCTATAAATACATTAAATAGCAAAGGCCCTAAAACAGAGCCTTGAGGAACACCCGCAAGTATTCTAAAAGGCGCTGAAAAAATACCAGAAATTTTCACACACGAAAATCTATCAGATAAATAACTACAAACCAGCTAACATAAGCACTTGAGAGTCCAAAGAAACTAAGTTTGTTTAAAAGTAGAGTATGTGACACAAGATCAAAAGCACTGCTAAATTCAAAATATATAGCATCAACTTGACGCTGAGACCTGACTAACGGGGTTACAGAATCGAGATAATTTACCAAATTAGAGGTGGTAGATAATAATAATAATAATAATAATAATAATAATAATAATAATAATAATAAAGTAACAACAATTGATAGATAAACTGATAGCTTAACTGTAAAAGAAAACAAAATTAGGCGAAAACTGAAGAAACTACCTGTGACTTCAAGCTTCCGCTGCGACGTAAATGAGATCCCAGCTCTTTTGGAATTTTACGCAGCGTAGAATTGTAGTTCAGTAACACGTTTCGGGACAACCTATGGGTCCCATCTTCAAGAGTCAAGATTGGTCCTTGAAGATGGAACCTATAGGTTGTCCCGAAACGTCGGTACTAAACTACCGTCCCATCTTCATGAGTCAAGCTTGCATCTCAAGTTACTATCTGCTGGAATATGCTGCCATGTAGCCTAGTAGATCTGTAGCAGGCAAGAGGTTTTTCTGAAACGTCGGCATACGTGTACCAGACTACAGGGCGACAAATTCTAAAGGCCTGTCGATATTATATTGATTTTACTCAAAATTGCTTCTCCCTTTCACATTTTTCCCATCATTCTATAATTTCATCTTTCTCTATCAGCTCCTAAAACTGCAGTCTGAACGATTCGAATCTTTTCATTTCGCTTCAGAAGTGTAAACTCAGCTCTAAAGCCAGGGAAAACCTACGGCTGGCTCCATTTCGTTTTTTGAACTAGTTCCATAATCGCATCATCTTGGGTCTCGTGTCACGTCATTTCTTCACTTTGGTGGGAAGAAGGGGAGAAAATAATATTGAAGACAGAGACAAAACTTTTAAAATAAAACGACCATACACAGAAACATAGAAACTTTGAAACAGAAAGAAATATTATGCTTCTGACGAAAAGTGATAAGACCAAATAGAAGAAGGCGTTAGATTAACATTTACAATTTAAAAAGAGAAAGGTAGTTAAACATAAGTGACAATAAGGAGTCAAATTTTAAAGAAACAGTTTTTTCATAACCAAAATGCAAGCAGATCGTGTTCAGACTCCACTAAGATATGAATATTTCATTGAAGGAAGGTCATGATCAGGACTAGACTTCGATTAGAGCGGACTCTCCCTTTTTTCCTCCTTCATCTTTTTCGTATCCACAAATTTGTAAATTTCTCCTTCAGAATAACAAATGTAGGTAAATAACGGTGTATAATGAAAGAGAGAAACACTTCCATCCGTCTGGTCCAATTACAAGAGTTCAGACTTCTTAATGGTGGTACTGGATTAGATTACGTGTTTAGACATCTGTTCTTATAACATTTAGAAATAAATAACTACTCTCACAACAACAGCTAAAGAACAGTTGAATAAGTGTCTAAATAAGCAGCCTAACTGCTAGTAATGTTTTGCAAGCGGACCTAAAAACAAGGACAGCAGAGACCCATAAAACGCAACCCTGAATCAGATTACTCCAATCGCCATCTCAAGATAAACTTGACGGTAAATCTGTCCATGTTCACTTCAGGCACGCATATAGAATGTAAAGAGGTAGAGCTCTGCTCATTCTTAACATTATGCTCCGGTCGCTTTAGCCACTGGAAAGGATTCCAGTACCCACTGAACAGGAGCCTAGATTGGTTCCAGAGCCGGTCTGGACGATTTCAAGAAGATGGAAAATTTCTTGTCCCTGCCGGGATTCGAAAACCTGATCTTCCAGCCAATAGCCTACTTAGTATACGAACTACGTTATCCCGAGAACCGTAAATTATTCCATGCTAAATTCATGGAATGATAGCTATCACTGGTTTCAGAGTCTTTTCCTGTCTGTTCCCCAAAAACCTACAGCTTCATGTATATGGCTCTAATTTTGTCTGTTCTTTTGCATGGGCGTGAACTTGGTCTCTCACACTGAGGAACGAACACAGGATGAGGATTGGAATATTATTATACATTCTCCGTGCGATTGTTTTATACAAACAAGATTATTCCCAACTAACTGCGCAATATTTCGTTTTTACTCCTACATGTTTCGGCTACAGAAACGTAGCCATCTTCAGGGAGCTACAGTATTTGAGGACTACGCAGCGTGTTATGCAATACTCGCATTTTTATTGCGCAACAGCCCCTAGTGGGCCAGGGCCTCCTCATTTTCGAGGCTTCACGATCACACGCAGTTAGACACATCACACTCACACTCCTCTGGACTAGGGATCGGCCCGTCGCAGAGACCTCTACCTGACAACACACAACACTCACAAGAGAAATATATCCATGGCCTCGGCGGGATACAAACCCACAATCCCAGCAAGCGAGCGGCCGCAGACCCACGCCTTAGACGGCGTGGCCACTGGGATCGGCGCATTAATAAACTATAATCTTCTTCCTCATTTCATGGCTTCCTACCTCCGTTAATCCAACTAAAACAGGTTAGTTTAAGATAGTTATATGCCTCTTTTCTTTAAAAAATCTTTTAAAACGCCGTTCACAGTCAGTCGTCTTTGCATGGAAACTACCAGAAATTCACAGGCAGTTGGCGCAAGCCGCACCAGTGACGTGCGCCTGCCGCGTTGTAGTCAGCTGTGCTGTGTAAGGTCCAGGATAGCGCAGACGGCATAGTGGTTGCTGTCGACGTCCGAGGAATATTGCTTCAAATTTCAGCATGGACAAGAGATTTTTCTCTTATTCCAAGCATCCAGACCGACTCTGAGGCTTACTCAGCCTCCTATTCATTGGCTACCGAGGGTTGTTTCCTCGGGGCTAAGGTGGCCGGGGTAATGAAGCTTACCACTCACCGAAGTTAAGTACGATTGGAGCTCTACCTTCATGTCCCATATGCCTTTATGGAGTGATCAGAGGCAGCTTTATAAAAGCTAACTTTATTTTCCTAACTTATCGGGCGAACAGTGATAAGAACTGCTCATGCCAAAAGAAGGAACACCAAAGGTAAGGGTGCAGAAGCGCATGTAGGTATTCGTACATAAACTGGCCGTTCAAATTGTCTGATCTTACTGAAATCTGAAATGTCTATAGACAATTTTTCGTAAATTTTCCTTGCATCAAATTTTATGAAAACACATCCAGCGGTTCTCGAAGTACATACATATACAGACGGGTGGGCGGACAGAACGATTTTAATAGAGGCTAAGTAGGAATGCTTACGTCCCTGAAAGCGAGAATATAGAAACTTCCAAAGTATTAAAATCATTATGCTTCTCTGACCAAAACGCTGACACACAGAGTACGGACAGACATTCAGCTGTAAGGTAAAGTAAACCTTGTACAGGCCTGGACAGGCCCTGAAGTTTCCAGAAGGTTGACGTTCCCAGATTTCAAGGCAATCGGCACATGAAGGTGGTAAGGTTGTCAGCCCTAAGCACCGGCCGCCTTTACCCCGCAGGAAATAACCCTGATACTCATTTCTGTTAGAGACTGGGTCGACCCCAGCACCATAATGCGAAAGGATTATGTCAATGAAAAATTCCAATGACATAATCGGGAATCGAACCCGCGACCTTCCGGCTTGTAGCGCAGTGCCTCAACCAACTGCGCCACCGCGTGCCCCTGATCTTCAGTTGTATGTTGGAAAAAAAAAATTCTTGTGTTATTGACGGAAATTGAATAACCATCTACTTTACTGATCATCGGATTTAATTTACATAGTCCTATCACATTGACAGCTTTGTTTCCGAGATACTTCTTCCCCAACTTCAGTTCTTATTGAATTGCCGTTTCATTCTGTCCCTGGCCCTCATCAAATTCAAGTTATTTTCTTTCTTTAGTTTCATTAATAACAAACAGTGAGAAGCATGCTCATAACGTAACAGTGTAAACAGACAGTAAAGACTACAAATAACATTTTCATATTTAATGTCCTAAGTAGAAAGGAATAAAGACATTTGCGTCCACGTATTTCAGTATGTTTGTTCATAAAAAGTAAGGCAGCACGATACACCTAGCTGCTCGCCGAACATGACAAAATTAGTAACAATGTGATTCGGCCAAGACAATAAAGTAGAGATTTGTAAAAAAAAAAAGTCCCTTCCACAAAAATAAAAAAAATATAGGAAATGACAATCTAGTAAAAAAATTTCCTTTCCTCCCCTTTACCCAAGAAAACTTTTGGTTTAATAAAAAGAACCATGGCAGATTAATTTGTCAGCGAAAGCAGCTTTCCCCTGCCATTGCGGCTAACTGCTCAGCAGACTAATTACGTTCTGACAGGGGGAAAACAAATTTCAACCCTCTAAGTTTCATATTCTCAACTACATTGTTTCCACGGAGTGGGAAATTAATGATGTGGCTTTAATGATTTTATTTCTATGTCCTTCTCAAGTAACGACAACAAATAATATAAGCAGTCTTGTGCTTCGTTTAGGGCAAACGACAAGTCGTATAGATAACAAAATTTCTTAAGGGACATGAGAAGTGGAGATGCCTATTTAAAGACTTTAAAATTTCGACGTGGCTGAATGTTAATATAAACTTTACTATAAATTATATTAATGTTCATTGTGTGACAAACTTTTTCATTTTCTTCTGGCTTATGATGCTGCGTAGTGTGGCAGGAAGGGGTCAAGGAATATATTGCCACCTTGCTCAGCGTAGATGAAGGTAGTGTATTCCTCCAAAGAAGGCCCGTTTAAAACATTTCCGGGACCAGTGAAAAAATAATTTGTAGGCGCTACCTAGGCCTAGTCCTGAACTGAAAATGCAGATCGGGCAATGTAAGACGGAAGGTACAGCCCCATGCAGATGCACAAATTGCAATAGTACTTCCTCCAAAATTTTGGTACCAACCTACCATTTCATAACACAAGACCAGAAACGAATCTGCAGCTCCAAAAACCATTAACTGTCGAGGCTGATATAATATTACTTCTATCTTTTGAAGTTCTGTAATCGTGTGTATCTGCTTCTAATCTGCCTTCACAATTACTGCTATCTACGCAGCCTAACCCAAGCACCAGAATGTTTTCATTATTTGCCATCATAACCCACAACAACAACTTGCATTGCGTGGGTATGGAAAACTAATTGGAAATAACATAACTGTATCCGGAAAAGGAACATATCAGGGAAAATTGCGATTTATGACTTGGTGAGTTAGACATACACGAAGGCCGAAAGAGAAAACTAACGTCTGCAGAAGTTAAGAGGATTACGCCCTCTCAAAGAACATATCCGGCAAATATGAGCACCAAATGTTATAGGTGAGTTTCACGAAATGGTAGCGTCGTCTGATGTCTCGTGATCCAAGGATACCAACTGCAGGAAATTTAAACAAGTGGACAGTCTCTATCCAGGATATATTAATAAGGAAGGACCATGTCCGGAGCAACAGGGGCGAAGACCGCTAATATTTTACAAAACGGGTAGGGTCAACAGCCAGGAGAAAAAGCTAGATATTAGGAGGAAACATATCTTGCCTTAGACTGGTTACCGCACGGATAATGGCTCTAATAAAACTCAAAATATGCGAAACAGAAGAGACGATTCCACATCCACCCTTGTTACTTGGACACAATTACTTACCCTGTCAGCTAAGCCATCCTGTTCTCCCGCACGTCTATCAACAATCACCTTGAAATTTAGAGCGTTGTCGAGAAACGTAGTAAACATTTTGTAATACACAATAAATCAATCCACTGTAAGCGTGATCTGACAAAGAAGTTTGCTCAAGAATGTCACAGTTTCCTTACTGGCCAGGGAGGGAGTGAGATTTTCCAAGCTGTGAATATGAAAGCAGTGCTCCAACACCCACCGCGGGTTTTAGATTCCTAGTCTCTGCTGTACCGCCTTCCGAAGTTTCCAATTAACTCGACAAGCAAAGACACGCTGGTTGGTTCAAAATAATGAAGACTAAGGAATGCCAACACAAAACATAGCTTGATAGCAACAGCGATTATGGGTAAGGAAGTCAGGGAAAGTCTAGGATAAAATGGAAAATCAACATTGCTTTTGGTTTGGAACAGAGGAAAACAGCACTGAAAACCTGCGATGAAGAATAAGGAGTTCTTGTGAATATAAATTAAAGATCGTGTGAATACGACCAAACTTACCCAGAAGAAGGAGGCTCCTTTTGACGGTGTGGAAGCTTCCATTCCGAAACCCAAGAGGTTCTTTAAAATATGCAGTTATTTACGTAAGTCAAATAGTTTGATTACTTAGCTTAGCGATTTTGATTTGCAATAATTACCTTTATTCTTAGTCGATTTGTTGGTTTCATTTATTTACTTGGACATTGCACGCAACTCAGTTAATTTGTTGGTTAGTTCAGTAAGTTACATTGGCCAGTCAGTTTGCTGGGTGGATGCCAGGTTAATTTGACTAAGTTGTTGTCAGTTTGCTAAATTTAGGTGTTTAACCCCATCATTACACAGCAACAGATTGATTGGTTACTTTAGTAAATTTATTTATGTTCTTTAAATGGTTTGTTGGTTAATTATTTGTAAGTTCTAATAGTTGTTAAATGAATGGTTGGTTTTGTCATGTAAAGTTTATCAGAAATGAAGAGCAATAGGACTGTCATAAGACTTCCAGACGGGAATTTAGGATATTTCACGTCCAGTAATTTTGGTGGACGATAATGAACCGTTAGCAGGTAAGGATCTGGCATATTTTATTGCACTGTGACATTTACCTGGAGAGAACTGGAAAAATCAGGAAATAGCTCAATAAGAATAGGTAATTACCGAACAGAGATTGGAACAGGATACCTCCAAAATATTCTAAAACTTTCGCTCTTGCTTCTTATTCTGGAGTGCCCAAATTCAAATCTGAGCCTGGAAACCGCCTTTCCTGACAGACGTTTTTCGTGGGTGCCCCCAATCCCCTTAGGCGAATTTACGAATAGTGTCTCAAATTAGGGTACGATCGATTTCTTCCACCTACTTTCGCCTTTACTTTTCGCTAGCCATTCTATCATTTGCAGCTAAATATGTGGTCTAAGCTACCAATATAAATAAGTTACAAGATTTGATACAGTCATGGCGGGTAGAATGCAGTTTACTGTCGTCTTGCATGTGACGACGTAATACGGGAGATAAATACCGACGTTTCGGAGCAATCTATTTCCTTCATCTTCAGTGAGACACCAAGTTCCTCCGAAATATTAATATTTATCTACCAGAGTATACGGCGTCAGATCGAAGAAACCAAGTCTTCATATATATATATATATATAAACTACAGTAATGCAAGTCTACAGCAGGGGCGCACAAAGTTTCCAAAAATCTATGAGCCACTTCAAAATTCTCGGCGCCAGAAGGGTGATATGAAGAAAGTGTCGTACTGGGGACATAAAATATTAGGCGTCACAATACAAAATTTAGCCGCCCGGGCGACCTGGAGCCCGGGATTTGTGCACTCCTGGTATACAGCAACATCACTCTGTTCGGTTCAGCCCTTAAAACATTCAATTCAATTTTTTGCGGTTTTAAAATTTCGGCCTGTCTACAAGACAACGAATGAGTGCGCCAAAAGTTTAAGCGCAAAGATTTTCTACAGTGGCCTGGACTCTTCTGGCTCAGTGGCGGGCTCTTGTGAACACGGTAATGAACGATCGAGTTATATAAATGCTGAGAAATTTATTCGCCACCTGAGTGACTCTTACTTCCTCACGAAGAATTCCGTTTCACTGAATTATTTAGATGGATATTCGGTTGTGTTAAATCGCTGGAATTCTGAATACCTGAGAGACCATAATACTGTCAAAATGCAAGGCGCCTGTAACAAATTGTATTCAGCGCGGTCCGTCATCAATAACGCCAACATGGTATTGCAAATTTTTCACAGACCATTTGCATAGTTTCAATACAGAAAAATTTAACAGACGCATTCTCAACAAATACAAGTAAAACAAAAAGCAATGTAATTTATTCCCACGGTGTGGTGAAATAATAACTGACAATTCGTCATACCACTCTCAAAACAGAATACTGTGTTTTAACAGTTTACGGAAATTTTAAAATGCCGCACAGCCAGTGTTGACACAACAGGCAACTGAACGCTGAGGTTCTTTTATGTGAACTGTAATTAATTTCAACGTTTGTGACGCAATAAACGGACCAGTCCCCAGTCAATAAATATCACTGTAATACACAGTGATGGTGAAATGCTTATATTACACATATTTTTATATAAGGCTATCATTTCATTGTAGGTTCGTGTTGGCGGGAGAGTGGATGGATGGATTGATGGAGAATATATAGAGATACACAGACAGACAGACAGATAGTTAGATAGATACATGCATACATACATCCATGCGTGCATACATACACACACATACATATATAGTGGGCCAGGGCCTCCTCATTATCGAGGCTTCACAATCACACTCAGACACACCACACTCGGACGAGGGACCAGCCCGACGCAGAGACCTCTACCTGACAACACACAACACTCACAAGAAACAAACGTCCAAGCCCCTGGCGGGATTCGAACCCGTAATCCCAGCAAGCGAGCGGCCGCAGACCCAAGCCTTAGACCGCGCGGCCACTGGGATCGGCAAATACATACACATATATATATATATGAATATATACATATATACAAACATACGTACATACATATATACGTACATACATACATAGACACAGACATACATAAATATATACACACATACACACAGACATACATGCATGCATGCATGCATGCATACATACATACATACACACATAGACACACACACAGACATACATACACACATACATACACACAGACATACACGCATGCATACATACATACATACATACATACATACATAGACACACACACACGTACATACATACACGCATGCATACATACATACATACATACATACATAGATACATACATACATACATACATACATACATAGATACATACATACATACATACATACATAGATACATACATACATACATACATACATAGACACACACACAGACATACATACACACATACATACACACAGACATACACGCATGCATACATACATACATACATAGACACACACACACGTACATACATACACGCATGCATACATACATACATACATACATACATACATACATAGATACATACATACATAGATACATACATACATACATACATACATACATAGACACACACACACACAGACATACATACACACATACATACACACAGACATACACGCATGCATACATACATACGTACATACATACATACATACATAGACACACACACACGTACATACATACACGCATGCATACATACATACATACATAGATACATACATACATACATACACACACACATAGACAGATAAGAACGAAGAACGATGGAAATATTTATAATGCTGTACTGAATTTGAATCGGTGTAACCGTTTCTTCTCTTCTGATTTTAAAACCTCTATAACCATCCCGAGAGGCGCATTTACAGGCGTGCGCGTATTTAGTTCTGTTGATTTCTGCAACACAATCTGTAGCAGTTACCTCAATCAGCCCGCTGAAAACGCTTGTAACTTTTCTGATTTACATAGCGACGGATTAAGACAAGATAATATTTGGATCTAAGGAGGATGGCTGATGTTGCATGATGGTGAAATTGTTGATTTTTACGCTTCACTAATTGCCATTAGCGTGACGCATGCGAAGAGGAAACGTTGGGCGGGGACATGTAGTAAGCCTATACAGGGGAAAGTGGAAAGGTACCCAAATTTTTGTTCAGAAGTCCGGAAGGAAATATAACACTACGCATACATATGACTATATTCGACATAATATCAAAATCGACCTTAGAAAAATAATTTGTAAAACTTCGAACTAGATTCAAATGGTTTACTGTTGGTGCTAATGACGGACTCCTGTAAACATGTAAATAAATTACCGATTCCATCAAGGCAAACGTAAAGGTAAAGGTAAAGGTCACCCTAGAACAGACCATGATGGCCCGGGGGGGGGGGGGGAGCAGAGGTATAGCTCTACCCTTTCTTTAATCTCGGCACTAGACGGGGATGGGTGGTCAACGCCACGCCCCGGCCGCTTTACCCCCGAAAAGGATACCCATTACCCATTGCACAGGATGCTGAGTGGGCCCCAGGGCCGGTCTGGACGATTGCGGAAAATCTCGCTCCCATCGGGATTCAATCCCCAGACGCTCCAGCCAAATTACTGACTCCATACAGGCAGAAAGTCCATTAATCTTAAGCACAACTAACCAAATGTCAAGGACAAATTTTAGACTGCTGGAGTCGTGCATGTAAAGCTCAGTAAAGCTAACTGGTCTCGAAACAGAGTTTTACACCCGGGACACCCAGAATATAAAGCAGGAGTTCTACCTACTCGAAAGCCACATTGGGTAATTGTTCATAAAAAATAAATACTTGAAATATTATGCACTGTGTTACGCAGTGCAGGTTCCACCATTGTTAGTAATGTAGCCTGTTTTGCGTTAGCAACGTTTCATTGAAATATGACGACATCAGGTCTCTCTAATGCTGACATGAATTGTTATATATGTTTATTTACAATGATTGACCAAGTACCGAAACTTCATTAGTGGCTTTGTAGGCTTATGGTGGATCTGACTGTATATAATTTCAAACAAATCATATTACACAGTGTCCAGGCAGGAACGAAGCTCTACAATAGAGTGACGTAATATCACAGAAATATAGAGAATTGAGAACGGTAGAGAAGTGTATGATAATCCGTCATACTTGGAGGTCCTTCAACTTTGAACACAAAACAACAGCTTATGCAAGAGTCAACAATGTTGGAAAACTTGCTGGTACTCTTAACTTCGAGAAGGGCACGCGGTAACGCAACTGTTTGAGGCACTGTCATTGGAATTTTTCATTGACATAAACCTTTGAATATACCAGGAATATTTCCTGGGGATAAAGGCGGCCAGTGCGTAGGGCTGACAATCTTACCACCTTCATGTGCCGATTGTCTAGAAATTCGGGGAGCCTCAACTTCATGGAACCCTCAGGGTCTGTCCAGGCCTGTAATGGGATTGCTTTACCTTTACCTTTTAATCTAACCTTCGAGCACATACAAAGACCACGGCAGAGTCCCTCTCGAAAAGACAACAGTCGGTCAGAGAGTTAAGTTATTCCCCGCATTTTATAAAACCCAGAGGTTCGTTACCTTGTTCACTTTTCCCTATCCTGAACCAGAAGAATCCAAGTCGACATCCTTCCATCTATGCCTAGGGCTGCCAAGTGTTTCTTCTCTTCAAGTTTTCCCACTAAAACCCTACACGCATTTTCCTTCTTTCTCCATGCATGCCACATACCTCATCCATCTCATTACACTTTATATAATCGCCCTTATAACCAGGCGTGCACAAAGGTTCTAAAAATTTAGAAGCCGTCTCAAAATTCTAGGGACCAGATGGGGAATATACAGGGCCCACTAATATTAGGTACCACAGTAAAACTTTTTGTCGCCACGGTGACCTGGCTTCCGGGATTTGTGCACGTCTGTTTGTAACACGTGTTTGGTAAGATGTTAGAAACTGGGACTATGTACCATACAGTATCAAAATTTATTCTTTACGGCTTAGCATGTCTTGTTGACATTACGTTCATTTACTGCAGATAATTTCTGTTATTGCGAAGAAAATTGCACAACAGCAAATTTTGACATATAAGGTTCTAATGGCAGTAATTATGAAGCGTACTGGCTTCTGGAACGTGTTGTGTAGATTGACAGACAGATACTGACGTTTCGGAGGATTCTGCTAAATCCGTATTTAGGCTTAACCTACTACGCGGCATTCCATCTCAGAAGACTATTACACATTACCCCTATTTTAAATAAAGTGCCAAAAACTATTCTAGATTTATCCTGTAGCCCCTTAAAAATCCACGTTACCGGAAATTAACTGCTGAATTTTTGATCTTAAAGACTTACGTATCAAATTTTGTAGGTTAAACTTCTTTTCATAATCGACAATTTCAATTTGGCGCACACGTAATAAAACAGGTGAGTCAAAGTTAAATTCGCCTACTGCGACCCGATTATGTTCGTTTCATTTTAGTGTTACATCTCGGAAGAATGAATAAAACACGAAAATTTCAAGAAGAAATAATGTTTGGCGAGGAGTACAAATATTTCAGTTACTTTAAAAAAATACATTTTTATCGAATTATATCGTCATGTTCTTGACAGTTACAAATTTTCGGTTATATGAAGATTCTTTACCGTCTTTTTGGGTGTGACGCCTTGTATTCTGGTATACACGTATACGTGGCGACGCTTCAAAGGAAAACATGGACTCCATCGAGGTAGATTATCACACACTTTGAAGATGGATGCAGCATATTTCTCTGAAACGTCAGCAAATATCTATCAGACCGTACGGAGTCACGTTCCAGAAAACAGTAACCTCCAACGTTTTTGTCGTTAGGACCTCAAATAATACCGTTATAGCAAATAGGTAAAAGACACGACGCTCAGACACATTGCCTGTTATGCGCCAATGAGTGAGGCTGTCGGGAAGATATGTCAGACGAAGCGCGTGGTTGCTTCACTGTATCACTTCGTCTGTCTTCGAGCAATGTCATCGTATACGAATAGTGGAACAGGCCCGTTAAATTTCAAGGTTAAGTTTGTTGTCGACGAAATTAGACTCTTGTAACAGTCGAGGCCCTCTGATGATTAAAGCCATCTGTCAGAAACTTGGTTAACCTTATACAGGATGTACCGGGAGAAACCTTCCATACTTCGGGAGAACGTTCCTTAGGTTAAGTTACATCGATATAACCAAACATGCCTACATCCGAAGTTAAACGGTTATGGAGATAATGACGAAATAAATGTAAAAAAATGACAAATGCGATTCAGTGGTTGATTACCAAACACATATTAAAACAAGGAGAAATTTACAGTTTCTGTAATTCTAACATCAGTACTTAAAACACACTTAACATCTCGGTGACATAAACGCATTAATTGGGCCAAAAAAATTCGTACTATTTCTATACATATTATCCCTAGAGCTCCAAGCACGAACTGGCCTGCGTATAGCTTGGCTTGGCTGTCGGCTCAAGGCCGGACCTGCGCAGTGTATGGCTAACACATCATGTTAAACAGGTATAGTACATAATTTACTTAGCATAGAGGCAGCACGTTTTACCCCAAGGAAATACGCTTTATACCTGTTACATTGGAGGCTTTGTGGTCCTTGGCCGATCTTAATTTTGTGCGGAGAAGAAAGCTGCTGCCTCTAGTTGGGAACGAACCGCTGTAATGCTGATAGTATCCAGTTATTTGACGGAGGCCATGGAACATAGTCGTTTTTAGGTAGCTAACAGTCACGCAGCTAGTCAAGGAATTCCACTACCTTAGATGGATCCGTTATGTTAATTCGGTCTTTCACAAGATTTCCTGACTGAACCGTATCCTGAGTCGCATGAAACTAATCCACACCCTCACCATCAAGTGTCTTTAACATATGCATACGAGGGTCGGTCGAAATATAAGTGTACATTTTTTGGGTTACTTATTTTAACTCTAATGAGAAGATATCAGATTTAATTGTACTGCTATCCCACTACTTTTTCCACGTAGTCCTCGCCACAACAGATGCATTTATCACATGTTGGACGACCTTTTTTATTCTCTGTTGATAGCAGGCTGTGTGCTGTGTTGTAAGCCACTGCGTTACGACTGTTACACCTCGCGATTATCTTTAAATTTGTTGTCGCCAAGCTTTTTGTTTCAGCACTGGAAACATGACAGTCGCTCGGCGATGAATACCCTTGCTGTAATTAGTATCAACGTGAATTTTCACTCACGAAATTATATGCCATGTAAATCTTCCAGCTTATAAATATATATCCTAATATTTTTCTACTCTGTGTTCCCTTACCAAACAAAGCATACGTATAAATATATAATTTCTCCCATTCGTACTACGTTCGTCGCCCATCTCACATTCTCCTTTACTTGATCACCGTAATAATATTTGGTGAACAGCAGGTACAAGTTACACAAGTCACTTTGTTGTGGTCTTCATATTAGCGCTAATGAATAGTCTGGATGCAAAACAACACGTAATTAAATGGCTGCATGCCCACTGCTGCTTCATACTTCTCTCGAAGCATTTCCCTGTACTTAAATTTCAAACAACCTTTCCCCCCTTCAGACATTCTAAAAACTGTCCCTACCAAGCGTAATACAATTAGGGATAGAGCAGCCGAGGGGCGAC
This sequence comes from Reticulitermes speratus, assembly GCA_021186555.1. Taxonomy (NCBI): domain Eukaryota; kingdom Metazoa; phylum Arthropoda; class Insecta; order Blattodea; family Rhinotermitidae; genus Reticulitermes; species Reticulitermes speratus. The sequence continues at coordinate 47,678,418 of JAJKFL010000001.1, forward strand.
GGAAGGCGACTGCTGAGGATCGCAGCAACAATAGGTCTAGAATTACGTCAGGGAGTCGTAACACGATGGCGGCCATCTAGAATACAGTTCACGTTGCACCCTCGTCATATGGTTATTTCATAACACACAGTAGCAATGGTCAAACGCCCTCATCCCACAGTCCATGTGCATAACAACAATGTACACTAAATAGGCAGGAGCACCATAGGGACTTGAGAGGCAAATGAAATTTGTTCAACATCAATGGAAATTTGGAGGGGCATTATTGTACAGTCAATAGTTCGATGATTGGTTCAGGTGAAATAGGCCAAAGTTAATAATTATACCATTCAAAATTATGTTGTTGCTCTTACTACCAATAAAACAATATGCGTGAGAGCGGTGGTGGAAGTACATTTGCTCTCGCAGTCATTCGTATTAAGTCTATATATTAATTAGTCTGCAAATGTGGTGTTTGAAGTTCTCAGTGGCGGATTTCAACATTCTTAATGTTTAACTTAGTTTTTGACCGAACTATGACGTTGAAGAGAGCCCGAGGGCTTTTTAGTGACTGCTATTTGGACGATTGGTGGGGTAGTTGGAAGGATGAGTCTGTTTTGTATGATCCACGATCCGTATATTATTCAAATATATAAAATAATGGTACCAATAACTGCACACAAGTATACTGAAATTATTTTATATACACAATGAACTGCTACATGTTTCGGCCAATCATGTGGCCATGTTCACGGGTTGAAAAGACAAAGGTTAGATATTTTAAATTATAAAATGAAATTATAAATTATCAAAACCAAACCATACGTGTAATTACAATCATACGAACCAGCAGTTAAAAAATGCATAAATATAAGTTACTGCGATAAGAATGTGTTTATGTTGGTTGAATGGCATACGTAGAAGTTTTCAGTTAGTAATTCAATATCCAAGAGAAAGTGTTGTGACGTGACAGTGTGGTTTACCGTATCATTAACATCACAACACTTTCTCTTGGATGGTGAATTACTAACTGAAAACTTCTACGTACACCATCCAATCAAATACCAACACATTCCTATTGTAATAACTTATAAAGGGTAAAGGTAAAGTTCACCCTAGAACAGGCTATGAAGGCCCAGAGGGGGATTAGAGGTATAGCTATACTCTTTCTTTAACCTCGGCGCTAGATGAGGGTGGGTGGTCAACGCCACGCCCCGGCCGCTTTACCCCCGGGAATAACCCGGTACCCATTGTACAGGAGGCTGGGTAGGCCCCAGGGCGTAATAACTTGTATTTATGTAGTTTTAAACTATGTGTTATTATTATTGAATTACACCTATGGTTTGGTTCTGGCTTTTATAATTTCATTTTATGCTTTAATGTATCTAACCTTTGTGTTTTACATCCCTGAAGATGGTCATATGATGGACCGAAACATGTAGGAGTTCATTGTGTATATAAACTAATTTCAATATACTTGTGTGCATTAGTTGGTACCGTTACTGTATGATAATTCTGTTGATAGATTATATGTCTGGCTGGCTGAATAGCAGCTGAATGACTGAGACTGATTAGTTCTTCGACTGATTTATTTAAAATATGAGGCCAATAAAACATAACAAACATTCACATTTTTGGCAGTATACATTGTGCGTTTACTTTAAAATTAAAAAACAATAAACACGGAATAAATGGCAAGTTTTGCTGCTTCCTGAACACTGCAAATTTGCATCTCTCTCAATATATAAAAAAAACTTAATTTTAGAATCGACACATTCCCAGTCAGGTCGGGCCTGAAATATTTATTTGTGCCTATTGTAAAAACAAATTCCCAAAAGATGAAAACAGAGAACGAAATTTAGATGTAATTTTCATCATGTACGGAAATATAAATGTGCAAAAAAAGAACACTCAAAAACATCACACTGAATTGCGTTTCATCAGTTGATATGAAATAATAATGTTGTAGAACACAATCAATTTTGTACAGTAGTTTATTCAACCAACAAAGTAATCAACGATTGAATCTTTTGGGACATGATCTCTATACTGTTAATTAAACATATGCGTTTGTATTTAGAATACTTATATTTACACCATTCACAATTTTCAAATTGCACTTTCGTGTACAGTAGGCTGATCAAGCGACAAACTTTAACTTTATCTGTTACAACAAGAGGTTTCTGCAGAAGGATCATTGAGGATAATTTTGTACGGCAGTTGGGCCAGGGATAAGCATTCCTCGTGTCACTCGGTGATCTTTTATTTTGGGACCTTGCATTGGTGAAATATTTAGAGAATAGCTAGGATTTTCTAAAATAGAAATTAATTCTCAGAAACTTAAAATGCAATAATAGGTACGTATCAAACGAATTATTGTCTAGGGTTACCCAAAGGAAATTCCGGACTATAAATATTACAAAAGAGATTAGAGGAATCCGAAAAACGGTTTCGTATGATACTTTATTCCCTTTAGTCGTAGGAGAAGACATAAAGAAGAAGAAGAAGCAAAAGAAATAAAGGAAGGAAAGAAAGAAAGATGAAAGGAAGAAAGGAAAGACAGCCTGAAAGGACGAAGCAAGAATATAAGACATAATTGAGAAAAGGCATTAATAGCTCCAGTTTGGGAAATACTGTCGGCAGGACTTCAGAATATTACAGAAAGGTGGTCACCCCTACCAAGAGTCGGTGCGTACTTCTGCTTCATCTCATGGATCGCATCAATCACCCCTCAGGCTCATTAATTCTCAAAGTGAGAGGTTTTTGTAGGCTGTACTGCGCCTCCTCCATCTTAGGAGCATCCCTCCACATTCCGCGCCCATATAATCTCTGGTATAATGTTTAACGGTGACCCAACATTGTAGGTGAAAATCCTTCGCCGTGAATTAATGTAAGAGCCAGCCACGATGAGGTTGTCAAGAAAGCAAATGAAAGAAATTGCTTCCCTTAATATGGTCTGAACTGTACTCTTCTTAGATTGGGCTTCATTTTTAAGTACTGTGTTAGTGAAGTGCATTTTATTTGATGACGCTGTGTGAATGCTAAAGTTATATAATATAAATGCTAACACATAATATAAGTATGGGATATTGGTAGAATTATGCTGACAGGGAAAAAAACAGATGTTCTCTGAGAAAAATCGTGTCCCAGTTTTCCACATGCACCTGTGGTGGATAACCTGTGACTGGAAAAACCAGATAGGATTTGTGGTAAATGACGTGGCACTGGGACACGTTTTCTCTGAGTACAAAGAAAATAAAACATATGGCTAAATGAAGGGAGCAATTTTATACAAATATAAAAATGGAACAATTAGAATGAAAAGATGTTTTCTGAAGCTTTCAAATGACTAAAACTGTTAAAGGACTCTCGGACTCTTCGCCCTGTCAAAAGTTTTAAAGAAATTAGCGCCGTCACTTGATAATGGAGAGAGTGATGGTAACCGAAACGCTGGTTTCTTTCGAAAAATTTATGAAACTGGTAGGAGGATAAAATTGTACTGACATTTATGAACGTCTGCTTTGTTTTGTGAAACAGATACGTAATTTTCAAACGAACATCTGTTCCAAATTAAACATTTTCAACAATAATAGATTACATTGGGATATGAAAATAAATTAAAGATAGCGATTCAACAAAATGAACTAAATGTTTTACTAACTTACACTTAATCTAATATTTAGACAACAAAGAGAAAGAAGATTGTTCTGACATGCTACTAATATGACTTGTCATTAAACGTGAAAGGAATGCATACATTTTGTAGCTGATACTACGTCTAAGTAATACTCAGAATTTACTGAGAAGCAAGCGTGTATTTACATATACTGCTACATCATGACAAATTTAAGATACAAATTTCAAAACTAAATACGGCTCACTAAAAAATTTGAAGCGACACTACTGTGTTTCAGTCTGAATGAAGAATAGATCAGCATGAAAACCTGAACTGTGCGTACGTGATTTCATTAGTTTCCACTGACAAGGTCCATTATACATTCAATTGCTTTTACATTTCCAAACAGCTCATATATGAATGGACCATAACGAACACACAAATAACAAACATACAAACAGTTGAGCGATTAATGGTACGAACAGACGGAACAAATTAATAGGAACGCATATCTCATAAGAAATAAAAGACCAAGCGTAGGTCCATAGGGTAATATGGTGATAATAAGAACTGTTTATTTAATACAGTACAAGCTTACTATGTTGAAACTAAAATAAATCAAAAATATAGACCCGTACAGAATATATATAAGCGTCATTTGCTAAAAAATAACTTACATCCGCAACAGTGTAAATCCTGCCAAAAATTTACTACACTTTTGGGACGTATGAATTGGCGCTTACGGGAGTTGGGGAAATTTTTCTAGAACAACTTCATTACTTTTCTTTGTTTAGTCCCACTTTAATAACCCATCGAATGTTAATACGAAGCAGTTATTCTTGAGAAGCCAAGAGTCGTTTAGGTAGTCAAAAAAATTCCCTGTCTTTATGGAAACCGGAAGTCCATTGCTGTGTTCGCATCGGAACGACACTGAACCTGGGTACCAACTTGAGACCAGTTTCCATAAAATTAATTTATAACTATTCTTCCTTCCGATATTTTGGAACAAAAATTTGTGCCCGTTTCTCATCTCCGACATGAGTGTACATTTATTTCAATCTCGCCTTCCTTGCTTCGAACACCGTAAAATATGTGGGGACGAATTCAAAATACTAAATTTATGAATATGTACTTTCCTTCATATTTCTGTTACGTCTTGTCTTTTGAATTACAATGTCCCCTTCTATACAACGTTTGCAAGTGCCCACATTCTGTATCCATTCCACAGAGTGAGAGACCAAGCCGCACACGTGTAATTACAAACGATATATCACGAGACATTTCCTTTACCTTTCCCTTCTTTCTGGAATTTTTCTCTTTCTACTTCATCTTCACTTCTCTTTCCTTATTTTTCTTTCTTTCTAAAATTTATCTCTCCACCTCCACATATTTGTTTTCCTCCTGCTGTCATTTTTGCATCGTTTATTTTGCATTTTTTATCTTCTCTCTCTTCTGCAAATACTTATTCTGTTTACTTTTGTCTTCTACTGCCTTCTACTCTTCCACTTCTGCCATATCAACTTTCTTCTCTGTCTTTGCTGCTCTTCATTTGGTTTCTCCTACTCCTCGTCCTGTCCTTCTCTTTTTTCTCCTATTCCTCCACTTCCTGCTCTTTCTCACCTTGTTTTCCCCCTAATTTCTTCAGTTACAGAAGGCCATAAGTTATTAACACATGAATGTTGTCAGTTTTTGGGTTCAAAACGGTCATTTTATATTACATTTTGTTGCCTGTGTAAGCCGGCTAACTTGCACTAATCGATATGCTATTGCAACGCTTTACCCTATCACATACACAAGCAGGTAGCATCTCGTACTTGAATGTGTAAAGCAGCTCAGCAGGTCTGCATGCAAGGTGTTTGTATGTGAAGCCGTTGTGGGCGGCACTCCATAGATGTAACGTACAGATAAGGGTGAAGAATACAGAGGTCATCCGCCTGCAGCGCTCATAGCAACAAATCTCTTCCTTAGAAATTGAAACTACTCCTAATTGAAGGCTGGCAGTAAATAATATCAGAAGATAGTCCACAATATGCTTCGTCTCATACTATATCTCCTGAATGTTATGCACACCTACATTAAATCAAGGTAAAAAACAATTCAAATACGGCACAACAAACACTTTCGATAGAATTAAGATTAAATTCACCCTAGCCCGTAGCACACATCCTCCATTTCTCTCACTCCAAAGTTGCTGTTACGATCAGCAGTATAATGGTTGCCTATCTATTCGTACACAAAAAACTCTCATGTCTCCTTCATTACCAACAATAAAGAAGAATATGTAGTTCTTCTGGGATGTTAGGCTGTGTCGTTGGGGTTGTGGCTAGCGATGTTTCGAAAGGTGACAGAGCCTCATATCCCAGAAGACTTGAATCTTTAACAACAGCGTTATACGAACCTCAAAGTTCGCAAGAATGAGATACTCTGGCGTATTCCTTTGCAGAATTGCCTCTGGAAGAGTGAATGCCTTCTGACAGCTGAGGCGGAACACAACAAGAGCCACAGTTATTGGCTGCAGAACAACACAACACAGGAAATGGACTTTGGTCTAGCTCCGACCACATTTAACCCTCGATCACAATGTTCCGCGAACCAAACTACGAATAGGAGATAAGCCATAAACCACATATAATAGTTTTCTTTCACTTGTTGGTAACTACTGATTATTACTTCTTACTCTGCCCACTAATTAATGCAATTGAAATAAACATTATTTTAAATTTAAAGCACAATAAAGAGAAAAGAAATAAATTATTAGTTAGAACGTTATTTTGCTAATCAGTCAGTTAATAAGTCAGTCTAAGTACTTGTAATTAAGTCAAGAACTTACTAAGTAATGGAATTAAATTCGACTTGACTATGCCTATAGTTGACAAACAACTGTATATTTGACGAAGCATATAAATAAATAAATAAATAAGTAAATAAATAAGTAGCTTAAAACATAGTTTTTCCTCCACACCTTATGCAATATTATACCACAATTATGCAGTGGCATCTTTCCACTGCGAATCTAGTGACAACCGTAAGATTATGCCATTAACATTTGTTCTCCAGAATCTCGCTTGTAATTAACGATAGAATTAGACAGGATCGGCTTTGTAGTTCGAATCCTGTAGCTTATATCTCCTGCAGACACTGAGGTAAATGTCACCATTACTCGACCTCGCTAACGATCTTAGGCGAGTTCTGAAATTTGTGCCCCGCCATCAAAATCAAGGCGAAAATGCCATGGGAGGAAGGACGGGTGAATCCCGAAGCCGTTTTTAGGCGCGTTCGCAAAATTGCGAAAAGTGATTATTACCTTTGTCATGTCTGTCTGTCCGTATGGAACAACTCGGATCCCAATGGACTGATTTTCATGAAATATAATATCTGAGGATTTTTCGAAAATATGTTGTGAAAATTCAGGTTTCATTAAAATCTGACAAGAATAACAGGTACTTTACATGAAGACCTATGTACATTTGTGGTAACATCTCGCTGAATTCTTCTTGGAATGAGAAATGTAACAGGCACAAGTGGTACAGAAAATCACAACTGACATTTTATGCTCAATCCATTTTTTTTTTCGAAAATCGTGCCTTTTATGAAATAATGTGTACAGATATGGTACAGATGACAATATAATGTAGCAGAAAAGGTGCGATTTACATGCCGGGTAACTAAGGCAAGAATACAGACACACACTCATAATATTTAATACTTACTGCTTTACCACGGCAACAATGGTTACCCGAACGCGCCTGAATGTTATACGTACACTGCCTGTCATTTGCGCATTATTTGGAGAGTAGTTAAGCATGTTAACTGAACACACTGGCATTACAAGTTTGTGTTAAGATATACCTCATTCAATGAACAATTCTTATGCGATAATTTAAAATCTCGGGGTCCATTTGCTACTTCTTCCACGGCGTTACAGCCCGGGGTGGGCCAAAGCCTCCTTCTTTTGGGATTTCATCCCGAAGGTTTCCTGGTCGGTAAGTGTGCATTCTGTAGTGAGTGACCGGATCACTGACCGCACAAGTTTTTGCTCGATCCTAATGAGACTGCAAGAGCCATCTGGCAGGCAGTCAGGAGACATGGGTGAGAAATGGCCGCTTGAATTTTGCTTACGGACACTACTAGTTCTATTCATGCCCGAAGGTTCTTTTACATGCCGTAAATCTACGACATGGGACCGACGGCTTTACTTCCCCTCCGAAGGAAGTGGTGCTCCGGATTTTTATCACCCTTAAAAATCCATGGTCCTCGAACCTTGGTTCCAGTGGCGAGCACGCTAACCACTAGTCCACCGAGGGCGACCCATAATAATAATAATAACCATGGCTCAACAGCCCTATATGGGCCCGGGCCTCCTCTTGCCTCCTCTTTTCGAGGTTACTAAGTCGTGCGCATTCGTGGCAGTTGGTGACTGGTCAACTGGCCGCGCTTACTGTTCTATCGATCCTGATGTGCCTGCCAGAGCCATCTGGAGACTTGGGCGAGAAATGGAGGCAATTTGGCTTACGCAACATTTTTATTCATGCCCGTAAGGTTCTTTTACATGCCGTAAATCTACGACATGGGACCGACGGTTTTACTTCCCCTCAGAAGGAAGTGGTGCTCCGGATTTTTATTTCCCTTAAAAATCCATCGACCTCGGTCGGGATCGAACCCGCGAACCTTGGGTCCAGTGGCGAGCACGCTAACCACTAGTCCACCGAGGTCAACCTTACTACTTACAAAAACGAAATTTTGAGATTTGCGGTTTTCACACCGGTATTGCTGAATATTAAAGTTTTCTGTAATGTTACGCCTTGTCAACTGGTAAATGGTCACGGTCTTCTCATCTTCAGGGTGTAGCAGCATTTTTTGGCTCCTTCACCCTGAAAATGAAACGTCGGTAACTATTTACCAGTCGAGAGGGCACAACATCACAGAAGACTTGAATCTTCAAAAAATGCAATAACAGTATACTACATGAAATATGCGTGACGTTCCTTCTTACCGTAGAATAAGTCCTGATGAAGTATACGTACTGACTGATCAGAACTCTGGACCCACAGCTAATTTGCAGAGATTTATTTGCTGGAAAGAAACCAAGAGGAAATCGAAGCGACCTTCCAACATCAATCAGTTTACAGACACACACGCACACTTTCAAGTGGTTTGTAGGAAAGCAAGGGCTTTGCTATTTCTGCACCACATAGAAGCACACACAGCGTTACAAACACACAAATACATCAAAGAGCCCCTCGCCGCTACGACCGTATGAAAACAGATTCGAAAATACGCTTACTGCAATGAAGCATGAAAGTAACAAAAGATCGCCAATTCCTGGCTTTATTATGCGAGCAGGTAGTTATGGATCCACAGGGAATTTGTTAGAACTTGGAACTAGAAGGGAGAAAATGTCTGGGCATTGGAGAGTTTCATTAAGCTGAATAAAGTTAGCTGTGTTTATGTTGGCTTATCTTGAAAATGTGTAATTCAACTGCTTCCTTTGTATGTTAGAAAACACCTTGTCATAAAGCATCAAAAGACAGAATTATTTTGAATGGTGGTTTGAGAAGGATAAGACAAGCGGCGATCGAGAGGGACTGAGAGGAACCACGAAAATCCTCAGTAAGGATAGCTGAAATACGGATCGACATTCGAAGCCAGGACCTCTCTAATATGAAATGTGGTTGTTGGTTTTGTACTCTAATGTCCCCGTGCATAGTAAGAAGTTATGTTGGAGGTGGGAGAAGCATATGAAATGCACATCAGCGAGAGGACAAAAAGCGATTTGTTTCCAAACCGCTTTTGTTACGTACGGTGGCAAGTCCAGACATAATTAGGTTAAAATGCTCAGCATGTATAAAGATTCAAACACGGGAAATAGAAAAGGTAGCCAGTGTACTTTACTTACCTTTGATCACTTCTGTGTAAACTGTACTTGAATGATTGTTCCGCTGAATAGTTTAAATCCTCGACACGATGCATTTTGAAATGCACCTTCCCTCCACATTAGTTAAACCCATGAAGCCATTCATGAAGAAAACGCAGCAATCCTTGCGATGACGTAGCAAATTTTGTAAAGGGCGCTGAGACGATAACACCTGTTTAGAAGGAGAAAACAAAGCCTCAAAGTGGTTACTTGGCAACACAGCACCACCATGGTGCTACACCAAACAACAATAACATCCATTAACATCGCATCATAATCAACATCGCCGTGATTAATTAACTATCGTTCTTGAATATACCAACTAATTTCAAAGAAATAATACTAAGGGATATAATCAATCCAGATGTTGAATATCCTTTGCAGGAATTCTGAGTATGAGCCCATTTCGATATATAATTGCAGCATTGTTATGAAAATAATATGACAAGTAAGAACTAATGAAACTTTAATGGTGGATTTTTAAAGAAACATCTTGTGGTTTGCATACTGTGAACGAAACAGGGTTAACTTACTTTAATTGGAAATACTATTTGTTTTAAAACATGTCAAAATAATGAAATCAAGAAAATATTAAAATAAAGGACAAAACAATACACTTAACACATCAGGATACCCGTTATATACTACACAATTTCCGAACAAAAACATTAATATTTAATATCAAACACTGACGTTGAAGCCGAGTAACCGATTTGTTAATTGCCACTATACTGCATGCGTTATTGTCCATTCCATAATGTCTGCAAGGGATAAATATTTGAAAAGGTGTACCATGCTCCAGTGCCGAGGAGAGGGGGGGGGGGGGGGGGGGGAGGGGCCCGAATAATTTGCAAATGTTTTTGTATTTTTCGGTAGTAGCATTATTATTTGTCGATTGAACAAATTAACTCTTTCAGGCCATGCCCAAGTCACTCTGCAACTGAGAGTCTTTCCGGTTTAGTGCAAACATTTTTAGCCGTCCCCCTTGCTGGGGGGCCGCACCCGCTCTCGGCGGCCCTGCCATCGTCTCTGAATTATTCGATGTCGGTGTGACGACTGTACAAGTTGTGCAGCAACAAGTGATATCCTTGATTTCAGGCTTCCGCCGCGATGTTGATGAAATCTGGGTCTTCTGGGATATTACACGGCGTCGTGTCGTAATAATTACCACACGACGCCGTGTAATAACCCAGAAGACCACATATTTCAACAAGTGATATATTCAGCAGCTATGGCGAGGAAGAGAAAGGGTCTGTTGATAAGATTCTACTCCTCCGCGCCGATCTCTGACGCCGGAGACCGCGGCCAGCAAATACAGCTGGAACCCACGTCGAGGACATAACTAGGTTTACCTCCAAAATATCAAATATATTCCAGCTGAGCCAAGTTGATAGTGAGCTAGTGAAGAATAAAAACCATGGCAAAGAAGGGAACTGAGAGGAAACCTGATAGATGCAACATATCCATAATTGTACCAACTAGGTTTCCAATCCAGGCCATCTTTGTGGAAGAACGGTTAAAAAATGCAATGGAAGCGTGTGTATATGAGCACGGTAGAAATATATTACGAGCTATTTCAAAGTTCTGACAAAAATTATTGCTGCAGGATCATGTATAGGTACAGGCCGAATCTCACGCCGTGTTGTTATTGTTATGTAGGGTATTTTACAGTGTGTCCACAAAGTCCCTTCGGGTTATTTGAAAAATTGTGGCGCGCAAACAAATTGAGCTAGCCACATGCGGTTTGCGCAGATTACAGTGAAACTCTGGAATTTTTTTTGCCGCCAACAGATGGCATAAGCGGCCATCTTTACGTTTCTCAGTCGTTTGTGAAATGGCGACTGTGCAGGAACGCGCGCGTTGTGTGGGATGGCAGAGACGGTCCAATGCCTTGGCCTCCACGTTCACCAGACATAACACCACTGGATTTGTTCCTGTGGGGTTATGTCAAAAGCAATGTGTTCCGAATACCAGTTAACGGACTTGATGACCTGAAGACCCGTATCAGGAACGCGATCTCGGCTATTCCAGCGGACATGCTCCACAGGACATGGCAAGAGCTCGAATATCGTTTGGACGTTCTCCGTGCTACCAAGGGAGCCCATATCGAGGTCTACTGAGGTCAGTAAAAACTTCCAGAGTTTCACTGTAATCTGCCGCAAACCGCATGTGGCTAGCTCAATTTGTTTGCGCGCCACAATTTTTCAAAACCCCGAAGGGACTTTGTGGACACACTGTACTTTAAAGCCAACTGCACTTGGCTAATATACGTAACGGACATGTGTCCAGTTACAGATACTATTTTAATTTAAAACTTGGTTGAGACATTTTCATGCAATGAAAGTAAACGTATGAGTATGTACCTACAAATATGACTTTTTGCATGGATGTATGACAGTGGATTAAGTGGTACATAAGACTACTGATACTACTGTGCAGATCCCTTTAATTTATTTTTGATACAGATATAATAATAATCGCTATTATGTCAGTTTCTCGAATATCCCCATGTAGATGAGGATGTTTTTGGAACTTATTATTGTAACTTATTCAGAGACGAGAGGTGTCTGTACTACACTGTCCGTTCAAATCACAAGGTGTTTCCAAATTTGGACTCTAAATTGACAACTTACATAGTCGCCCGTAATTATAAATGCGTATTATTATAATCACTACTTAATCGATGTTATTTCTTGTCTCTATGCTAGAACAAATTGGAATACTGCAGTATTGCAGCCACTGAAAAAAAGCGCTGGGATTATGCAGGAACCCCCAAATAAAAATCAGTACTCAGAGTAAGCCAAAATATGGTACGATTGTAGAAGGTAGAGTTGAATACCTCACAGCCTCCCTTCCGGAAAGGGTGGATTCCTAACCTCGTGTCCTTTATTACACTTGCTGGTTTCGTTCTTAGTCAAACAAACAAGACTGTTAGCTTGTGCGGAACATATACTACAAGGAAACTAGGGTCAGAATTCTACCTTACATTAAGGTATCTAAACTATTTGTTTATGAGGGGTTCTGAAGTATCCTGTAGATGTTCACATTTAATTTGCGGGGGTTCTTGAACTATTCAACGAAACCAGTGTCTCTGTTCTAGCTGACAATCCTAACTACGACAGGAACTGCACAGTCATAACCAGCGCAGTTTTGAACAAAATACAGGCCCGTAAGTCTACATCTAAACAGCTACAACACAGACACACATAAACAGAAGTAAGTAAATTTCACATTGTTGACACCGAGCATCTTCGTCATATTAAATTAAGTTTCAGACCAACTGATGCACAACTAAAACCACTTTTATTGTAGCTTTATTATAATTGTTAAAATTATTAAAATTATACCCTTACACGTGTTTCGATCCTCGGATCATCGTTAGGGTTTTTTTTTGTTGAAAGCTACTGTCACTTCAATCACATGATTTTAAATAGTATTTTATACATTTTATATTTTATATTTTTTTATTAAATACTATTTAAAATCATGTGATTGAAGTGACAGTAGCTTTCAACAAAAAAACCCCTGACGATGATCCGAGGATCGAAACACGTGTAAGGGTATAATTTTAATAATTTTAACAATTATAATAAAGCTACAATAAAAGTGGTTTTAGTTGTGCATCAGTTGGTCTGAAACTTAATTTAATAGGAGTAAGTAAGTTTTTGCACGACAATGCTTTCCTGGAAGTGAAGTCTCTCGATGTTACACAACACTCCGCGCATTTCATGGTTCACGTTTCTTAACGTTGCCTTGTATAAAACTTCATGATCCGGACCATCAGTGTGTTGTTCCACAAAATACTATTCCCGTGATCAAACCAATACGAGAAGTCTAAATAATGGTCTTGTTTATGTGTATGCACATGCAGGGGTGCACAAACTCCAGGCGCCAGGTCGCCCGGGCGACTAAATTTTGTACAGTGGCGCCTAGTATTTGTAGATCTTGAGTATGGGACTTGCTCCACGTCACCCAGGTGGCGACTAGAATTTTGAGGTGGTGCCTACATATTTTGGACGTGTGCACCCTTGCATCTATGCAAAAATGAAAAAGCATCCGGGTAAAAATGTAAAGTTTAAAACGCCCAAGAATACAGTCCAATACGCAGGACCAATACTCTAACACGTGTATTTCGCTATTTTTGTTGCAAGCATTCAGCAGGTTGCGACTTACGGTAATCGAAATGTAACTGAGGCGCCCAACATTTTTGTTTAAGGAAGTAACGACACGACGGTTTGCCTTCATAGCGATATCCGTATTTGCTAACTTTACAGTTATGCACCTATTTAAGCCAAATTTTCTTTCTTTTTCAAAGTTAAAAAACATGTTATACAATGGTGAGTGGGGCAGTAATTGTTACAGTGATTATTACGTAGCAGCACTACTACTACTACTAGTAGTAGTAGTAGTAGCGCCTTTAACGAAGCCTCAGATATTTCTTCAATAAATATATTACACGTGCTTCCCTGTACCTGTTAGCGTCGTTCTACATTTTCCAAGGTTGCCCAGAAGTTCTCAGCCGCGATGATTTCATCCGCGTAGCGATTAGCCCATATCAGAGTAGTTAATTTTGGGGAATTGTGACAGAGATTAAAAACACTCGTGAACATACACACGTATAGCAGAAGGCATAAGATGTCGACACATCGGCGCGTACAGCCTGTGACTTTCTGCAACTTAAATCACGATGACAATAGAAAAATAGTTTTCACTGATGGAAATAAACAGTATTTTACTACCAGTATCATGATTCCTGCAGAACAACTGCAGTACAGAAAGTAGCAATAAGTGTAGCATGTTGTGTGGAGACTTCACAATTCTTGACGGACACTTAACACTGGCATTCAGCCATTTCGAGCTGCAGGAATTAGCGTAAAGAACAACCCCATCTAAAACAAATGACAATAATGCACCCAGGATTTCTCAAGAGGAATGATCATAAGAGGGCATCTGGTGGGGAGGCTGCAGCCCTCCAGCAGCGCCACAGGCTAATTTTTAAAAAATTTCACATAAATATTTCAACACTTTTATTGAATTTTTAATTTTTTAACTTTTATGTTGCTATACTTTCCATGCAGAATATTATATAAACACTATAACTCTGCCATTGATATGAAATTGATGCAATATTTAAAATTATGTTTCTAGCAAAAGTATTGCGTAAAATATGGTATAAAGAAATTAGAAACTACAGTTTCATAATATTGGCTTTCATTGCAGTAAATTCTTATCCTGAAAAAGGGGGGGGGGGGGAAGTATTTTTTCTGAGAAAGTCCATTCAATTAAGGAGATGCTTGCAAAAACAAACACCTCCTTGAAAGAACCGTTTCCTAGCTCCGCTTCCTAAATGCAGCAAGTTCTTTTCAGTTCTTCTACAACCTCAGCCTTTGCCTTCATTCACTCTCCCTCAACGTGCAACCCATATGCAGTTAATGTGATTAACAAATGATGTCACAATTTATTATTTCTAAAATGCCAAATTTGAACTGCCATTTTTGTGAGGTAAAAAACTGTTTTAATTTCAGGAATCTGAAATGTATAATTTCGTGACCTTGGCAACTCGGAGGGGTAATTGGTCATCCAGGCTGAGGTCCCGGAATTTTGGAGTGACATGTGAACCTCACTGTTATCTGGCGTTTTCTGCTCGGTGCATGTGAACCGATAGACATTTTTGTATATAAGGGAAAAAACTGAAATACTTATGCTGAAAACTATGAGGCGAGACCGTAAAGATTTTATCGCCCGGTATATGTACACTCCTCTCATGTATCCCATTTCGGACCAAGATTACTTACTTTACCTTGACTGCCTTTATACAGCCATAGGATAAGAATTTTATCTCCATGTGCCTAATAAGCACACTCTAGCAGCGTCTTCAGCTTTCTTGGAAGTGAGTTACATTATCTCTCGGAGCAGGCAAACAAGGCAGCCCTTCGTTGGCACTCCACACGTTGACAGAGACACAGGACGTTCCGACGAGATTTGATGAGGAGCCTACGTAAATGTAACCCGAGAAATTATAAACTGTATTTACGTATAATTTGTTTTTGTCCCACGCAGGGACGTCCAAAACGCACTCAGTTTAACAAACGTACCATAATCACAATAAAAAGGCCCAATACCCAGTAAAACCAATTAGTTGAAAGTACTGAAAAATATAAGCCTATTTAGACCCAAACGAAGCTGAAAATAAACATAAAATAAAGGTATATAATGCCCCACTCGTTCCTTAAACTCGTAACGGTAACTAAATCACAGGACAACTTTTATGCTGATTGTTTACTTCACTCTATTTTCATAAACTTGTATGAACACAATATCCGGACTGCAGTACCAAGTTTATTACTATATATTTGACATTTAACGACAGCATCTGTGTGGTTGATTGCTAATGAAGCACTGATATTGTCTGCTGACACTAACGGTGCACAGTAAGTCTTCTGCTGACCCGGATATTTTGTGCGTGCCTCTGTGTGCATATGTTCGGATAGCATTCCTTCTGCTGATAAGAAAGGCGATGTCCTTGTACGAGTATATCTTCCAGTTGCAATGCTTTAGTATCTACAAGTTAAGCAAAACCAGTAGCAGCATTAAGAATGCACAGGTGCAGTGAAAGCATATAGAAACTGTGCATGCAGTCCGGTACCGAATGCATCTTTACATTCTCGGTTATTGTTGATCATTATGAGCTCTTGTGAATATGGTAATGAGCCTTCGCGCTGTCCATTAAATACGGTAAACCTGAGTGCTGAATGACTAGCTTCTCAAAAAGAAAGCTGTTCAATCGATTTGGCCATTATTTATTCTACGTCACAAATAAATTATACTGACGAACATAGGCACCGCGAACTGTATTATTATTTTTTTTATTATTATCATTATTGTTGTTGTTACTAACCATCACAATATTCATCGTCATGTAAAACTGAGTGTAATTACGATCAGAATTTTTCGTAAAATTCTTTCACGTTCTAAGAGGCGCTCGTTACCAACTTAGCACTCCCAGAATCTACTGAAGAGTACCTCCGTCTCTTTCTAAATACATAAGCATAATATAAGACACACCACACATATAAGCACGCGTGTTAGATAGGCCTAGGTATTATTTTAAAGTTTACCTCAATATGTGTATAGGCTTAACGATAAATGACAGGACCAGAAACATGTGAATGTGCAGTTCTTGGTGACATCCACACCTCCTCATGCAATGAGGAGCTCTGAGTGTTAGCTGACATCCATCACCCCAAATACTGAAATCATACTGTCACGTGACTTTCGTGAGTGCAGGCCTGCGGGCTGATATATCAGCCTACATAAACCGTGACTAATGTATTTGCCTGCTTTTCATAAAGGCAAGCGAAAAAAGAACGCTAGCTGCATAGCAACAGTCAGCATTATCGAGCAAGTGGGCTTAAGTGGTAATGCTTCTGACTTCCAGTAGGAAGGTGTCTGTCTCGAATCTCGACTGGGACACCTCCAGTGCCTCCAGACAAGTGGTGAGATAATACTTCACACTTCAAAACACGTTCCAATTCTTTTCTTATGCAGTACAACAGTCAGTGGCTCAGTGCAGTAGTCTGACTTACTGAGAGCGTCACTAAAATTCTACAAAAAATCCAGATGCTTCACAAGAGCTCAAATATATGCATAGACTTACAAGAAGCAGGGTAGAAAACAAATCCAAGAGGACTAAACTAAAATAGGCCTACATACGTGCATACACACACACATACACACACACACACACACCGAGTTTCTGTTATAGCTGACCTACGCACAGCAACTTCATCCTCTGTAAATCTACAACCGTATTATCAACAATTTACTTGTCCCTATCAATACGATCCCATTTTTGTGGACATTATTTTCACAGATTCTCCGCACAGAAGAGGCAAGTCAGTCTCTGTAGAGAAGGAAATTTTAATAAAAAGTAGCTTCCTAGGAACAAAAGTTTTTGTCTTTTGTACAAGCATATAATTGCCATCCAATTTTCATGAACCAAATAAATATTGGTGACAATTGTAAGGCCAGAGGGTAACACTCAAATACATTAAACGCCTGCTGAAGGAAACTAAATACGTACTGTGCACGTTAGTGTCTGCTGTCAGTACAGAATTTGTCTTGTCAAACTACATAAAACCATCAGTTTTACGAGTTTTTAATGTAAAAAGTCAATATTTAACAGATTCAACTTCAGAATCAGTCTACGATTTTAAATGCAAGTCTTTTATTTTCAATTTACATGATTCAAAACACATTCATTTACATAAACAGTGTCTCTGAGCTTTCCTGTAGTTGAAAAGTGGGCATCCTTAACCTAAGTTAGGTCATAAATATATACACTTAAACTAGAATGCAAATATGAGTTTTATTACGCGAAAGTCTTGTTTGCCAGGAACACACACTAAACGCACAAGGTTCCATTTAACGGCTTAGCGTGCTCCCATCAAGGTGGAGACAGGAACTGTATAGTAAATAGTGTATGGCGAAAGCTGTGTAAAAATCACCAAATATCCCCCACCCGCCCCCATGGCGCAACAGCCCCTAGTGGGCCAGGGCCTCCTCATTATCGAGGCTTCACGATAACACTCAGACACACCACACTCGGTAGGATTCCTCTGGACGAGGGATCGGCCCGTCCCAGAGATCTCTACGTGACAACACACAACATTCAAAAGAGACAGGCATCCATACCCTCAGCGTGATTCGAACCCGCAATCCCAGCAAGCGGGCGGTCGCAGACCCACGCCTTAGACCGCTCAGCCACTGGTATCAGCAATCACCAAACATTACCCAGATAAATTTCTTTGTTTTTGCAAAGCACGTGTTTCATTTCATTTATAATTTGTTCTACATTTATTTCATCTTGATATATTATAACACTGCAGATAAATGGAAGCCAATAACAATAATAATTCAATTCAATTCAATTCAATTCAGGTTTATTAATGTGCCGAGTATATATAATAATAATAATAATAAAATGGACCGGCCATAGTTATACTTGACAACACCATCAAAGAAGCACACTCAATAGATGTAGCAACTTCAGTAGTCACAGCCTTCACAGCACAATTACCGAGAAGCTCCAGAAATATACACTTGAAAGAAGAGCTTATAAGAATATGGCAATTGAAAACAGCCTATGTGATACCATTAGTACTATCCTCAACGGGTACTATCCCAAACAAATCACGCGAAAATTTAAAACCGCTTAATCTCCGCCCTGCTCTATATATTCTACTGCACAAAGCAGTAATAATTAATACATGCCGTAAAGTTCGAACGTTTTTGGCAGAACAGTGAATAAGAAATGCTTGGTCAGTGGGACCGTACTGTTTTGAGAACCGGCTAAACTGCTGTGGAGTTAGGAAAGTGTATAATAATGATGATGATGATGATGATGATGATAATAATAATAATAATAGTAATAATAATGCTTGAAGCTTTCGAGCTGACTGAAACTAATGCTGTGTTCTCACTCGACAAGTCGAGTCTATTCGTAAGAGAAGCCTAATGTTCTCTGGAAATGGAGACAGAGCAGTCTCCGAAACTTCGACTTTTTCCGAACTGATGCAGCTAGTCGCCTGAGAATATTCTGTCATTTGCAACGATTCGTAAAGCACAAGTAAGTTACTACTTCATCATCGTTCAGGGATAGAGGGAAGAGGAGTAGTCAGTTTATATTCTAGATTTGATCAGTAATCTGTTAAAATGGGGGCTTCACTTAGTGTTATTAATATACAAAAACAGAAAAATTTTATGCAAAAGTATACTTTACTATTTTCAGTAGTACAGTCACAACCAACACATACACTTGTGTCACGTGATCAGGCTACCGGTTTGAGCTCAAAGAGCCATTATCAGGTCTGTGACAGAAACTATGAAAATCAAACTCCTTAAAGGGGGGAGTTTTTCTTCTTATCAAAATGTACGGAGTTTGATTTCATGGTTTTCTGTCATAGGCCTTATGATGGCTCTTTGAGCTGAAACCGGTAGCCTGATCACATGTTGCAAGTGTGTGTTGGTTGTGACTGTACTACTGAAAAGGGTAAAATATACGTTTGCATGTACATAGCAACGGGGATGCCTTATATATATATATATATATATATATATATATAAAAGAAAATTTTATGTTTTTATTTTAAATCTGGCGAGAAATTTTTAAATTGTGTCACGTTTTAAGTTTCAATTAACACCGTGCTGCCAAAGCTTTTTATTACCTACGCAAACTCTGGTCACAAAATAATAATTGCGCCCTATGAAACTGAAACGCGTCAAAATTTACGTCGCCTGAAATGAGAAATGGCGTCACGATAAGATAAGATAAGAATAGAATGACGTTATAAGGAATATGACTGACGTGCTAGGAAATGAAAGCGAAATTTCGTAAGAAGGTCTACGTAGAAGCAACAAAGGAGTCTTCCTTCCCGTATTCCAACCGAAAACGACCAGATTGACTGTTAACAGCTTTAGAACTTTCACCATACCAAACTGCGCGATAACGGTTAACAGAACTGAACAGTTCATATTACCCACCTCTCGCGCACTTCCACCAATATACGTAGCTGCTGCTACAAAGTCAGCCTGCTTTTCGCGGTTTAACACTACTTAGCAGTGCAAACTGTATGGAGATATATCATAAACACGGTCCTAGACTTATTTATATATAGCTACTGTAGCAGCTGAAAACGTACGACGGTTCCAGAAATCAAGGTTATGTCTGGCTAATCTAAGGTTATGTCTGGCTAATCTAAGGTTATCCTTTGTTAGTACAAATTATTCACCAACTAACTAACTCCATGGAGCAGAGTCCTTCTTGAGAAGCTAACAGGTCGTCAGCTGTATAGTATGTTTGACCCATTGCTTTGTATACCAAATTATTTTTAACTCTGATTCATCTACGTTAGGTTTTTTTTGTTAGGCTTAGCTACTTTTTCGTTTTTGCAATACGTGTGTTTTATTGTTTTTTGTAAGTTTGTATGTTGTGCATTGTTTTGAGTGTTGTGTGTTATTTTTTGTGATGTATGTTATTCTGTGTTATGTGTCATTGTAGTACCACTACCACCGGGTATAAACCCACTTGCAGTAATAAATAATATATATAATACATATAAATTCATCGCGTTGTACGGAAACCGAAGGTTCATTACCGCATTTACAAGAGCCCGCCATCTGTCACTATCCTGAGTATTCACCAAGTAGACTGCTAAATGTTGTGAGTACTAATGCACAGTTATGTCTAGTTTTATCACACTAGTTATAACGAAGCATGTACGAGTATAAGGACGCAGATATCACATGACCTTCCCAGAACTTTCGTTTCCATTCATCTTTCATTGTCAACTAATTTCACCTGACGACATGCTTCTCTTTTATGTCACAACATCTGCTCCATCTTCTCTTTGTCCCATTACTCTGAATATATTTTTATCCTCCATTGTTTAGAGTTTAACCCATGCCACGTAATGACGTACATTATCCTAAGAGAAACGTTTTAAGCAACCCGTGTTTATATATTTTTATTATATAGGACACATACATAATGCCATCCGTCGAAAATTACCATTCTTATATAATGGGTACGTAACAATATCTTCAAAGCACAAAGACATGTCTGACACACTTGGGATTGTAATGACAAGAAGGTGTGACTAAAGGAGGCCCACTCAATCCGTAGCTCGCGGGCAGCATATTGCCCGCGACACACTATTGTGTTGCCCGCTGAGATGTTTAAAAACGGAATGAGCCTTTTAACCCTTCCACTGGCAAAAGTGAGACACAACGCCAGAGCAATTTTGAAAACTTATGAGCTGTTTATTTATGGAGACATACATTACATTACTAATTCATTTTGCAAAAATGTGCTAAAATAAGCGACACCCTAGCCTAGGTTGTGAGCTGCATTTTTATATACTTTTCCTATTATTATCAGTGTCGACCTCGGTGGACTAGTGGTTAGCGTGCTCGCCACTGGACCCAAGGTTCGCGGGTGATAAAAATCCGGAGCACCACTTCCTTCGGAGGGGAAGTAAAGCCGTCGGTCCCATGTCGTAGATTTACGGCATGTAAAAGAACCTTACGGGCATGAATAGAAATGTTTCGTAAGCAAAATTCAACCCCAATTTCTCACCCAAGTCTCCTGACTGCCTGCCAGATGGCTCTGGCGGTCACATCAGGATCGATAAAACAGCAGCGCGGCCAGTTGGCCAGTCACCAACTGCCACGAATGCGCACGACCCAGTAACCCCGGAAAGAGGAGGCCAGAGCCCATATAGGGCTGTTGAGCCATGGTTATTATTATTATTATTATTATTATATTATTATTATCAGTATATTTTTATAGCACATGGTGTATAGACAAATACACAGGTAGAATTGTGCGTACAATTACGCGTATACTTACTAATTTTTAATTTTGCTTATCGAATTTCATGTCGCCCCATGCCACCAAACTTCGCCGAAGTTGCGGCACCACATAAAAGGTTAAGGGGGCCTGCTCTATAGGCTACAAAGAACTGAATAACAGCCTTACTACCTGGGCAGTGAAGTGGATTCCACCTTGTAATCTGAAACGTACTGTCGCGGTACAGACACAGTACGTGAAGGAACAAGTTCAAATACACGCAGGCGTGTCGACTAATACTTTTGGCGATTTTGCTAATCAAAGAACACCTGTCATTATAATAATGTAAGTCAATACGTGAAGTGTAGCGTGAGTCAGGACATAACTCGCAGTTACTGCAGCCAACGTTAAGACAAGTGCTCTTGTCTTCAGTATCTTGGAGCAACGATCTTCTTTCGTGCAAACCGAAAGGTTTTAATTACTACAGTCCCAAAAAGGAGACAAATTCCTTGAATGATTTGAAGCATGGCATTCACTCAATTAATAAAAGGTAGATCAATTTCTACGTCACATTATTAACACTGTGTCTCCAACACAAAGGCAAAACTGCTTAATGCTCTTTGAGGAAATAACTGCTGTTTAGTGTAAAAATCATACGAAACACACAAATACAGCGTGTTTCATAAGTCCGTCCGGGATTTAGAGGCTTGGCCGTGCAGTAGCAAACCCACACATAAGAGATAAAATCATTCCAACGGATAGAGGAAATGTAAAAGTTTTTTCGTAGTATGCGATGGCGTAGTTACCCGTTTCTCCGCTAGAAGGCAGTGGTGTGCAAACATGGCGTTTTCAGGTGAACAGAAAGCTTTTTGTGTCCTGCAATTTGCTAAAACCCAGTCAATTGTAACAGTGCAACGTGGTTTTCGAATCAAGTATCGTACAGAACCACCAACGGACAAAACAGTAAAAGACTGGTACAGAAAATTCGAGGAAACTGGCTGTTTGTGTGTCGCATATGGATGCAGTTGCTACCATCGACGTTCATATGTTGGAACGTGTGTGGCAGGAGCTAGATTACAGGATTGACGTCTGTCGAGTCACCAAAGGGAGACATATTGAACATTTGTAAGGTAGGTTCAAAACTTGGATATGTACTCTTTTCACTGACATGCTCTCACCCCCCGTGTGTGATTTGCCTCCTGAGCTACACACTTCCGAAATCCCGGAGGTATTTATGAAACACGCTGTACAATCTGTGGCTAAACAGAGAACTTTTTGATGTGACGGTGGGTGGCACATACAGTAAACACTGGGCTTTGAAGGCTAAGTGAAAGGCATTATAAAATTTGTCATATTTTTCCTCTACTTCAAGGCACTTAGTTAAATATGTATCATATGCAAATAAAAACGGCTGGAATATTACTATACAGTGCTGTAGTGCAGGCACATGTGGCCTAGATTCAAAGGTAAAACCCACGTGAGCGTAATTTGGATTAAAAAGAGACTTGACTTTAAAGAAGACTTGATCTAGTTTTGATAATGTGTGCAGTGTCCAATGAATGCGAAATTAATTATAATAGAAAATGTTTATTGCGGTAAAGGCCTGGAAAGAATACATAACAATGTTATGTATGGTGCACGGTATGTCATTTGAGAAAGGAAAATTCCTTTCTTAGATGACATACCGTACACAAGCTGTGCCATTCACACAAAATATGTGCAGAACACTCATGGCATAAAACAACGGAAAATTATAGAAAGTAAACTTTAAATCTGTAACTTCATGTTATGTAAAATATCTCTCCTATTTTCAATAAACACCAACTAATGCACATAAACTTTTTTCACAATAGTTTATTGTTAAAATTCCCCTACACGTATTTCGGTGGTTTAAACCACCATCTTCAGGGGGTCGTACTGCAATGATTATTGTTGCTGATGTGAAGTATGCTCGTGTGTCGACATCTATTCCTACTGTAAATATGTGGTGGGCCAGTAAGCCGATTGCTAGTATTGCAAAAATTATTCCAAGGTTTCCGAATGCTTCCTTCTTTCCTCTTTCGTGGCAGATAATGTGGGAGATCATACCGAATCCTGGTAGGATTAAAATCTAGACTTCAGGGTGTCCAAACAATCAGAATAAGTGTTGGTATATATTGTGAAATACGTATAGGGGAATTTTAACAATAAACTATTGTGAAAAAAGGTTATGTGTATTAGTTGGTGTTTATTGAACATATCTCATTTGAAAATGCACGGTAAATACAACGTTAAGTTAATCTCTCCTATTATAAATACATACAGACCGCCTACAAAAGAAAATGAAATTACTTGGAATGAAATAGGGTAATACATTTCTATTAGAAAATAAATCTTGTCCCACGCACTTATGTAAAGATTCTAAACACAAAAGTAACAAACATAGCTGTCGTGATCTTTCACAATCGTAGCCTCCGGGCAACAATACTCACGAGACATATCGTTTCCTTTAATCTGCAACATGAGGCAGTGGAAGGAAGACATGTCGTGATGTTTCCAAATGACAAGTAGTTCCTGTGTTCAAATATGAAAAGACCGAAGCAGTTTCTACGGTCCCTTGATACAGGATACGACACCCCACTATTGAAACATTTCTATAGGGACCGCTTAACTTCACACGTTCCTTAGCAACCCCTTGTGACATTCATCAAGTTTGACAACGTTAAAGTGCGTGTTCGATGAAGGCACTGCGACTTGTTGTGGTCAGGAACTGCTTCTATACGTTACCTGCTAACAACACCAAAGGTGCTCCTTGCTAGTCTTATTATTAGTTAATGGTGTCTCCCACCAACAGCAACTTTCTGAAAAGGTGCTCCCAGTACAATGGCTTTCAGCAAGGTGTTTCACAAAGTTAGTAACCTTGCTCTCAAGCTGATCCGGTAAATGCTTTGCGGAACTTAATTACAGGCAAAGAGTCACAAGCGACAGCCTCCTTCTTCTGCCTCCCAGATTAGGCTTACGAACGTACTCCGGTTTAAGTCCACTTTATAAAAGTCATAATTTATTACATCTAGTTTTGATTTCTTGCTTGTTGGTCTTCAAAAAACAAAACAATTCTTTCACATATACATCAGTATTTTTTTTTCTCACATTCGAATTCTTTCCCACAACGCGTGTAATGAAAATGTGATAACCTAAAACAAATTCCTTAAATAGATTTCAATAAACCTTTCCCCAATCTAGGAGAATGCCAGAAATTGGTGCCTTTTTGATTTCTGATTCTAACTGAAGTCTCTTGCTAATAAAATGGTTCATCTTACGTAGTAAGTCTAACAAGAACGAGTGTCTGGAGACTGAAGATTTCTCATGTCTTTATGACCCTTAATTTTGCTACGAGGCTTGTGTTAACTATTTAGGAAATTACGCAATTAAACGGAATATCCAGCACAAAGCGTAATCCGCTTATAGAGTGACGTTTCTATTATGCAGTGCAGTTTTTATCGCTGAGCTACTCGCCAAAGAGCGGACGATATCTTTACTGCATAACGAAATATGGCGCCCCGTTCTGCAGGACCGAAAAGGACGCTCAGTCCTGCTCAGGCCCTCGTTAAAGAAAGAAAACTTTCCATCGTAGGTAAAGTCTCGTGTGTATTTTAAACGACACAACGGATTTGCCGAGAGAGATCAAATGGGCAGGAATGACTGGATTCTTTAGGACCCGATCACGATATTTTACTAATATGAATGAGAAAGCCATATCAAAGCTACTTTTCATCCTTTAGTCTTCTTTCCATTGCGCAACAGCCCCTAATGGGCCACGGCCTTCTCATTGTCAAGGCTTTGCCATCACATTCACACACATCACACTCGGTAGGACTCCTCTGGTCGAGTGATCGGTCCGACGCAGAGACCTCTACCTGACTTAATACAACACTCACAAGAGACAGACATCCATACCCCGGCGGGATTCGAACCCACAATCCCAGCAAGCGAGCGGCCGCAGACCCACGCCTTAGGTCGCGCAGCCACTGGGATCGGCATGGTCCTTTATTGGACGGATCAAATTAATTTTAATTACTTAAAGATTCAGTAACAATAGCACATGCGACGTAGCGTAGGAACGAATACCGAATGGCTATAACCGACGACGTGGTGTTCGTTCAAGAAGCCGTAGATGAATACTTTAAGATGCTAAGCAGGATAGTCTATATTAAATAAGCTAAAACAAATATAATATTCATATCATTCCTGGTCTGAGTCTCATCAGTAATTGCGAAGTTCTAAGGGCCTTTACGGCCCATGCTTCCTTGGCAAATAGGATGTTACACAGAGTGCTTGGTGCGTTAATTCACTGGCATTAATTTACATACTATGATGTTCGTTCGTGATGCATTAGCTACGTTTATGACCTTGAGAGTCTAGTGATGAATGTTGAAATAGTTAATTTTTGGGGAAAAGATATATGTCATGCCTGTGCCATGGCGTCTCTGAACACGGCAGCTGTGACAGGATGTTCCGGCAGATAGAGGCTCTCTATGTGTTAAAGCTGCAGTGCTCGGCGACACGATGGATATACTCTATGGTACACTAAAACAGGAAACTTGTGATAGGTTTCAGATGTTTCGAAATATTTCAATACATTTTATGTAGTTATTTTAAGTGGAAAAATTAAAATATATGTAAGGGGTTTGTGGAAGAAGCGTGCGAGTCGTACCGATCCCAGACCAATTAATGTTGAATTCTAAATTGTTCTGACGATGGTATAGAGCAGTGGTTCCCAAACTTTTTCGGTCCACCGCCCCCTTGATTCCATAAACACACCCACAGTGCCCCCTATCTTTTTTTTAAAAAACATAAATGCGCTTTTGTTTCCACTTTTATTTTATATTTAAAAAATCGTTTAAATAAAATTATAAGAGTTAAACTTAATGTTTTATGTGTTAATTAGTAAATTAAAATTTATTATATTTTTTACGATTAACAATAATTCATCTAGCAATAGTTTATTAAAAAAATAATATGTGCTTGAATAAGATTCATAAATTAAATATACTAAGAAGTTTATTTCATTTTTTATTTTTAACACAAAAATTACTTTATTTGAATTTTATTATAAAATAAATGCACTACTTGTCTACTAGCGCCCCCTGTGATAATAACAGCACTCCCTTCCACCTCTCGTACCTATTAACGCCCACCTCGGTAATCCCACCGCCCCCAGGGGCGGTACCGCCCACTTTGGGAACCACTGGTATAGATTATTACACTCGACATTACTATGTGGATTTTGTCCGTTGTCTCTTATTCAAAAATAACAAAAGATTTTGGGAACCTGATATGTTCCTATGCGTAGGGAAAACGGTGGGAAAGCAGCTACTGAGTTAGGTCCGACAGAAGGAGCTATGTCCATCGCTGGATAACGTATGTCACATCAATTTCTCCAAATATGCACCTATTATCAGGATTTGTCGGCAAATTCTTAACCTGGTGGTTGGTCAGATTCTCGCCCCGGCGTCTTAACCACCAGGGAGAGTCAAATTTACCCCTTGGTTAGCAGCAGGGTAGGTCCAAGAGCCGTCTGGACACTGTGGGGAACAAAAGTGTCTGCTCCTGTCGGAACAACTCGATGGTCAGTCACAGCCCGTATGGCTGGGCTCCTTGCTCTTGTCGAGTAAAGTCTGCGCTTAGCAGGGTGACGGCATAGCCGCTTGGTTCTTCGATCCTGAGTGCGCCAGCCTCGGCAGGCATAGGACGGCTTACTTCCCTCAAGAGTGGTGCTCCGGATTTTACCTAAATCCATCGATCGTCGGATCGACCGGACTTGGGTCGTGGCGAGCCGTAACACTAGCCGAGGTCGACGATGGGCCGCATAGATACTCATTGTACAATGAGATCTCGCAGACAGGGATTATTCGGAGTGTGGAAAATCATGCAGATGGGCTTCCCACATGCTGGAAATAGTCTCTCTTATTCCGTAATCTGTCTGACGACATATCCATAGCCTCTTCCACAGAAGTTCTCAGCAGAGTGCGATCTAATGCTTCCTCTTTCAATTTCCAGTATCCTCTCGTTTCCTTAAGGTCATCCAGTAGCTGCTTATTTTGGAAAGAGACTATTCAGATAAAGTAAAAATGTGGTAGTTTTCCATTTGCTTTCCAGATTGCAGTACAGCAGCCGTTGAGACCACTCTGGTCATGCTGTTGCTACGCTATCATTCACTTCCTCGAGCATCATTTGCTATGGACAAAAAATAACATGGACCAAAAGTTACACTGATAACAAATAAAATGCAAGATATTTTTATATTACATCCAAAGCGAAATTATTCAACCGGCCAAAATGTTTGTGTGAACATAAAAATACCAAGAAAGGATTGGGACAGACAATGGCAGAAAGAAGCTTTCTGAACACACTGCATTATTGTCGTCTTGAAGACATTTTGTAGCAAGAACCAGGGAGGGAAGAAGAATGGTTTGGAGGCAGAGACCATGTCGAAGTCTCATGTTACAAATTGTTGTGGACATGTTAACATCTCCCAGCTGGCTGCAGTCCATCCTGCTGGTCGACAGAACGACCGACGCCCGAATGGCATCCTCTTCATCACCTTCGTCACCTCCTACTTTAGACCTGCGTTTTTCAGTCTCTCGTCCAATGCAATTTAGAGGAAGTCTTAAAAATTGTAATCTTAGCACTTTTTAAACAAGTATTTTCAATATTCACCTAGTGTTCAACATAGTGATATATATTAACTAAACTAACTAACTAACTAACTTCATAAGGCACAGTCCTTCTTGAGAATGGTTGCTCCGTATTCCATGAATTCCCCGCATTTCAAGGAACCCAATTTCATGACCGTGTTCACAACAGCACGCAAAACGAATCCAGTCTACAATTGCACACCTACTTTAAAGGCTTATTTTAATAGTAGAATTTGAACTATAAAGAAACATTAAAATGGAAACACAGGTTTTAAAAACAGAAGGATTTTATGGAGTACATACATGGCTTTATATCACAAATTTGAACGTCCAAGATGACCACACCTTTTATATATTGAATTTTAATTTATATTGTTTTATATATGCACGAATTGCATTTTATGGAGACACATACAAGGGTCATATGCGTGTCTTGTAACCACGTTTCTCCATGACAATGGCCATATAGGGCCGAAACATGTAGAAAAATATAATAATATAAAAGGAAATTGTAAACAAACTACTATAAGTGTATTGAGTTAGACTTTTTAATAATTAGTTTTAGGAAACTAAACTTTGAAAGTTTAATTACAAAAACATCAGACGCCATTCCATGAAGACAAAAAATGCTGCTGCACTTTAAGACCACTGCAGCAGTAATAATTTTCTCTGTACTGTACATACATCGAAGAACAGTGGATTCAGACAAACCGAGAGCTTCATTCGACGACAGTACCTGCGTCTGACGTGTGAGCAATTCGATGCATTTCCACAACAAGAACCCATTTCAGTATATACTGGTAGCAGCCATGCATCAGGCTTACGGTATAAATTGGAATGGTGACGCTGAGGATAAAACTCAGATTCGCGCTCTACTTACAAGCCTATTTCGCTTCTTGAAGATGTACTGCAAATACCCAATTACAAAGTTTGATAACGACATGCACCATTATTACTTGAGGGAAGAACAATCTTATGAGGGGAGTACAATTTCCATTGTGTATGGAAGTGAGGCAGAGGTGGGAAATAATCCTGAGCAGCATAACACTACTCACAGCTGTGTAGGGGTGCTTGTGACTTCTACAGAAAGATGACAATCATGGCCGTGCGTGAGGGGGGTTGCTTCTCAATTAAACTTCTCCCCAATATGCTTTTTCCCGCTCGCGTTTTTCTCTCCCCTTGTAGACCTTAAAATGGACAAGGGGAAAAATGAAACAAAAAGAAAGAAAAAGAAGTTTAAAAGGAAAGAACGAATTCATATCACCATAGAGAATATTTTTAAAAGGCAATGCTGTCGTCTCAGGGTGGCAAAGTATGAACGTATTCAATGCTAAGTGAATGCACAGTGTCTGGAAACAGATTTCAGCAGTGAGTTTTTGGTCCTTGACTCTGCGGCAACGGTTGTCCAGAAATGTTACTAAGTTAGTAATGCAAAGGCTGCTGAGGTATCCGTCCTACTGCGACATGGCACCGTATCACTGGCTGATTGCTTCCTGACTTTTCGAGAAGACTACGTTGTTTCGAAACGTCGTGAACTAACCACCCAGTGATGTGGTGTTAGATCCTAGAAAAACGCATGCCTAGGTTACCTTTAAATTACACACTAATACTTTACAAACATTACATCAGACCCAAAATACTCTTTTGATTCAAGAATGTTCTAATCCTTAAAACGTCATTAGACAAATCATAGCAAATTAATGTGGTAATAGCTTAAATAACGAATTAATAATCATGATTAGCGTCTTTGTTACTGTTACACATTGTGTGCACAACGTTACAAAACAAATCATGAATGAGAGGTGCTGTATACCTCTGACCTCACGTTCATAGCGGTTATTGAACTAGTACAAATTCCTGCATTGGCATTTGATATTATAGGGGGATTTATACTAAATATTATTTGGCAAGTTTATTTTTGTTCCAATACGAGCCATAGTTTTATACGGAATTATTCTGTCAAAGATCTAGAGCAAACAACGCGGTGTAGTGATTAACACTCTAATTATTGGTCCCACATTCGATTCTGAGACAGGTTGTAATGGGGTTTCCCCAGCATTCCGAGCAAATACTGGGCTCATAACAGTCCTCCTTCCCAATTCATCATTCACAACAATTCTTCTATTCGATTCTGTGTAGTTGTGTGGTTGAAAAACGGTCTTAGAAAAAAACCAAGACAAAAAATATGGTGTACCATACGCAAAGCTTTGAGAAATACAAGCTGGAAATCACTTCCCAACAAGTTATTGCTAGATACCGCATAACGAGGATTTTCGTAGCTTGTGGAGTTACTCTTCACGTAATATTATTCGGGCGATGCAAATGAGATGTGTGGGATTTGTAGCACGCATTTTAGGGTGACATTCACTTAAAAATTTTATCCAAAAAATCTGAAGCGGAAATACCATTTAGGAGCTCGAGGCATAGTAGGATAATATTAAGATAGGTTTTTGAGACGTAATGCTTTGACGATATTGAAAGGATTGAACTGACTCGGGGATAGTGGCGATCCTTTGTAATATGGTAATGTACCGTCAGATGCAACGAAACACAGAGCGTCAATCAGTTCTCAAGAAGAACTCTGTTGTGTCGTATTGGTGTTGGTTAACGCCGACGGTATATATCTTTCCAAGAAGTGAGATAGTTTTCACGGACATCGGTTGCCGTAACTCTACGGCGCATATTACCAAGCTCACGCAGTTGTGGTTGCCAGAAAAAAAGCCACAATATCTTGGGTTTCCTTCCATTCCTTAGCACACAGCTGTCTGTATAGCAGACCGTAGCCCCATGTGATGCATATTTGCCACAACTCGCTGCCTCTGAATGGGCGTCATCCAGAGCCCCCGACACAAGAATGAAATAAATTGTATTGTAATTGACAAAGTAAAAACCCGAAGGGAGGACCCTCTGCTACCTGCAGACTCGACGGTGACAGGAAACGACATGATTACTAAGAAAAGCAAAAACCACATAAATTCATTTGATTAGGGAGGAAAAACACGGTGTAGGGTCAGAACATCCTACAGCGCGCATTATGTCTGTCTGTTAGCCGCCTTGATAACACAGCACCTTTGAATTTGAGCAAAAAGTCTTTACAAAGCCTTAAGGGTGATCGAATCAAGAAAGATGAAATGGACAGGGCATGTAGCACGCACGCGGGAGAAAATAAATACATCCAAAATTTTAGTCTGAAAATTTGAAGAGAAGAAGAATTATGGGTGACATAAATGCAGATGGGACGATAATATTAAAATTGATATTACAGAAGGATATGTGGGTGTGCGTTGAATTTGTATGGTGTACGATAGGAACAATGTCGTAGTTGGGAGTGTAGAAATTAACCGTCGGGTTTATAAAAGACGGTACGTTCGGATCAAGTGAGGAATTGTTCGCCATACATTCTGAAAAGGTCTGTTCCGTGGAATGACAGAACGCTACCCATGCGCCTAATCGTGACCCTATAACGGCGAACAACCGAAAAAGTAATTCCATCTCTTCGGCTCTTCAGCAAGTTCACCCTTGCAGAACCCAAAGTACGTCGTCTGTCGAAAAAAATCAAAACCGGTTTCGACGATACATTTCATAGGCACATCAAAATTATACACTGCAAATTGTTCATTGTACGATATAGGCGTTTATTTGATACGCAAATATTACAAGAAGGTAATAGACTCGGATCTTCGGCTGACTATTACCATAATTAAACCACTCCAAATTTTAACCCAATGACTGCCTCTAACCTCGAAAAGTATAGGAATATCTAAGAGAATGGAGGCTCTCACAGCGATGTTGATGAAGATTCAAGCAGTCCACAAACATCTGGAATATTTGACTCTGAAGATGATGGCACACCGCTGTGCCGAAACGTCTGTAACTATTTACCAACTTACAAGACGTAATACCAAAGAAGACTTGAAATTTCAAATCAGTATTTTTCAGTACAATGATAGGCCGGAACTACTCACTTCCAGACACAAGTACAAATAACTTAAAAAAAGTTGTGTATTATCTCGTAAATATACCGCAAGGTTGACCATGTCAAACACAATTGCAGTGCAAAGAGGCAACTAAGGTTACAGACCTTTAGCGAATAAAGGAGAGCTCTTGTGAAAGGGAAAAGAGCTTTCTGATTTGATAAACCAGGGAATTTTTGTCGAGCAAAGTAACTATCAACCTTTTAAAGGTGACCCTGAACAGTTTAGTTGTTAGCTATTTAAATTGTTACTATCTCCTGTGCTGTAAAGCCTTGCACTTCAGTTAACCGGTACCAACGTCTCGGAGAAACCTGCTGCCTCCATATACAGGAGCTTGGAGCTGAGTCGTTCCAAAATTGTAAAATAAAGAATAACAACCCCGGCATTCAGAGTAACTAGGAATGAATTAGAATTAACAATCCTTCATCACAAGTTGTAAAAATCTCAATAACGGATCCATTACGAAAGACGTTAACGGAGTATGAAAAAAATAATCACACATTCATAACGTAAATTGTAATGTATTTTAAAGTATTAGTACTTCAATTTAAATTTTGTCGATAAAATATTTTACAAAACAAAAATTAAGAGAAAATATAGCGTTACAGGCAGTGGAATCTAAATGAAATAAGAAGCATAGACATAACTTGGGGGTGCAAGAGGGGGGACAGATGCTCCTCTAATATTTGTTCTAAAAATAGAAACACATCCAATATTCCCCTCCTTCTAACTCGACTCCTTCGTAAATTAATGGTCCTAATACCCATGGTCGATTCCCCCACCCCCCACCAATGTTATTAGCCAAGTTACGCCTATGGTAAAAAGCATTATGGTGACACGACAATGTATCAAAACGTGTAACAGGGGTAACGTCAGTGTTCAACAAATTGGAGTGTAGGTTACACAAGGGTACATTATAGGTCTTAGTGACACTAACTTACTTCATATCAATAATCTTACTTCCACTGTCAATAAAGTAGCTATATGATGGAATAAACCCTGCTACAATTTCAAATTTGGTATGCAACAACAACTACTGAATGAAGTTACAATAAACCATTTTATAGGAGATATGTAAAGCTAACGGACCTTCCCATGTAGGATAAACTAATTTTCGCGTTCCATATTTCAAAAAGCCCTACTGAAAAGCAACGATATAAGAAAAATACAAACCACACTGCCTGTAGCTACAGACAAAAGCAGTTTGACAGCCACTTTACTATACGTGTGTTTAAATACGACAGCTTTCGAAATTTTATCTAAAATATGTATCTATGTCTAGGTAGTTACTTATAGTATAAGCATATGTAAAGCTCTTCGCAGGAACAGCAGACAGGACATCCACATGCCAAGGTGTTCAGAAGGCATGTACTGTCATCAAAATACGCTGAGTGCTTTGACACATCTTCACATACAGAAGTTTTGAGTTTCATGTGCGAAAGGAAACAGCTACACTATCTACTGCTTCAGCCAGTTTTGTATTACCCTCAAGCTATATTTGAGAAGAGGCGACAAACTTTAGACAGCCGTTGTCTTCCGTGGAGAAAGCGCGGCAGAAGCTAGACTGACTGTACAGCCGTTTGTGTATCCAGCACACAACTATTCTTGGGGCAATCCAACTGTTTGCTTGGAACATGAATTAAGGAGAGATTAGATTCGGTGTTTACCACAGTTATAATAAGCCAACATTTCAACAGACTTCAGAGTTGCTTTTTGATGTTATGCAGGCTTATACAGACCTATACGTAACAAGATCAAGCTAGGAAATTTACGTATGAAGTTAAAATAACCTTGCCCTTGTGAATGCCATGAAGGCATTTAGGTTAGTGGAGGTAGAGCTCTGTTCATATTAACCCCCGTGCTAGATGGGGATGAGTGGTCAACTTCAAGCGCCGGCCGCTTTACTCCCGAGGAAAGATACCCCGGTACACATTGAACAGCATGTTGGATGGGACCCAGTCGCGTAGCTAGGTTTTTTGGCGACCGAGGCGAGTAATCACAATGGCCACACGTAACAGAAATTATGAGCTTAAAAAATCAGTTATTTATTGGAATTCCGTATATTCGGTTCAGTAATTTGAAATCTGAAGAGTGCTGAAAATCAGTTTTTTTTTATTTAAAATATTGATTTTGCCGTCCAATTTGCCACCCCTTTGACTCTGCTGCCCGGGATGGCGGCACCATTCGCACCTCCCTCCAAAGATACACCCCTGTGGACGCCATAGACATCCGTACGTAAAGTGCAGTCATTCTGGTACGTTGGCTGTGTTAATGCCTTTAAATTATTGTCATTGTTATGTTGCGTGAAGTAAAACAACACACAATTTCTGCGAAGTTAGATAAATGTTTACTACCTTCTGGTCGCCAAAGGTATGGCCTATGAAACTGTGCGTAAAACACATATTCTATTATTCCAAAGACTACGAAAAGTGACATAATTCCACAAATTCCAACAAGGACCTCCTTTAAAAAAGTTGATAAAAATTAGCCCAACAATTCTCTATTTTACGAGGCGACACAAAATAACTGTCCATTCTTTTAAATAACCGTTTCGAAAACAAAATCGAAACTGTTATAATCCCGATCAGTATTTACAGGGCTATGTTCCAGACACATGCAGAAACGCATGTAGGTCTTCGCATAAATCGGTCCTTAACATTATCCAAGCTTAGCCACAACTGGAATAGGTCAACAGGTTGTAATAAAACTCCCAAATATTACAGTACATGAAAACACCTTCGGTGGTTCTACAATTGCCACATGCTGAAAAATGGACACACGGACGGACATACAGACAGCATGGCACAGGCAATAGGCGCAGTTTTGCAGCTTTTGTTCACAAACGCGTCGAAAATATGTACCTTCGTTTAGTTGTCACCCGAATCTTCATATTTAAGAAATAATTTATAGACCTTAATTTTATACTTTACGGATGCACACTATGGGCTTTCGGGGGGATCAAACTCGGATCCTTATTGGTGTACTGCTGTCAACTGATTTCAGAAAGAATGTAAACAAAGACGAGTGCAGAAACGAAATTCTGGAACCAATTATCCATCTAACTAAAGGCAGTAGATTTCCCCACAATCTAAGAGTCGATGGGATGCATAAAACCCGGGCGCCAGGTCGCTGTGGCGACTAAATTTTGTAGGTGGTGCCTAATATTTGTGGGTTTTCAGCACTGAGCGTGCCTCATATCACCTGTCTGACGCCTAGAATTTTGAGGTGACTCCTAAGGATTTTGCAAAATTTGCGCATTCCTCGTCCCGATGGTTCACTACTGTGTTCACAACAGCGCACCACTGATCCCAATTCTAAATCACATCACGCTAGCCCAAATCTTCACACACTATTTCATTATGGCCCCTTTTAATACCACCCGTCTATCATCGCCTAGCTCTCCCAGTATATTCCCTCCAGGCATCCAGACAAAAGTTACGTACGAATTTATATTGTGTGCTTCATGCCCAGTCAATCTCATCATCCTTGCTTTCATCACCTAAACACTTAATACGCCGATCCCGGTGGCCGTGAGGTCTAAGGCGTAGGCCTGCGGTCGCTTGATTTTTGGGATCGCTGGTTCGAATCGCGCTGAAGACATAGATGTTTGTCTCTTGTGTTCGTTGTGTGTTGTGTAGGTAGCGGCCTCTGCTGCGGACTGATAACTTGTTCAGAGGTGTGTGTGATTTAGAAACCTAAAAAAAACGAGGCAGCCTAGAATGAATTTGAGCTGTAGCGCCAGAGAAAAACATATTTGGTAAAGGACTAATTATGAAATCCTCACTATGCAATTGTCTTATCCACCATTTTGTCCCTCTTAAATCCAACACCCTGTTTTTACTCATCCTCAAAGTACGTCCTCCATAAGAACCCGATAGAGGAATTTCAATACCTGTACAGAGCAACAGGTTATATTGTGGTAAATCTGCATGCATACTTACTTTAGGTGCTGGATGTATGTGAATGATCAGCTTCACGTTCCGGCTACTTTATTCGAAAAAGAAGAATCACCGATTTTCGTAGGACAGGAGTCTGTATGTACCCCAAGGCCAGTCTATACATGACGGCGAAGCGAATGTTTGTGGCCGGCGGAAATCGAATCCCTGAATCTAGCCTGCAGCTAGTTACTTTATTCACAGCCACTCAAAGTAATAGATTTACGCATGACTAAAATTAATTTACTAATATCTCTAAAGGATTGCCTATGTTTTACAGTTTTGTTTCTCTGTATATTAATTCCGGCTTAGACACAAAAGTAAAACAGGATCATAATATTTATAAATTTCTGCATCACCAAAACTCTGTATGATCTGTCCATCAAAGCTTGTTTTAATCATACGTTCCCTAGGGGTGGCTGATGTTTGCACAACAGTTCAAAATGATGTTTGTGAACTTCATATTACAACACCAGAGGTCGTGATTGCTGCCCTCAATATTAACGCTGTTTGCATGTTTGTACTACAGTGACCCAACAAAGTACAATGGGCATCGACTTGATGTTAAAGCGCTTCTGTACAGAGCGACAAACCCTACTGGACAGACAGATCAATGAAACAGCGAAACAAGGCTCATTTATATTAGTTTCGTCGGCTTAACATGTCACTGTCTTGTCGCAAACGGCAACTTAGTTACAATTACGAGGCCAATAAAACGCGATTTTACAGTGACAATAAGACTGAATGGTCCCTCGATACAATTCGAAGGTTCTTTATATCCTTCGTTTGGATTTTCCCACTTAACAAAGGTTCGCCGTTCTCGTGCCCCGTAGCTGTCGATCATTCAAGACCACTGCCGTCTATCAATGTCTTTTCTTTCTTACTTCCCTGTGCTTTTTTTCTTTTGTAATGGCAAGTAACGGTATGGCGTTCAGGCATCTTTATTGATGGTGCATTACATGAATACTATAAATTCCGAACGCGGGAAAAATATATACTATTTGTTGTTTCTAAGTCAACAACATTAGCACAATATGAAACAACAACAAAATATGTTTGTTTTTTAACACGAAAGGGACATTTTCAACTTCACCTGCCGTGAAGAAGCGAGAATCACCACATTTTTTCTGTTAAGGAATGAGTACTGGATTTTTTTTTTCGAAAAACACCGTAAATTCCTGTTAACCACCGTAAAATTACCGGCTTTCCAGCAGGTTTGCATACTACGGGCAGTGCTCTGTACTCGTAAGAAAACCCAAAGTTATGTCCGGACCCGATACAATTATATGTTACAACAACTATTTCATTGGTCCGTATTTTATCTGACAACTATCGTTTATTACTTTCCGCCGTTACTCCCCCGCACGTGTGGGCTGTTAGGTGAGGGGGTTATTATAATATGATAAAAGAGCCGACAGGAAGCTGCAGCCGATAAGTGTGAAATAAAATAGTGACCCTATAGAAGACATTAAACGGAACACTACATGTTTAACAGATTAGTAACATTTAATGAGAATAATCATCGTCGAAAATATATTAACCGTAATGCCTCAGTTTTAAGGTTATAAGAAATATTTTTAAACAAAGTACCTAGAACAAACTATCACTAGCACTACCACTACTACTACCACTATTCCTACTACTACTACTACTACTACTACTACTACTACTACTGCTACTACGGTTACTAAGTGAACACGCAAATGCAACGGTACACAAATACACAGACACTGCACAATTACTTGAAAAAGGAACAAAAAGCAGAAAATAGGTACAAAATATAATCAAATTAATTTCAAATAATTCGAACCCACAATCCCAGTAAGCGAGAACGGCCGAAGACCCACGCCTTTTTTTTTTTTTTTTTTTTTATACTAATTCCGGGTTTTCCCCTTTGATCCAGTTTGTACTGTTTAATCCTTTTTGTCCTTATGATCTGTACTACTGTTCTTACACAACACAAACATCCATGCCCCCGGTGGGATTCGAACCCACGATCCTAGTAAGCGAGCGGCCGCAGACCCACGCCTTAGACCGCACGGCCACTGGGATCGGCTCTTAGACCGCGCGGCCACTAGGATCGGCCAGCAAACATATCTACAGCTAACAAATCATCAGTCTT
Organism: Reticulitermes speratus; assembly: GCA_021186555.1. Taxonomy (NCBI): domain Eukaryota; kingdom Metazoa; phylum Arthropoda; class Insecta; order Blattodea; family Rhinotermitidae; genus Reticulitermes; species Reticulitermes speratus. The sequence continues at coordinate 47,716,984 of JAJKFL010000001.1, forward strand.
AACAGACCTCCCACTGAATACAGCCTACCACTATCCCGACTGACGGCATTAGTCGCCGGATCGCTTCTAGAGGAAGGACAGTTGCGACGTTTAAAGTCGACATGAAACAAGGTAAAATTTCTGAGAATTTGATTCAGAATAAGAAGACCTACGGTTTACATAAGGGCAGAGCAACATTTTTAACCATTGTAGACATTACGTATAATAATAATAATAATAATAATAATTTCTTAAGTGTCAGAAGCAAAGAGAATTCCAAACACATTAAATGAAATATGAAGTGTTGATCTTAGCCTCCCAAAATATGGTTAATCTACAGATGGTGACACGCGTGTCCCTTTGCTTAAAAAAATTCTGTTACGTTCACTAGCAAAGAAGCATAGCCGTAGAAAAACTTACGTAAGCAATGTGGAGATCCGATTGGATCCCAGGCATGTACATACTGAATCTGTGGTGGAAAAAGCGACACTGTGAAAGTTTTTCTCCGAGTACATCGGGTCTGCCTGTTAGTATTTGGCCACTAATGCCCCATCTTCACTAATTTATCTATCACCGAAAATACTTAATCTTAGTAACTTACAGCGTCGTTAAATAAGACACTTAAGGGCATTTGAGCAACCACTACCAATACAAGATTTATTTCTTTGTTCCAACACAACTTTGATACGGCCTAAAATTTCCTGAAATACTTATTCGAGATCTATGAGAAATCAAATTCGTCTTATTTGGAAGAGGTGTCGATATGGTCCACAGGGAAGGACAACAGTGAAGTTTGAACATATGTTTTACATTCATAACATTACCCACAGAGAGAATTTCAGTTTTACCACTGATAACGGTGAAGATGTTAGCCAGTATAGGGACACAAACAAGAGATTTGAACCATGGTATATAGGCTCCACCACACAATCACAAATTCTTGACTTGTTTGAGATTAGAAGTAAAGGTCGCCTATCTTTAGGCTTAATTCAAAGGCTTAATTAGCACCACGCAGTGAAGACGTATGGCGTAGTGAATTCATACAGGTGTCCAGTTTATGGTGTCTCTGAACACGGCATCTGTAAGGGGACATCCCGTGACCGCAGGCTTTCTATGCGAATAAACCTGCCGTGCTCAGTGACGTGATAAAAGGGACAAGTGGAGTGCTTAGCTAAGCACAGGTAAACGTTTACTTTTATCTTTGACAACGTAAAGCCTTTTGCCTTGTTATGGACAACGAAAGTAATAAGGGCCGTGCATTCCGTCTATCTCAAACCAGAATCCACACGCATGGAAGACCCAGGACGTGGACCACATTAGGCGGGGGATGAACAGATTCCGAGCGCCAGGTCACCCTGGCGAATAAATTTTATATGGTGGAGCCTAATGTTTGTGGGCCCTCAGTATGGAAATTCGGGGTTATGCGTGGAAAGGATTAATTTACTACATAGCGAATTCTGAGTGGTCATTGCTGTGACTTACAACGTTTATGTCTGCAATGTTTGGTGTGACCACCTCCGCATGTGATGACGTGTTGGTGTGACCTCTTAGCCCTTGTGTTGATGTTATTGATGTATATATCTGAAACTCAACAACCCACTAATTGGTTTACCATACAAGCGCAGTGGTTCAATGAGAGTGATCAAGTAGCGCCGGTAGTGGACGTCTGAATTCAGATGTGGATCCAGTGAGAGTGAACAACTTCTACAGGACGTTTGTTTCAACAACTCTTCAGAGTACCAGAGTCGAGTACAAAAGTCACACGTGGCGATAATATAGCGTCGTGCGCAATTTTTATAATTACATCGATTCTTATGGTAAACTACAAATATCATTGAAACTGAGATTCAAGTGGCTGCAGTTTTAAAGGGCAAATAAGATTTCAGAAATATTGTACGGTTATGTATGTATATATACATATATATAAGCAGAAACATATACACAATAGTGGTGCCTTAAGTAACTGATTAACATGTATCATTAATCAATTAATACTTTCATCTAAGCTTCACCTCTTATCGCCGAATAATTGATAAATACGCAGGGTTTAAATTATTAGTTCTAGTGGCGTTCGCAAAACTGTGAGAAATGCAACTATAAGCTTCGTCATGTCCGTCCGTCTGTCCGCTTGGAACAGTTCGGCTCCCACTCGACGGATTTTCATACAATTTTTTATTGGGAATACTTACTGCAATCTGTCGATGAAATTCATGTTTGGTTAAAATCGGACAAAAATGGCAGGCGGTTTAAGTGAAAGCCTACGTTCAATTACGTTAATATCTCGTAGTTTACGAGAAAAATACAAGAAATACAGCAGGGCCAGAAAGGCCGAAGAAACAGTTGCAGATCTAAATATAATATGGTGTCATATAGAAACCGGGAAATCAGGGCAAACATCTGAACACGTTATATTATAATCACCTTTCTTAACTTTCTTAAATTCAAAAGCGGACTTTAGCCGAGAATAATGACACTTACTATTTCTCTATTACCTAAGTTATTTAATATTATTAAAAATATTTCAAAGACACGATGTGCCATAATTCAGTTGAAGTTACTGTCCACATTCCCTTCCCTCTGGTACATTCTATGCTACGACATTCTCTTTCCAGTTTTTATTTCACCGCATATCTTATTATAATAACGATTACGATGACAATGACAACTCCCTCAGGACAAAAAGCGGGATAATACCTCAATTAGGACACAACCACTTTCTTCCGAAACTTTCCAGTTGTTTAAACTTTACGTTATATTGACCGTGCATTCTATAGCAATGGAAGTTATTTATTTATCATACCAACTCATGCACAATTTTTACAATATTATTACTTCACCCCTATACGTATTTCGGCATTCAGAATGCCGAAATACGTATAGGGGTGAAGTAATAATATTGTAAAATTGTGCATGAGTTGCTATGATAAATAAATAACTTCCAATTTCCAGTTGTTTGTTCATCAAGCAACATATCAATCGACGCTACAGTGAGTCGTCAATTATTTAAAAATAAATAAATAATAATAATAATAATTAACAACAATGAAAACAACAACTGCGTAAAAAGAATAGCCAGAAAATTAAATATAGCTATCTACATCAGCTGAAGAAAAATGCACAAAAAAAAAAAATACAGTTCCTGAAGAGCGTAAATAATTTCACTGGCTTTAACGTCAACTTAGACTGGCAATTGTCTCATATTTTTGTTGTTTTTAAAAAAACACGAGGTAATTATTTGGACGCCACTCAACTTTATTTACATTTCAAAGACATTAATTCTAAGTGTTAACAGCACTCGATATTGTCCTTGTGCTTGCTGAAGATATTAGATTTAATGTTACACTGTAAGCATTTTTTTTACTAATTATCCATACCTGTCAGAACAGAAACAGCCAATATCGATCTAGTGCAATCGGTTCGTACATTTCGTCGGATTTTAATTAAGGAAGATAAATGTTGCATATTTTTCTACAGTATTACCTTTTAATTCTAAAGACAGACACAAAGTTACAACACATTATGCCTGTAGTCAATAATTAATTACACCAAGCAAATACATGTAAATCTAGTGATTAGTTTTGAAATTTTTTTATTAACATCTGTGGTTTTTTTTTATTTTACCCCTATAACAGGCCATGAAGGCCCAAAGGGGGAGTAGAGGTATAGCTCTACTCATTCTTGACCCCGGCGCTAGTTGGGGGTGGATGGTCAGCACCACGCCCCGGCCGCTTTACCCCCGGGAAAGACCCGGTACCCATTGTATAGGAGGCTGGGTAGGCCCCAGGGCCGGTCTGGACGTATGCGAAAAATCTCGCCCCCACCGGGATTCGATCCCCGGACCGTCCAGCCCGTAGCGAGTCGCTATACCGACTGAGCTATCCCGGCCCCTAACATCTGTGGTTTACAAGCACAAAATCTGTGATTCTAAGCTTCAGTTCCACGAAATTTAAAATCTGACACAGTATTCACCAACGTACTCCCCACACTAAACCCCTGATTCCACTGCGAAGCAACCTATATTGTTGAGCTTTCAGAATCATCCCTCAAGTTTGACGTCACTAACAGTATTGCTGTTTCTCCCTCCCCTCCCTACAGCCATATCTCTTCTTCCAGGAGTTTGGTTCCATTTGCACAATATCCACTCAATAACATAGAGAAATTATCCGAAGATGAAAATCTACCAGTCTATTGTGTACTATTGCGGTAATCTGCTTCATACTATGTTGTTTGTTAGTATCAGAAATCGTCTATAGGCTCTAAGTAAATCCCGTTTTGAATTTTTTTTAAGTCTCCTTTCGTCTGATAAATTAGAAAGATATTTCCTTTCACATCAAACGGATCATATAGCCGTCTAAACGTTGAAGCACCAACAGGTTTAAGGTTAATCTTTAAGCTTTCAAAAGAGCGTACGAAAGAGGAATGAGCTTTGGTGTTATTTCTGACGCGAATTTCCAAATACACAAACACGCACACAAATACAAACACACACAAAAAGGAGTTCGAATACGGATCAACAAATTTTCAGTCGGTCTCTCTATCTTTCAACCCATATAACTCGGCCTTATTTTTTTTTTAGAAGTAAGAGAGATGAACGGCTTGGTACATATACGGATCAATGTATAGAGAGTCTCTTATAATATCTTGTAAACTTCACAGAGGAAGAGTATAAGTCTTCTTGCGGTTTCAGGATCGGTTTTCAAAGACTGTGAATCCAAAATTTTGCTGGTAAGGGCACTGTTAATTTGTAGTTACATCAAAACGCACAAAGAAAGGAAGGAAATTATTCAGTGTTGCCAACGGCATAATATCGAAGCTAAATGAAAGTTATATCACAGAGAAGTAAAAATAATCATTCGCATTTTGCGTCATGACAAGCTTTTGCAACGAAGATGGAGTCAAGTGTGCCACCGAAACTTAGGTATCTATGTACCAATGTAAGTAATATCAGAAGACAACAATTGTATCTTCACACTCATAAACACCTCAGGTGCCAAACACAAAAACTTTAGGTAGAGTTTTAAGTTTCCACTTCAGATAGAGGTCCGATATGTTGCCTGTACTGCAAGGATGGTTTTTATTACAAAGAAGTGAAAGTTCAGTCACTCTGATACTCTTATCTTACCTTGAAATATTATATCACAAAGGCTTTTACAAATTTAAATTTCTTCTCCCTATACACGCAGACCCATTCAAAATATCTATTTACCTTACAAACTCAGTGTCAATTTAACGCACAAACCTTGGGGACCACAAATTTAAAGATGATCGCGAAGTTGATACAGTTGTAACACGACGGACGATAACAGAGGACACGAATTTATATCAACGATGAATAAAAAAGTTCGCCCTGCGATGGGCTAGATGCCTCAGTTGTGGCGGGGAATAAGTGGAAAATTGGTTGGGTAGCAAGACACATAAATTGAGCTATTCTTATTAGAGTATAAAATAAATGACCCCAAACCCTCGTGCAAGCCATGTAAATTTATTTGTTCTGAATACAGCCACAAACTTTACTGGCTTCCACTTTGTTATGAAATTTTTCTAGGGAAACAGTAGATGTTAATGGAACCTGTAGTTCACTTCACACAATAAGAATTTAAGATTCACGTTGTTGCTTCTTAGTATCGGACGAAATTAGACTTGCCGCTTGGACACGAGGATGCAGGAGAGGTGACATGTTTTACTGTAGAAATTAATCCATCTTGAATAAACCGCAGAGCATTTCTGCTAACTGGGTATCAAAAGAATAGGGCGGGGAATACGAGCAGCTGATACTGAGGCGGTCTAATCCTCTCGATACAACAGAACTGGAAATAGACGCAGTCTTACGTTGGAGTTCTTCCACTCGAGTGATCGACCTAATCCTCCAGCAAGAAGCCACCACTTCACCTTTAAGATCCAACTGGCGAATTCAGTAACCATTCTATAGTTCGTGGAAACCATAGTTTAACTTAATTCTTTATGACAGACTCTAACCATAGTCAACAATGGTTCCCTATATGGTAATGAGTTCCTATGCTTAATTAAGCGTAAGGACATTGAGACGTATGGGAGAGTGGGGATATAGCTCCATGCGAATTTAACCTCGGCAAAAGATCGAGATGAGTGGCCATTTTTACACACTGACCCCTTTCCGGGAAAAGGGCGGCGAGAGGGGATGGGTGGGTGAAGCAAGCCTGGACGAGTAGAAAAGACAAAGATTCTGCCCCTGCCGAGAATCAAACCTCGATATTCTAGCTCTCCAACTCCTATTCACCATTCTGTCTAGGCTATCCTCTAATACTAAGAAGGATTAAGGCTTTATGAAAAGTATGCAACTGGTAACAACAAATCGAACCATCAGCAATACAGCAGCTTCTGTTTCACACTGAAGGACTGTATATTTCCACTACTGAAATATGTATGTGATAATGGCCGTGCAGTTTAAGCGAGCTCCCGAAATCTCGCAGGTACAAGTATGGCTCAGGGCAGCATATATGTGCGCCTTCCTCTGTATTGTGTTGTTCTAGAGGCAGGCAGACAGGCAATGTAGGTATACGTAACATTGAGACGCTTTTGCGTAGCCATTGTTGCAGTGTAAAAGCAATAAGTATTACATATTCTGAGTGTGTGTTTGTAGCCTTAGTTACCTGGAATGCAAAGCGCATGCGCAGTATTATATTGTCGTCTGTGGCCTGTCTGGCTGTACCATATTTTTCCACATTGTCTCATAAACGGCACGATTTTCGAAAACGTTTTACTGAACGTAACATGTGTGTTTTGATTTTCTCTACAACTTACGTCTGAAACATTTCTCATTCTGAGAATAACTCAGCGAGATATTATAATAAATGTATAGAGGTCTTCATGTATAGTACCCGTTATCCTTTTCAGATTTTAATGAAACTTTGATTTTTTCAACAGATTTTCGAAAAATCCTCAAATATCAAATTTCATAAATATCCGTCCAGCAGGAGCAGAGTTCTTCCATGCGGACAAACGGACGGACAGGCATACACGACGAAGCTAACAGTCTCTTTCTGAAATTTTGCGAACGCGCCTAAAAACGACTTCGGATGGGTCATTCCTTGTGCAAGCACTCATTAGAAGTATCCAAAGTGTAGGCTATCCTTATTTCTTTGGTTTTTATTACACAGAACTGCAGTTCGAGTGTCGTAGTGAAGATGTCAGAATAAAAATTCGCGAGGAAAACGAAGAAGTGGCTTCACGACTTACTTTTACAAGAACTCATTCCACCTTTTGTCTCGAGACGAAAAGATAGGTCAGAATAACTGGAAGCGGAAGGCAAACCAAGACAAGTTTCTGTTTCCTATGAGCGTTAATGTAGGACTATGTGTATTCCCTCCTTTGGCTTCGTGGCCCTAATCCCCTCTGTACAAAATAACACAACATAAGAACAAGTTGGATGTTTGAAGAGTTATTCAGAATTACGGTCGCACTAATTCGCAGAAGAGTAAATGATACTGTCTTCATCTGCAGATACTTTGTAGCGTCAAGCGTAGGAAGTTACCTTGCATTCGACCGAATGGGCTGCGGAAAGCTACGAGAAAACCACTGGCACAAACGTTGGTAGCCTGGTATTTGATGAAAATATGCGAAATATATTACGACTGACTTAATCTCGAATCATTATTCGTTTTCAGCACGAAAGTAAATTGTGCTTACTCTGAATGAAACTAAGCATATAAGCATTACACTGTTCTGCCATAAGTACAAGTCTTATATTCATCTATAAAAACTCTCTCAGCAAAACGCAGGTACTCAAAATTGCAAATTATTATTGGGTCTCATTATTAAATAACAATATAATGTAACGTAACATTTTCCAACAAATAGATATTATAAAATTTAATGCAAAAATTGAAATGAAAATTAAAAAAGGCGTGTTTGTAATTTGTATTTTAGGTGTTCACTCTGCAAGGAGCATGAAGACTGCTGTCTACTAGAATGTTACGCCGTTTGGTCCGATAAACTCCTACTGAAGTTTCTGTTGACCTTGCTGCCTTCATCATCAGGGAGGGTGAAAATGGAGGTAGCATGATTCTCTGAAACGCCGGTACATTGCTAAAAGTACACAGAGTAACATCCCAGAAGACAGCAACTACCAACGACTTTATAATTTCATATTCATGATCCAGTGCCCAGATATATATTGCATGGAGCATTTATTCATCGAGTCCTTTACTGTAACGTGATGGCAAGCAGACGAATAGCTTTCCTCTTTTACTTTCCTGAATATCCAAGCACTATAGGTGGGGAGGAAACTTGTTTATGGCTGTTTAATTTAGCGACAAGTCGGTAGCACAGTACCGGAATTGTTGCCTTGCATTCTGAGTTCATGGCTGAGGTTCCTTTGTGCTGTCCCTCTTTGTCACCGGACAGCTCTTCTGGTTGACAATCAGCGCTGGATCATGTTCACCCATGGTTCGTAATCCTGAATCACCTGGCACCATGGGAGTGTCCTAATGCCAACATGTGCACGAAGCTCTCCTCCTAGTCTCAAGTTTAGATCAATTACACAATGAAATCCTATCAGTTTCATACTCACAAAACTAATTTTGTCGAAATTTACTGAATTTTTAATTTACTACGTAATACGTAGCCCCATTCTGAAGAGTTAAGCTTAGTTTTAACAAATATATTTTATCCATAATTGTACAGGACCTAGACTAGGGGCTGAATGACCAGAGTATTGTTTATACATTCTCGGTTAAGGCGGAATTTTTTGTCATCACCGCCATGTCTTGACTGGCTCTGGGGTTCACCCAATCCTTGTGGGCCCCTATTGGGGTAACGTGAGCTCTTCCCTCGAGCGACCGGGGTGTGAACCTGAAAGTTTAGCTGCAATGTTGAGATTAAAAATAGGTGGAGATAAACCTCCTTTCCCCGTACGCCTTCACGGTTTACTGCTTCATTAATTACACCGAGGTAAAACTTCATATTCTTATATTTACATGTCAGTAATAGAAAGTTAGGTAATTTGAACCATCGCAAACCGATCTACAGCATAGTTCTTTTCCCCAGTATGTGTGGAGGACAAGCGTGCACAATTGGACATTTGGGTACACACAGTACATAGGTGCAAAGCGACAAGTAGACTTATGAACTGCTTATCAAAACACACACATCAGATTTCGGAGTTGAGTTAGCTTTGTCTTCGAACTCCGGGAGTTCTCGGGTTTGAATCTTGGCTACGAAACGGTTATTCTCAGTTTTTCGTGGCTTCTTTTAGTCCTTCCGAACGTGAAATTGGTCACGACTGCTTCCTTTCAACATCAACAAAAATGTATTTTACAACGTCTTTCGACACCTTATAGGACATATCATCTTCAGTTCAAACAATGTCATTAAGTAATAAGAGCTAATGAAGTAACATAACGCATTCCTCTATCTTCAGTATATTACCTACGTTTACCAATGAACCAGTAGATTGGGATACACGGGTATCCAGCTACTGGCTTTTATAAGCTATACCTCTATACCTCACTATGCTTTAGTATTTTTGTGTCTGCTGCTTTAATGGACAAAATCCACAGGCGAACATGTTTTGTAAATTAAAATTCGCATCTCTGTGCAACTGCGTAACATGAAGTATAATGTATTTTATTACTATGACATTTCCAATTGGACTTTGTCCCTTGTCTGACTGAAATACAACATTCTATAAACGCGACGTTGCGGAGACCAGTTCTGTCTCCGTTCTCACGTAGAGGCAGAAAACTACTCAGCTAAACCTATTAGACAGTGTTAATCACCACTCTGAAGAAAAAAATATCACAAAAAGTTCTTATAATAAGGTATTTTAATCAGAAACGAAGTCCAACAAATACCGCAATAAAACAGCATCATCATCATCATTAACAACAACAACAACCAGTGCGCGATTTCAGGCTTCCGCCGCGATGTCAGTGAGATCTGCGCTCTTCTGGGATTTTATGCAGCGTAGAGTGGTAATTCCGTACCGACGTCTCGGTCCCATCTTCAAGGGTCATGCAAACAAGCAGTTCTTGGACTGCCTGATCCTTTAAGATGGGATCGATAGGTTATCCCGAAACATCGGTACGGAATTACTATTCTACGCTGCGTAAAATACCAGAAGAGAGCAGATTTCAAGAATACACAGCGGTCATAAAACTTCATGTAAAAATTAATATTTTGCATATCATATATTTTCAGCAGATACCCCAAGCCCTCTATATAACGCGAATTTTGCACAAAGTGAGTGGATGTGTGTACGATAAGCATCACTAACGATAGAAAAACCCTCGTTTAGACACAGTCCTGAGCCTGTTCCATTTGCCACTAGACACAAAAACCTGTTCATCTAATACAATTTTTAATATAATTCTTCTATTTCCTTCTCGATGTCCTATGTAACGTTTTCCAAGAGTTTCGAATTAAATTCTGTACATATTCCTGTCATCGTTTCCTAGCTACATAGTATGCCTTCTTGTACTTATTTATGGTACAGAGGCGCTGTCAATACCTATACCCTCGAATTGCGAGATGACTTGTGACTAATTAATTGGAACGGATCTGGAATAAAGAGTCATGGCCTGATGTGTGACACTTTCCCTGCATTTGCCTGAAGGGACTGAGGAAAATAACTAAAGATCCCAGCCAGGATATCGATGTTCCGGCCGTGATTCGAACCGTCACCATCTGGCTACAAGCCACAAGTTTTATCGTTTGAGTCATTTTGTCTTATTAGCCTCACAGATTTGACTATCTTAATATCGTAGTACCTCCCAGAGGCCGCGCGGTCTAAGGCGTGGGTCTACGGCCGCTCGCTTACTGGGATTGTGGGTTCGAATCCCGCCTAGGGCATGGATGTCTGTCTCTTGTGAGTGTTGTGTGTTGTCAGGTAGAGGTCTCTGCGACGAGCTGGTCCCTCGTCCAGAGGAGTCCTACCGAACGTGGTGTGTCCAAAAAGTGTGATCGTGAAGCCTCGAAAAATGAGGCGGCCTAGGCCCCCAAGGGCCTGTCGAGCCATTGGAAAAAAAAATATCGTAGTACCAGATGGCTAACCTACACAAAACACTACACGTTTCCCTCTGTAATATCGAAACATGTGATTCAATATTTGTCTTACTGACTTGGAAGGAAGAATGAAAGCATTCCATTGTTTCAGCTCAACAGTGGTCAGTACATTTACGACGTTGTCATATTCTTATAAGACTCTGCACTTAACTTCACAAGACAGAAATCGGACTAGTAAAAGATCGAAATTCCATGCTTTGATAAGTCTTTTGGCAGTTACTTTCTGAATAAATGAGATCTGGATGTAAAGACAGTGAAACTATTCTCTGTTCCTAATATAAGTGACACTGTACTAGACAGAGAGCGTTTCACTTTATATTTCACTTTATATTCACCGTGCATCTTTTTATAATTGATTATTTGTACCAACAAATGCACTAAGACAGTTTTTTCACTGTTTTCTTTATTATAAGGATGCCCCAATACGCATTTCGGCAATTATTTTGCCATCATCAGGGGGTATTTTACATAGACCAGTTCTTTGGTTACGTCATAACACTGAGTCAGTATTTGTTACCACATCGTATAAAATTTTGTATAATTAGTGGTATTGTTAAGCTGCTAAAAGTTATTAAATTTTAAAATTACAATAAAATCAAGTAGTATATTATACTACCCTCTATAGTATAATTATTAATTAATGGCAGCGTGGTCCTATTTTCAGCGTGTATTCCTTCCCTCCTGTCTGCGTGGTTAGTGGTCCTTTGTGAGCGTTTGTTCGAATAGCCGTAATTTATATTAAATAGCTAATGTTATAATTCAATTACTTCCGTGGAATATTGGACAGGAAATCCAATGAAGGAAAAGTAGCCGATTATAAACAAAATATAAAAAGGTGAAAAAGGTAAGGTTGTCCCCGTCCATGCCACAAAGGCATACAGGGGGAATAGAGGTATAGTTCCACTCATTCTTAACCTCGGCACTAGGTGCAGGTGAGTGGCCAACTTCACGCCCCGGCAGCTTTACCGCCAAAAGTTAACGACGGCACCCGTTGAATAAGAAGCTGAGTGGACTCCAGAGCAGATCTGGACGGTTTTGGAGGAGAGAAAATCTCTTGCCACTGCCGAGATTCGAACCCCAGACCCACCAGCCCATAGCGAGTCGCTATACCGTCTACGCCTTCCCGAGTCACATAAACAAAAAAATAACAGCTAATTACTTAGATCGCATAGCGAATTTTGATTCTCTTGAGAGAATGCTTCCTATTCTTCTAGGCGAATACATTATATGTATTTGTGCAATAGTCTCTCCTTCTTCTTGACTGGCTGAATGTGGGCGTCATTATTTGTGTCCAACGGAAGAGGAATGATTACATGTTAGTAACAGCTGCTGGGCTGGAGACCATTCCCCTCCCGAATTCTTGACACGTCCGTTGCCTAACGCTTACGCTTATATTTGTGTGAGACAAGGCCACGTGCCTTCCTGTAATGTTGCCATTAACTAAACAATCGGTGTATGCGGATATCTGTCAGCGATCCACTGTCACTCTGCAGTAGTGTCTTCCCAACTTCACTTTGTGGTTAACCTACCTCCCCTGTTAATTATGCAATCCAGTCACTTTACATTCATAAACACCGTGTGAGCGGATATCCTTCTGGTTCAATTGCTATTCTAATTTGACATCGCCATTGTAACCGCAAATTCTGCAACCCACTGTCACTTTGCATTCAATCGCATCACGCAAACGGATATAGCGTGCTATATTCTTGTAAAAGCAAAGTCTATGAACCTGCAAAGTTTTCTTTCCTGCTACACTGTTTATGCTGTACACTGATAAGGTTTCTTGTAAATACATACTTATACCCTTTAAAGTTTCATTTTCACAGTGGTTACTACAGGAACCACTTGCTTTAAAGTTAAAAGCTCTGCATTCTACGCGAGTTTGCAAAACTGCGAAAAGTGATTCGCAGCTTCCTTATGTCTGTCCGGCCGTCCGTCTGTCTATCCGTATGGAACAACTCGGCTCCCACTGGACAGATTTGCAAGAAATTTCATATTTGAGGATTTATCGAAATCCTGTCGAGAAAATTCAAGTTTCATTAAAATCTAACAAGAATAAAAGGAACTTTACATGAAGACCTACGTAAATTTATTGACACTTCGCTGAATTCTTCTTAGAATGAGAAATGTTTCAAACAAGAGCTGCAGAGAAAAGCAAAACACATTTTACGTTTAATAACATTTTTCCGAAAATCGTGCCGTTTTTGAGATAACGTGGAAAAATACGGTAGAACCAGACAGGCCACAGATGACAATATAATGCGGCGCAGAAAAGATGCAAGATTACATACACTCATATTTAATACACATTGCTTTTCCACTGCAACAATGGTTACGCGAACGCGCCTCAATGTTACGTTATAGTACACTGCCTGTCTTGGTTACACATAGTGTATGTATGTGTTTCATTTGATAAACACACTCAATACTGATTAATGTAACTGGTCTGTAGTAAAATTTAAAAACTGCTTTTGAGGTGTTTCTTAAGATAATTCGGCATTTATAAACGAAACATTTAGTATTCTCGCTATAATTAAATAAATAAAAGTATTATATGCGTCTGATGGTGTTCAAATTATATTCTATTGAGTCATTCAGGAAGGCTTTTAAGAGGACCAAATTCGAATACGGTACCTGACGAACGCAAGCGTAGCGCGGTACTATTACCTGCCTTGTGGCCTCTTTTGCAAGTCGGATAAGCCAGACTTTATACAGAGTGGCGAAGAGCCAACGGACAAATTTCAGAATTCCCTCCAGTCCGAGTGGTGGGGGTTAGGGTGTGTAACATCACGGCAAGCGAGAGAGGACTTGATGCCATTTTAACACCGGTTTAGTCACAATTGGGAGGTGGATCGTAGCGCACAGAGCTGAAGCTGTTCATTTTAATTACGAAACGAAGTTCTTCACTCGGACAAAGCATCGCTTGGGGCAGAAGTTTAATGTTCCTAGGCATGGTGCGATTCCTTCACGCAACAGGATTTTGCTGTGGATATGTAAGTTTGAAGACATTGGAAGTGTAGGGGGCACTCCTCATGGTGCTCCAAGAACTGTGCGTACTGAAATGTTAGCTCAAGGGAATCATTTCAGCGCAGTCCACATCGCTCAGCTCTGCAACGTTCACGTATCCTGGGCTTTGGCAGGATAAGTTTGGGACGAATCTTGCAAGATAATCACACTGCAGCATGGACGTGGTCCGTCATCTCTTCCATAAGGTTATTTCACGTTTTGGAGACATCCCGTGGCCAGCACGTTCGCCGACCATCACGGTACCAGACTTCTTTCTGTGCGGATATCTTAAAGAATGATCATACAGAACTCGCCCCACACAGTACAGGACATGGAACTTGCAATTCAAGATGAAATTGTTTTCATCATTCAAGACCAAAATTTGTTGCATAGGATTTTTGATAATTCTGTTGATCGTCTAAGACAGTGCACTCTGCGTCAAGGAGGACACCTTCATTATGTTAGCCACCATAAATAATAAAATTGCATTCTGTGAACATAAAACTAGTGTGTTTCATTTCAATGTTCTCCAGCTATTAAACAAATTATCGCATATCAAAATGTGTCCGTTGGCACTGCGCCACCCTGTACAAGCAGGACATATTTGTATATATACCACTTGGCTACTCTAGGTATGCCTTACGCAAACATTACAGGTTTACAAGCTGCCCCTTTCGGGCGGATGTCGCAGCATAAATTACGAGTCCGTGAAAAGAACACGGTACGCACAGCATGAAAATTAGCTACTAGCGTCTTCTCCATTCTTAGAACTTTTCTTACATGTGACGCTGTCCTACGGAACACCTACATTGAAAGCGGTGCACATACGATTTTCTACGTTAAGATTACATTGAAATCGCAAAACGTAAAAGGATCATTTCGTACAAATCCTTGCGTTAAATACATAGTGAATTCACATCACAGCAGTGTTCATGAGACACTAGTTTCCAAGAACTATTTCTTTTATATAGATTGCAAGCCCCTTTGTGCTGATACAGAAAATCGGAAGAACTCTTAACGGGTGCATAAAAAACATATTCTTCTTTCAACTGAGATGTTGTAAAAAGTGTAGAGTTTTCGTTTTTCAGGCTTGTTTTTCTTCATTAAAACACAAAGTAAAATGAAAGGTAAGTTATTAACATTGTTAAATATAGATTTACATATTGCAAGTTCCACTTTGATATTTAACGACGGCTAGACAAATCCATAGGTTACATCCCGTCGAATGGGAAAGGCAAGGACGACAGTTTTATAATCTGTGAAGGATATAAAACAAATACGTACACCGTCGTTCATTTTAAGATGATTTTCCAGCAATTGTCTGGAATGACTAAGGAATACCATAAGTAAACCTCGGCTAACCGGACTCGCGGCAGAATTTTGAACCAGGGATCTCCGAAATAAGAAATTGTAGTGCTAAGCTCTACATCAAGATGATGGGTCGTATATTACCTTTCTGAACGAAAGGTATTCATTTTAAGTGAAAACTGTATTCGTTGCTGTCCAGTGTGGCAGCAATATCTAATATCGCACTTTGAAGATAATCCCGCCATTAAAAAGAGAATCTTCGTATTCTTAAATGTTGCTGCGTAGCAAAATTAAAACACAGCATTTCAAGGGCAGACTTCCAAAAGGTTTAATGTTACATTCTTTGCTATCATGAGAATATCGAGCATTTCTTTGGAGGTTTATAATTTCCTCCGATATAACCACAGCCAGAAACTGTCACGCTTCCTCTCTACGTCATCTACCGCACCGCTGGCGAAGAAAACAATACACCACTTAACTTCTAAATGCTTCTAAAGTTGTTATAACACTCATAGGTTTAACTGATTTATGGAGTTTGTCCATATTCTGGTGTTCCAAATAGAAAACACAAGGTTTTCGTATGGAGGTAAGATGGTGCCTGATACCTATTTAGTTATATCTGAATCTCAGTCTCTGGACAATAGCACCTTCTAGCGGCCCCAACAGAATAGGTGTTTCCCCACTCCTACACCTGTGAACGGAAAGATCCGGTTGCCGAAACGTAACATTTTCGGAATACTTGAGGATGGACAATTCTAGAAATAGCGTAAAGCTAAAAGTTAATTACGTGCTGTATAAGGAGGAAATCAATGTGAAAGCGGAACCCACAGACACGGCAACGTAATCGGACGCAGTAAGACTCATAAACCGCCAGTCTTCTCGTAGCTTGTATGGTACACTACCTCATCTGAAGGCTTAATAACACATTCCAGCTTTCTAAGTTGTGTGTAACAGACTTTAGATTTGTTTGTGGTTTGTGAATATAAGTACAGATATGCTCTTTTTATTGTGACGTAAGTTATTTTTTGTTTGTGAATAGGCGATGTAGTGTAATAAAGAAAATTTTTTATTGTGGAACTATCTGTAAGGAAGAAATACTATAAAACTAACATAGCAAATTTAGCAGTGGATTTCGCTGTGGTACAGCTCCTTCTAAGTCAAAAATATATTGACGAATACATGTCAGACAACAGGTTCCTTGTTATGGAAGAAACTAGAGCGATCACCATTTTCTTTTCAGAAGAACCATTGCATGATATTGGATTATATTGGACAGCGTTCAGAAGCAAGTCCAGGAAAATCACTGCTACGCTTATCCAAGGAAATCGGCGTAACATAGTAACCTGTAAATGCACCCACACAAATGCTTAGCTTGGAACCATAAGGATTTAGAATTGTGTACAAAATCCGGGAGCCTTTCCAGAATACGATTTTATAACTGGTTCTGTGAAACAATGTGTAGTTGTGAAGTCGGTCCATTGCTAATTTATTTTACAGATCAGATTATGTAAAGGGTCACTTAAATACTCAGAATAACAGACAGGCTACTGTTCGGAAGATAATCCGCACAAACTTCAGGACATCACCAGGCGCGCAGTGTTGGCAGTTTCTAGATAAAAAACTTCAAACATCGACAATTGACGACCGACTAAGCACAAAAAGATCACTGGCCCTTGTACAATGGCTGGGATGCAACTGTAAGCTGCACTTGCATGTAGACGTATAAATTACTTTTCTTGTTTTAGTAAAGAAATTTACACCTGTCAGCTTAAATTTAAATTCTATCATGTATAATCGTCCCTTCACACAACTTGTGACTTTAGGGCTTTTCGGTTACGTCTAGGTTCTGCTCGCCGGTGACACAATACATCGTGGACGGAACGCCGTATTTACTTGGAAGCGTCAGACTTCCGCTCACGAACCCTAATACACAGGATACGACGCTGATGAACAAGTACACTCTTCAGTCCAGGAGCCTTATTTATTTACCTAACTCATTTAGTCCATTAACAGTTGACGACACACAACGCTTGCTTATTTTGTCTTGCTAAGAGGCTAGACTCTCTCAATTAAGCACCTGTCACAGAACAGCATCTAAAGGTCAGTGCTGTTCACAGCATTTGGATACATTTTTTGCAGGACGCGGATAGATTCCTTGAAAACTGTCTAAACCGCCTTCGCGCCGTGAAATTTGAACGGAAGACAATGAGCTGCTTGTTGACACCGAATTGCATAGTGGTATAAGTTTGTGTCGAAGCAGTGGTACAAAGAGCCTTCTAATTTTGTGATTGTTTCATTATATTTAAGTTGCAGAATCAAGAGTCTTAGCGAAATCTCCAGTTCAAACTGACTAGTTAATTCTCAGATAAGTCAACACGCCAACTAACTCTTCTCACATCCTGACATACGTTCCTAATTAAAAGTTGTAAATTAGAACAACTTTACGAGAGAAGATCTTTGGGTCTGTAACGCACTGGTCATTCCACACTCCCGTCCAGAAGAATCGAACTGTCGAACAATGTGTCCTCAATCTACGTAAATTCGAAACGATACGATTTCAATTGAGTTCGATAAATAAAGAAGCGTGCATCCTGACCAAATGACCTAACTGCACATTTGTCTTGAATTTATAAATCGGATTAACGACCGAAATTTCCAATTCTTTTTTTTTTTTACTGTGGCGCTACAGCCCAAATGGGGCCTAGGCCACCTCTTTTTAGGTTTCTAAATTATACAGAATTAGACACACACACACACGCAAACACACACACACACACGGTAGCATGCCTCTGAACGAGTGATCAGCTCGTCGCAGAGGCCGCTACCTACACAACACAGAACAAACACAAGAGACGAAAATCCATGTCCTCAGCGGGATTCGAACCCGTGATGCCAGTAATCAAGCGTCTGCAGACATACGCCTTGGACCTCACGGCCACCGGGATCGGCAATCTCCAGTTTAACGTCTCATATTCGGAAGCTCTCACCGGCGTTCGAAATATGGACCAATGCCGGATACTGCAGCGGTCTTCATTAAACACAAACTCGAGAATGCATGCGCAGATAGGTACAGGCTCACTACATGAACCACAGTTGTAACTGGAACCGAAATAAAAACTGCTCTGAGAATGCTTCACGCTGCAACAACTTCACAGGAATGATCATAATTTGGACAGCACACTCTTCCTCACTGGAAGCGTTCACACCGCTATAATTACCATGACTTTTATTTCTTAAGTCGCGTTCCCACGACTGGTACATTTGACAAATTCTCCAGTAACGTGCATTGTACACGGAGCGAAGTGAATAACTATCATAGTTACCACGACTGGTTTATTCGGCAAACATTCGTACTCGGGTATATTTAACGAACATTTGTTGGGTCACTGAGATCAATTCCCCGCGACTCGAGTACTTGGACACTCAAGGTACCGAACTGTACTGTCCACACGCAAGTGACTTGTCTACTTGTCACGTATGCACGAGTTGAGGGAAGGCAACGATTATAGGCGTGATGATTAAACTACAGATGAGTCGTTTATTTATCATACCAACTCATGCACAATTTTACAATATTATTACTTCACCCCTATACGTATTTCGGCATTCAGAATGCCATCTTCAAGGGGTCACAGTGTTAAAAGCATAGACTATACATCGATTGTATAAAATGTTTTATCCATATGAGTAAAATGATGAATTTTTTTTTTTCTTTTGGCTCGACAGCCCTATATGGGCCTGGGCCTCCTCGTTTCGTCGAGGTTTCATGGTCACACACATTTGAGACACACCACAGTCGGTGGGACTCCTCTGGACGAGGGACCAGCTCGTCGCAGAGACCTCTACCTGACAACACGCAACACTCACAACAGACAGACATCCATGCCCCCCGGTGGGATTCGAACCCACGATCCTAGTAAGCGAGCTGCCGAAGACCCACGCCTTAGACCGCACGGCCACTGGGATCGGCATTAAAATATTAGTCTATTGTTTTTCAGTCTTGACTGAGCTCATACACTATATGTGTATTAAAATATCTCTAAAATGTTAAAATTGTTATACATTTTTGAAGTCTTTTTTTAAAATTAGTGGCAGATTTGGTCTTGTATCCTTTCGTTGCCGTAGGGATGTAGTAGTTTACTGTATATGTTGCTGTGTGTTACGTCGTGTCAGCTCCGTTCAGCCGTTGTGTGTGTCACCACACATATAGTGTATGAGCTCAGTCAAGACTCAAAAACAATAGACTAATATTTTAATGTTCAACATTTTACTCATATGGATATAACATTTTATACAATCGATGTATAGTCTATGCTTTTAACACTGTGACCCCCTGAGGATGGCATTCTGAATGCCGAAATACGTATAGGGGTGAAGTAATAATATTGTAAAATTGTGCATGAGTTGGTATGGTAAATAAATAACTTCCAATTGCTATAGATTCATATTTATCGACAGTCGTTAGAAAGCGGATAAATAACCAATAATTGTATATGTGCACAGTTCTCACGAAGTGACAAGGGTCCACAAGCGAAAAATGTTTGCCAGATGTACGCCTACCAGGCGTCAGAACGCGCCTTAACTGACGCTGAACGCACAGATTCCTGTAATCTGTGGTCTTTTGGGTAATTACAACGCGTCGTATGGTAATTATTTACCGACGTTTCGGGACAACGTGTCGGTCCCATCTTCACGGGTCAAGATTCCAAGAAGGAAAGCTTTCCTTTCCTTCTTGGAATTTTGACCCATGAAGCTTTCCTTTCCTTCTTGGAATCTTGACCCGTGAAGCTTTCCTTTCCTTCTTGGAATCTTGACCCGTGAAGATGGGACCGACACGTTGTCCCGAAACGTCGGTAAATAATTACCACACGACGCCGTGTAATTACCCAAAAGACCACAGATTACATCAGCATCGCGGCAGAAGTCTGAAATCAAGGCACAGATTCCTTCCTGCCACTTTATTGTCATTACATTTGTTTCTCTATCTGAAATTTTCTTAACTTTCGTTGCCCTGTTTTACTCTTCATGCAAAGTGGATGAAAGAGGACAACATCAAATATGACACTACTTTGCAATGGTATTTTTAATTTAGGTGGCGCAGTTTGTGCGAAAATTAACTGCTGAAATGCCTCTTCCTCCACTAAAATTTCCGTTTATGCAAATGTTTTTCTTGTTTAACATTTTCATGTTACACGCCCGACCTAGAATCAGATGTCAATGATTCTCGAAGGAACGTTATTTTTGTACGCCTTGTAGGCGACCAAGTCCTGTTTCTCCTCCTCCTCCTCTGTTACATACGAAGACGAGTCTTTCTGAGATGTACAATTGTGAAACTTCTCTTTGATGGAACTAGCTTTTATCCCCTTATTCGTATCATGTTTTCTCCGCTTTTGAATTGCAAAAAAGCAAACAAGTAAAACTTGTTCTGATCTGTAGCACACTTTATTTTATATATCACATTAAAGAGAGCAGAACGTTTCGTATTAATCTCCATATGCAAGACTCTTAATATTTGTACCTGTTCCACTGTTTTCACTCAAAGGTGAGGGAATATGCCGTCAAATTAAAAGCATTATCTCTGACTATCCGCCTACGTTGTTTGTAAGAAAGTCAAGGGGTTCAAGAAAAGCATTATGTCTGCAAGAAACAAGCGTCGTACCTGCACGGATCGGCTAAAAATACTGTTTTGAGGCCTACTGATCAACATGTTTCATAGTTGTCTCCATACCCTACAACGAATAGTCACAGAAGTTATAGCCGATTTTGAGATAAAATTGGGGATATTCTATAATCGAATGAAACTTGATCCAGTATGTAATATTCATTTAATGTTGAAGAGTACTACCTTCTGGAGTATGATGTCGTGTAGTTTGGTAGATACCAACGTTTCGGAGAAACGTATTGTTTCCATCTTCACTGTAGGAGCTTGAAGCAGGATGTTTCTCAGAAATGTTGGTATTTATATTCCAAACTGCATCGTGTAACAACCTGACGGCAGTATCTTCATAGTAGCCACCATGAGAATCTTAAATATGACTTCTGTAAATACTGAAGGAAATGATAAATCTTACATTTGTAATTAAAAACCCAAAGTATTGCGAGTGGCCCCCTTTGTCGCTAATTTGTTTTCTATCAAAAAAGTAGCTCAACAAAAAAGTAATGTAATTTAAATATATCAGATATCACATTTCGTATACCGTGTATTATACCGTATATTATTTCTGTTATTGTCACTTACAAACATCGCACAGCCAACATTTTTTAAGGTACAGTACAGAGACTGAAACGTGTACCTACTGTGCCCTGTAAACAATGACGAGTTTTACGTAAGTCGTTCAATTAATGTAAGAAACATTTTAAATCACGAGGGTTCCCTACATTATACAGTTAAATGATAATTTGTTACATCCTCAAATATAGTTTATTTATTCCACGGAAATATCATTACATAAGACCCCCGACTTAACGACAGTGCGACTTGCGACTCCCGCTTCCACGGCTTTTGCAACAGTAAACAGACCAGCACAACAATGACTAAAACTCGTATTTACGGCCATAACATGCATAAAAGCCCCCAAAATGCAGCAGTTTCAACTGTGTCCCCCAAGTCTCAATCGAGTGCCCCCAGTCTACCTTCCCTTCCTCTTGTAAGTGGATTAAGTTTTGGCGATTCAGATAATCTAGCGTCCTCCCCATCGGAATTTCTTCAATAAAACCCCATCCTGAAGTGAAGAAGGAACTCCATGAATGGAAGTTTTTTTTATATGTGTTTAAAAATTTTCAAATGTATTTCGTATGCTTTGCTTTTACATTAATTGTTTGTTTTTAATAAAGAAACATTTATGAAAACATATACAGCATTTACTTTTTATTTACTTTTATTTATTTTCATTATAAATTGGTATTTTTAGGGCACAAAATACGTTTCCAGGAATGAAACCGCAATTTATACTATTGTACTTACGGTAAATAAGGGTTCGACTTGCGACAATCGCTTTATGACTGACGTCCAGAAGCAAGTAGATCGTAGTCACAAAGGTCGTCTGAATTTCCAACACAATCCCATGGCACAACGATGTGTTTTTGCCATCTTGGTACGAGTTTGGAAATTCTGTTGAGGCAGAAATTTGGCTGTTGCTTTCGCAAACATTCACGAACAGTCCTCATGAACAACTCCAACGCAGCGGATAAGTCTGGACTTGTGACTCGCCAGTTTCCCAAATACGGTTCTTTCATTTCTTTTTTGCGTTCACTTCCGTCTTTGATTGTACTGGGTCGGCCGGTGCTATGATGAACATGTTTGTCCATTTGACCATTTTCGAGCTCTCTGAACCATTTCTTGACATGATGCCACCATCACACGCTTCTATCAATTGGCGGAGAATTTCGGTGGGGAAATTATTCTTCTCCCACAAAAACTAAACAACAGTACGAACACCTTCGCGGCACCATAATTTCAGTGTCGTTGCCAGTGCAATTGAATAAAATCTGACTCTTGCTCTATCTGTTGCATTTACAGCTATTAAAAGTGCCATCTCATGGCGAAAATTTGAATACTTTATGAATATAGAATTAACAGGCTAGTATCCCTATTTATTGAACAAGCTTCTTATATCATAGGCTATTGATTTCTGCAATTGAATCAAGGGATAGACAGACAAACAGACAGGTAGACTCATTCAGTTCGTTAATAAGTATCCGAAGGAAATATAAAAAAATACAGTTTCTGTACCGTAAGAGATGCCGCCGTAGGTAACGCTTCATTCAGGAGGATATATGTTCTAACTTTACTGTAAACAGTGTTTATAAAAAAGCAGAGTCAGAAATAAATAGGCAGCACAACTGCAAATAGTATCGTAGAGCCAATCCAGAGAAATTTAACTGGATTTGAGTTTTGAGACAACGATCACACAAGTACAAATGACATATGGAGAGATGAACAAGTGTGTCTGGATTCGGTCCAAGCTACAGAGCTGTTGTACAAGGCGTGGATGTAATAAAGAAAGATTGCTGAGTGTCGAATGTGCGTAGGGAATAGAGGTAGCTAACTAAATCTATAAAGCATGGCCATTCGTGAGAATTTAACAGCTGCTCAGAGAGTCAAGGAATTGCTTCCTCGTGTACTTTACGAAGACGACTGTTTCACTGCCGTGTTGACATGCGCAAGCGCCTGGACCTTATTCTCAGCCAACTGACTTCAGTCATTACCCCCCAACCATGCTTCTTTAATAGTCATTATTTTAGTATTAACCCTTTAACGCCTAGGTCCTCCAGAAAGTGTTTTTCCTTCAGGTTTTCCGATCAAAACTTTGTATGCATTGGTTTCTGATACATGTGTGCTAAATGTTCTGCCAATGTAATACCAATACTCATGGATATATTTTCAAGTAATTTATTTCGTGCTGTGTTCCGTGACTAGTCTATTTTGTCTCTTAGGCTGCTCTGCTCTTGTGGTTTTGCTTACACAGATCACGTTTCACTGGAATTCTGAATGAGCGGAAATCAGGCATACTTATGGAGAAACTGTATAAATTTGTCTGTTCTGAGTAATATAATTCTGGGTGAATGTGTCTGATTAAATTTGATATTTTGTGTCCTCTATAAAATGAATCAGTGATCGTAATATTGATCCGGGCTAAGCAATATGAAGTTCTACCCTATACACACGTATCGACAAATGTGCAAATATTTCCTGTACAAATAATTACATCAAACTTATGCAAGCACTTTGAAGTGAATGAGTATGGCAACAGTCTGTCAATGACACCTCTCTACTGTAGTAACAAGGGTACACTGCAGCAAATATGTGGTGCAGCGTGACTAACCCTAACCTCGAACCCTTTATCCTTTGTTTCTCTTCCCCCTCTCCCATGATTAACATGCTTTAACGTGCATACACCTCATTAAACTGGACGAAATTAGTTCCACCAGATTTCCTTAAGATTTCTTGTTGCAATAATGAACTATGAATATAATATGCGTGGGGGCAGTTGCATGTTCGTGTTGTGGTTTTGTTATGGGATTCTACTCTGCTCTGTCAGATTGTGTTATAAGACATGGTCTTCTCTTTCATCTGTGCTGTGTCTCATGCGTAATGGTACGGATGCACGCACTGGCGCAGGCAGGGCGAAAGGAGCGGACTGTTCGCCCTGAGCTGTTGCCTCCAGCCTGCAGACGGTTCTGCAGTGGAACATTTAGTAGAGTAATATATGACATGCTTTGCGCAAATATACGCACTTGACAAGGCTGCACTAAGTCCACAATAATAACAATAATAATCACATAATGCAAATTAAATAATATAAGAATATGGTAACTGAAAACGGCCTGTATGGTACCAATAATACTATCCACAACGGGTATTATTCCAAACAAACTACAGGAAAGTTTAAAACTGTTTACTCTCCGCCCTGCTCTTTATATTCTAATTCACAAAGCAGTAATACTTAATACATGCCGTACAGTCAGAACGTTTTTGGCAGAACTGTGAATAAGAAGTGCTTGGTCAGTGAGACCCGCACCCTTTATTTTAGCACCAGCTAAACTGCTGTAAAGTAAGGAATGATGATGATGATAATAATAATAATAATAAATAATTTTATTATTATTAATGTTATCATTAACTTCAATCGGTCTGCGCAATTTCGAGACACTTCGCTACGTTTGTAGTTGGAGCGCGACTTTATCAACACCCTGCAACTTAAGTCGAGGTACTGCAAAGCTCTGAACACACACGTTTGAGTCCATTATTCTTATGTACACAATTCGCTCCCTATGTCACATAGAATACATTTCGTTTCCATTAGAAAATCCAATTAGGTAATGTTTTTGGCGAACAATAGGTTTTTACTGTGGGGATCATAATTAACACACAAATACACTGTGTGGGCAAAACGGATTGTTTCTTAATATTACAGCAGGCGGTACGCACGCTGAATCTCGAGCTTTAAACGGTTAACTGTACAGCACAAGCCCGAAATAAAAGTGTCACATGTGCGTGTGTTTAGAAGTGTTTTTACATCCAAGGCTTGTGTAATACTTTTTTTTTTCATGGCTCGAGAGCCCTAGTGGGCCTAGGTCTCCTCACTGTCGAGCTTTCGAGATCACACACAGAAACACCACACTCAGTAGGAAACCTCTGGACGAGTGATCAGCCCGACGCAGAGACCTCTACCTGCCAACACACAACAGTCACAAGACAGACATCCATGCCCCTGGCGGGATTCGAACCCGCAATCCCAGCAAGCGAGCGGCCACAGACCCACGCCTTAGGCCTTGCGGCCAACGGGATTGGCTTATTTAGTACTAAGTTAACAAAAACTAATTTAGGTGTAGGTGGACAGACACAACTAACCAAATGCACCTAAAGAGCACTAAGAAGAGGAGTGCTTCTTGAGAAGCCAACAGTTCCTCAGCTAGTCAAGGAATTCCCCTCATTTTATGGCACCCGGAGGTTTATTACGGTCTTCACTCTTCAATATCCTGGGCCAAATTATGCAAGGTCATGCCGTCCCACACTATTTCTTTAATACCCATTTTAGTGCCACCTTTCCAAGGTCGCCCGAATGGTCCCTTTTCTTGGGGTTTCGCCACCAAAACCCTGTATCATTTCTTTCCTTCCCCATACGTACCATAAACTCCACCAATCTCATCTTCCTTGATTTGATCACAAACAAAATTTGGTGAGGGGTATAAACCCAGAATTCTCCTTATTATGAAATTATCTCCATCACTCCTAGGCCCAAATATCTTTCTCACTGTACTATTCTCCAACAGCCACAACCTGCGTCTTTTCTCTGAAAATAACACGTATAAAATTAACCTATTAAAATCAAATAGGCCTATATTACAGTGTTTCATTAAACTTTACTTTCACATAGAGTGCTGTGGTAAAATATTCTTTGCGCTTAGGAGACCTTGATTTCGAATCTATAAACCAGAGACCAGTTACTCTGAGTAATACTTCGCCTTGCATTCTCAGGCCCTGTAAGTATATTCCTAGACATTACGAGACACTGGCCACTATCGCTTCCTTCTACATTCATTCCATTTCACTGCGCACTAATATTCATACCACTAGACTTTCACATGTTATGAGCGCCGGATAACATCGTCAAATAAACTATAAATAAGAAATAAAGACACTTCGCAATCCAATGGTAAGATGGTTAGTGAGAACTGAATTAAAATAATGTTGGAAGGAGCGGTCGTGGCCTAATTCGAAGCAACAAAACGGAATTTGCCTGAAGGAAGGAAGAAAAAATACGACACCCCTCAGCAAGGGTGGGCGTGTTCCAAATGAAATCCGAACAAGGGAGGCAATGTACCTACCTATAAGGCAATATCGAGGCGCGTTCCCGTAACCTGTTTTGCCGTGGATAAGCAATAAGTATTAAATATTCTGTGTGTCTGTATTTTTGCTTCAGTTATCCGGCATGCAAAGAGCACCTTTTCTGCGCAGCGTTATTTCTGTGGCCTATCTGGGTCTACCCTATTTTTCCACATTAGCTCACAAACGCTACGAATTTCGGGAAAAAATTACTGAAAGTAAAATGTATGTTTTGATTTTCTCTACAACTCTTTTCTCTCTTTTGTTTCTCATTCTAACCAGAATTCAGAGAGATATTATCATAAACGGACATAGGTCCTCATGCAAAGTCAGATTTTACTGAAATCTGAATTTTCTCGACACATTTTCGAACAATCATCAAATTTCAAAATTTAATACAAATCCGTTCGATGGAAGCCGAGGTGTTGCATGCGGATGGACAGAAATGACGAAGCTAATAGTCACTTTTCCCAATTTTGCGAAAGCTCGTGTGAGTCACTGGCAGTTCCGTACCCTACACTGTCTTAATGCGGTGTTAAAACATACACATTGCGGGTTGCACCGGTGCATTGTCAGGTGACGGAAATAAATCAATCAGTTTTAAACTTCGCTATCGGTACGGCACGCTCAGTGGTATTATAATAGGCTAAGTCTCACAACTAAGGCATATGATGCTAGACTTAGAGAATGAAATGTGCTGTTAGCATGCGTGCATTTAATTGGAATTAAATGCGCGCAAATATGTAATGTTGAAGTAAAGCAATCCCATTACAGGCCTTGACAGGCCCTTAGGGTTACAGGAGGTTGGGGCTCCCAGATTTGTTAGACAATCGGCGCATGAAGGTGGTAAGGTTGTCAGCCCTACTCACCGGCCACCTTTACCCCCAGGAAAGATTCTTGGTACTCATTTCTGTTAGAGGCTGAGTCGACTCCAGGGCCATAGTGCGACCGAAACGATTATGTCACTGAAAAATTCCAGTGACACCATCGGGAATCCAGTGCCACAACCAACTGCGCCACCGCGTGCCCCCAATGTTGAAGTAGTAGCAGTAATTTTTTTTTTTCCAATGGCTCGACAGCCCCTTGGGGGCCTAGGCCGCCTCATTTTTCGAGGCTTCACGTTCACACACTCAGACACACCACAGTCGGTAGGACTCCTCTGGACGAGTGACCAGCTCGTCGCAGAGACCTCTACCTGACAACACACAACACTCACAAGAGACAGACGTCCATGCCCTAGGCGGGATTCGAACCCACAATCCCAGTATGCGAGCGGCCGTAGACCCACGCCTTAGACCGCACGGCCACTGGGATCGGCTGTAGCAGTAATAATAACAATAATAATAATAATAATAATAATAATAATGTCTTTTCATAATTCGACCGGCTGCATGTTAGGTTTAGCATAAGAGCCTGCAGCAAGTTAGACCGTAATCACGCCGCAACATGGCAGTCTCACGGCTCTACCTTTCTGCGCCTCAAAAAGTCACGCACTCTCCGTCCTCCTTGATCTTAAACTTTAATAAATATGGAACGTGAAGTTCGCTGCAGCTCGGGGGACAAGGTCTTGCAAGAGGTCGGACATGCACTTGCAGACAGCAACGTGGACTAGATAAACCGAATACAATGAGGGAAGCCATTCTGAATGGCTATCTCATCTTTACACACTCAACCCATAAAATACCCGGGAAGGGTAGGGGGGAGGGGAGGGGAGGAGAGGGAGTGGATTTTATAGGTGCAATATAATCTTATATTGACGTTAGTATTTCATGTTATAAAAAATTCTGTTAAATATTTGATACTCTTTGCTTATGTTACGGCTCTGGTTTGAACACATTGCGATGTAGGACAGTAAATTAAGACGGTAATGTACCAAATTTGATGTGCGACTTCATATACACATTTGCACGAAACGGTTCCGAATACAGTTCACAAATTACGACCCGTTTATAAATAACTAGCCGTTATGTTTTATGGCTTGATACATCAAGTTTATTCACTTGCTGTCATATGTACGTGATCTTCTTCTTTTTCATGAAGAAGAAAGTTACTTCTCATATTCACATTTTTACACTAAGTCCGCAACACAAAACCGTAGAATTTCCTATGCACTTATAGGTTTCTGAAATTATAAATTATGGGCCTATTACTTTTGCATACTATCAAAGACAGTAATGTGGGAGGGAGTTAAACCTTCTGATTTCCAAATTTTTACCCCGTAATGGGCCATAACGTAGGGTACGTGAATCTTAAGCCAATTAGTGAAGCGTTTTTTTTTTGTAAGTTACTAATAATTTTAATTAAGGTACAAACCGTTTTGACGTTTTCAATGTCATCATGAGAGGTTAGAAAATGTCTTCACGGACATGCCCTGTCGGAGGACCATCAAACTTATTACTTATTACAGAAAGTTAAGTTTATTACAGCTTATTTTCCTTGGTATTTTACGTTATGTACAGGCTTAGGGCCATACAGTTTTACTGTCAGAGTATTCGTCACTACGTAAAGTTACCTACTGACGTCAGAAGAATTCATCTTTGTGAGGTTTAAGCTCCTACAGGCAGTGAATGTGAAGGTTACCGTCTTCTTGGATGTGACATTGTGCAGTCTAAAGAACTGAACCGCTTGTTCGGCGGAACATACTGCAAACATCTTCAGGGCAGAAAAGTAAAGAAGGTTTATTCTAAAGACTGAGGCAGAAGGTTCTTCGTAAACGTCTGTGTTTTTCTACTAAATCACACGGCGTACCAACCCATGTCTTCATGATAACAGGCGTATATCTTTAGGTCTGCCTCAGTTGTTACAATTTGTGCCCTGACCATACGTCACACACTTTGCTGAACAAAGGTTTTGTGCCACTCGATTCTGACCTCCAGCATTGTTCTGTACCAGCACAGGCCTTTTTACATGTAACGAAAACTAGATATATACAATAACTATAATTTAGCTCAGTACTTCAGTCTTGCCTCATTAGGTACAACTTCTTTAACACACTGCCGACCTAGAGCCGTTTTGGGCCTACATTATTATATATTTGCCAAATCTGGTAACTTGAGAACCAAGCCTTGTGGCTTGATTGTTGTGCCAGCCAGTCAAACTTGTTTTTCTTGAAGCCACTTACATTTTTATTTCCTTTTTGCTCAGCTTTGTCAGCTCCTGAATCTAACACAAGGAGCATATTTTAGATCTTCGCTCTTCTCGGATGTTACGCAGCGTAGATTGGCAGTTACCGACGTTTCTGGACAACCTATCGATCCCATCTTCAAGGACCAAGCAATCCCTTAAAGATGGGACCCGATAGGTTGTCCCGAAACTAACTACCAATCTAAGCTGCGTAACATCCCAGCACAGCGAAAATCCCATTTACACTGCGGCAGAAGCATAAAATCACGCGAGTTTATTTCATTTACCACTGATAAGAACTTAATTTAGACCGAAATTCTGTGGTGTAAGTTGTTGAATTTTAGTGGTATCTCCGTATAGTTCAGAGGAGTGTCTTACATACGAGAAATTACGTTCGAATGGCAAATTCTCAAGAAATAATGTCATTCTCCCATCTACGCATGAGTCTCAAGCGATTTCTTTCCTAGTCATTTTCCAACCAAAAGTAATAATTTTCTTATTTCTCCCTCCCTCTGCGTGTCGCTTCTGTCTCTGTATTCTTGATTTCATTAGCGCACAATAACAGCGTCAAGAAACCCACTTTTAAATTTGATAATTAGATGAGGCAGTGCAATGTTTCAAGGCAAGATTTCACACAAATATAATGACCAAGGAACCTAAAAAGTCTATAAAGAGACTGAAATATTCAGAAGTATGCAGGACATGTGTGGGCAAACTACGGTCAGCGAAATTTCAATACGGCCTGCGGCAATGGCGAGATTTTATTGATAACCATCACAATGCTTTTAAAATATCAAGGGAAATTTTTTCCATTTGACAAGCGTGACTTCAGTTACCTTAAAATAGAGGCAGCACGCTCCTCTGAAACGTCGAAACAAACTTATTATACCACACCGTGTATGATCTCAGAAGAACGTCTGAATTAAAGAAAAGTGTGTTAAATTTAACAATGTGAATTCTGAAAGAAAAAAATACAGCCAAGTCACAATATACAAGTAGATAAACGTGTGAGATCTTTGACATTAATAGAAGACATGCACCCATTCTTTGTCTTGAAATGTGTTCAATCTCGCTGTAGTAGTCTACTGAGATTAACAAGGCAACAAGCGGTTCAATTAGTGTAATTGGGAGAAACCAATTACCATGAAGCTAGTATCCGTCTGACTCACTTGAACCCCAAGCCAAGTTTTCGAGTAGCGCTTACTAAACTCAGCAGGTACGTTTGTAATACTGTTCATTACAAAGCTGAAGTGTTCTCAAAGCACCAATTATATGCTCTAATTATCAACATATCGTGAATGCATTAATAACGTTCACGGAACTAAAACTAAATTGTGCAAATAAACTGAAATGCAAACATACTGTTTCCGTTGTACATGTCAAGCGAAAGAAGACCTTTGCTGATTTCAGGCTTCCACTGCGGTGTAGATGAGATCTTCGCTCTTCTGCGATGTTACGAAGCGTAGATCTGTAGTTAGTTACTGACGTTTCGTAATTACCTATCTGTTCGATATTCAGGGGTTAAACAGTCCAATTCTTCTTGGACTGCTTGACCGTTGAAGACGAGTCAGATAAGTTGTCCCGAAACGTCGGCAACTAACTACAAACCTACGCTGCGTAACATTCCAGAAGAGTGAGGTTCTCAAGAAATGTCCAGTCTGCAGCTGCGGTTTATTGGTTTGTTGAAAATGGCTGCGTTCGCTAGTAATATATGTAACGCTGAATGACAGGGTAACTGGTAAAGATGAATCGCGAACGACATGTAATGCGGTAGTAATGAGCGGTTTTAATTCACTAACCTAAAATATTCGTGGAGACAGTAGACAAAAAAGAAAAAAAAAAACCTCAGGCAGGACATGCAGTCTATCCAGCACATGAATGAAGAATTTTACACGCCTTTTAGGACCTTTCTAAGAGTGCGCTTCACCAGACAGTGACGTAGCCCGTTGCGTCATTATTAGAAATTTACAAGATTATGTTTTCAACACACTTCTGTTAATCATATGCCGGAGGAAAATTTAAAAATATTGCCTTCTTACGTCGATAGAAATTATTTTACGCCGTTAAGTTTAGCTGCTTTCTTAATTCCCAGCAGTCTGTAGTAAATCAGCGGGCTGAGGCCAGCCACGTTCCTGCCACAGCAATAGGGAAAATAAAAGATACAGGAGCGAGCTATATCCATGATAAATTAACAAAATAACAAATATACTCTACTTTTCTTTGTAGTAACAGAGGTGTTTAATGTTCTTTTTTTCCGTCTAACACTGTCTTACAGCATTATTTACCGACATAAACATGCGAGGATTATTAATTTCACGAAGGTTGTCTCTGACAAATTGAAACTATCATCATACGAGACTCCCATTCAACATAAGGGACTTTCTTCCGTAAGGTTGCACTAAAAGATATTTCAGCCAGATCGTAACAATATTACAACTCAAGCTACTGGAATATGCTTTGGTTCTGTTCAGATTCGAAACAGTAACCTCTCAATTACGAGCCTCAAGCTTTTAAGCTACACAAATTCGTTCGGTAATAAAGCTAAGGCCAGATTGGGGTTCTCACAGCAGTGTTGCTGCGAATTCAGTTCTTCTGTCTTGCCGTGCCGCGTAGCTGGGTTAATTGTTCCCGACGTTTCATACGACCGTAATGCCTTCGTCTTGACTGTTGCAGATGGATATCACATACTGTGGACAGATAATAATAATAATAATAACCATGGCTCAACATATATGGGCCCGGGCCTCCTCTTTTCGAGGTTACTACGTCGTGCGCATTCGTGACTGGCCAACTAGCCGCGCTACTGTTCTATCGATCCTGATGTGTCCGCCAGGCAATCAGGAGACTTGGGTGAGAAATGGAGGCAATTTAGCTTACGAAACATTTTTATTCATGCCCGTAAATCTACGACATGGGACCGACGGCTTTACTTCCCCTCCGGATTTTTATCACCCTTAAAAATCCATCGACCTCGGTCGGGATCGAACCCGCGAACGTTGGGTCCAGTGGCGAGCACGCTAACCACTAGTCCACCGAGGTCGACACTGTGGACAGATATTCATCCTAAAATTATGACAGCAAGTCGCCCATACTTAGCACACATTAAACTCTTCATGTCAAAACTTTCGTCTCGAAACACTAAATTAAAACTATATATAACCCTAATACGACCCATGTTGACTTACCGGTCAGAAGCCTGAACAACAACCACGGACGAAATGAACGCGCCCAGAATATTTGAACGGAAGATCATAAGGAAAATATATAGACTCGTAAAAGGAGAACGCAGGAGAATAAGAAAAAATAAGGCGATAATGCATTTGTTACAAGTGGAAGATATTGTAAAACTATAAAATCCCTCCGACTAAGATGGTATGGTCACGTTGAAAGAATACAAAACCAGAGAATATCAAAACAAATAATTGCAACAACTACAATGGAAGGAACAAGGAAAAGAGGAAGACAACGTAGACGAGGTAGAAGAGAATTTAAATATAATGGGACTAAAACACAGGCAGGCAATGGTATGAGACCGCCGGAAACGGAGGAAGAGTGTGTTGGAAGCCAAGGTCCACAACGGACTGTTGTGCTTGAGAAGAGAAAGAAATAACCCCAGCATGGCGTGGAGTAACACATCACACGGCCAATGAGACTTCAGTTGTATTTAAATCATCCTTACACTCAGCATCACTTTAAAGCTCTCTGTTATGGAATGTTTCCAGACCATTCAGTCCCTAAACTAGTTCCATACTGAAAGCCGTGACGTCAACACAGTCTGTAATTGAATGCAAATATAGCCTGCACTTGACTATATCGTAAACCATCATTATCTCTGTTAGCACGAAGCCAAGACAGCACTGTAAATATACTTCATTTCCAGATGTATTGTGCTTATCATTTATCAACAGGAATCCTCCGACTTTGTGGGTAATTTCCCCAGCGATTATCCGCAACGTTTACTGGATTAAAAAGGAACCACCAAAATTATCTCGTCTTAGACGATTCAGTTTGACTGTTGACAAGTAGGTGAATGTGTTTAAACGGGACATAGTTATATGCAATTTGCTGCGCGTTACGTGAACACAGTATAAAATCTGAAAAGATACAGAGGTAGTTGTGCGCGGTCTGTGAGTCTTTATATTTCATATCCGATAATATTGAACAGATTCCGATGAAATTTGGTATAATGAGTCCACACTGCTATTTTTTAAGAGAAATAAATTTCTCTTACGCTACCTGTCCAGTGCACCCGATACTTAATACATGAAATTCAAATGAAACTGGAACCATTTTAAAGATATTGTACTTATATATCTCTTGGAGTGAAATTGTAATTTGAAAATTTTCCGTTACGGCAAATATTTATTAGTGTAAAATACACCCATAGCATAGCACTGCATATATCTACACTATATCACATCAAACACCAAAGAATATATTATTTTCCAGAAGATGTGATCTTACCAACCTATCAGTTTGTGAGAGATTTGAGTTTTGTCTACTACTTAGGAATATTATATGCAAATACATGTCGAATAAAATTCTGTCAAGCAGCCTAGGGAACGACGGATTGTTTTACAGTTATGCGTGGCCTTAGGTTAAAAGCGTGAACTCATTTATTTCATATTTGTGTAAAACTTAAATTCTATATATATTTTTGTTTACTAGCATGCTTACCGATGCTTAGGTTCTAAAGCATCCAATGTAAGGATTATTACGACTCGTTGATTTGTGACGGACTAAGTTCGTTGCGTATTAACTGACGACAAAACTGTCAATTAAGAGCAATTTTGAGATTTACGTCCATGATTTAAAGGTTTGTGGTGAGTGTTGTTGGACAGATGTTACGTAAGTTGAAACTAAATAAATGCGGATATTTTTAATTTGGTAGGGAAGCCTCCACCTCAGTATACTTTTCCATTTGTCTTGTTGTGATTCTACGTGATGATGGCCGATATAAACGGCCGAAACATGTTGCAGAGGATAAATAAATGCTTAGTGTTAAAAGTGTTGTGTTGTCTGATAGGTCTAATTAAAACAAAAGCGAACATTGTTAAAAACAAAAATACATTACTACTATACGTCTTAATAATTCGAATTACAAGTACTAGTTGTATCCGTGCCAACAGTTCGCACGCAGAAACAGTAAAATATTTAATCAATAAAATTACAGCATCTTAATCTCCATAAACATTAAAAATCGACTTACTAACGCTTGATGCTGGGTAATTTATTTCGGAGATCAACGGATCATAAGCAACGTGTAAGCAAGCACGTGTAAATAAGAAGCAAAACGCAGAAATCAACAATCCTGCCTCAAGCGGACGCCAAGAGAAGTAAATGATATACGTTAGCATCCCTTTGACTCCGCTTGAGGCAGCGCAGTCAATTATTAACTTTAGACCTTTTGTTAAAGAACAATTTTTTGAGAAGGAATTAATAAAAGCAAAGGAGATTGTCATCAAAGCCAAATCATAATCTTTCTAAAAACGTCTATCTTGAAAAATTGGTTCGGTAGTTCAGTAGATCATGATCTCGCAAACAGACCTTACCGTATTTATTTTTCCCCTATGGCTCGACAGCCCTATATGGGCCTTGGCCTCCTCGTTTCGTCGAGGTTTCATGGTCACACATATTTGAGACACACCACAGTCGGTAGGACTCCTCTGGACGAGGGACCAGCTCGTCGCAGAGACCTCTACCTGACAACACACAACACTCACAATAGACAGACATCCATGCCCCGGTGGGATTCGAACCCACGATCCTAGTAAGCGAGCGGCCGAAGACCCACGCCTTAGACCGCACGGCCACTGGGATCGGCACCTTACCGTATTAATACCCGTATATATGATGCCGACAAAAATTAACGAATCACGGTGTTACTGACAAATCTTTACTGACCGTCTTGCAAGCGTGAGGATAATTCTTAAAATAATCCTGTGTTGCAGAATATTGAAGTCCGTCTTCTAAATGACTAAGAACAGGGATAAAAATAAAGTTTTAACGAGACTGTTTAATGGTCAACAAGAAAGACATGTTATACGCCTATACATTCACCAACATAACAGGACACCTTTGCTGACTGGCTATGTGCAAGCCTTCTCGAATACCGCACCTCTGTAGTCTATTTCACTGCGCATATTGCATTAGGATCATGACTGTGAAGTAGATTCACCGGATGACAAGGACCTACCGCCGGGCTTTGCAGTCCTCATAAGACAATCATCTCTTCATACTACCAATAATAAGTTATATCATTGTCTAACACGATTATGTATTTGTGCTGCGTGTTTCAGCCTTTCCGTGCCATCATCAGGTTTGTATATAAAAACTTAAAACTAAAAGTGAAAGTGTACACTTACATGCCTATTTTCTGTGAGATCTCACTATATATATATATATATATACGTTTACACTTTTACTTTCACTTTACGTTTTTATATACAAGCCTGATGATAGCCGGGAAGGACTGAAATACGTAGCTTGCTTGTAGTACAGAAATACATAGATGCGTTAGACGGTGATTCAATTGATTATTTATTGATTGTTGAAAGCACAACGGGATGATGTAGGCCTCCATAAAGTTGATATCTCCATATACTAAAATTTTATAGCTTAAGATTGTAATTTATATAAACTGTATCCATGCGTGGACACTGTAGTCTGAAGAAATTTGTTCATAATTTTGGATTAAAAACTAAATCTCAATCATTTGGGAGCCGGGAAAGTGTGGTGGGTATAACGACTAGGCTATGGGCTGGAAAACCGAGAAATCGTGGTTGGATTGCCGGTAGAGATGAAAGTACTTCTCTACTCCTGCAGTGTCCAGAACGGCTCTGCATACCACTAATCTGCTATTCAATTGGTACGGCTTGGGGGGCTCTTTCTCTGTGGGTAAAGCGGCCGGCACGTGAAGCTGACCACTCACCTCCATCCAGTGTTCCACCCTTCCATATTGCTTCATGGTGTGCACAGGGACAAATTTACCTTTCATTACCATCATTACACTTCAGATTTCTTGCTAAAACGCAAACAGAATCTTGGAAGTAACCTCATAATATTAGAACTTGTTTAATAAAGGGAAAAATATAAAGTCTTTCACTTCCCCTGCATGTGAAAGATGGTATTAAGAATGTGACCCTCCACATCCACAGAACTTGTTTGATTTCCTCCCTGTTCCAACCCTAAGCCCTGTGTGAGTAGCTAAGAAGCTTGATGACATGCAGAAGAAGGGTAACATAATGTGAGGAGAAGTCTCCTATCGGAAACAGGAAGAAAAGCTTTCAACCCTCCCCCAACATCCTCCTATTCATGTGCACTTATGAAGGGGTGGATACAACATCTGGAAGGAAAGAAAACTACCCCCTCGCGATACCAGCAAAACAGTTCCCATCCCTTCAAAACTCACCCTCCTTAAGACAGAGTTAAAAAAATACAACCTCCACCGCTAAATATCCCTTCGTTTTGTCATTTAGTTAGGAAGTTCGTGGCATCCACCCACATCACTCTTTCAGTATTAGGAATATGAAGTAGATTAAAAGTCCTCTGCAAACCCCATGCACTGGCAGGGGCGCAGCTTCCAGACTCACCATATTCTTAACATCTGGGGCCATGCTAGTAATGAGGGAGTTTGATTAAACGTTTTACGTAACGAGAGATTGAATGACAGCTCGTAATGAGCGGAACACTTTCTCTTGTGAAGTTGTCTTCAGAGCATAATCACCATGGAAGAATCAAGATTAGTGCACAAAACCTTCAATGACATGTTACATCAAGGCACGTAATTCAATTATAGCTCCAGATCACTTCTTCCTGTATGGTAATACCCAAAACATTTCAAGTAACGTCATGACACACAGTAAGCACTGCACGCACATGTTTGTCACCACGACGAACAGCTTGTGCGGAGGATAATGACATATGAGGAAGTGCGTATAAATTCATAAGCGAATTCTATTTAACGTGGTGGAAATTCATGTGCGATGTCACGTGGATTTCTGCATGTCACGGGGTAACTACGTGCATACATACGAATATATGTATATACGTGTGTTTGTGTATTTGTTTGTGTGTGTTGGTATCCGGTAGGCACAAAGTGCTTGATCTAAGTGTTATCTTAACAATTCCTAGTCAACGAGTAGAATGTCTGGCAGTTTTATCCAAAGATTAAAACTTTCGGGATTCAATAATTTATTTTATAACTTGCCTAAGTGTTACTGTACTCTACTCTACTGCGCTGTACAGGGCATACACAAAATAATGGTGCGGTTTCAATAGTATTCACTATTGAAACCGCACCATTCTTTTGTGTATACCCTGTATAATTCCTATGTGTATTTTAGAATACATAACGGATTTAGGTGAAGTATTACTGCATCAAATATTAAAGAAACACAAATATGTGACTATAATAGTACTAGTAGGGAGGGTAAAGTTATTCCCGTGCCCGTCTTGAAGGCAACCGTCGAAGTGTCGGTATAAACCTCGACTCATTTTTAATTGCGGCATTAGATGGAGGTGAAAGGTCAGCTTCACGTCCTTGGGAAAGGCCGCCGGTACCCCCTGAAGGTGTGGACGCCGTGCAGAAGGGAAACAATTTCTTGCCCCTACGAAGAATTGAACCACATTTCCTCGGTCATCTAGCCTGAAGCCTAGCCACTATACTAACTACTTCGTCCTTGCAACAACAGCAGCAGCAGCAGTATTAGTAGTAGTAGAAGTAGTAGTAGTAGTAAAGATTAAAGAAGTGACACAACTGGAAATAAAATGTTTGTGATGTGAGATTGTGGTTCTCACAATGGAAAAATGAAAGTTACTGTCTTTTGGAGTGTGACGCTGCACTAGGTGACAGAAATTATAGATGTTTTGGAGAAATGAAGACTGAAGCAACAGTTCCTCCAAAAGGCTTACATCATAACAGATTACACGGCGTCACATGCCAGACGACAGTACATTTTTATTGTTGTTGATTGTTACAAGGATAAGTCAAAGTTTCTATTTTGTAAGTCCAAAGGCAGAGATATAATAGTAACAGCGATATAAACGCAAAAATAAAGAAATTATGTTAGGTAAGTTTCGTTCAGTATCACTACTTTGACGTAGTGGTGGGGATTGTGTGGTCAAATGATCCTGAGAGCTATGCTGGCGGTAGCGTAGCTACTGGTAGGGCCTCCCATGCTAGACAGGTCAAAGGTAAAGACACAGACAAAAAGGGATACCCTGACCATCCAGGTTGCAGAGTTGGGCGTGGGGTGTGACAATCCCATCCCATAAAAACGTTCTGTTGTAAAGGTTTAAAACTGGAAACCGGACGACAATTTTGAAGAGGCTAAGGTCCACCAACGACTGTAATGCCAGAAGAAGAAGAACAAGAAGTTTAATTCAAATTTATAGGATTCTGAAGAGGGTATGCAGTCACAGCTGTGACTGAAATTTTGCACACCGTCCACCTTCTCAGGCTAAAAGCCCCACAAAGTTCCGGAGGCTGGATTTGCCTCTGTCTTCAGGTAGAAAGGGAAAATGCATGTCATGGGGTTGCCTTTAAATTTACATACATACACACATACATACATAAATAAATAGATATATACATACATAGATTAGATACATACATACAAACACACATACACATACATACATACAACAACACAACACACCTACATACAATATACATACATACATACATACATACATACATACATACATACATCATACCAGTGGCGAATCCTGATCCGGAAGTCAGGTCACGCGGAAGGGCACACAGAATGCCTTGCTTTTACCCCTCCCTCCCCCTCCATTGATTCAATAAATTAAAAGTCAATCATCCATCATTGTCCTAGGTAGCAACAGCAATAATATAATATATTAATGTAATCACTCACAGCTCCTTCATTGCCCGCAAAGAGGAACATTTAAACATTGTTTACGTGATACACGTAATGTTGTACATATTTCGTGCAGTTGTCTACCACAAGTATTATACTTTTTGTTATTGAAAATGAAATTCTGTTGTCATATTGCGCTTGTGTATGTCCCACACGTGTGTTAGGTAAAGGGGGCCAAGGTCGTCCGTTTTTTATTATCCTAAGTTTTTCTGCTATGCTTCTTGTTCAGGATGGCATATTTAATAAGTCTTCATTCAGACTTTAACCAACCTTGCACACATCCATTCTTCAGAGGAAGGGTTATTAAGGAACAAAATATATAGGTTTTATTACTATTACAAACTACTGCACAATAATTCTATATACTCCATTCTATGTACTCCTACACGTTTCGGCTAACCTTCGTAGCCATCATTAGGGAGACATTTTCCATAGACCTGAGCAGCTTACAGCATGTCATAGAATGACAATGTGTACATATATTATTTACAGCCGTAGTCACTATAGCAAAGTATCAATGATTATATATAGTTTAAATTATGAATGATATTAAAATATATTATGTTGATACATAAAACATATATACCTATAAAAATCTGTCTCCAAACATCTCTCTTGCAATCACTTCTTGTGTTGTAGGGTGGAGACATGTAAGCTTATACAGTCGTTATAAGTTATTAAAATTGCATATTAAAATAAATTCTAAAATTAAAACCACTTGAATTTAAAAAAAAAATTACATATTCGTGTGAGAAATGAAGAAGTATTACACAGAGTCAAGGAGGAGAGGAATATCCTATATACAATAAAAAGAAGAAAGGCTAACTGGATTGGTCACATCTTGCGTAGAAACTGCCTTCTGAAACACGTGATTGAAGGAAAGTTAGAAGGATGGATAGAAATGACGGGACGACGAGGGAGAAGACGTAAGCAGCTACTGGATGACCTTAAGGAAAAGAAAAAATACTGGAAATTGAAAGAGGAAGCACTAGATGGCACTCAATGGAGAACTCGCTTTGGAAAAGGCTACGGACCTGTCGTAAGACAGACTACAGAATGAATGAATTAGTGTGTCAGTAGATCAAGTGTATGTCTATACATACCCCCGGCTATGGGACCCGATGTTTATTCCATGCGTAATATCTCTGTACTGTGTAATGTGAACAGATAATTATGGACCGATACCAGGATTGTTCATTCACGCGTGCGCATTAGAATGGGATGCCACGCGATATGTCATACACAGGGTTCACCTCACCGACGCTCTGCTCCTCAATTAATAAGCCCTTTTTTGATATATTTGTATATAATATGACTCCAGACAATTCATGCGCGTGCTCTTTCTTGCGTGGAGTAGCAGTTCCATCCTTTCTTGAATAGGACCATACTGATGTTGGTGGCTAAGAACGTGCAGGGCATAAGCTGAGTGCGGATTATTGGTTGTTATGTATCTTATAAGCTCGAGGAATCTTAATTTTAGACTTCGTCCAATCTGACCAACATATGCCTTGTTACAAAACCTATATTTAAAACAACTGCACGGTATATGTATATAATATTAAGTATAAAGGAATAAAATACGAAATTTAACATTACTTTTCCGCATACCACTACTGCAGTCTTACAAAACCTTAAAGCAAAAAACAAAATTCTCTTTTTCTGTACATCAGCGATCTCTTGGAAGAGAACGAAGACAGTACACTACGTTCGCAGCAAAAAAGGAAACCCTGCCGTCAAATTGCAACTTGGAAGCGATGGGACTACTTCAGTACGATAAACATGAAGGAATTCCACAGAAATGACGGTACTGTCTGCCGGTCGTGCCGCACTTGTACGCGAAGACCACGGTCCCGCCGTGAGAACAGCTACATTCTTAGAATTC
This sequence comes from Reticulitermes speratus, assembly GCA_021186555.1. Lineage (NCBI taxonomy): Eukaryota > Metazoa > Arthropoda > Insecta > Blattodea > Rhinotermitidae > Reticulitermes > Reticulitermes speratus. Next base: position 47,758,538 of record JAJKFL010000001.1, read on the forward strand.
TTAGTACCAACATTTAAAACTGAAAAATACTCACATTTCCCTTAACGTTTTTAAGTGAAATTGTTACGTGTTCATGGAGACTTAAGTCCAAATATTACGAAAACTCTTATCGTTTCATTCTTCCGTAGAAAATCAAACATGCACCAACACGACAGTTAATATTGAGGAACATGAGAAATAAATATGTTGTTATCAGGACGAAAACGGTGATTTGAGGTTTCCACCGAGTCATTGTTGAAGAACCAGGTCTTCTGGGTTGTTGGGCCGTGTGGTTGGGTAATTTTTTCCGGCGTTTCGAAATAACGTACCGCCTTCATCCTCAGGGTTCTGAGCCAATTCACGGACTCCTAATCCTAAACATGAATGCGGTACGTTCCTTCGAAACGTCGGGACGCAATTACCCAACCACAAGGCTCAACAACACAAAAGACCTGCTTCCTAAGTACCGAACGAGGTTTGCAAGTAATAAAATCCTTCAGCGCTGTGTCCCTTCCAGTGTGTAATGCGGCAAGTTTCCCGCATGACCTTAGCCGTATCTTTCGCTCTGGTCTTCTTTCTCTCGGTGGGCCGGGATAGCATGGTCGGTATAGCGACTCGCTACGGGCTGGACGGTCCGGGGATCGAAACCCGGTGGGGGCGAGATTTTTCGCAGCCGTCCAGACCGGCCCTGGGGCCCACCCAGCCTCCTGTATAATAGGTACCGGGTCTCTTTCCCGGGGGTAAAGCGGCCGGGGCGTGGCGTTGACCATCCACCCCCATCTAGCGCCGAGGTTAAAGAAAGAGTAGAGCTATATCTCTACTCCCCCTCTGGGCTTCCATGATCAGTTCTTGGGTGAACTTTATCTTTTTTACCTTTACCTTCTTTCTATCTCTCGCTTGTTACACAAACGCATGCCTTGGGAGAGAGTTTAAATGGACATTGCCGAGAAACAAAACTGTCTTCTTTCTCTCCCTCTCGCTCTCTCACTCACACTCACACTCACACTCACATACACACATACACACACACACACACACACACACAAGCGTCGAACGTCTAGGTATGGTAGAAAATACTCCGCAAGAGTAGCTTTTTAGCAGATGCGGTGTGCAAACTGTACATAGGTCGAAGTAATAATTTTTAGGGGAAAAAGTTTACAAGTTTTCTCTCTATTGTAATAGAGAAGGGAAGTCATTCCAGTGGCATGACGGCGCAATACTAGCCACAACGGAGAAGTGTGCAACTGATACATACATACATATTCAAATAATAATACTGGCTACCATATTTTACTCCTTTATAACTGAGTTCACGTGACCACATTTGCTGTCACAGCAGGCAAATTAAAAAGACAGAAACGAACGAAAGTATAAGTGCCAAAATATTTGCTTTATTATTATTATTATTATTATTAAAAATGGCCCATGTCAACTCAACAGAAACATATTTACTTCTTATTTTAGTCCGTCGCCCCCTCTTTCCCTTGCTTTACACACTGCGTATCCAGCGACTTTCTTTCCTAACTCTGATTCGTGTTACGTTAAAACAGTGAATTAAATTACATCTGTATCCTTCATATGACAGAGCTTTGAACATGCAGTTACCACAGGTGTTAGCATGAAAAAATCACACCTTTCTACAAAAACGGCTTATAATTTACAAAACGTAAATCAACCACAAACCGCCTCCTTATATACTATAATTCTCATGTCAAAAGTATTTAGAAAACTACTCTCGTAAAATCTACATTGATTCAATATTACATAAAATAAGACACGGTAATCAAGTGCAAACTTTCTTTGGAGCATCACTATCCATGTTAACAAAGCAATAATTTGATTTTGGAGCAAGATTATCATCATGGAGTATTTTGCATCGCAGCGTCAAATGCCTCTCTTAGGCTCATAGATTTTACTGTTATCCAGGTTCTATCTATTACGTAATGACTATCACATTCTCTACCATTAAGATCACAAGTAAGATCACAAAGACGTATAAATATACAGGTTAATCAAATTTGGGCCGATCCAATGGCCGTGCGGTCTAAGGCGTGGGTCTTCGGACGCTCGCTTGCTAGGATCGTGGGTTCGAATTCCACCGGGGGCATGGATGTTTGTCTCTTGTGAGTGTTGTGTGTTGTTGTCAGGTAGAAGCCTCTGCGTCGAGCCGATCCCTCGTCCAGTGAAGTCCTACCGACTGTGGTGTGTCTCTCAGTGTGATCAAAAGAAATTACAAACCTCGACACTGAAACGGGAAATCCGGAGTAGGTAGAAGAGGACGACTTAAAAAAAATCAAATTTGGTTGATTACTTAGTTGTTAATTAAAATATCTGAAATGCAAGCAGTACCAATACACGTTAAGTATACACACGAAGAAGGGGAGGCCTGAATATCTGAAAAAAAATTAGAGGGACAGAAAAGAAGATTTATTGTTAGAGGCACTATTTGAAGAAGGGCCAGTTGAATTTTAAACAACAAAAATTGATATTCTGTGTGTTATAAATCAGATAAATAATAAAAAACATAGAATCAATTTAGTATACACCCGGCGTCTGTGAAACAATAGCAGGTCTTCTGCCTCTGGGTGTCTGTGCATCTGGCCTCGACAAATCAGATAACCGATAATGGATATATCGGTAACAGTTGTGTGGCATTTTGTATTCCGCACTGCGAGTGAGGATTCGTCAGCAAATGATATATGACTTTCAATAACAGGGTATATACGGTTTACCCATATATCATGAACTTTATGCTCCATAGGGTGTTAGAATCTTATTTGCTTCGTTCCTTCTTACTCGGTTTTTCAAAAACAGGTTGAGGTTTAAATAACAAGCGCATGAACAGATTACAAAGCTGCGAGTAAAGAGCTAGGGACTTGTTGTCTCTTCTTCACCCGCATTATAACAATGGTTTTAACTCATACAACAGGATTACCTTATTTCGACATGCACAGGCCTCTAGTAATTAACCACAAACACTATGTTAAGACACTTTATCTTCAACTGTGATGTAGATAGGCCTATTCTTTTATACTTTCTAAACTCCACTAACAGGATGATGAAGACAGCTGGTTACATTATGATCTCATAATTTTTACTCTTTACCTAAGGGCTTATGCGATGGGTGGGAGACGTAGCACGCGAGAAGCGAGTGAGCAGACAGGAAGATGGTAATCCAATTGAAATTGAACATAGACAAGTTGTGGTTTGAAAACCTGCACTCTATTCAACTGGCTCAAGGCAGGGTCTACTGCATATTATAACGAAATCTCAAATGTAATGGAAAGGAGAAATTTTTTTTCTAGGTAAGTAACTGCACACTTTTCAATAAAATCACTGCACCATGGAGTTAGGAGATATATAGTCCTTCACTCATACTGTATTTTTCATTTGTTTATATAAGTATATATATATATATATATATACGTATGTACATAATATCTACAATAATTCCTCTTTAGCCTTCTCCAGTTCCGTTCCTCCTTATTACTGATACGACTTCTAAATTCACACTCTTGTAAACATATTTCTCCTTTCCGGTTCATTCAAATTACTGGGTGACTCGAAGAAATATCAACTCAGTTAACTATAGGAATTGCATCAGAGCCTACAATTAGAGTTTCCTTTTATTCAGTGACGCTTTCTCAACAGCAGGTGTTTGATTTATATACGGCCAAACTGGAGGATGACTTTGTGAAATGATATTAGAAGATAGCGGTCGTGGTCTCTTATCAATATCCCAGTGGCCACCTGCAGGGATTGAATACAATCACAAAAATCTCAGACAGAATAGCTACCCGAGTTTCGAACTCGTAAACTTCCAAGTGGCGGTAATGCTAAACAACTTACCGGGACGTTTGGTGCCCACATTCCAGCAACACAGAATTCGAAGGTCTAAAAACAACGAATGAGTCAGTAAACTAGTTTCTGTTATAATTCAATTTTCTCTTCTTCACATGCAATTTCTTAAGACTAAATTGTAGTATTAACATCCCATTTTATTCACTGCAAGCCAACAAATTTCCGAATTAAAACTCTGTATTAAATTCTTGTTTTTTTGTTCTACATACATGCATAGGCCAGCATAAGAAAAAAATTTAGTAGTAACATTCAATATTGTGTGATTGAAGGCTTCCGCCGCGGTCTTAATGTTGTATAAAGTCTTTTGGGTTTTACCCGGCGGTTTTTTGGTAAGAAACGAAGCCGGGTAAAAACCCAAAAGACTTTATAAAATATTCAATATTATCCACTCTTTCCAATAAATTTCCCGATTAAAATTCTGTATTAAATTCTTGTTCTGCTGTTGTAGATGCAGAACGTAAACTTCTTGTATTACCACCTTGTATTTCGGCCATTTTGTCCCTTTTCTCACTTTATATACGCCGGCACAGACAATCATCAGGCTACGGGCTGCACGACGAGGTGTTACATTCCCGGCACGGGCATAACTTCTTCTCTTCATTACGCTTAGACAAGCCTCCTATCACACAGACACCAATCGAAGACTATTTCACCAGCGGTAAGTCTGTCGTTAAGCTGACCATCTAAGTTCATTTAGTGAGGAGGTTAACAAAATAAATTGTCCCAGTTCTGAGACTTGTGCATACATTACACAGCCTCCAACCATAGTTCTTTTGTGATTCATTTCAATATTAACCTCACCCAGTCAATGGTACTGGGGAATCTTTTCAGGAAGTAGAGCGGATATTGGTTAATTTGTTCTTATCTGCCTCTAGTGCGATCGTACGTAATATTTAAACCGCGAATCTACGTACCATCATTATAAACGTCTTCTTCTAACAGTCTGTTTTATCCTCCAAATAATAATAATAATAATAATAATGACAATATTATAATAATGTTACTGTAACAATTTTTCCCACCTCCTGATCTCTCTCACACTTTCCAAATCTTTCCTCGTCATCATATACGCACGTAATTTTCTCCTCTTCCTTGATTTATCATTACAGACCAACTGTGAAACTAAGGATGACCTGAAATATGTCGAAACATGTAGTTCTATATAATAAATAGAATTTAGTTGTGTTTGGACAGATATTGATTTAATTTTTTGTACTATTAACAACACAACGGGAAGACGATCGTTAAAATAAATCCTCTAAATTACAACATGTGGTGGAGGTTTATAAACGTAGTGACCTTCCTTCACGATGTTTTCCTCTTATCACTAACAGACGACAAACATAAAGAAATTTAACTCTGCCTCTCGCTCGTTTTCATAATTATTGGCCACATGTGACATACAGACTGGCTAGGACACAAGCAATACCAACTCTCGTCTGTAACGTTATACTGTAGCGCTTAGAAAGGTTCTAGCCCGAAGATAGGGTAGCAAACGACGAGGAAGATCTCCCCCGTTTCCAACCCAACCTTCTACCCGTGCTTCACTTTGTACGTATCTGCGAACGGAATGGAGTTTAATTGCCCAGGGGAAATTCCATGAGTCGTATATTCTGGAGTGGAACTTGAGAGAAGCCGAACAGTTTCTAGGCTAAGATGTGCGCAATACTGTCTATTAAAACAGGACTTTGTTACCTGTGACTCAAACTCGCAGTAATGACTAGAATTATGAAGACCGCAGACGATGTCAACAATTCACTACAATGTTATCGTAACGCATCATAATGCAATGTAAGACTGTCTACCGGTAATAAGTTATATCCACAACCAGGAGCATAATCTGGCTTCACACTAAAACTGTGTGCTGCAATTGTATTAACATTTAAGGCAGACAAGAAGAAAGACAGACAGACAGACAAAGACAAATTCTCAGTCACCCAGTATTGAAAGATTATGTATTATTTGTAATACGTGGAAGCATGACAGAAAGAAAAAAAATGTTCTTGGGAAATTGTTTAGGTAATTCCAAAAGCAGAAAGAGTTATAGGACCTATGTCTAAGGAGGTCACTAGTACTAAATAGACCTTATGAGGAATATGTTACGAAGGCTGTACAGACTTCTATGTGGTTTCAAACAATATGTTACGAAACTGCTGGAAAATATAGTGAGCGGTACGTTTAGCTAGCGTGGAGGCATGTTTATTCGGCAAATTATTTATTTATTCATGGCTAAAGGAATTTGTTTATTTATTTGTTTATTTATATCTGTTCTCAATTATACCGGACCCACATCCTCATAACACTGCTCTGTTGCCGTGCACAGCCACTAAATAGGTTTGCAGCATGAAGAATATATGAAATGTGCACAGAATTTTAGTTGGAAAATGTCAAGAGAAGAGACACCTTGGTAGACACATATAATAATTGAATAATCGAATGGAATTGTAAAATTATGTTAATAAATGTGTGAATAGGGACTGGGCTTGCTTGGTTCACAAAAATTTCTTATAGCGGACTTTTGTAAAAAAAGAATATTGGGCTCTAATAACATGGAGCATTTACTGAAGAACTGTTCACAAATACTTTCCAAGAAAGATCCTGCAAAATAAATCGCAATTCCATCAGCAGGCTGTGTTGAACAACATTGTAGAGAAGCTTGAAACAGCGAAATTCCACATTCAGGAATCCAATAATAGGTTGCCTGCTTCTATTAGGTGTACTATGAAGCCATTCATTTGGAATCCGGGAGAGAATATTGATTCGAATAGTGGTATCGCTCCAAGGCATGAATTATCCCCGATACGTTATACCACAGAACTGCTCATCAATACGGGGATGTCAGTTTTCGTCCACAGTCAGTCGAAGGCTTCAAAATCGTATCCGTTTTCGTCCACGAGAAAAGCAGGTAGCTCTAAAGCCAGTTGAAGGATATATCCGTTTTCGTCCACAGCTATTGTTCATGTTTGCATCCCCGTCAACAGTGCCGATCCCAGTGGCTGCGCGGTCTAAGGCGTGGGTCTGCGGCCGCTCGCTTGCTGGAATTGAGGCTTCGAATCCCGCCTGGGGCATGGATGTCTGTTTTTTGTGAGTGTTGTGTGTTGTGTAGGTAGCGGTCTCTGCGTCGGGCTGAACACTCGTCCAGAGGATTCCTACCGAGTGCGGTGTGTCTGAGTGTGATCGTGAAGCCTCGACAATGAGGAGGTCTTGGCCCACTATGGGCTGTCGCGCCATTGAATAAAATATCTTCTTCAATGACAACAATACCAAGGTGTCCAGGCATGCGGTTGCCAAATCATATTTGGTCAGCTTGAATGACGTAACCTTTGTTTCCACCCCTATCCACAAACATGTTTAGCCAATTAGTTTCGAATAAATGTTACTTCCTTTTTTTTCTTTAGCCAGTCAAGTTCGATTACTGTTTCTAACTGATCCCTGCTCTTATCCTCTCCGCTCAAAGTTTATAGCTCTCTTTTTTCTTATTCTGAGAGCGATCTGCATATACGTAAGGGGATCAGCTGGCCCTTCAATTGTTCATGCACTGTGTCTTCGGTGTTCTGACGTCACCACTCCATATCCCGATCTGGGAACCAAGAAGATCACTGCTATCTCGTAATATTTAACTAACTGAATATTTTGTCAGCAGTAGTCTGAAGTTGACAACGAACGCCTGTGAGTCTCCTCACTCACACTTATCGAAATACTTTTACCATCCTCACCCCGACATCAACTTATTCATAATTAAGTTAAGAGAATATCAGAATACGATTTGCATAAAATTTGAAGTGCTAATTTGCCTGCTACAGTGACCAACAAAAGAAGTCACGTTGCTAAGGTATTGGTATAAGATTTAATTAAAAAATATGAAAGACGAGAAATCTCGAGGTCATAATTTGTTTCCAAAGTTAGTTACATATACGGAAAATTACATGTAATATAAGTATGAACAAACTGTGATAAAACGAATAGTTAAGCGCCGATTGATGTAATTATCCTTAACGTAAGAATTTCATTAAAAGAAGGCAGAGTTCATTGATAATTTTTAAAGATACACTACTCGACCACATTATAATACATCTTATTCAAAGCAATGTGAAATGAAAGATGTCTTCCATTATTTAGGAACATTATAACAGAGTTACTTCTTAAACATAACACCTGTCAGGTGTCGTCCATCAAGTTTGATACACTGATGCAGTCGGTTCAAAACACTTTCCATTACGCGAAGTAACATGGCCGGCGGGCGTGACAATGATTTCATTAGAAATTCTCTGTTTGAGGTTATGTAAGTCTGCCGGACGTGCTTACAAGACTTTGCTTTACAAGTAGTCCCACGAAAAGAAATCACAAGCCGACAAATCGACCGAACAGTCTGGCTAAGAAATGTCGCCATAGCGGGGGATTAGGCGATGTTCAAACATAGTTCTTAAGGTGTTCATCGACTGCCGAGCAACAAGTGCTGTTGCTCCATCTTGTTGGAAGCAGAAGGTGGCAATGTCCATATCACGACGGCGTAACTCTGGAAGCAATAACTCATTCACCATATGCACAGATGCCACAGTAACCGCATTGCCAGTTTCATCCTCGGAAAATAAGGACCAATGATACCGAACGCTAATATCCCAGACCATACTGCAACTGTCTGACTGTGAAGTGGTTTCACATGCAATTCATTTAGATTAGCTGCACTCCTGTTTTGTTTATTCACACAACCAGGCAGTTCAAAGTGAGCTTCATCTGACATTACCACCTGACGAATAACATCTGAATGTTCGTTCACTAAGGTAACAAACTGCTCACAAAATGCACTTCTTGAAGCAAAATCACGGTCGGACAGTTCTCGCACAGTGTGTAATTGGTAGGGGCGAAAAAGTAACCAGAATGAAGTATCCGTCAGAGCGATCTGCTCGATACGTTGAGGGCAACTGAATGTGTACGTGCTGATCGTCTGGGGCTACGACCGATAGCGGCTCGTGCTGTTGCAATGTTTTCTGGTGTCCGCACAGTTCTGACTGTGCCTTCCTTCAGGTTTTTTATTTGTTGCAGAAGCTGTGGTTCAAAGTTCTGTACCCAGTTGTTGATAGTGTTGTGATCAGGAACCGTTCAATGTCTCTCAGTGTTAAAATGTCATCTGAATATTTGTTGCGTTGGCATCAGACTCGTTATTTTTTAAAATCGTCTCTACGGCGAACGCACGATGTACAGCCGATCACTGATCCATGTTTACTAAATGATGTCCCTAGCTGAACTCCATAACACAATTAGTTCAATCACGTCTCCGGGGCCACCTGGTTACTACGTATATCAAAATGATGAATGAATTCTGCCCCATTCTGTATTTTTGTGCTTTTTGCGATTATACTTATTTAAGAATTTCGTTAAATTAAGGCTACATTGCTTGATAAACAATTGTTATATTGTTTTAGTATATTATTTTAATAAAGGATTGCTCATTATATTAGGTCAAATTTATTTCATACATTCTTCTGCCACCCGAAACAAATGTCTTCCGCAACTGCCGTATGATCATTCACGAGTTATGAGCCGTGGACGAAAAAAGGATATGACCTTTTTCCTCCCGAAGGGTAGGGAATTAACCGTGGACGAAACTGACATGCCCATCAATACATCACGATTCAGAGTTCATCAAAATTATAAGGAACTAGAGTATAGCTCCACGCTTGCATACCCTGGAATCGAAATGGAGATATGCGGTCAGCTTCAAGTTCCGGCCTCTTCTACGTCGTAAAAAAGTGGCCGGTATACACTACAGCAGAGGCTGGGAAAGGCTCAGTACTGTAATGAACAACTTTGCTGTGAACCGAGCCAGGATCGTGCAAAGTAACTATACGTTACATTATCTGCTTTGAATCTTCATTCTTATTCTGCCAGAATGGTAATTAGCAATGTTTTTAGGAATGCCGTCTTCTGAAGAAGGGATAGAAACTCCAGTATTACACATATGGATCGCCAGTTGAAAAGTTTTCCTTAATAGGATACTTAAAGTTCGTTCTTGTATTTCATTACGCGATCCTGGGAAGCTTTTACACAAACCGCTTCCTATTCGTATCGGCATTCTGCAACGCAAGACGTTAGAACCGACAAAGAGACCAAATCCGTGGGGCAGGCAGACCAAAGCAAACTGCGTGGAATCCAATCTGAATGCTCAATTAAATGTTCCGCTTTGAAGTTGAACACTGAACCCAGTCCAGGAGAAGTGAATGTCGGCTGGAATAAGGAACATGATCCAATCGTGACGTGCTTTAACATTAATCGTGTTAATTTGCTGTACGCTGTTCGCATCGGATATATATAGTATTCCACAATCGTGCCTCGGAAAATACTGCTCATGTAAGCATGTTATTCGATCACAATACGTGTAAGCTAGACATCAATACATTTGTGTTTCGAAATAGAGGCTTTCTCACACGCTGATAAGGTTTTAACTTAGGTGATCATTATAGATGGTACACGTAGTACCTACAGAGGGTTTCTTTTATCGCTCATAATATGACGGCAGTTTTCTCTCACAGAAAGTCCCCATCCGCTGCAACATCCTCTGACAGCCATGGTGCTCAGATCAGCCATAAAAGAAGCGCTCTGTATAATACCACTCATGGTTATTGAGTGATAGCTGCGGTTACACAAATAAATTCATATTCCTGTATGACATACTCACCTTCATGATTTCCACTATGTCGCCATATTCATCATTACTTTTGTTTCTTACTGGAGCCATATCTACTTTACGTACTTCTTTCCTGTTTCTCATTCACATTGAACAAGCGTCCATTTTTTAAAGTTAGAGCTGAATTTATGCTCTCGGTCGTGATACCGACTACACGGAGGGTTTTCGTGGTTTTCCTTAGTCCTCCCAGGAACGTACTGCTAATTCTACCTTAAGTTTGGCCACGAACTTCTTCCTCGACCTTCGCTGTTCCAGTAACCCTGCCGTTACACACTATACAGCGCGAATTACTGAGTGCCGTACAACAAACTACCAAAATTCGTTTCGGCAGTAACTGAGAAGAATTCAATTTAATTTCCTTTTATATATTGCCGATTCTCATTTTTGGCATTGCGATTTATTGTTTTTCTTCTTATTACCACATTTTTATTTAAACCGCCCCTATTAACTGGTAGAAAATATTTTGTAAGTATTCACACAAGTGATGGAAATTCTCTGACCGTTGAGTAGTGGGAAATGGGGAACTCTGAATGTCGCACAAACTTTTTGTAAACACATCGGTTTTGACGCCTTCTATTCCTGATCGTCACTATTTCGCGTATTAGATACGAGAATCTGATAAGGATATTCACCTTTCATGGACACGGATATTTGTTAAAATATAGTTATGAAAATATTGAAGCTTCTCTTGTTATGGCGATCCAAGTCTATAGGCGTATGAATCAATGATAATCTTTTTTAGTTGCTTTAATGGTTGGCAAGCGTTATGAATTTTTATTAAGCTGTTGTCACATAAAAAAAACAAAGGTCTGTTTTGCACTACAATCGGGTTATGATCCCATAGTAATGACAGGGTATCACAGGAGCAGAGGGTACTGGGCGGAAGAACTAGCTGGCTTAATGATAATATATCAGTATTATTAATACAATAATGAATTCTGTATTCGGGAAAGGTGATTCGTGTGGCGGAATGTCATTGTGTGTTGTGCAGTATAATGACCGCTCGATAAAGGCCATTTCCTTCCAGAACTTAATAAGAAAACTCCACTACAGTAAACCCTCGCTAATCCGGTCACAGTTAATCCGGATGTCGGATAATCCGGATCGACTAATATGAAAAATTTTATTCACAGCTGATTACGTACTTTAAAAGACACACGAGATTTAGGAAGGCAGATGAAACCTTCAGCACTGATGACGGCGCAGGGACAGACGGAACATACAATACATTACATTGCTGCCAAGTCTTCCTTGTTCAGTACCGTTGTTGACTCCGGATCGGACGGACGCTATTGCTTATAACCGAACCGGATGGAGACCCTGGAATTCAGCATCTGACAGAGGATGAAATTCCTGCACATGTTATTAAGGCTTCTGCTATGGAAGAACGATCAGATAATGAACTAGACGAACCACAAGAATCTACAATTAAGAAGAAACTTCTTAGCTCCGCAAGAGACGGAATTGATGCAGTAATCAATTATCGTGGCTCTTCAACAAATCGAGAATTGCAGGTATATTGTGAACACCTAAGAAATATGGTCCTCCGAAGGTATCAGTACTTTGATGTACTGGTGAGGCTTGCGTGGTAAAATGATCTTGAGAGCTATGCTGGCGGTAGCGTAGCTACTGGTAGGGCCTCCCATGCCAGACAGGTCAAAGGTGATGACCCAGACAAAAAAGGTATACCCTGGTCATCCAGGTTGGGTGTTGGACGTGGCGCTGACAACCCCATAAAATGTTCTTTTGAGAATCTTCTAAAATTAGACGAGGCTAGGGTCCACCAAAGACTGTAATGCCAGAAGAAGAAGAAGAAGAAGAAGAAGAAGAAGAAGAAGAAGAAGAACTGTGAGGGAGGTCCTAATGAAAGAACAGCAGCAGATGTCTGTTCAGACAAAACTTGAGAGTTTGTTCAATCCTGCATTATTACGTTCAAAAACAAGTACAAGTTCTGAGTTTTCTATCGATGAATAAATGTATATATTGTGTGTTGTTTAAGTTTTTAAATAAAGGCTCTACAGCGATACTTTTTATTTTTGATATCCTGTAAATTAGTGCACAGGTACTTAATTACAAGCCCAGCACTACCTGTATCATTAGATTTTCCATTTGTAAGTTGTTTTTTGTCTTTTAGGTCTATCTTTTGCTTCCCTAATCCGGATTATCGCTTAATCCGGATGACCTCTGCCCCTCAGTTAATCCGAATTAACGAGGTTTTAATGTAATGTTAAAATCGTTGTCATTACTAAAATAAATTACTTCCGCTAATAATAATAAGCCTGTATAATCCCATGAGGGCACATACCTCCTGCTTTGTGCAGGGTGAGCTCTAAGAGTGCTCGCTAGGTGAGCTAGTCCTAGCAAGCTGTTGAGTTTGCATTATTAGTTCGTCTGAACTGTTCTTAGTGACTTTTCAAGTCTTCTCCATTCGGTCCTATTCCTGGCCACACGTGTCCACTGCCTGCCCGCTATTTTCGTTGAATAAGGCGGACCAACGAGTTCTTGGTCGTCCCACGTTCCTCTACCCTGTCCTGGGGTCCCACATCGTCGCTGCATAGGCCCATCGAGATTCGTGCAGTCTTGATACGTGGCCTCCCCACTTCCACTTGAGCTGAGCTGCAGTTTGTACTCCATCTCTTGTGCCTAACTGTTTCCTGACATCTGCGCTTCTTGTTCTGTCTTTTATGGATTTCCGCTTAAAGGGTAGAATTGTGAAAAATAATACACACCTGTATGTTAATGAACTGACAGACTCAGATGAAACAGCACAGAATTCGGGGAAAAGATTTGCATATTTTTGGATTGGCGGTCGGTTTGATACATCACAATAGGTTGGCAGCCTTGCTGAGCACAGTGTCGCAGTTCCGTCACGTTATGCCGATTAGCAACACCCGAGCTCCGTTCTATGATAAGGACAAGCAAGATTCAACCTGGGGGATCCTTTTACCTGCTACAGCCATTTGCAAGATGGCAGAAACGTAAATCTGAAGACAATACAGAAGCAGGGATCCACAGACCCTCCATATAAACGCTTGCTTCTTTATCTGTTCATCTGTCATGCAATACTCACATCAGTGGACACGTCCCAATCTACAAACTACTTCTTCAAAGAAGATGGCAGAATCCTTACACAGGCATTACCCGTTCTTACGAACAGTTCTTGGACAGAGGGCGCCGGCAGGTGCGCACCCAGAATTTTTCCTTGGGGAGGGGGTGGGGGGGTGCCCGATCCTGAGGCGATATATAATTTATTTTCGATTTTAAAAATTATGTTATAAAACCATGTTGTAAGTACAATATATCACTGTCTGCAACTGCATTTATATAAACACGGATATAACTACATGTTTCATGACTCAGTGTATTAGTTCTTGTTTTTATAAATTCATTAATTTATTTTTCAAAATTCTAATATACTAGTCATCAGCCGATTTCAGTGGCTGATTTCGGCTGAAGGGAAAATCACTTAAAACTGTTGATATCATAGTATCTACAAAGTCTGTGTGTTTTAAGTTTCGGTTTTGGGGGTTTGGAGGGGGGGGGGCCTGCAACCCGGCAGCCCTCCCCCCTTTGGGTGCGCCCATGCGCGCCGGGATAGCGTAATCGGGATAATAACTAGGCTACGGGATGGACAACGGAGAAATAATCATTCGATTTCCTCAATGACCAGAGAGTTTTCTGTTCCCTGTTGCCTCAAGATCGGAAGTCGAGTCCACACAGATTCATATTCAGTGGGTACCGGGGGGCTATTCCGCCGACAGTAAAAACGGTCAGGGCGCGAAGCTGACATCTCATCCACACAGTGCCGAGGTTAAGAATGAGTGAAGCTATACCTCTACTCCCTCATACGCCTTCATGTCGTGCACGGGGACACCTTTACTTTAATGTGTAAAGCTCAAAACAACGCCACTGAGATTAGGCACTGTGGTTGGACACATGTTACATGTTACAAAATGATATATGGAGTTTAGAGCCCTTAAATAAGGGAGGATAGGATGAATGGGACTGGCAACACCCACTGCAGAAGTAAGAAATACTTACAAGATTTTGGTTTGGAAATCTCCGGACAGGAAGTCATATGGGGATCATAGGCACAGATCGATACAATTCAACTTAAACGTGAGTTGAAGTACAGGCCGTATGAATGTCCTGGATATGAATGTGAGTCCGATTACACTCTCAGGATAGAGGTTTATCGTGGCATTCCTCATCCTCAAAGGGTAAATGTTAAGAGAGTAATTTAAACACAAGCCACGACTGGTTTCTTCCCAGCACATCAACTTACCATTCAAAATCTCCATATCACACAGCGCACACAGATTAAGCAAAGCAATCCCTATACAGGCCTGGACAGGCCCTTAGGGTTCCAGGAGGTCGAGGCTCCCAGGTTTCTAGACAATCGGCACATGAAGGTAGTAAGGTTGTCAGCCCTACGCACCGATCGCCTTTACCACCAGGAAATATTCCTGGTACTCATTTCTGTTAGAGGCTGAGTCGACCCCAAGGCCATAGCGCTGCCGGAAGGATTATGTCAATGACAATTTCCAATGAGACCATCGGTAATCGAACCCGCGACCTTCCGGCTTGTAGCGCAGTGCCTCAACCAACTGCGCCACCGTGTACCCCACACAGATTAAGAGGTATTTAAATGACTGAAAGCATATCCACAACAAGTTGGAAAACAGGGAAATAGTCGTAGAGGAATGGACTGAACAAGATGAGGATAATTCGGCTTATATGAACCTGGTCATGACTTTCAGGGCTCGGTAAGAGCTAAGAGTTTTTTTTAGCGGGATTAGTAACTACCAGTTTTCCAAGGCAGATCCTACACCATAAACTCAATATATGTGGATGGGACAGTCCATGGAAATACAACAATAAATTCCACTTCAGAGGAAGAAATGCTGTGGTGTGACTGCGCCCTCTGTATATTCCGGTCTTCCTGGAACAAGTCGTATAAAGTAACAATTAAAATAGCTGATTCTTAAAAAACAGTTTCGTAGTCGTAGCTCTAAATAAATTAATAGCGATGTGCAAGGTTTAAAAAGTAAAAGGAAAGAGCTCACTTCTTTTTCACGGTGTGTTTCTCGATGAAACGAGAGCACAATAGCCATGTTGTAATCGCTAAATTTAAGCACTTCAAAAATATGTGACGTCCTGGTAGCCTCCAATGTCATGCTATTCCCTCGGATGTTTCATGAACTTGGAACAATTTATCCACAAGTCACTTAAGCGGAAACACAAAGAGCATGAATCGACACGAGATGCCGGCCTTCTTTCCAGAAACGAGACGAAAATGATTGAATCTTACCAAATCTTATTACAAAACACGTTTTCAGGTTGTGTTGTTGTTATTGTTGTTGTTGCTGTTTTTGTTTGTATTATTTTCAATGAGTGATATAACAAAAGTAATTAAATCGAAATATTTCTAAAAATGGTGGATGCAACGTAAATATGTGACACTAGCACTTTCTGACAATGGAAAATGTCCAAAATAAGTCATCTTTATTCACGGAGGTGACGTCACTCGTTTGTTTAACCACCACGGCGAGATATGGGGGTGAGGAGTGGTGTAAACCTTTAGGCCCTCCTAACCACGCATGGTGTTAGAAGAGGGTGGTTCTGGGCTCTTCATCCCCAGGGTAAAACCTCAAAAAGGCTGGTGGGGGAGGAATTCTCCAGAGTCTGGATGTGGTGGCGAACACAAAAAATATTGTCGATTCCCGGAAAGGAAAGTTGATTGTCCATCCCGTTTGTGACAAAGCTATCTAGGTTCGTAACTCTAGAGGCATTTAACTGCCGATCCCGCTAGTCGCACGCTCTAAGGCACTGCTTCCCAAACTTTTTCCTTCATTACCCAAAACCGCTTATCAGAAAGTCCTTTTTACCCAATGTAGGTAAAACACTAACTGCACAGAAAACATATTTGACAAATGAAAGAGATCGGTAAAAAATAGGAAGCAAACATATGTTTGATGCAATGCCTTTATTTTAAATATCTCTAAACATTTCAGCAGCCACAAACAATTTGGTAATTATTCACCATGAATATTTCATCATCCAGGTCCCAGCTAATGAGTATAATGTCACTGTTAGACTGTTTTAGAGTATCGGTGCGCACTGACTGATCACTTTCTTCAGAGTACTTCTTCTTCTACACTTATACGGTAAATTTTAATGTGTATTTCGATGTGTGTCGTTACCCAAAGAAAAACCACTTTTACCCAATTTTGGGTAATTTACCCAGGTTTGGGAAGCACTGCTCTAAGGCATGGGTCTGCGGCCGCTCGCTTGCTGGGATTGCGGGTTCGAATCCCGGTGGGGGCATGGTCGTACGTCTCTTTTGAATGTTGTGTGCTGTCACCGCGATGGGCCGATCCCTCGTCCAAAGGAGTCCTGCCGAGCGCGGTGTGTCTGTGTGTGATCTCGAAACTTCAACAACGAGGCGGCCTAGGCCCGAGTAGCGCTGTTGCAATACAGGACAAAAAAGCCTATAATTATTAGACCTAAAACTCCGTGGAATATTACCTGCATTCGGGCTTGGATTTCGGGAAAAAGACGAAAATGTGCAAAATATGACTACGCAAGGTAAAATGTTTTATGAGCATGGATTAACAGAAACGAAAATTTTAAACTGAGTAAAAATGGGGGCATTTAACATTACGAATTTTGAAGGAAATGAGAAATTGTGCAGGAAATGATCCAAATGAAGATCTACCATTCAGATTCCCACAAGAAACGGCCGTTTCACAACCCGGATCAGAAAGGTTACAGGCTTGTGTGGTTACCTTTTATTCTCGACCTTAAGTACTCGTGTGTAGCCAATGTAACTTAGGGAGTTCAGTACGTGAAAAAGACGTTGTGTTTCCCTTCTACAAATTATTATGGACCGTGCTTATCAAATGACAGCACTTTACAAATTTTGTATTCTGAGGTGCTTCCTAATGTGGCTGTCGTCTGAGACAACGTGCCGGTACATTTGGTCTTCTGAAAGGCACATCCAAGAAAGCAAGCACTCTTATTTGTATTCTGTATTTTTCTCTCTTCTCGCCAAACATGCTGAGATATCAGCATCTTACGCAGACCATTCTTATCCATTTTCCCAGTTTGTGTTCAGTATTTTGTTAACACTCCACCATTGCTCCATCCTCATCCATCACCGGCCCCAGAGGCGTGCGATAACCCAGAGCAGGCAGCATATATCTCATACCCAGTCCTTGAATTGGGGGCTTGATCTTTGACACGGCTCTTTGGTGGTCACAGAATAAGGGAAATAAATTTGAAGTTTTACAGACACACCTGCATCAGATTTACAAGTGCCGCGCAGTGTATTCAGACTTTAGGTTTCACTTTTGGCTGGTAATACCACAACGTTCTGGGCTAGCGGCTAAAGTTTCGACCATCTTCCCGGCCTCCTTCTTCATGCAGATTTACAAGACAGCACAATTTTTCTGACTGTTTCTGCTTCAAAACTCGGATCACCTTCAAAACCGCTTCCTTACAAATTCTTACCCATTCACCGTCTTATTTGTGTCGATGTTGTATAAAATCTGCAGTTAAAAAATCGTCATTCTCTAACCTAAGAACTAGGTCAAACAGATTGTCCTCATTCAAATCGCAACCACAAGTCTTAGTTAACAAGTTTCACGTTTTATATTTCCAGTACCTCCAGATGTTCAGTGTTATTATGAGCTGGTTACGAGCAAAGACGAAGCAGAAGTATTCTCGACACACTCCAATTACTCCCAGTAAATCTCATGTCCCTTTCTGCATTATCATTACTGTAATATCATCCGTTCTCACTTCTACACCATATCGACCAACTGACACCTAAGGAGCCCCTTGGCTGCGTTAGGCAGAATCACCGCAGGGCGGCAGAAGGTACACTGTCTAGGAACTTGAATGCTGAATTATAACTCAGATTCTGTTTAGGTTCAACAGAGTCATTAAATCAAGAAGGCTGCGGCACTTCAGATATGGAGAATACATTGATGACATCACAAATACTTATATATTAGCATGATGGCTTGAAGTTCACAGAGGAAATGACATTTGGAAGAAAAAGATGTAACTGAAAGAATTATATAAAATTTTGGCTCAGGCTGTGGAGATGTGAACTGAATTGAATTTGTTCGGGTTAGCGTCTAAAGGTAATCTCTTGTGAACACATCATTTGTTGAAATATTTGGTAACTAGTATTCGTACAGGGAAATTACAAACATGGTGATGGAGGGATATTTCTGTTGTTTGGTCATGTTTCATGTAGAGAATCATTTTATTTTATGACACTGTCAGTTCATAAGATTATACTGCATTGATGGTGCGATGACTGGTGAATGATGATTTGAAAAGAATTTGTATGAAACCGGCCGTCACCTTTCGGAGGTAGTAATCTAGGTTTATGCCTGGAGGGACTGAGAAAAAACACGAAAACCTGCATCAGAATAGCCGGTGTCCTGTCCTAGACTTCAATTATACACCTCCCGAAAAGTCTACAATATTACCGCTACACCACCCTGCTTGATTACAGGTGTAGATAATTTACACTGAGCGTCATCATGGCCAAAATATACACGGATATATTTTACAAGTATTCAAAATTTCTGCTAGCCTCCCTACATGTGTAAGCAGAAAGTTTTAAAGGAAAGCAGGTGATGCACGTTCTTCCCAGAAACTCTTCATATTCTACTGCGAAAAATATCTTTTCAAACTCTTAAGGTCCCCAAAAGCCATTACGATATACACACTACCAAAACTAGCTACTTTCACAAGTGAAATACTGACAATGCAGTCCTGATACAAGCCTACGTATGGCCATTAAAAATTACGTTACAGTAGTTCAAAACAAATTATTTCATTCATACGAACTACATTTGCGTAACTGACTGTCGTTCTCCTCACTCATATACAGATGTCAGTGTTATACATACACAAATAACTGATAACTTTGGAATTATACTATCACTATCTCGAAGACTGTACACTGAATTAAGTTGTCACCATTCTTAACTAGATTACTTTCAAGTGAAACATTTGTCAGTCCACAACGTATTTATGTAAATATACCTAGGAATATATCTGGATAAAAGGGCTTTGTACATTGTAGACTACATTTGTATCAGGTCGGTTAAATTAGCTTAAACACCACGCTTGACTGATAGCTGTTCACAGCTAGCCATTTAGAATGTGGGTATAAATGTACTTTCTGAAGACAAACAGTAGATTACCCCAGCTTAAATAGCAGCGTTTCCGTAGTAGTATAAAGTTCCGTTCCGCGACTCTTCGCCACCACCAGTCTTTGCAATTGTGGGAAATATGGAAAGAGGCTATAAGTCGGATCAAACGTTCAAGAGAAAACAACCAAAGAGCGATTACCATACGCAGCAATTCAATAGAACTCTGACTGCAGCAAGCGTTCGAAAGTAATTTCATCTTACAGTTTTATTTATTGATCCTATAGATTCGTCGAATGCTTTTCGAATCATTCTTACGATGGTCCAATCGAACTTCCGTCGTGGTGGCGTGTAGATTTTACGTATCCCATTTTCGTGCACTGTTTGCAATGAAGTCAAGTCATGCGTCGTGAATATACTCAAGACAGCTGCAGTATATTTTTTGTGTCATATTGTCAATGTGTGGACGTTTTTATTTTATAGGAGTCAGCTGGACTCAGCTCATTTCTCTAGAACCATAAACATGCCTCATGCACAGACATGGTAGATAGATTCTAGGATATACTGTGCTATCTCACGATCCGAACGGTAACTCAAGTACCCACATAGGAACCCGGCCTATTCCGGTCTCAACTCCATTCAGCAGCTATAAAGCGATCCATGTGTCCAACCACAGTGCCTAATCTCAGTGGCGGTTCTTTTCAGCTGAATAACTATATAATATTATTATATAATATATAATATAATATTATTATAAAATAATATTATAACTGAATAACTATATAATAATATTATTATATAACATATAATATATATATAATATATCACTATATAATAATATTATAACTGAATAACTATATAATAATATAATTATATAACATATAATATATATAATATATAATATAATATCACTATATAATAATATTATAACTGAATAACTATATAATAATATTATTATATAACATATAATATATATATAATATAATATAATATCACTATATAATAACATTATAACTGAATAACTATATAATAATATTATTATATAACATATTATATATATAATATAATATTACTATATAATAATACTATAACTATAACTATCGAGTCATCGGTCAAAGTACACATTAAAGTAAATGTAAATTTGTCCCTGTGTACGACATCAGCGATTAGAGGTATAGCTCCACTCACTCTTCACCTCGACACTAGATGGGGTGAATGGTCAGCTTCACGCCCTGACTGTTTTAATCTCGGCGAAAGAGCCCCCAGTACCCATTGAATAGGAATCAGGGTGGAACCGAGGGCCGGTATCGACTTTTTGGAGAAAAGATAAATCTATTGCTCCTGCCGGGAATCAAATCTCTATTCCTCGGTCATGCAGCCTGTAACGTAGTCACTATACCGACTGAGCTATCCCGGCTGTTATGTTATGCCAGATTACAACAAAAATACTCAAGACAAGAAAGATACGTATAACGTATAACTAAGACGCGTTCGGATCTTAGCATGCTGGACCCTTCTCACACGATCGTATCATTGAATTCACGGTGGTCACAATTTCTGTTTTTCTGCGCACGCTATAAAATATTACGGTAGAGCGTCGATTATCCGAACTAACTGAGGCCGAGGAATTTCGGATAATCAAATATGAATGAGAATACATAATGTGTACTAAACAAATGCTTTAACAGGCTTAGTAATATTCCAGTATTGTAACCAGTAATTGGAAAGCACAATACATGGTAACTATTTTTTTTACCGGCGATGGTTTGGATGATTAAGTTCGGATAATCGACGCTCTACTGTATTATTATTATTATTATGAGGATGTGTTATTACAAGTCTTTGCAGAAATTATTATTTGTATGTCTACGCTGATTTGGGCTATGTTCAATTCATTGGTCATACATAACTTTAAGTCATCATCCACTCGAGATGTTTTGTAATTGTTGACTTAAAAGCAACATTCCGTACATAATTTGTAGATATATTCATAACCTATTTACATAACAAATTTCATGTTGCTAAACGTAACTAATACATTCTAAATCTTACTATGTCACATATTTTCTTTATTGATGCAACATGTGAATCGCATGAAGAAATAAGGCATACTGTTATCGACTACTATCGATTACTATGGTTATCTATTACTGTCGACGGCAGCCACGCTGACGCTAGTAACCAAAGTAGTCACAAATGCACGTAGATCATTACGTAAACTACCAGTTAATTTTGTGTGATATTAACTACACCTTAATTTTGTCGACATAGTGAGGTAAACCCCCACCGAATATAACATTTCACGAAAATCCCCTCAGCAGGAACCTAGCTGTTCCATACGGAAGGACAAACGGGCAGACGGACACATATGACGAAGCTAACAGTCGCCCTTTCGCAGCTACAACTGTAAATACTAAATAAAAACTCATTGTGCGTGTGTGTTTGTATATTTAAGTGGAAAGGGATTAGTCAGTCTGGACGAACAGGATCTACCCTTGTTCTTAGACATACCGACACAAACAGGACCTTCCTTAATACTGATCGCTGTGACTAAAGAAAAAACGAGCATGCAGGGCATCCATCAGTGCTAAGGCTTACTACCGGTTTCTGAATGTCCGGTAGCAACAAACTGCGACAGTCAAAACCATAACTTAACGGCAAGAAATGTCCCTGCAATTAGATGCGCTCGTCATCTTTTACCTTGAAGTAATTTGCAACGCTAAGCCACTGCGTCTATAGAAAGTCAGGGTTTTCACTCGACTGGCAAAAAGCCTTGCTAAACAGATATGCAAATGAATTTGTTACAGACGGTTCACACCAGCTACTAAGAAGGTATCCTTCGGTGTAATGCATACGTTATCGCATTAGGAGCACCAGGATTCACAACCTGTTCAGAGGATTACGTATGGAATCTGCGGAGACCAATGAAGGTTTCCTTTCCTCGAAAACGTTCCTACTGATCTCTCCATTTAACATATGACTCTAAAACAAACTTATCAACTGATAATTTAGTTGTTAAAATTCAAAGAATATAACACCATGGATGCAGTAACGTCATTCACAGTTCATTTTCTGTCAGCCATTCCATATATCAACGATACGACAATCGAAATGTCGTATTCATTCTCTTCCGTAAATATTAGAAGACAAACTATGATCGTGTGGAAAATTATCTTTGTTTTAACGTAAAAGTACGTAACAGGAATCCATGAGTGTATAAAGTAGCGTATGGGAAAGGCTCGGTCTGTGTGACTCCGTATACTCTTTTATGTGGCCTAAATGTTTCTGCATCTCGCAACTGCCTATGCTGTCCTCTACTACCTAAATGTCTCTGCTCTGTGATCCCTTATATACTTCTGCACTACATCAATGTTTCTGTATTTCGCGACTCGTTGTAATCTCCTTTATTGCTCACACGTTTCAGCAGCGCTACTTCGCCACTGATAGTGCATATTTATATACACTACTATCTTCGACATTTGCCGATCCCAGTGGCCGTGCGGTCTAAGGCGTGGGTCTGCGACCGCTCGCTTACTAGGATCGTGGGTTCGAATCCCACCGGGGGGCATGGATGTTTGTGTTGTGTTTGTTGTAAGGACGGTAGCATGGAACGTAAAGTGACATGAATGACGAAAGGATTTAAACAGTACAAAAATGGATCAAAGGGGAAAAACCCCCGGACAGCAAAAAAAAAAAAAAAAAAATTCCCACCGGGGGCATGGATGTCTGTCTCTTGTGAGTGTTGTGTGTTGTCAGGTAGAGGTCTCTGCGACGAGCTGGTCCCTCGTCCAGAGGAGTCCTACCGAACGTGGTGTGTCTAAAGTGTATCGTGAAGCCTCGAAAAATGAGGCGGCCTAGGCCCCCAAGGGGTTGTCGAGCCATTGGAAAAAAAAAAAAAAAAAAAAAAACTTCGCCATTTGCTCTACACGTATTCATCTAATTGGTTAGAACTAATAAGCAGCAGAATTAAGGCTGAGACACACAATTTTCCTTTTCTCCAAATCCTTGTACGAAAGTATCAAGATGTCTATTAGACCTAGGCGTCAGTCGTGTAGAGTAAGAATACAGGTCTATGTATACATGAGAGCGTGTGTGTGTGTGGAGACATTATGATTGAAAATAATGTTGTAAAGCTTAAATGTGTGTTCCGTATTAAGATTTTGGTGACTGCAGAGAATGTGAGACAAATTATAGAAGTACAGATTACAGTAAATTTGTTCCTGGGCTTAATTAAACACGAGAGCATGAAGACTTGCGAGAACGTAGGTATAGATCCACGCATTCTTAACCTCGACACTAGATGAAGGTCAAGTGTTGAGCTTCACACACCGGCCGCTTTACCGTTTAGGAAATAGCCACCGGTATGCATTGTATAGGAGGCTAGGCGGACAAACTTCGGTCTAGACGCATTCAGAGTGGAGAAATTCCACCAGGAATCGAAACTTGTAAGGTAAGCCATATTCTAACTTCATAGCCATCGTTTAGTTAGTGTCACTAGCGCCCTGGGTTGTTTCCTTCAACAGGTTTAATTACTCATTCTTCTGTTTACTGAACAGATATTTGTCTTCTGCCTTATATGTTGGTTCTTACTGTGGTTAATCTGGTGCTGTTCGCCAAGCCTTAACTATTAGAAAGTTTATATCCACACAAAGAAGTGAAATTATTATCATTGTATAACGTAAATTTTCAATTTTCGAGGCAGTATTTAACAGTTACACCTTAACGACTGCACAGACATTTTGTCTTGATGAGCACTTTAAATATATGAAGATAATTATTACAAAAAATTTTCGGTCTCGAAATATTTTCAGTATTCAATGTTTTCCGCACTTACATACTTGTGAAAGATAATGTAATTCAGATGATAATGATAATGGTAATAATATGATAAAAACACGCTTGAATAAGTGGAATAAAATATTCAGGAAGGCTATGCTAGTTCCTTTGTTTAATTGGAGTTTGGCATACAAAATACGAAGATGACGTCCGGTGGGTAAGAAAATATGCAAGCAAGTATTGTATTAACAATATTATTATTATTATTATTATTGTTATTTGCATTGGAATGCGCGCTAAATGCGACTGGGGCTGACAGGGTGCTGAGTCGTGCCCCCAGAACTTCACTTCTTTACGTCCAGTATAGGTCATCCAATACCACCCGCAGAGCAAATCCACTTCCCAGCAACGCCACCCCACCCACACGACATGTGCTTGCTAACCAAAGTGTTTAACTTGCGGTACGGCGCAGCTTAATCCATTGCAATGAAGCTCACAAGCCGAGCCAAAATCAGCACACTTCAAGAAGCACGACAAAGGGAAAGGACGGTGAATGACTTCGAGATTAATGGGAAAACTAACTTCTTCAGCTATCATGAATACAGCCTCCGGCCTCTTCCCCGTTAGAATTTTGTAATTATGAAGCTATGAAATGGACGGTACATATAGTTACCACTAGACGTTTAAAGGTTAATGGTGCCTTTGTTTGATCGCGGCTATTGTCATCTTTCCCCAGGCAAGGTGGTGTCCTAAACCACGGAGTGGGCAAACCAGCGAAAGAAAGGCTAATTACCAATGCAGCAATTTGTCTGTCTGTATTTGCACTATGATGAAACTTCCGAATTTTGTACAGTGTTTTTTTCCACAAAATTAAACACCTACAGTTGTCCTCTCCACAATATGCCATCATCAATGATCAACTCCAATTTTCCAACAATACAGGCAATGTAACTTTATTGTAACATTGAGGCACATTCGCCTAACCATTGTTGCCGTGGAAGAGTAGTAAGTATTACATTACTGAGTGTGTGTCTGTAGCCTTAGTTATCCAGCATGCAAAACGCATGCGCCGTATTATATTGTCATCTGTGGCCTGTCCGACTCTATTATTTTTTTACATAATCTCATAAACGGCACTATTTTCGGAAAAATGTTATTAAACATAAACGTTGTGTTTTGATTTTCGTTACAACTCCTGTCTGAGACATTTCTCATTCTAAGAAGAATTCAGCTAGATATTACAAAAAATTTATATAGGTCTTACCTTGATTTCAGGCTTCCGCCGCGATGTTGACGAAATCTGTGGTCTTCTGAGTAATTACACGGCGTCGTAGGTCTTCATGTAAAGTCAGATTTTAATTAAATTTGAATTTTCTCGACATTTTTCGAAAAATACTCAAATATCAAATTTCATGAAAATCAGTCCAGTGGGAGCCGAGACGGACGGACAGACAGACAAACGTAGTCTTTTTCCGCAATTTTGCGAACGCGCCCAAAAATTGTTTCAAAGATCTTTCCGGTCGTCAAGGACTCGGTGTGTTCAGCCCTGAGTGTTCACTTTTGGGGACTATAATGAAATGGAGCGCACAAAACGTACTGTGAACACTGCAAGCATGCACTATTGCAGAATTTATTATAACAACACACACCACATGAAAGTTGAACAACGTGAACATTACTTTGATTTTTCACATCATCTGTCACAGCTTTATGTTTTAAAGGCGTTGTGGGAATCACTAAGCAGACGTATTCTAGTTTAACATGCCGTTACAACGTCAATGTATCAAACCGACAGCGGTCAGCTAGACACTGTACAACAATCAGCGGTTTGATCACAGTTGTTTCACAGCTCACAGAATATACTTTACTGAAAGATTTGCTCTCTGCTTTGCCATGTGAACATGGTGAACATGGGGAGCCTAGACCCACAGTTTTATCATCACAGGAAGCTGGCGCGTCATGGTGTGACGTCTGAATGACAGTTCCATCTGCCCCCTAGGGTGAGTGAGGCAGAATGGAGTCGTGTTGTCCAGCATACGATATTACAGCAAGGAAACGTCACGTTTGTGCGCAAGATAGACCCACTTCTAGCCCAGGGAATTACTCGTACATGCAAAATTTTACAATTTAACCGTTCCCAGAGGTAAATCTATCATGTTTTTTTAAAGGTAAGGCAACGCTTTCCTTATGTTGGGTGTTTAGAGAAGTAAGACACCAACAAGACATCCGTGAGTACAGATACGGATCTACTCGTCGCATCATGCAACATTAACCTCAGCACTAGATGGAAGCGAGTGGCCAGGTTCACGATACGACCGTCTTACCCCTGAGGGAAGAATTTCAGGGGCCCATTTGGTAGAAGGTTCGATGGCTTCAGAGAGTGTATGCACACTGTGGAAAAAAAACCCATCGGAACTCTAACATGGTAGTACATTTTATGGCATAATAACTACACTAGCTGAGCTACCCCGCTCCATCTTCCTGGATAGAAGCTACACCGTTTAATCCACTTCCGTTGTTTAACGATGACTTGGGTAGTTCAAATTGAATGCCGTCGAATAGCAGGAAGCGTAACTAGGCTAATAACATTGGGGTGGCAAAATCGACACGAGTATTGGGAACTCGGATGCCTCTAATCTGCGTCCCGCAAAACGCAGGTTTTTCATTTTTTTTCTGACTTTACACCATCCAAATTATCGTTTTGAAAATATTTCTATTTCTGTATTCGCCCCTCTTCAACTCAGTAGCGAAAAAAGCGATAGAAAAATTTTTTTTTGGGGGGGGGGGCTGTGCCCCGTTGCACCCCCAAGTTACGCCTATGGCAGGAGGAATAACAAAGCAGAACTTGTGTGGCAGGACGAGACCGTCACCAAATGGAGACACCATCCAGGCATTTGTCTGAAGAGACTCGGGAAAACTATGAAAACCCTCAGCAAGAATAGTCGGCCATCGAGTTTGAACCCAGGATCCTTCAAATACGTAGCAGGAGTGCTAATTACTATACAGTGACCGTCGTTATTCCATCCGCTTAAAAAGAAGTTATGAAGTAAACAGTAAACAAAATGCATCTCTTTGAACGACATGAAGGCAGTTAATAAATATTCATTTGTGAAGTATAATTTTAGTCCAGTAATGGACAGGAATTCTATAAGAAGAATAAATATCAAATGCGAATTCATTTGCATGTTTGACGCTGTACTGCCATGAAGACTCAAATTCGACGAGATTACAACGCTACGTTTCTTGGCAGTCTCCGACTTTACTTCCTTACAGGACACTTCCCACCACAGATATACTCATCTACTAAGTCAAGATACGACAGTACAATTCAAGAATGTTCTAATAGTCAGTAAACCATTTTAACCTTTTAACCTTTCCTTGTATATAGTTGATTTGACAGAGCAATTTTAAAACTGAGATCTGAATTCAAAAACTTAATAAAATTGTACAAAATCCCCTTTATGTATTTTGTATTACTGGCCTGAAGATGACCCTCTGAGGTCGAAACATGTTGCCAAATTAAAGATATAACACTTACTAGTTGTGTTGGCTGTAATTTATTTCTCTTGTTATTAGGCCTATATCTAACACAACGGGGAGACAACGTAAAACAACTCCATAATTGCAAATGTCTGTCCAGCAATGTTCCTCCTAATTTTCAGGGTTACCCTTACCAGCACGTGAAGGTCATTCCTAGTAAAATAGGGAGTTAAATGCATAAGTCAATGTAGGTGTGTCACTTATCTGTCCTTTAGGTTTTCCAGTTCAACCGTGCGTCGGATTTTGACGTTTGTTTTTGACTTGTCCTACAGTTTAGAGCAATAAAATATAAATTTGCGTTGAGCCTAGGGGCATCTCGAATCAGATTACGATTCTCATTACGTCAAGACATAAGAACATTTGTAGAACACACAAAACAGAAAATTGTTTTAGACAGAGTTGATAAGTGCTCTACAGTACGGCACATTTTGGCGTCATGTTGTGTTATCTAAGTCCTACTTCATGTTTCAGTTGTAGATAACAATATTACGTAAATACTTAATCACTTTTCGTTGTTTACTACGTACTTCGGTACCATCGTACCGCCTTCGGGTAAAATAGCTTTCGTGTTTGTTTTGTAAGCCTACATATGAGTGTTACGAATGAAGGAGTAAAAACTTTTTATAAGACATTATTCTCCATTTGCTTGACAGTTATTAGTACAGTAAAATACACGTTAAATAAGGGACATTTTATAGAGAGACAGGTACAAACATTCTTGCCGAGCTCAAAATTCATTTTTATGCCTTAGTACGTACTTATTTGAAAAAAAAAATCGGACATGTCTTTAACAAAGCCTCGTCTTTGTTGACAAGTGCGTAACAATAACATTGTGAAAACCTGCAGGTTGATTTGAGCAGCACATTTGTCTATAGGTCTATACACATACTTGTGGGCAAAATTGAGTCCTGAATTAGGAAGAGCACTATGATTATATATGCAAAATTATGAGATAAATAAAACGGTCTTTTCGTGGATTATTTCTAAGAAATATAACCAAAAGAAACTGAAGAAACACACGAAATCCCGGGCAGCTTGTCTGCTAGTTCAATTTCTGTGTAGTGCTCTCGAATTGAAATTAGTGACGCATGCATATGTGTTTGTGTTCACGTGACGTTAAACAATTCGTAAAATTTCAGACATTCCAAATATCCATTATGACCCTTTTTTTTTCAATGGCTCGACAGCCCCTTGGGGGCCTAGGCCGCCTCATTTTTCGAGGCTTCACGATCACACTTTTTTAGACACACCACGTTCGGTAGGACTCCTCTGGACGAGGTACCAGCTTGTCGCAGATACCTCTACCTGACAACACACAACACTCACAAGAGACAGACATCCATGCCACCGGTGGGATTCGAACCCACAATCCTAGTAAGCGAGCGGCCGCAGACCAACGCCTAAGACCGCACAGTATGACCCTATTACCATTTAATTAAATATGATGGTTATTTAGCTGCTGCATAATATGAAGCACAAACTAGCATAATACATTTTTCCTATTTATCGGTCCCTGACGATGGAGGCACAGTCAGTCCCCTAAGCGTGGGGAATTCATTTCATACCCACGAGGCTAAATACGAATCATATTAGTTACAACACAAATTTTCAGCACTCGTACTCATGCTGATATCCGTCAAATTCTCCAATAGCCTTACAGAAATATTACATTACAAAAGATCAACAGAAAGTTGGTGATAAGATTACTTACCAATCAACACCAATAAAATCAATTTATCACCAAATTAACTCTACCTCTCATCCCTATAAACGTCTATTCACTCCGAATATTCCCCCAGTAACATGAAACAAACTTCTGATTTCACACCTGTATTTAAACGTATCCAAAAACAATTGTTGTCATGCTCATTCCAACTGCCCCATCATTCACCCTTCTTCACCACGAACGCGCAACTGAAAGCTATCCCATACGTATTCCTATTTGCTGTTCGGATTATTCCGGGCCAGATCGGCAGCGAATCGGTAGCTTCGTCATCAACTGAACCCCATAAAACCTTCAGTAGTGACCGGGTTTATTTACCATCAGTACAAGACGCAACATGAAACATTTGTAGTCTGCCTTCCGTCTAGTACAGGACTTACAAAATAAAACTGAGGTCAAAGCTTATATAATGTTATAAAATAGCATGTAACGGAGAATTCAATTGCAAATTTAATTTTTGGTTAACTACAACGGAAAGAGTTTTTGAAAGTCTGAAAGCCCACTTTCAAGACAGTGATTTCTAGTTCATTTAACGGTGCTGTTTCTAGTGCAGAGGATAAAGAATTTCAAGTAAAACGGGAAAACATTGGCAATGGTTAATATCATTTCTTTGAGGGTACCGTCCCGCTCATCGTCTGGGTAAACTGAAGAAACCTACGAAGTGCACATAAACAGCTGGTAATTCGACCAGGTACTTTCCGGTTACACGCTTGGCGTGTTGCGCTACACCAGCCCGGCCTCCTGCAGCTGCTAGAGACAGAGTAATTAATTCGTTGGTTGATTTACTACTAAAATATAAGTTATTTGCTAGTAAAAAAGTACGAGGTGCCGATCCCAGTGGCCGCGCTGTCTAAGGCGTGGGTCTGCGGCCGCTCGCTTTCTGGGATTGCGGGTTCGAATCCCGCCGGGGGCATGGAGGTTTGTGTTGTGTTTGTTGTAAGGACGGTAATATGGAACGTAATGTGACATGAAGGACGAAAGGATTTAAACAGTACAAAAATGGATCAAAGGGGGAAAAAAAAACAAAAACAAAAAAACGCCAAGGGCATGAATGTCTTTTTTGAGTGTTGTGTGTTGTCAGGTAGAGGTCTCTTCGACGGGCCGATCAATCGTCCGGAGGAGTCCTACCGAGTGTGGTGTGCCTGAGTGTGATCGTGAAGCTTCGACAATGAGAAGGCCTACGCCAAATAGGACTGTTGAACCATGAAAAAACCCTACGAGGTGCTTATTATTTATGATCTTTATTCGTCAAATAATTTAGTAAAAATAAATTCCAAACAAATAATTAGCAGCATTACATAACACCAAGTTAAGGTCATTAACCCCCTGAAGGCAAAGTTGTTCTATGCTGTGTACGATGATTCGGTTCGTCCCTCACAGAGAACGCAGTGTACTTCAATTATAAAGACTAATTCGTTAATGCTGTACAGGGAAAATTTGGCGGCTTATTGTGAGAATAATATGAAACACAAGTAGGCTGTGTGTGCAGAAAGCAGACTTCTTAATGGTAAACTTGGAAGCGCATGTACCAATCATTAGTCTGTTAATGGTTAAATATTTCCTATTAACTTCTATTTCTGAATTATCTCAACACATTACTGTTGTGCTCTCAGTCTAATCATCCGATATACAACTCGATACTTGTCATTCATTAGCTCAATCGAAAATCCACACAGCATACATTTATCCATGTAACAGCTTTGATCAAATATCCGAAATAATATGTTAATCAGAAAATATACGGGAAACGGGGCGGGAGATTGATAATGACACACACCCTATGCCATTTCATAAACTGTCATGGGAATTATGGGTATTTGGCGAACACACAATAACGTTACTAAATCCAGATTGGGACAAGATAATGGAACCAAATATAGAGAATGGGGAATAAAAGGGAGTTCAGTTAATGTGAACAGTACACGTAATATTCAGTAATTCATATGTAGGTTTGGGAACACAGAAAAAGCTGTTGAAAAGCTACCAGCATGTACAGTCGTGATTAATTAGCTACTAATTAGGAGTTATCGGTAATTTAGTAATAGCATGTAACTGAATGTTACGTCGTAACTTACATTTCTCAGGCGGAGTCCAGTACAAGCTATTCCTTATCACCAACTGGTGCGAAGATTGAGTCCCTGATTGCTAATCTATGGGGCGAGCAACTTCATTGAGGGCCTAAACGAATCCAAGATGAGGGGATCAGGAAGTATTTTGGGGTAAATCAGTCTTGCCTGAAAAACAACGGGGATTTAATCTGGGGGCGATTTGCGGCCAACTGCCAACTAAAGTATGCCAGTTTATCGTGAGGTTGGCGTCTAAACTAAAACCGAATTGGAGGGATAGTCGAGTAAGTTGGGAATTAACACGACAAACATCACATCACCAAGCCGCAGGTGTGATTAAAGCTCATGATGAGGGAATCAGACGGATGGACACATAGTACACAGGCTTACACTTGATATTACACCCTGGTATTATATTCACCAACGAGTCCAATAACCCAGTAGTTTCAACCTTAGATCCTCATGGCCCAGAATAAGGAAAACAATTTGTACCTGTACGAAAATAAATAATTTGTCAACGGAGATTTCGTAAAAACACTATTATAATGAATAGGTTACTAAGTCGTGGCAGTTGGTGACTGGCCAACTGGCCGCGCTACTGTTCTATCAATCCTGATGTGTCCGCCAGAGCCATCTGGCAGGCAGTCAGGAGACTTGGGTGAGAAATGGAGGCTTTGAATTTAGCTTACGTAACATTTTTATTCATGCCCGTAAGGTTCTTTTACATGCCGTAAATCTACGACATGGGACCGACGGCTTTACTTTTACGAAGGAAGTGGTGCTCCGGATTTTTATCACCCTTGGGTCCAGTGGCGAGCACGCTAACCACTAGTCCACCGAGGTCGACAATGAATAGATATACTGGTACTTAAAGTCTGATCCTGTTTAGATGAAAATGTCTATCATCGACGCTACAATATTTGTGATTACCAATAATTATAAGATGACAATGTTCTTATAATACAATGGTGAAGAATAGAATGGTGAAGGTAAGGAAATCGCTGTACAGGCCTGGACAGACCCTGAGGGTTCCAGGAGGTTGAGGTGCCCTTATTTAAAGACAATCGGCACATGAAGGAGGCAAGGTTTGAGCCCTACGCACCGGCCGTCTTTATCCAGCAGGAAATATTCTTGGTAGATATTTTTGTGCGGCCGGAAGGATTACGACAATAAAAAAATTCCAATGACTTCACGGAAATCGAACCCGCGACATTCCGGCTTGTAGTACAGTGCCTCAACCAACTGCGCCACCGCGACCCACTGACGACCTTCTCGCCAAACAGCGACGGCTCGCGACGATGGATTTGTATACCACTGCATTAGCTCATAGTTACAGCGGTTTAAAGAAAGTGGTCTGTCACACTGTTCGGGCGATCTAACAATTTGGCGTGTAGGACTGTCTTTCATGCCTCCAATGAAAATTGAGACCGTTGCTTCTTATCTCATTCGGAGAATGGATATACGTCAGCATTTTCTGGACCTGTGTAGGTAGAGGACTGGTGATGGGTTCTTCCCCTGTCCAAGGGAACCCTATATATATCTACAATAGCCATAAACCCGGAAGACTTGCGGCCCTGTGCCACACTGACCTGTAACACCACAAGCATAAATGGAAAGATGGAGAGGAACGTTAAATAATCGAACAAAAATTCATTCATTCATTCATTCATTCATTCATTCTGTAGTCTGTCTTACGACAGGTCCATAGCCTCTTCCAAAGCGAGTTCGCCATTGAGTGCGATCTAGTGCTTCCTCTTTCAATTTCCAGTATCTTCTCTTTTCCTTAAGGTCATCCAGCAGCTGCTTAAGTCTTCTCCCTCGTCTTCCCCTCATTTCTATCCTTCCTTCTAACTTTCCTTCAATCACGTGTTTCAGAAGGCAGTTTCTGCGCAAGATGTGACCAATCCAGTTAGCCTTTCTTCTTTTTATTGTATGTAGTATAATCCTCTCCTCTTTGACTCTGAGTAATACTTCTTCATTTCTCACGCGATCGGTCCAACTGATCTCCATTCTTCTCCAGCACCACATTTCAAAACTTTCCAGATACTTCTGATCCATTTTCCGAAGTGTCCACGTTTCAGCACCATACAAAGCTATGCTCCAAATGTAGCACTTTACTAGTTTCTTCCTTAAATTTAAGTCCAGTTTACTGGTGAATGGATTCTTCTTCTTGTTGAATGCTGCTTTTGCCATGGCAATTCTGGATTTAATTTCACGTGTACACCTTGCATCATTTGTTATCATGGTACCCAAATAATTGAAATATTCCACATTCTTCAATTGTTTTTGATCTATCATAATTTTTATTGGGTATGGTTGCCTTGAGATTCTCATTACCTTAGTTTTTTCCACATTCATTTCCACTCCATAGCGTCTTCCAATTTCAATTACTCTATCAATAATGCTCTGTAGCACCATTTCTTCCTTAGCCAGGAGCACAAGGAGTTAAACTATACAGATCCATAATTTTTTCAACTTCTTTTATTTGTGTTGGTATGACGCTCCAGTCTCCCTCAGGGAACAGCACAAATTCACAGTGTTTGACAGCGTATTGTCGAGATTATTTGAAACACGGGAGGAGGATGCAACAGGAAGCTGGAAACAATTTCACAATGAGGAGCCCCATAAAAGGTACTTCTCATAATAAATGTTAAGTTAGTAAAATGAGGAGATTGAGACGGGCAGGACATGTAGCACTCATGGGAGGGAGAAAAAATGTTATGCAGAATTTATACATTGTTTTCTGTCACGAACTATGTGAATTCAGTCCACACCCTCCTTAAAATCCATTTAATATTAACCTCCCAAGCCAGCCTAGGTCTTACAAGTTGTATTGTATCATACGTTCAAGGCGATGTAACATTAATTTTCAGCATTTTCGTCAAGATATCCTAAGGTAAGAAGCCTAAGAGTAGATCTGATGATAATAATGCAACATACGAGTATCTTAAAGAAACAGGGCGTGAGGGTGCAGACTGCATTCATGTAGTTACAGACACGTCCCAGCTGCAGAATCTGAGAATATCGTTCTTATTATGTAATACGTAATATGTGTATTTTTAAAAGCTCTTTCAACCACCACATCCAGAACGCCTTGTGCGGACCATCTAGCTTCCTATCCACGGGGTGTGTTACGAGCCTTTCTCTGGAGTAAAGTTGGTCAAGAATGCAAAACTGTCAAATCACATCAATCTACTGTTGGCAGAACCGTATCTCTGAGTCGCCATACACACATACGAATAAGATGGTACATTTACAATTTAATAAATACTGGACTCTTCAGATATTGTATACAACTTTTCCAATAAAAAATATTCGTTATTTTGCTTAAGGAAACCCTATATTATTAGTTTACGTATACATACACACATACACACGCAAAACCTCAAAAGACAAAGGTCTATAATCGGATAGATACACCCGTATAGCCAAAACATGAGACACAGGCTGTCATTAGGCTTATAATGGTGCGTCATTATACTACACAAACCATGCCGCGTGTTGGAAGACAGGTAAATACACTGGGCTTATAAGAGGTCAATGCATGTTGACTCCCTCGCCGAAATGAGAAGCTTGGTGCTAAGCAAACCCTTCCTGCTACGACTGTTTGCACGCTGTGATCCTATCAAACAAGAGGGGGTATTTTATTTATCATGCAGAAGGGTGGTTGAGTCTGGCGTTCTTTCTCAGGTTTATGCAACAAAGAACGTAATCGTGTTATTTCAGGACCACGTAATAACTGTGGGAAAATCCGCAAGGTTTTAAGCTTTGTCGTGATGTAGAGGATTGAGAATGGTTACCATAGAGAATCTCTATGTGAATACAGGATGGTCTGATAGTACGAACACCGTTGGACATAGCCAGATTGCAAAAGTGCACTCCGATCTGGAAACATTTCTGTTGCGAAACTTTGCTTGTCTCATTATTAATTGGTCAAAACACGTGCATAAGAAAATCATGTATTGAAAAATTAATTATACACTTATTTTCAGGTAACTGCATAAAGAAGACTGAGATGGGGCATTCCTGTAATATGCTTAGGAGAAATGTGAAATGAAAATTAAATTTGATTGAACATTTCAAACAAAAATGCCAAGAGAAACAACCAAACGTAAATAACAAATAATGCTAAAAGGAGTCTGATTAAATAGGGTATCAAAATATAAACTGGAGTCAAAGTTGGGGCAGCTCTGAACATTAAGGATCTGCAGGTTCTTCAACAACTGGGAGACTTCTGTTCTCAGTCTAAATACCAGGTTTTCAAAAATGGAGTTTGTCATCCAGTTAATAATGAGACCAATATATACACCCAGAATTTTTTATCTGTGCCCTAGTACTGTTTTGTTTCATAACACACGCAATA
The DNA here is from genome assembly GCA_021186555.1 of Reticulitermes speratus. NCBI lineage: Eukaryota > Metazoa > Arthropoda > Insecta > Blattodea > Rhinotermitidae > Reticulitermes > Reticulitermes speratus. Next base: position 47,794,704 of record JAJKFL010000001.1, read on the forward strand.
TTACTGCAGCTTTTGCATAACTGCACTTTATTATATGAAAGAGAAACGTATTATATTGTTGACAGGAGATTCTACGTAACATATTTAAATTTAATTTTCTATCTTGTCACGTAATTTCCTTTCCAGCACTTCGTTTCAAATTACAGTATGTTAATGAAAACCTCTGCAAGGTATTTATAATATAGGAATTTGCAATGTGAAATTTTGTATTGTGATGACAATCAGAACATAAGTTCATTTACGACATAGTGTACGTGAAATATAGCTAAATTGAATATGTTTTGCCATCGCGTTATATGACTTCCGAGAAAGAAAACCACTTAGTAGTTTCGAAAGGTAATGACGGAAAAACAGACCATATGTTATTCCGCGAATGCTCTGTAGATCAGCAACTTTATGATAAACGCCCTTTAATATTCCCATACTATACCAGTGCTCCTCATTTCTAACCATCGGCCTATATGTTTTTACACGTACCAAAAATTAAGGTACAGGTCAAGTTATCTCTGCGTTAAATTGTCACACCACACAGATCTATAGGGAAGTGGAGGTATAGCTTTATGCCTTCCTTCATTGTCACTACATCGAGGTGAGCGGTTCGATTCACGCCCAGGCCACCAAACTCCGCGAGAAGAGCACCAGTACTTGTGCACATGAGGTTGAGTGGGCTCTAAAAGTCTGTATGGAAGTGGTGGAAAAGATATATGTCTCTTCCCCTGCTGGGAAGTGAACACCAATCTCCTGGCCCTCCAACCTGTAGTCTAACCGACATATAGGTATCATGTATAAATGTATGTAAGAAAAGTACTGGTATGAGAATTATGATGGCAGTCACGTCAGTGTTGGTACATCAAAAAAAATATAAATTAGTTACTTATTTTCTCGAATTTGTATGGTTGAACGAGGAAGAGATCATCTAGGGGTTTATATAAAACACAGAGTTGAAATTCTGTCGCTATTTTATCCCTACGCAGGAAGCCATGCTCATAATTCAAGACATGGATCCAAACCGCAGTGACGGCCGAAAATAATGTATCGTTATGAAGCAATCGAGAGGTGCCTAAGTCTCTATCTCTATCGGTATTGCACCTTCCCTTTTGTCGACAAAAACTTGTCTCTAGTTAGTAGGACCGCTTGTTTCAAAAAAGTGTCTTTCAAGATGTATGCATTCAGTATGATGTATTCTCGTCCACTTCTTTGTACAAACGAGGCTGAACCCTAACACACGTCATCCTCTGAGAATTTCAAGAACTCTTCAGGCTCTTCTGGAACTCATTCAATGGAACTGTTATTTTAAATAACCTATTCCTCAAGGTCTACAATTTATAACAGTGGCCAAAAGGCGGGGTTGTTTGTGAATATCACAGATACAGGAGCTGTAAAAATTTCACTTTGAATCTCCTAATAATAAATAATAAGTAATATAAATCAGTAATGGAAATGGGGAAAGAAGAAGTCAGAGCAAGACCCTCCAGCAGAATTCCACACACAGTAACCAGGATATAAAATGAATTCAAAGAATTTTAAGCATTCTAAAATAAACTTTCGTGTGTTTTAGGCATGGGGGCTCTAGAAATGTCCCGAAAACTTTGTACCAATTCACTAAACGGCTCTTAATACTCACCACTGCGAGAACTTCAAACCATATACGCCTATTTCCTATTGTACCCCAGTGTTTGAAATTCTGCATTTCTCAGAAAATTCTTTCTTACTGCTCCATCTCCATACTAATATTCAAGACCTGTGTACGGGTCAGCAGCCAGACTTTTATCTCTGTTTGCCTGCTGTCTGTACTTGTATCTGTGGGCACAGAAGTGCACGTGGAGCGAACTCTTCCACATGTAACCAGCACATAGGAATTTTAAATGGAAGCAGGCAAGGGACAAGAGAGGGAATGCCGAGTTGCTGGACGTCAAAGATGATATCACACTGCTTCCGGTTCAGGACCCGAGTTCTAATCTCCTTAACAACATGCACTGTTATGTACAAATTTATGACTTCGTGCTGTTATATTATACGTTATTCAATTCAGTGTCACAGTTCAAGATAATAGACGTGGTACAGATAAAAACACAAACCGCATAAGTCAGAAACGTAACACGAATTACACTGTGTAAGATCTAGATTCCAGACATTCTCATGTTGTTAGTGTTACTATTTTATGTGTCACAGGCAAATAACAAAAAAAAAAAAGTCGATGAGCATTAAGTAAGCTTACCTACAGTTCCTCCGTCTTCTGAGATAAAACGCCATTTAATTGATGCCTATATAGTAAATTCTGAAGCTGGAGGCAGGGAAACCCTCTGGTATGTTGGTACACATTCATTCATTCTGTAGTATGTCTTACGACAGGTCCATGGCCTCTTTCAAAGCGAGTTCTCTACAAAGTGCGATCTAGTGCTTCCTCTTTCAATTTCCAGTACCTTCTCTTTCTCTTAAGGTTATCCAGTAGCTGCTTACGTCTTTTTCCTCGTCTCCCGTCACTTCTATCCTTACTTCTATCTTTCCTTAAATCACGTGTTTTAGAAGGCAGTTCCTACGCAAGATGTGACCAATTCAATTAGTCTACCATCGTTTTATTGTGTGGAAGATGTTTCTTTCCTCGTTGACTCTATGTAACAGCCTACATCTACATTTTTCACACGATCGGTTCAACTGATCTTCGCCATCCTTCTCCAGCACCACATTTTAAATTTTTGTTGGGACATATATAAAGTCTAAATGACGTTATATTCCAGAAAAAAAGATCAGCAACACTGTGAGAACCTCCTGTCTCGCAAATGAGAGCGTGTAGCTAATTACTTGCCTGAATAACCATTCAGCTAAGGTAATCACACAGTAATTAACTAAGTAACTATGTAACTAACTGAATAAATGGCTAACAAACTCATTACATATAGAAATAAGCATATTTCGAAATTACGGCACTAATTCAAATATAGAGTTACGTCTATATTTGAACTAGTGAAATAAGTTGGAAATAAACGCCTTTATGTATGCACATTGCACGGAAGATGTATAGTATTAACTCACTATATATGCAAGCAAACAGCAAAGGTGCAACCAATAACAATACTCGGGCCCTCCATCAATAGACATGAGGCCTAGAGTGTGTCCGTAAATTCCCTGTTGGTATGGGTAGCGAAAGTTTAAGACGATCAATGCAAAAAAGACAATCTATGCTGAGCCAGTTCAATCAGTTCACATCTTCAAAATTCCTTCTCTGATACCCCTACTACAAGTCTCAATCCTGAGGTTTTGCAACTGAAATTTGGGTTGTTTTTATACTTTCATACATGCATGATGCCAGAGGACTAAGACGTTGCTCATAAAAATAATTACAAATGGCCTAAAAATAAATTAATTACTCAGAAAGATATCAGAATTACACAGTAACATATTCCAGTTTTATTTCCATTTCTGAAACCCATTCCGCCGCCACTTACGCCGACGGTGGCTTGTAAGTACAGACAATGCAGAGTCACCAAATTTACTGATTTACAAGAGCACATGTTCACATGCAGAGAATGTTGCAAACGAGCCATTAACAATTCTGTTTCATACAAGGTGCTTCACTTTCCAATTATCAGCACGGAGGTCGGATATCTTGACAAGTAACAGCTTTTTTATTCCTACAGAAATTTTCGAGAGCCGTAATAGCCTAGCCGATATAGGGCTAAGGACCGGACGACTGAGGGAAGGGGCAAGAGATCTGTCTCTTATACAAAGCGTCCAGACCGGCTCTGGGGCCCATTACCTAAGTAATTGTTTTTGGGGGCGATTTACTAGGGGGATAAAGCAGCCCAGGCGTGAAACTGGTCACTTACGCCAGTGAAGTACCGAAGTTAGGGATGAGTGCAGCTACACTTTCACTTCTCTGTACGCCTTCATCGCCTGAATAGCAACAATTTTATATTTGCTCAGAAACATTCACGGGAAGTATGTGTATATTAAACCAGAATTTGGCTCCTATCCTCCCATTCCACTTTGTATATATTATAGTTTAAACAGAAATTACATTCAATATGAAATAATACCAAAAGTAGCCTATGTAGACTGTTCGCTTATTTTCCTTTATTATCTAATGAGATTAAGCGACAAAAAACTTACAAACGTTAAAGCTTCAAAGATTCTCCCGCCACAAGCTACTTACAATATAGAGATTACATTTCTGTCTTCCGCGTACTATAGTCTTGACGGTAAACGAAGCAAGATCTGGGTTGCAACATATATGAATAATAGAGGAAGCAGCCACTCATTCATTCACTCTCCTCGGACAATGTTGCTTTATATTTTGTGCATGGGCGTACTTCTTATACCCTGTCAAGTGTTGTCTCTAGATGCCTGCTTACGAAAAAAATTCTCTGAAGGCCAGCAAGCGAGAGAGAGAGAGAGAGAGAGAGAGAGAGAGAGAGAGAGAGAGAGAGAGGAGAAAGAAACTTGAAGGAAACAAGAAATGGGTACAAAATATTTTCTCTGTGAATTTCCGCGTGACTGTGTTTTGATTTCACGGGAAAATTAAGCATAACATTGCCTAGACAAACTTATATATAACGGCTCTTCTTGTATAAATAGATCATCGATTTTACAGGAATATTAAATTTATATAGAAAATGCAGGACGCGTGGGTGATATGACAAAGTGTGCAACAACAGTGCTATAAGTTTTGCAAAGGTGGAATTATTGCAGGATTGCAGGTGTTGACTGTTTTTAAGAATTTTTAAGAGTTCTTTAAACGAGTTTTTTAAAACGAGTTTTAGTGACTTTTAGTGATTTGTGAAAACTTTATATGCGACGAGACTTTGTGGGATCATGTCTTGTGTATGTTTTATATATGGTCTACGCAACTAAATGTAGTAAAACCCCTGAAGATGGTAAGGTACCTTACCGAAACATGTCGGGTTAATTAAGAGTTAATTAATCTACTATTAAAATTTTTAATAGTGAAGGTGCATCAAGTTGGTTTTAATTTCAATTTTAATTTATACAAGATGCACGATGAATACAATATTAAATACTAGACTGAGAGTGTTTAAGAAGAGAGCTGGGAATAATATTTGGACCTGAAGGAGATAAAGTAAAAAGAGGTACATAAAAGTACATAACGATAGCTTTCGTGGTTTGCACTCCTCGCCAAATAGGCCTATCATTAGGGTGATCAAACCATGGAGGTTGACGTGCGGGGCATTTGGTACGCTTACGGCAGCTAGCGAAACATACAAGATTTTGTGTATAAAAAAAGGACTGAGGCCGCTTGGATAACCTAGGCATAAATGGAAATGTAACATTAAAATAAATAAGTCAATGAATGAAGTAGGATAATAGGGGGCAAGCTGGATTCATCTGGCTCAGAATATGGATCAGTAGCCAACTCTTTTCATCGCCGCTACGAATCTTCGGGTTTCCTAAAATGTGTGGAATTTCTTGACTAGCTGAGGGACTATTAGCTTCTCAAGAGGAACTGGGATCCACGAAGTTGTTCAGAGGCAGGATTAAAAAAAATCATTTGCAGCTCTTTCAGATCAAGTCGTGCCTCCACGTATCACTGAAGCGAACATTACAAGCGGGTAAACGTGGAAAGCATTAAACAGAGTTATAATTCATGAGAAAACGGACATTGCTATAAATTAAACACATTATAAGACAGGAATCTGGTCACTAAATATTGCTATCCGACATTCATATTTTTAAATATAGATAAAAAAAAGCTGGCATCATGATCATATAGGTAATTTATTTAAGAGGTCAAAAAAAAATCTTGTCCCCGCAATAAATTATAAGGCTACGAAAAAAATGTCTTCTTAGACAATCCTCCTCCAAGTCTTTTTCGTCCTCCGCAGTCTTCAATTTTCTCCGTCGCTGAAGGGTGCGTTTTTCCTTCTTGCTGTGGGAAAAAGAGGAGATGTGTGTAGAAGCCACCCTCCTCCCACAAACTGACGTAGACAGACGACTTTCAAACCCACCAATTATCTTCTAAAGCCATCTCAACCCTTAACGAACCCTATCAGACCAGTTTACCTTCCTCTCACCTTCAAAAATATCAGCCAAGTTGCCTATTAAAAATATGAATAGCCTAGCGCCACTCGCGAGACAATTCCATGCCCCTTGCGTCCAACAAACCTGAACCGGTAATAATTTTGCGAAGTTGCAAAGCCTACAATATCCCTACATAACCAGAAGACGAGTGTTGGTTCTCCTAGATATATCGCGTGGATTGTTATGGTACGGAGAAATGACTTCACGCTAGGGCACAGAGGAGGACAAGGAGACGAAGCATATAAGCGATCCCCGTGTCTGTTTCACGTACACCTGATTCCTCTCACAAATCTCAAGAAATGTAATCCTATGGAAGAATGAGAAGTCTGAAAAATGTAACTGAATTACATCCCCACACGAAATAATATGTGTTTATTAATCCTTTAAATTTCAATGGTTACTATATGCACTACCTAATTTAACATTAAAAACTTCCGTATTTTCCCTGTACGAGTATTAATGTTTCGTAATTATGATTCTCAAAATCAGCAACAATTATTTCCCGGTAAAGAGTTACTAAAGCAAACAGTGCTTTCTCTTTGAGGTGAGGACAGACACATTAATATCTTCTAGCTAAGCCTAATATATTGCAGGACTTTACCCTTTGTCACCGACGTTTTCCGTGATTTTCCTCACTTGCAAGGCAAATGCCGGAGTAAATTATAGACGGCCACGACCCGTTATCATGAAAGTCTTCAGCCGAAATCATCCCCAAATGATCATCAACCAATGCGATCACAACCTCTCTGTGTTGAATCCCCGGACATCCATCTAATCCCACTTTTCCTTCCAATGCACTAATTTCCAGATGACAGATTTTGTCTGCCACAAGCAGCAACAATCTGTATTACGACCACGTCCAGGCCCTCAGCCAACACGCCACACTCGTTAGCGTGAGTTTAAGGCATAATTTTCACATTCCAAAGCTGTATTTTATAGGCAGGAATGGTTTAACCTACAACGGACGTCGACTTGGGATTCACGTAACTCTCCGCCCATAACTAGCCTTTTGGATGGTCGTGTGGCTTTAACCCTGAGCCGGAACAAATCGAGACTTCTTACGTCGCGCTGATTACAGCCAAGACACCGGACCAAGAGTGGGACACAATGGAAACAAGTGTCTAACAATTGCATTGTGTTTTAATGCAATTTAAAGTATTAGGTATCATAAAGCATGAGCCTATTAGGAAAACGTTAGGGGATTTCCATATTTTGTCTGCCGAACAGCTGGATAGAAGTCAGTATGTCAGTATGTCATGCCATCTACTCGTAAATTCAGGTTTCCCTGTTCTTCCTCTAGCTTCCAGCAGATGCTGAGATGGTTCCAAATGTACAAGCCTCTACTGCATTATACTCATGCTGCCTTCCTTATTACATTGATAAAGACTGAAACCCATGCTCTAAATACCACTAAATAATTTTCTAATTACGACGTAAACCAAAATCCCGCGGTCCTTGTTGCAAGCCAGTATTCTCACTATTTTAAACTCTTCACTTTGAAACAAATCTTGGCAGACGGACAAGCTAGCGAAGCCTGGGAACATTCTAACGAAGTATGAAATTATTCACATTTTACCGTGTAAAAACTTAAAATAATCAATAATAAAATAACATCTCACTACGCTAGATAATTTTATTACACTTTATTTGTTTACAGTGCGCAATAATGGTGGGTTTCTTTATTTCACTAAGTAAATATTTGTTTCCTTTTAATTTCATGGCACTTAAACAATTAAATATTGTAAGAAATAAGCTCACCCTAACACTCACGTTTTCTGCATAACGGAATTGAAGTTTATATTCAGTTTTCAAGGCAAAATTTAAGCACTTGAATATATTCTCCGAAATAATCAGTAAAAATATTCTTTATGAACTACTGATTCACTGGGTCAGGTGCAACTGAATGAAGATAAAGGAAAAGAGCAAAAAAAATGGGGTGTAAGGTGTCGAAGAGCGATACGAAGGCTCCGCACATTCTTAGCAACTATCACTGACTGCTTCATTACCAACATAAGCTGACTTTGAGATCCTAATATTTTAAGCCGATCCCAGTGGCCGCGCGGTCTAAGACGTAGGTCTGCGGCCGCTCGCTTACTGGGATTGTGAGTTCGAATCCCGCCGACGGCATGGATGTCTGTCTCTTGTGAGTGTTGTGTGTTGTCAGGTAGAGGTCTCTGCGACGGGCTGGTCCGTCGTCCAGAGGAGTCCTACCGAGTGTGGTGTGTCTCATAGTGTGATCGTGAAGCCTCGAACAATGAGGCGGTCTAGGCCCCCAAGGGGCTGTCGAGCCATTGAAAAAAAAATTACGCGCAAAAATATGAAGAAACAATCGCAAATCTCCGGTCAAGAATAAAACCCGTATTAACACTTTCTAGCTAGTTACAAAGAATCCATCACAAAAACAGTTACACATTTCTTAAATTTATGGTTCATTTTATGACACGGTCAGTATTTCAGAGTACACAGTGTCAGGCATAGGATACTGAATAAGAAATATGGAAGGGTGAGAAAAGGAAGTGGCGGTAGCCAAATTTGTCTGGATTTGTCTGGAGGGAATGAAATCTGAAAACCTGTGTCAGAATATCCATTCTGTGGCAGACACTTGAACCTAAGACCTCCAAAATTCGAAGTAGGAGTAGTAACTACACGATGAGAAATTTACATACATACATACACACAACACACACACACACACAACACACACACACCACACACATATATATATATATATATATATATGTATATATATATATATACATATATATATATATATATATTATGTATATATATATTCCCTTTCGCTCTTTGCGGAGCATAGGGGACTCCTTTAGAGATTTCATGGTCGTGTGCATAGATGTAGTGAGTGACCAGCCCACTGACTGAACAAGTTCTATTCAATCCTGATGTGACTGCTAGAGCCATCTAGCAGTCAGTCAAGAGACTTTGGGTGAGAAATGGCCGCTGAATTTTGCTTACGAAACATCTCAATTCATGCCCGTAAGGTTAATTTACATGCCGTAAATCTACGACATGGGACCGACGGCTTTACTTCCCCTCCGAAGGAAGTGGTGCTACGGATTTTTATCACCTTTAAAAATCCATCGACCTCGGTCGGGATCGAACCCGCGCGAGCACGCTAACCACTAGTCCACCGAGGGCGACTATAAATATATATATATATATATATATATATATATATAACAGGATAAAACAGTATGAACAACGTTCTGTTTTTGTGCACGTTTCGAAAGTATTTTACATTTTAAATCGATACTTAATATCTGACTTCTCTTGCCGATATTCTTCTTCGTCAGCAACTGAGTGGATTCTTTTTAAAACAGAATACAGTACTACAAACTCCTGAGTGCTAGGATATTCTATCGCCTCCTTTCTATCAATTTTCTTCCACGCCACTCCCGTATAAATCGCCCATTTCCATCCGCTTTTTTTATCATTGCAACAGGCAGCCAACACTCTACAAATGAACTTTCAATGGCGTGTGACAGGCTGACAAACATTGGGTGTGCAGCTTCACAATGAACATTACTTCTTGAAAAGACTGCACAATTCAGTGGGAAGAGGAAAACGTACGAGATGCGAGCATTTGCTGTGTTGATTGGACCACACAACCACCACAAGCTGCAGGCTCGGCTCTTTTGTTTATTTGTTTATAAAGTTCTGAGTGTCAGAGGAACAACATGGCTTCTTCGCGGAAGAAATCAGACAGAAGACCCACACATTTCCATTAATCCGTCACTCAACTGAGAATGCGAAAGCTGCGTATAGTCTAAACATCACAGGTCTGTAGTATTTGTGCACGACTGGTTAGAGGTCGGTCTGCAAATTAAACTAGACGTGCTGCGTGTTACCGATTCAAAAACGTTTCACACCATTTGTTACGTAACAGGTAAACAGGAACTAACCCGATCAATTCAACTTGAATTCCTTCAATTTATATTCAACTTAAAATTTTATCTTCTTCAGAAAATTCATGCCATGTCAAATAAATTCTCTTAGAATAAATCCATAGAAAATTAAAAATACGAAATTTTACTAATCCGATCAAATCAACTTGAATTCCTTAAATTTATATTAAACTTAAAATTTTATCTTCTTCAGAAAATTCATGCCATGTCAAATACATTCTCTTAGAATAAATCCATAGAAAATTAAAAATACGAAATTTTACTAATCCGATCAAATCAATTTGAATTCCTTCAATTTATATTCAACTTAAAATTTTATCTTCTTCAGAAAATTCATGCCATGTCAAATACATTCTCTTAGAATAAATCCATAGAAAATTAAAAATACGAAATTTTACTAATCCGATCAAATCAACTTGAATTCCTTCAATTTATATTCAACTTAAAATTTTATCTTCTTCAGAAAATTCACGCCATGTCAAATACAGTCTCTTAGAATAAATCCATAGAAAATTAAAAATACGAAATTTTACTAATCCGATCAAATAAACTTGAATTCCTTCAATTCATATTCAAATTAAAATTTTATTTCCTTCAGAAAATTCATGCCATGTCAAATACATTCTCTTAGAATAAATCCACAGAAAATTAAAAATACGAAATTTTACTAATCCGATCAAAACAACTTGAATTCCTTCAATTTATATTCAACTTAAAATTTGATCTTCTTCAGAAAATTCATGCCATGTCAAATACATTCTCTTAGAATAAATCCATAGAAAATTAAAATACGAAATTTTACGTGCCTACGTATAAAGTGTTCATTAAGTTAACGAAAGTATATTTCGTGCCATTGTTATGGTAATATTTTAAATTTTTGAAGAACATGCATTAATACCAGTTTGTGAAACAACCATTACAAACTGCAAACGAATAATAACAAATCTCTGCGTCTTATTTCGTTGAATCCGCCACTGATCCAGTTAAAATGTTCACATCCTTATAGGCTAGCCTCTTAATAATATTGTAAGAACTAAATCCATCTCGACAATCTAACAGGAAATGAAATATTAGTTCGCTGGTGAATCACGCATCCGACGTCTCTTGCCAATTTTCATTCAAGGAGCCTAATCTCATGACAAGGGACCGAAATAATTACCAGCATCAGAACCAAAGCCGCCACATCATTTACTGTCTCATCTACCCTTGCACTACATATCTGACTGCGCTGCTATTACTCAAGACAAAAACATCCTTCACTTCAGAAACACGATAGTTTAATTCAAATATAGAACATCAAAATCATCTGAGATGTAACACCATGTCGATTGTTAAAGAGTTAATCAAGTTCCATAGAATTTTTATGGTCCTTTTTGCAGGTTCTAAGCAGTCCAAAAAAGACTGATATACCATGGACTGCTTCGATCTTGAAAATGGAGGCATTAAACCTCTCCGAAAGGTCGGACACTATTTAACAATCGATACGAGGTCATATAAGGTTTTTGAAACTTCATCATCACCGCTGTGAGAACCTCAACTCTCCAAATTCATTTCGTAGCATGATGCTAAATTTTTGAATTCATTAAAAAAATAAACTGGTCCACAAATGTATACTTTTTTATCACTGTTCTCCGATCCTATTTGTTATCAATTTCAGGTTTTGTAATTCACATTAAAAGACTCCTTTACATATATTAGAAGAGTATTCCAAATTTTTCAATAGTTAAACTCTTTTAACGTACAAAGGTCAGAGTTAGGAATGAAGAGGTAGTGATAAAAATTAAAAAAAAAAAAAAAAGGTGGGAAGAAAGAGAATGACGAGTGACAACAAATCAGTGGTTCCGTGTTGAATTTCAACGGACCTTCTTTATTTCTGTATTAAAATAAACGGTGACCTTACTTTCGAAATTCTCAGTCATCAGAACATCCTTCATTGGCTCCGTAATTTCTCATGATCTAAGAAATACTGAAAGCAAAACACAACGTAACTGTACCATTTATTCCAGACCCACTTACAATAAACATTAATTTGAACTGATTCTTCCACACACACACACACACACACACCCTGGAGTAAGAGGCTGACAATCTCTCTTAAACATATGTTCTCACGTGAATTCAAGCAATTATGGGCGAAGAAAGGGCGAAATCAGCAATGTGATTGACAATCTTCTGTCTCACGATTTGGATAAGATAAATTGACCACGTGGCATGATGGGTAACAGAGTACTATTGAAAGATCTCCGCAGCATCCCAAACAACCACTCAGTCGTGAGCCAACAATCGACCCCCAGTGGGAGTTTGTGGGAGATGAGAAGGAAGGGAGGAGCAGGGTGAATCAAAGCGCTTTTCAAGCTTCGATCTTCCCCGTCAAATCCTATTACTTCACACTCCATCATCCTGCTGGTAGGAGCGCGCACAAGTAAACTTGGCCTCTAATGCAGAAACCAAAACTTGGTTCAGAATGTTCTTAAAAAAAGGACAAATCATGTAACACTACGTTAGGAAATAAAACGAGATAATTAAAATCCATGCTGATACTTCTAATGTGTTGCCACTGACGTTCGCAGTACCGAAATGGATGCTAGCAATTACTTCGGAGTAACTGCCTGCATGGAAACAATTTAACTACTAAATTTCACACTGTTGACACCGTGCATCTTCGTCATATTAAATTAAGTTACAGACCAACTGATGCACACTAAAACCACTTTTCATGTAGCTTTATTATTAAAATTGTTAAAATTATACCCCAACACGTGTTTCGATCCTAGGATCATCGTCAGGGGGTTTTTTGTTGAAAGCTACAGTCACTTCATATACATGATTTTAAACATTCTAACGGCACTTTAAAAACTTGTATATTATAAGTTAAAATCTTGTAAAAAGACTCGTTAAAAGTTGTAAAATTGTAAAAGTACTGTAGATAGTAGATTGCGAAAGTGCTGGCTTGTGGGATCGTGGTATTAAAGGCATGTGAAACGTTTTTGTGGGGAGCGAAGTGTACTGCCACAAAAACATATCACATGGTAAGTCATTCATATACATTAAATAGAAAATCAATAATGAATACTATTAACAACCAATACATATACAAATTCTATATTACTTAACAAAATAGTTTATTTTACAGCCTTTAATACCACGATCCCACAAGCCAGCACTTCCGCAATCTACTATCTACAGTACTTTTACAATTTTACAACTTTTAACGAGTCTTTTTACAAGATTTTAACTTATAATATACAAGTTTTTAAAGTGCCGTTAGAATGTTTAAAATCATGTATATGAAGTGACTGTAGCTTTCAACAAAAAACCCCCTGACGATGATCCTAGGATCGAAACACGTGTTGGGGTATAATTTTAACAATTTTAATAATAAAGCTACATAAAAAGTGGTTTTTAGTGTGCATCAGTTGGTCTGTAACTTAATTTAATTTAACTACTATTTCTCTGGTTGACATTACAAACCAAAATTCTCAAAACCGTTTGCACTAAGCAGCACTATTTATTTTCTTCCGAGCAGTTCAATCTACATGTGACTCTGAGTTGTGACGACACGCATCCAATGTAAAAGTCTTCTGGGAATTGTACAGTGTCCATGTACTAAACTCCACTTGGGCATCCACTCTCAAGGAGTTAAGTCCTTTCGAAATGTTAGTAATGCTCACTGCAGTGTATTTCAAACTAGTTTACACAATTATTATCGCTGTATCTAGAGCTAATTGTGACATATAATTACACTTCAGCGAAAGCCGCTTCACAAACATACACAAGCTTTTCTTAACGAAACGCACGATCGAGTGGTTAGCAATCCTGTTTCGTGTTTGGGAGACCCTGGATTCAAATTCCCGCTCAAAAACCGACTACCTTGACTGAGGCCTTCCATGGCCTTCTTCAGTTCGTCCAGCCAAGTGCCAGAATAGTGCCTTACGTTACGCCATCAACATTCCCATCCACATCATTCGCAACACATTATTCATTAACCATCCTATTAGTCGACCGATATTGTATGAGCCACTCACAGTGTCCTTAAACAAACAAGTAAAAATATCCACAAGGTTTCCTTCCCATATATATATATATATATATATATATATATATATTCGTGTCTACATGCGGGCAAAACCAGTCTCCGTCTTCACCATTTAACTGCATTCATGACGGTAATCAAAGGGCCTAATTCATGAAGTTTCTTCCTTATCTCACACACATTATCTTCATTCCCCCACTAAGTTCTTATATCCTAAGTTGTCCAATGTGTATATTCCCCATAACTAGTTTCGTATAGCGAAAAGCTTCTAGAACTACGCTCAACTTCTCTCTTTTAAGGAGCTTCTCCCTTGGACTCCTCCTGTTCTTTTTCCCGAGGTTAACGACGGGCTACTTGCTAGTTCTGCAGTAAGAGAATGCTTGGTTCTAGCGGCGTCCCACGCCTGCACCCCTATTCACAGTGATAAAAGATGGATGACTCGTCCCTTTTAATCTACAGGGGGATTCCTCTTTTCTCGCCCTCCATCCACTAGATAAGTGCTTCTTGCTTGTCTGGTCAAGAGCATCCACATAAGAAACGTCAACCTCTTCCCTAGGGGTGACAATTCAACTTTGCCAATACTGGCACTCTGAAAGCGAACCGTACTGGTGGTTTCTTACATCACGTTGTAGAAGAGTTGCTATGACATTTAGCAGTACATATAACTTGTTCTTATAACAAACTAGAATTTCGTTCGGGACGTAAGTGTTGACGGTGGAGTGGTCAAGAATTTTTAATTACAATGAGGGAGCTATGCACAGCTGGCGGCCATAATAACGAAGCTATTAATGCCAATATAAATTAGTACCCCGACAGATGTATGGATTTAACGCCAGGCATAACCGCATAATTTCCAAGTAAAACAATTTTCTACTTTTGAACTTTGTCCATCGTCTTAATTCTTAACGCAGTAAGATGTTTCGGAATTCCGCTCTGCTTCCGTCTTCAGGTCAAATGTGAAGAAGCACCTAATCTGGTGGACCCCTTACAAAGAGCTACTCTCCGTCACTGGGAACCATAGTCAAACTTGCTGAGATACGCACATAAGACCAGATCTTGTTCGTAAGTAGTACAAGGAAAATAGCTATAAAAGCTCCAAAATTAACTAGGAAACTCAGAAATAAAATCAGCACCAACCAAAAATTTAAAACCATGGTTGTATGGTATTTAATTTAGTCCAAAAGAAGAAGATTTTTTTTTTCACTTGGTCGTGTACACTCGCCATAACCTCACAGAGTTAAATAGTTCCCCTCTGATAACATAACCTGGAAACTGAAGGCAGTAAACATTAGGAATATCATCTTACAGTTTCTAACACCGTATCACTGTCGTACATAGTTACCAGCGTTTTGAAGGAATCTTTATTTTTTAAGGTGATTCATCCCTTTTGTGCTGTTGATCAAATATATATATTTCCGAATATACAATCATACACAACACCATATTTAAGTCGATGAGGCGACACGTTTCGGCTTATTACAAGCCATCATCAGGCCTTCTCTCTAAGAACCATTCAATAAAAACTTATGACTGCAGTTAGAAACCAAATCTCTTCCTTAACTGCAGTCATAAGTTTCTATTGAATGGTTCTTAGAGAGAAGGCCTGATGATGGCTTGTAATAAGCCGAAACGTGTCGCCTAATCGACTTATATATGATATTGTGTAGGAATGAATAGTGGGAAATATATATAAAAAAATCTTTATGGTATCCTGCAGATGGGGGTCGTAGCTACTGCCAGGGTCTACCAGGCCGGATAGGTCAAGAGTGAGGTTCCAGAAAAAGAGAGACATCCTGGTCCTTCAGGTTTGGGGTTGGGCATTGGGTTAACATCCTAATCCCGTAAAAAACAAGTTTGTTGAGAAGACAATAAAATCGAATTTACAACCGAAAAACTATATAAAACTGTAATACGACTCATACTTACGAGGGAAAGATATTGTAAAATTTATAAAGTCCCTCCGACTAAGATAGTATTGTCTTGTTGAAAGAACGCAAAAAAAATGCCAGAACAAATTTAAACAGCTACAATGGAAGGAACAAGGAAAAGAGGAAGACCACGTAAAATATGGAGAGACGAGGTTCAAGAGGATTTAAATATAGTGGGAATAAAATAAAGCAGGCAATGGCCAGAGACATCGCGAATGGGGGAAGATTGTGTTGGAAGCCAAGGTCCACAACAAATTGTAGCACTTGAGAAGAAGAAGAAGAATGCCGTAACAGGTACTATCGAAACCTGGATAACCGTCTAAAAACTGTAAAGTTTCATAGACCAGAACATGACCGTTCAAGAACTCGAACGTTCCTTCTCGTTAACAGCCTCGTACTCGACACCATTCTGAACTAAAGTCATCTGTTTCTGACTCCCCATAAAATCCGTCCCATCTCATTTTAGTTTATCACGTTATATCTTTCTAGTGTTCCAACTACAATTGTTATTGCGTTTTTGTCTCCCTCTCTTAGAACTACACGCCTACCCCTTAAATTAATTATGAAACCAAAAGAACACGACTTATACTTGTGAACAATGAAAAATGAAAACTCTTTTCTGATTAAAGTAAGAGAAGAAAAAGCTTGAGAAGTGAAAGCTATCTTGCACTTAAGTACACAAAGTTTTAATTTCCACCTCCTTAAACAAAATTAAATAGCAAATCTCTCTATAAAACTACTCGTACCTGTAATTTTGTACAACAGTCAAGCGTTCTCTCTGGAAGAACAATTCTTTAATTCAGTATAAAATAATACGTTTAGCAGAGCAGAACACACTAAAGAAAGGCGAGATGAGAAATACAAAAATAAAGTAGCAAGAAAGTACGAGACAAGGAATTTTCGTCTGTAAGTGGTTCGGTATAGAATGTTTAGATGGACCAAACGTGCAGGACACTGAGTGTAAAGAAGCTATAAACTTACTAAACTGACGTAGGGAAACATAATTTAATGAACGCTGTCGGACACCGGGTCATACAAGTGTCGGTCTGTCAACACTGTGACGTTGTGCAAAGTCTGCTGAACGACGTTAAGTGAGGCGCAGCGTTGCTAGGAAAGTTCTGTAGACAGATGAAGTTAATTTTTAATGAAGCAACGCAGCATGCTCCCATTTGTTCACTTGCGGTGATTGCCTTAACAGATGCAGTGTTAAAAGTGTTAGAACAACAGCCTGTTTCCCCAAAGTGGGTTAATCAAACTGTCTTATAATTATGAAATATGAGCACACGAGTATAACGAAGAATATCTTCGAAGGTTTTAGTTCCGCGTAGTGGTGTTGCTATATATTGAAGTTTTCTGGGATATGACGCTGTGTCGTTGGGTAAATAGTTGCGGACGTTTCGAAGGATTTTAGTGCCTTCATCTTCCAAGCCAAGGACAGCAAGAAGGACGTTTTAAGGGGAGGTCAACCGGTCAGTTCTTCTCCTTGTCCTCTCGATGATTTGACAGATTTGGACAAGATTATGAGTTGGGGGGGTTCAGACTAGTAGATGTTCAGCCAACGTATTTTAATTTCCGCTCGATGCAATAAAATCCTCTCGGGCCGACAGCCGCATCAGGTAATTTAAATACACCTACGTTTCAGAGACTGACTTCATCTCCATCGTGGTGTCCCAGCCGATAATGGAACTGGGAACCTCCCGAATACAAGACTGCAGCGTTACCACTATACAAATCTGCATGCTCACCATTTGCACTGGTAATCATGCAAACCACGTAGCCTAAATATAGTCTGTGGGAAAAAATATGCAGTTTCTTAATTTTAGCACAGGTGTTGCTTATAGCAGTGGTATTCAACCTGGTGTACGCGTACCCCCCGGGGTACGCGAAGAAATCGTAGGGGGTACGTAAAATAAAAAAAATATATTATTTAATGATAAACACTAAATAATCAGGGCCAGATTCAGGGTTAGCCACAAGAGACCCGGACGTAAGGACATGCGATTTGGGAGCGCCATTTTCTCTCTCTCTCTCTCCTTTATGCGATTCTTATCTGGGCGGTTAGTTTCATTTTATTCCACATAGTGCATATAATATATTTGTTATTTAATAGCTTGACTCTCCTTTTTCTCATTTAAAACTTATTATTAATACATTATTTTGGATGTAATTTATTTAACTTATTTTAGATGTAGATTATAGAATATGTATAACTTGAATTATGCACCAACAACTTTGGGGGTACAAAGTTAAAGAGATATTATATCTGGGGGTACGCGAACAAAAAAGGTTGAATACCACTGGCTTATAGTATCACAAATAGTGTTTTAAGGAGTTAAAGAAAAGTATATAGTTAGAAACCAGAGTCTCAGTTCTTGTGAACTTCAGCACTTGAAACTTCTTATTTGCGTCCTAATCAACAAGACAGTAATCATTCATGCTCTGAGTATAAAATTCTACTAGCTCCTTAATGTGAAACAGCTTGTTTTAGTAAAGGCACTGTGTTTTATTTCTTCTGTTTGTAAGTAAAGTTACACAAATTAAATGTTTTCCCTACTTCCTGAAAAAAATTCAATTCTTCTTCGGAGTTCAGAATATACCAAGTGTATATGAACAGATACAATATTTATTTCTAAATCAGTGGACCAGTTTAGACTTCCTGGACTAATGTCTAATTACAAGTTTTCAAACAGAAGGTTTATATTTAGTGAACGATATACTTTTACGCCAGATTCCATTCTTTTAACTTTGGGAGTTCTCCAGCTTGTACGCTTTTCAGTTATTTGTAATTGTACCAATAATACTATATGAGCTAGGATAACTGAGTCAGTATTACGGGCTATATAAGCTGGATAAATGTAGTTAAATTTCTGGCAGGTGCGTGAACTCTTTTCCACCAAGTCTGTACCGTCCATCGGACCCACCAAGACCCCCTTTGAATGGGCCCAGAAGGTTTCTCAACAGAGTTACAGCAGCTAGGGCTTGTTGCTAAATAATGTCACAAACAAAACCGCGTAGAACTCAACATGCATGTCGTCTGTAGGGCCTTCATAACGCGACTATTAGACAGAGACTATTATTATTACTATTATTATCATCCATATTCCTAACTTCACAGCAGTTTAGCCGGTTCTCACAACAGTACGGCCTCACTAACCAAGCAATTCTTGTTCACTGTTCTGCCAAAAACGTTCTGACTATAGGCATGTATTAAGTATTACTGCTTTGTGCATTAGGGTATATAGAGCAGGGCGGAGATTAAGCGGTTTTAAATTTTCGCGTGATTTGTTTGGGATAGTACCCGTTGTGGATAGTATTAATGGTATCACATAGGCTGTTTTCAATTGCCATATTCTTATAAGCTCTTCTTTCAAGCCTGTATACTTCTGGAGTTTCTCGGTGATGATGTTGTGAAGGTTGTGGCTGTTAGGAAGTGCTACATCTATTGAGTATGCTTGTTTGATGGTGTTGTCAAGTATAATTATGTCCGGTCGATTGTTATGGATAGTTCTATCAGTTATTATGGACCTTCTATAGTACAGATTATAGTTGGAGTTTTCTATCATGGATTGTGGCTCATATTTATAATACGGCATTGGAGGTCCCTTTGACAGTCCACATTTGATAGATAATCCTTGATAGGCATTATTATTATTATTATTATTATTATTATTATTATTTTATTATTCAAAGGAAGTTTGTAGCTCTATGCTATAATCGATTCCTTTCCCGCGACAGCAATGGTTATAGTTATGCTAATGCTCTTCAAGTACTTAATTTACGTACTTTACATGACAGAAGACATCAACTTGATGCAATTTTTGTCATTAAGGTTTTATTAGGTTCTAAATCCTGTCCGTCTACCTTAGACATTATTGGTCTACGAGTTCCCACTCGAAACCTCCGAGACTTTTCTTTGTTTTATGTTAGCTCATATTATATAAAACTGTCCCTCCGGCCGGTGTGTTATTGCGGCAAATTCTATTTGTAATAATATGGATGTTTTTAGAAGGGAATTTGTTACACTTAGTGAGATGTAATATTTTGTTACATTATTTTAAGGTGTTCTTATTAATTCTTTCAGTAAGTTATTGTTTGCTTATTTATCTGTTTTGTTGTGTTTGTTTATTTTATTTTGTTCCTTGTCCATTGTTGTGTTTGTATGTTGTGCTGTTTCTGTAATTGGCCATCTGGCTGTTGACTCGGCACATTAATAAACCAGAATTGAATTGAATTGAATTGAATTGAATTGAATTATTATTATTTACAGTGAAGCATGACGTGGAGTCATCGACAACCTCTTACAGTCAGAGAGGATCCCAGCTATGTACAATTTCTTCTGTGGCAATTTTAACAATTTGGACAACCTCAGAAGCAAGTGCCGGATCTCATACCCCTGATTTAAAGTGTACTGTGGTGGAGATGCTGCTGTCACCGTACCATGCTGCCCATATATATATGGTCTCATGAGTGCATGGCTCTGTAATTGGAGGGGCTCAGGAGACAGGTGGCTAGCACTCCACCTTACCAGGTCAAGACGCGGTACAGTCATTGAAACAAGTGTCTGGAGGGGAGAAACCGCCTCTTTCTGTTACTATAATTTAACATAACACTCCTTCGTGATTTGGAAAGCGAAAACTAATAATAACTACCTACGTACTAACAAAACCACTCTTTAACAGTTGACAGTTGCTAAGTTGGTCAAGAAGTTCTGTGATCTTATTGATCCCTAATGTACAGGGTGTTCACGAAACGAAACATTATTTTAATTTTTAAACTTTTTGAACGATATTTGTTTCTACGTTTGTACACGTGCGTAAAGTACTGCTGTGAGTTTGTCTTGACAGCATCTGTCGCGAAGATGGCGTCCTACACAGCAGAAGAGAAAGTATTTGTTGTTAGAATGTTTTTTTAAAAGTGACAGTGTTTTACAGGAGCAAAAAACATACACATAACATTCTAACATTCGTGACCTTTCTTCGGGAAACTCTGTAATAAGTTCGGTACGTGAATTTGTAGATAATGGTTCTTTGTTGTATAATTTCGAAGTGTTGTTAGACGTAAGCGAACAGCAAGATTCGCTGAAACTGAGGAAGGCCCAAAGGAAGTAGCTAATAAAAATGAAGAAGTCAATTTATTGTCTGACTCAAGAGTTTAATATTAGTATTGGAAAAGTACATAAAATTACCACAAATATTTAAGGGCGATTCCATATAAAATACGAATTTTCAGACACTCAACATGACAAACAACGTCACGTACTTTTGTCTAACTTTTGCCGATATCGCTGTAGAAAACCCTGGTATTCTGAAGAGGGCTTGGTTTGCCCCCATTCAGATACTTCTCCTTATACTGTTAAGTGCACAGTTTGATGAGTTTTGTCCGCTGTTGGTACTGTGGCCGCAATATTATAAAGGAGAATATAAACATTGAATATAATGGGAACTTCTGGAAAATAACTTTATTTCTTTTTGGAAGGAATGTGGTGTGATTTCAGACATCTTTTCTCCACAAAGATGGAGCATGGTTATACGTTGTGAACACTGTTCTGGACAGTTAAACATTAATCTCCATGAGGTGTAATTTCGAACCGCTATCCTGGTCACGTGATTGAAGGAAAGTTAGAAGGACATAAATGACGGGAAGACGAGGGAGAAGACGTAAGAAGCTACTGGATGACCTTAAGGAAAAGAGAAGATACTGGAAATTGAAAGAGGAAGCACTAGATCGCACTCAATGGAGAACTCGCTTTGTAAGAGGCTACGGACCTGTCGTAAGACAGACTACAGAATGAATCCTGGTCAAGTTGGAGTGTCTTTAAACCACATACTAATCCTCAAAGTATCACACGCCTGCAAAGTAATCGTTAAACGCGCAGGTGTTTCGAGTTTAAGAATGTAAGATTTCCTTATGTCTATACGTCGTGATACTGAGGCCTGGAGGTGGATATAGGAGTACATAGCACGTTCTGAAATATCGTCAAAGTCGCTGGCAGACGTATCGAAACCTAGACCATAACTCCTAACATTCGTTTAATTCACTGAGAATGCAATTTTTCAATGAGATTTTTTTAAACAGAAGTTCTATAAAATACACCTGCCGTGAAGGTTCTCTATATCACAGCACAATATTAATGACGTCACCTATACGAATTCATCCGGAAGACCTGTGTTGAGTTTAGGCCAACATGTTCACACACAGTTCTCAGAGATTTATTTTAATGCTACATCCTTGTGTATGTCTGGTAATTAAGTGGGATTCTTTCCTTCAGGAACTCTAACGAAAGCAACGTTTACGGTTTCCTTCCTTCCGCTAATTTTAGTAGAAGGAATGAGAAATGGGAGAAAGAATTATGTGTATATAAAGGAGGTAATAAGAAGATAATAAGAAGAACACGTAAAAAGGAGGACAGAAAGGAGGAGGAGAGCAACAGAAGAAAGAAAGCCTAAAAGGGAGTAAGGAAGAAAATAAAAAGAAGAAAGAGGAGAGGAAGTTCAAGGAGAAGAGAAAACAGGAAGTGTAACGGACTGAAGAGAATGAGAAGGGGAAGCACTAGCAGAGAAAGATGAAGAAGGGAGAAAAAAGAGGACAAAATAGGGGAGAAGAAGGTTAAGGAGAAGTAGAAGAGGAAGAGAAATTAAGAAGTATAAGGAGGAAGTAAGAGGAGAAGAATGTTAAGAAGGATAAGAGGAGGATGAGGAAGGAGACAGAGAAGGGCTATCCATCCTAAATAAGTTGGAAGAAGAGAGCACCCCTAAGTGCAGCCACTTGTGTGCTAGAGAGCACAGACTCTCAGATGCGCCCCAATTACTGCAGCACACCGACGACGTGTGTAAGGACGAAACACGAGACGCTCATTACGTACCTCAGCCTTCATTACGACCTCAAGTGAGGCTCTCCACCTAGCATTCAGGTTACTGGGTGCACATCGGTAGCTACAGCGTCACATTATATTGCAAAATATGCCGCCCCTTGGTTTTCAGTTACGTCAGTGTAAGAGAAAATAGTGAGCAATGCAGGTAATGTAGATTCCTTTGTATGGAGCAAGTTAGATCATAAATTTAATGGCTGTGCCAGCACTGAGTTCTCTTCAAGTCAGGGTTGTTCAAAGTTCTTTATCTCTAAGACACTGAGAACGGACACGGCTGTGGAAACAGATCCATGCATCTAGAATTGAAAAACATTTATAAAACCCAAAGTTGTATATTTTACTCCTCAAATAACCTAGTTTATATAGAGCATTACTTTTTGTGAAGTGTACACAATTTTCAATGTTAAAAACTACACAAAGACCGTTCTACTCTGGGGTATCGGGTTCGAACACCGCTAGGTTTGAAGTTTTCTGTGACTTCATTTGAAGATATGCCTGACACACTCATTCCCTTTCTAAGAAATCTATAACCTTTAACCTTTATCAATAGCATTTATAAAACCTCCGTGATTAAAAGAAGACAATGCAGAATTGTGTGTAGCCGCAAGAATTAAATCAGAAATTTATTATTAAATTACACACTCCACTTCTTTTATAAACAGGCCGTATTTAGAGATTCTGTTTGCTCGCCTATTACCGAGTTCCGATGGTGTTAAAAAATGAATCTTAAATTTTCAAATCGGAGTATTTATTATGTTGAACAGTCTCGGCACAAGGAATTGAACATGCACGTGTTTCCAGCAGACCTATCTGAAATGTTTATTAAACAGTGGCTTTATTAGATTAAAAATGCTATGTACTTATCAGGTAAGCAGGCACATCATCATCATTATCATCAGTCTTACATTCAGTATTATAAGATTATTATTACCACAATCACCATCGTCAAAATAAATTTAAGCTCATAGCCAATTTTAAAAAGAAAATGCTAGAACAGTTTCCACTGCACAGCGCCTGTACAATATCCTTTGCAGAAGCTGTGATGACTCTACCTACTGTCGTGTAGGAACAACCCTACAACAGAATTGCTTTGTTCATGGGAGCATTGAAATGTAGCACACGGATATCCAACTAGTAATTTAAAGATAATGATGATAATAATTGGGTATATTGTATGCTCTGAAGCTCTCAATTTTGGTACCTGTTCGTTACGAAATTCTGATATTACAGTCCTCGAAACAGGCGACCTAGATTTATGTAAACTTGGGGTTCACAATTTAATAGTCTAAAGCCCAGTGGTAACTATTTGTACCGTCTGCTGTAACATAAAGAAACCCTTAATTTTGCTCACAAGATGTATTTTGTTTCGTATGATTCTTACAATAAGTAAGCACCCATTATGCCGATCCCAGTGGCCGTGCGGTCTAAGGCGTGGGTCTGCGGCCGCTCGCTTACTAGGATTCTGGGTTCGAATCCCATCGGGGGCATGGATGTCTGTCTCTTGTGAGTGCTGTATGTTGTCAGGTAGAGGTCTCTGCGACGGGCTGGTCCCTCGTCCAGAGGAGTCCTACCGAGTGTGGTGTTTCTAAAAAGTGTGATCGTGAAGCCTCGAAAAATGAGGCGGCCTAGGTCCCCGAGGGGCTGTCGAGCCATTGGGGGAAAAAAAGTACCCATTATTTCCCTAAATAGCATTAACCTCTTCTTCTTTAATATGGACTATGTTCTCTGTTACTAGAAACTGAATTCTTATGTGTATATAATCTAGGTGAACATCAGACTTAAGGGCTAAGCTCGGCTGTAAAAGTCCGTTCTGGTACTAGAGGAGCGTTGTGTTTCCACCTCTACCTGCATGTTTCTCTATATCATATATTTTGAGATAATGTCCTATGTAATTCTTTCTTATGGCTTCAGTTAACTCTTCAGAGCAAAGTGGTTTATCAGTTGCTTTAAAGTAAACAACTTTACACTTTATCCACAGACTTCGTTATAAACAGCGATTACATCCGTAACATCAACCGGTTGGTGTTGACAATGCAGATGCAATCTGCTTTCTGCAAGGCAAAAATTTTTATGTACTATTTACATGAATTGCATGTTTCAGAGGGCTAGAAAATATTTAAAACAAGCTTGTAGGCACAGAAAAATGTGCAGTGCAGTTTTAAAATTTTTGTAATTTGTGTTGGCGCACTTGCATTGGTAGTTGGGGAGTCACTAGTTCACTAGTTGAAGAGCTGTGCGTGAAGGCTATCCGATAATCTGAAATGTTGGCGTGTTTTGACACATCCCGCAAATTAACTAGTCTCTCCTGGCAAGCACACGATACAAGCTGCACCGTAGATGGTGGGACAGACATATAGTACATTTTTTCATCAAAAGTGTCCCTTAAATTCTTACGAACATTTAATGTTTTTCAAAGGACAAAACATCACAGATATTCAATAAAACACGATTAATTTATGGGGCATTTTGAGAAAAAATGTGTCATATATGCTGGCGGAAACTGTTGCGATCTCACCCGCAACCAGAGCAAACATCCATCGTCTCAGGAAATTAATTTTGGTCCAGAAATCATGGCTCAATCTTCACTGTGGGAGGAAATATTTTCTCCTTTGAAAAGCGTCTATCGAGGTCGCCTCTGGGGCCCACCCAGTCTCCAATTCATTGGGTACCGAACTCTTTCGCCGTGGGTAAATCAACCCAGGCGTGGATATGATTATTACTTGTACATAGAGCGGTAGTTAAGAATGCGCGGAGCTTTACTTCCACTTCCCCATATGCCCTTATGGCGTGGCGTTTAATTGAGCAAAGGGAAATCTTTACACTATATAACATTAATACTCAAAATATATTATTTTCGCGCAGGCAGAGTTGGGAAGTGACAAGAGAAGCAGCAGAAAACATCTCAAGAATCATCCAAAGATATAACGCTCGGATAGTGTCAATTAGTATAAAGATATCCCAAAGCGAACGTTTGGGATTCTGACAAAGGGTTAGGGTGACAGATCACAGCCCGTGGAAATCACAATATCCAAATGTTCCTTTCAAAAAAGACTCTCAAAATTCAGTAATTACAGAGTAAGGATATTTACAACGTAACCATGTATCGATAAATATGCATAGTTGTAAAAAAAAAAATATTTTTATGTTATAAACAAAGAGCAGATCCATAAGAATAGTCGGATTCTGTGTAATACAAAACAATGAGCGAGCAAGAACAGAATACAAGTATAGGAAAATTTTACAGCCCTTATAATTTATTGTGTTATTCAAATACCTTTTTATCTACGAAACTTTACGGATTAAAAGAGTCATAAATCACACAAAAACAGCTCGCGCCCCATACATTGCACACTACCAATTTAATTACGTAAGTTTAATTAACAACCTACAAAGGATTCATTATTTATAAATGAAGTTTACACACTGAAGAAACAGCGGCTGCTCCTAAAGATCAAGTTAGGACTATATTGCCCTGATAGATGCCTTCATGCTTCACCCGAGACACTAGACGTTCACTTGTCTTTGCAGCATGTGCAGTAGGCGTCGGCAGTAAACGACATGGCAGGTGGTTTTATTGCGAGAGGATTATCTCACGATTTATAGTAGGTAACCTGAACTATCGAAATTTACCAACTTTTAATGATGAACTAAACATGCGGTCCTCCTGTAATGATAACGTACTAAGACGATATTAACAACAGGCGGTAACGTGGCTTATATATAATTAAAATTTACATTGCTAGTAATAATACAGCCTATGATATAGGAGCTGTCAACTGTATAAGAAATAAGTTACAATGTGCTAAGCTATTCTTTTAATTGTGTCGTGAGTCGTAAATAAAATGGTCTTATTTGAGTAAATGATTTAAAGGTTTGTTGCAGGAGGTGGAGAGGGAACCTAGTAACTTGTTCTCAAAGTTCGTAGAATAACAGATGAAACGGATGGAAAATTAATTACTAACTACTTGTTTAGTTGGTATGCCTCACAAAGGAGGAAACAATACATTGTCTGATATCTTTTGTTCTTCGGCATCTTATAGTTGGTTGCACCAATTATATTTGATAATTTCTACTTTTCCCTTCTCTTTTAGATAAACCTAGTCCGATTACGTTTGGGACTAGAGACGTAGGCCTACGCAAGTAAAATTAGCATTCTTGGAGCAATATTAAGACTTTCGAGAAAGCAAGATATTTACAGTACGGTGATTTCATTCAGAATGTTAACGGCTCTAATTTAAAGGTGTCACATTTAGTTTAAGACGCAAATTGAGTTTTTTATGCGATGCAGAACTAAACAGAAAAAGATATGCGGATTTACTTAAAAAATGTGTAATATATGTTGCCTAGCTACTATTAACACGTCATGAATTTGTGAGTAGAGGAATCGTAAACCTTATTCTTTTTTTCATATCGCAACAGCCCCTAGTGGGCCAGGACCTCCTCATTATCGAGGCTTCACGATCACACTCAGACACAGCACACTCGGTACGACTCCTCTGGGCGAGTGATCAGCCCGACGCAGAGATCTCTACCTGACAACACACAACACTCACAAGAGACAGACATCCATGCCCCTGGCGGGATTCGAACCCGCAATCCCAGCAAGCGAGAGGCCGCAGACCCACGCTTTAGACCGTGCGGCCACTGGGATCGGCCGTAAGCCTTAATACAGGGCATAATTTAAAAACATTAAGTAACAGAACTAATTACGGAACGGACTGACTGGTACATTATCACATTAAACAACTGAATGATGGGCTGATGTAATAACTATACAGCTAACCTACAAACCAACTAACTAACAAATCAAATATCAATCTTATTAGTTGAGTCAAATTTTGCAGAAAGCTGTGTCTGCTTAACACAGTAACTAACTAACTAACTTACCGACTGACTGACAAACAAACAAACAAATTAACTAACTACGCGACTGACTGAATGACGGTCTGATTAACCGACCGATTGCCCAGTAGATTAACGCACTAAGTGACAGACTAACCGATTAACAAATTGACTGATAAACTTGCTATGTAACTCCATTGTTCAGGGCATTCCCCGGCATACAGCGCCTCAGGCCAGTCGTTCTACTACGATCGTGCCATTCATGACCCTATTTTCCAGGTGCTGCACTTGCAAGAAATTTTACAACAAAAATTTATACCTATCAATTATTTCACCAACTATACTGCACTTTACATCGGACCATGTTCGAAGCATCACACTAACACACACTGAAGGTTGACTATCATGACATCGACATTGTTTCCTTATTTCATGTCTCTTAAATCCGAATATTCTGATTTGTTATCAAACAAACCATCCGAATACAGTATAATAAAATCCGTGGTCTTCTGGGTTATTACACGGCGTCGTGTGGTAAATATTTACCGACTCTTGACCCGTGAAGATGGGACCGATACATTGTCCCGAAACGTCGGTAAATAATTACCACACGACGCCGTCTAATAACCCAGAAGACCACAGATTTCATGAACATGGCGGCGGAAGCCTCAAATCAAGGACAGTATAATAATCCTACCTCTTTCTGTCGAAGGTTTCTCCAAGGATCACCATTAGGGGCATACACTGCACTTGTTGTTGCAGGATTTAGCCCACAAAATACGAATATAAGAGGTCTCAATATTTTTTTTTTTGTGGTGCAACAGCCCAACTCGGGCAAGGCCGACTTACTGTTGAAGTTTGTACATCACACACAGTTAGACACACTCACCCGGTAAGATCCTGTGATCTGCTCGTCACAGAGGCCGCTATGTACATAACACACAACAAACACAAGAGAAGAACATTGATTCAAACCCGCGATCCCAGCAATCGAGTATATGCTGACCTACACCTTAGACCGCAAGGCTAAGGTCTCAATAATTACTAATAATTGTAATAACTCTACGTATAATCCTCGCCTCAAACTAGGTGGTATATATATATATCATACATACAAATTTGAATGTGTTAAACGCTATTCTATTCCCATTGTTAGTCCTGTTTATATTTTAAGTGCTTTGTATATTTCCCCTTGCATAACACACAAAAATAAATCCAAGTATTTTCTTTGCCACTTTGATTTCAAATTCTGTATTTTCAGTTCTGTGGTTACAAGATCTGTTTTCAGTCTCATCCTTACAAACAAGCGTTCAAAATTGTAATCTTATGAAACTCAAACATTAGTTCTCTCGTATACGACAGCAGAGGATATAAAATGTGCTTAAATATACATTAGTTTTGTACGTTTGCTGTTGTTTAATGTTACTGCTGTTTAATGTTACTGCTGTTTAATGTTACTGCTGTTTAATGTTACGATGCTGCTGCTTAATGTTACTGCTGTTTAATGTTACTGCTTACACGTATTTCTTTGCTGTTATTGCTTAAAGGTATTGATAACATTTTTGTGTTCAAATGAAACACGGTCACGCAGATGTCATATTTCTCAAACTGACATAGCAAATCCTCTCGGATTATACATATAGGATACATATCATTCTCTGTCTCAACTGAATGGATTTCTATAAAATGTCTCAATATTTGTACGCGCCACACATCACTGCATCATATGATGAACCAAAGTCACGTTAGAGTTTAGTAGCATCCTAAGTCATACAAGCCTCTGAAGACTTACAAAACACAAGGAAAGTACTTATCTTTTGTGACGCTCCCAGGTGTCTGAAAGAGCATCATTTTGTTGGAAGGAAAAACAGGCGAAGCCCATTTGTGGTCCTTCTGTTAAAGAGAATCCTTCAATTTGAAGAAGAGTATGGAGCACTAGTCAAGAAATACTAAAGGGGAGAACCGAAGTCTTCATACAAAAACCTGTCCCAGTGCCATACTGTGCATCACAAAGGTCAAAGTAACTGACCCGGGCTCGAATCTAGGCCGCTGAAGTGACAGGCCGGTGGATAACCGCCTAAGCAATGGCACGCTTTGAAGAATAAAACTATTCTCTATCATATACAGACTAACGATTCAGGTCGTAGGTCACAAAAGACACAGTGTTCTTCTACTAGAAAGACCAAGCAGTGGATGTTGTATAGGAAAATAAGCGATGTTTATTGTAAGACTCACATGGGACACATACATAAAGTGTGGTGTGTGCGTGTGTGGAGAATGCAGACCTTATAACGTTAAACCTGCCGGTACATATAGTAACCAACACGCTTTGAGAGTTTAATCACATACAGTAAAAGTTGAAACAAATATAATACATCACCATTAATTTTACAGAGCACGTTGTGACATTACGTAACTTCTGTTCATTTAATACAGTAAGTTCAATTCAGAGTTCAAGGTCGTTACCGTAGAAAATACAACGTGTGCACACTCTCTTTTGCCTGAATTACTTAAACACTATATAATGTTCATGGAACATGTATGACTCATATACTGGACTCTGTATAATGGCCTCCCATTCTTAGTAAAAATTTGGGAATTAGATGAGGAATGGACCAAGGAAAGGAACGTAATATATGAGAGAAGGGCCAGACTTCCGTACTGCTGCGATAATCTGACGGTATCACATACACTGACAAGAGCGCTTTTAAAATTAACAGAAAATCATGCCTGATGGTACTTGCATATTTATTCGTATCGTTACGAAGAACCCAAACTGTGTCTGTGGGGTGTTAATTCGATCACATCTTCCGTCTGTCGCCAATATGGAAATAGTGCGAATAGCCTTGTGCATATGGAAATTTCTCTGCTGCGAGACTAACATGATAGTACTGCAGAAACTTCACTTTGTAGTGTGAGGGGAGGGGGAGCTAAGATATAAATATCTTTATAGCAGCACTACTTGTTATATTGAATATTGTTACATTGAATTATTTCACACAAACTCCATTGTATAGACGTCACTGAACACTGCGTGAAGAATGTATTCAATTGATTAGGATATACCAACCAAACTCACATTATTAGTTACATATGAGTGTTTCGGTACAAGCATGCCATCTTCAGGGAGCTTAATATGCCAGATTTAAAACCAATTGACAGTGATAAGCTATTACTTACAAGGTTCTACAGACTTTAATAGCTCCGTTTTTGATGTAATTTATGTATAAAAGGTACAACTTGTAAATAATAGCTTATCACTGGCAGCTGGTTTTAAACCTGTCATATTGTGTTCCCTGAAGATGGTACGCTTGAACCGAAACATGTCGGAGCGATACGTTTAACACTAATATGTAACTAATAATGTGGATTTGGTTGGTATAATAAATTGAATACATTCATCTAAAAATGCAAGGAAAGGACAACTTCAAAATAACAGTGTGAAGTGTTCAGCATTCTTGGTATAGACGACATCAGGGAAGTCCAGACGCAGTATATCACGACGGAAGAACCTTCGTGGATTCCCACGTTCCTCCAGGTAATTACAGGAACACACAGCGAATGAATTCTTTCAGGTCTTCCCAATTCGCCGCTTACAGCCTTCAGATCACTTGATGCTATGCAATTCACACAGTGCCGAAAGCTCCATTTAAGAAGATAACAAACATCTGGGATTTACGATTTTAAAAAAGAAGTCTACGATCTACACCTTTCCGAATGTGACGCAAAACAACTGAGGGCTGTTCAATAAAATTCAACTAAAATGACGAAAAATTAGATTGAAATATAACTCTCTAAACCAGTGGTTCCCAAAGTGTGCTTCCCGGATCCCTTGGGATCCGGGACCAGTTCCCAGGGAATCAATGGACACATTTCTGTAATGTCAACTTTGAAATTTGATGTTTCGTTAAAAATAATCGCGGAACTTCTTTAATTGTTCATTTGTTTATTACGTATGACCGTTAGAATATCTAAGAAACTCATTGTACGCACGAAGCGAGCGACAGTCAGTTTAATTAAGGTAAAAATCATGCAATTCGTTATTACGTAAGCTACTGGTATGTATTCGTAGCTATCTGAAATACGTTCTGAGATACAAATTTTTAATTTTGCATACTTATCATCCGGACACTCTATATTTACGTGAGCAAGGATGTGAGGATCCTTGGTTATTTCTCGAAGCCAAAAGATGTTCGCGAACAAAAAAGTTTGGGAAACACTGCTGTAACCAAACGATTACGTGCTAACTGCAGTCAGTGGAACCATGCGGTTCTCTTTAACATACTGTACTTTATAAGTTGGATGAATCTGAGCCATGCATCAAACCGTCTATACAACTCCCACGATTTACGAGTTGACCGGACTGTGCATGCGTGGGTGTGCAAGACAGGCTTATGACTCGGCTATATTGCTAACGTTCCTGTCAGAGATCTCCCGTTCTTCTCATGCAGGTGTTCCTCCTCCTCTAGACATAACACATTTTATTTCAACGGCAAAATCAAATATTCACACAGTTGCAACATTTTTGTTGTCAACAATTCGACTTACTAGAAAGTTTTGCTACCTAATTCCAATAGTTCACAAGTTATAAGCGCCAAACCGAAAGCTAAATAGCTACATCTGTCTACATCTTCAACTGATTACGTGACTTATTTGAGCGTGGCATAACAAACTTAAATTTGTCCCTGTCCTTAATTAGAAACCACAAATTGTGCTTTAAATTTGAACTACAGATCTGGAAAAGGATCGCCAGTAAAGCGTAAGTATTAATTGTAAGAGTACAATTCTAGAGTACCTCTATATACATTTTTACTATTAGAACATAAATTGATGAAAGACTTTATCGTTTCTATCAGAGGTTTTAGGTTAACTGTGCCCCTGATTATGGTCTAATTGGCACAAATATGTCGGTGTATTAATAACGGTGTGTCATTTATACCATGAGTGTAATTTGATGTTATTATTTGTGATTAAATAAATATGTACACATTCCGCGTGTTCTCCATGTTGCTATTTTACATTCTACATCAATTACTAGAATTAAATGTTTGCATATCCAAACATCTATTACACAACAATTGAATGCCTGTATTCACTGACATTAGAGTCGTTCCCACGTCAGAAGTTCGCACAGTCACAGTGTCGGTATAAGTGGTGCCACTAAAACTTCCTTTCAAGTTACAGGCCATTGTGACTGCATGGCTTATGACTTGCTTGAACTTGGTAAAGTAAAAGTTAAATTGTCCTTGTGTTTAATTCAAAACCACGCCATGAAACCATGTGGGGGAGCGGAGATTTAGCTCCATACAATCTTAACCTCAGGACTAGATGGAAGTCAATGGTATCCTTCATGGTCTAGCCGCTTTACTTCTGCGAAAGGGTCCTCGGTACGTAATTATTAGTCGGCTGGGTGGACCCCAGAGCAACTCTGGACGGTTTTGAGAAGAAAAAAAAAAACTTCGGTGTTTCAAGCTACGACTGAACCGCAAATTGTACGTAAAACGTCACGCCGGCAAGTTGAATGTTGGCGATCTTTTTTGCGGGTGTTAAAATGTTTTAGCTGTTTGAGTGAGGGAAGGGCGAAAGAAAGAAAGAAAGAAAGAAAGAAAGAGGTTGACTGTATTGGAGTTTGTATTTTTTCAGAAATTGTTTTCGGCCTATGTGAACCCTCCTCTGCCTCCTTCTTCCGTTTTCGGTAGTTTTCTTGCTTTTGTGCTTTAGTTAGTCTCGGCATCGTGAACCTGTAAAAAACAGCGCCGAGGTGACCCACCTATGTGTACCGAAATGTAAGACGTTAGATGGTGAGAGTGTGAAAATCGTAGGTGATTTTGACATGGCCGCTATTTTGGCAGATTTCAAGATTTTTCGATGATTCTTTTTTTTCAGCGTGTAGGCATATTCCTTACCTTTCAAACTATGTATCGTTCACTGCTGTAGTCGAAGTTGGCGCGGAGCACTGTGAAGAAACGTAGGTAACGCGAAAGTCTGACACCGCGAGCACCGAGGTGACCCACCTATGTGTACCGAAATGTAAGAAGTTTTACGTCAAATATCTCTTGTTTCTGAAGAGAATGGAAACCAAATTTTCCGGTCGTTCAGCCCACAGCCTAGTCACTATACTGGCTGAGCTACACCGGTTCTTGTTTGATCCTGAACCGCAAAAACACAGCAACCTTGCGCGAACAGCGCGTGTTCGCGTTTGTGCATGTCATTACGGTAGATACGTCACCACGAAATAATCGTCCCCTCAACAAGCCCTACGGATCGTCTCAACGGTTCAGAATTGCTTAAGTCGAAGCAGGTTATAATCGACGAAAGCTGAAGAATAAAACGAAACAGACTATGGCTACCATTTGTACCATTATCACGGAATTCGGACTGTCGAGTTGAGAAGGCACTTTGCCGTGACGGCGGTAATAGCTGTTTGCATTAACCTTGCCAGTAAGTACCATCCTGCCGCTCGTACAGCGACAAAGGCTTCGATTCCTCTAAGGTTAGATCTACTGTTTGTCAACAACTTGACTTCCTCAGAATGCTATCAGCTTTTAGCAAGGCAGCAGCACTTCAAGATAACAACAGTCATAGCTTAACAAGAAATAGCTCAGCACTTTTACAGTCAACACATTTGCGATACGTAGAGAATTGGCGCAGTGTTGCCAACTATTCGCGGGAAAAGTCGCTAAAAATATGACAGTCCGCATTTTTCCACAAACCGTTGCTGAATTTAAAATTACATTGTCTACAAGCTACTTTTCCGTCCTATCACAAATAGGTTGGGGGTTCTTGATAGGGGTCATAATTACACAAATCGCACTCTTCTTTCCTCGTATCTAGCACCACTACACTGCATAAACTTGTATTTTTGTTTAGCAAACAGGATTTAATTTCTCAGTTGATAACAAGCCCACAGTCAAATTAATGCCTACGTCTAACCAGATAAAACACGACATAAAGTAATATTAACTCACACTCTGGCACTGAGATATCTAAGTTTATCCCTAGTTTGACTCTAAAAACACCAGCAAAGTCGCTAATTGGAAATGTGACTTTTTGTCGCTAAGCGAAGATTCAAATCCGCTAGATTTAGGGAAGTATTCCTCAAATTGGCGTCCTCTTATCGTTGTCATATTTTAAGTTTATTACGTAAGAAAGGTGAAAAAACTTCTCCGTTTTACGTCGTACACTACAGACCCCTGCTGGTCATGCACTATGACGTCATCACACTTAAATAATATAACGGGTACTTTCAGGTTTAACTCTCAAAAATAAAGTTATAGGTCCTAACATAAACAAAATAGGAAATAACGATTAAGAACATAAAAACGCGTCACAATAGGGTAGCGGGACTGCTGGCTACATAACGAGAGACCGCAGCGCCACGTATATTATTCTGTAAACGCGTGTATTCCTAACACAACTAAAAACTACCAAAACGTTTTCATTACGGCCCAATATAAAAAAAAATATTACCATAACATACCTACCTATTAAACAATCGGAATCGCTCAGTTAATTTGGTAGAAGTGGGAGAAAGTGGTCGAGTGTCATGTCAGAATGTGAAAGTTCAATATTTTATTGATGAAAAGATGTACACAATGCCATATTGCGTAATGAGTGGCATGTGGGTCCACCTGTTGCATAAAAATCAAAACTGATAATAAAGTGATGTGTACATGACAACGTTTTCATTGCCATTTTTTTAACTGCATATCTGATTTATTTAAAACAGACTTCAACTTTGTACCTGTCATCGAAAATAGTGTACCTACTGGAAGAGATCTTGTGTTACAGTTTTATAAGACACTGGCGAGGGTGTAGCACACTTTAAATATTTTAACTCATGGACTTTGTCACTCGTCTTGCGTTCAAAATTTAAATAATCCCTAAGACAATAAGTTTCGGGGAAAGGACTGGTCTCCGTTCTCAGGCTAAAAATGGAGTCACAACCTACTCAGTTAGGCACGATAGGCAAAGTTATTCTCACGCTCTAGGTCCAGAGTTCGGGACTGATTAACTCTGAAGATAAAGGCACTAAGATACTCCGAAACGTCGGGAAATGTTTATCCAAAGACACAGCGTAACATATCAGAAGACACGAACCTCCTTAAACAAATTTTAGAGTCACA
Organism: Reticulitermes speratus; assembly: GCA_021186555.1. NCBI lineage: Eukaryota > Metazoa > Arthropoda > Insecta > Blattodea > Rhinotermitidae > Reticulitermes > Reticulitermes speratus. The sequence goes on from JAJKFL010000001.1 coordinate 47,830,463, forward strand.
GCAATTTTCGAAAAATGGAGATAACATCGGTCACAGAAGTAGAGCAGGGGTGCACAACTTTTACAAAATTTAGGCGCCAAATGTTGAAAAGAAGTTCCATACTGAGGCCCCACAAATATTACAAGGCATCGTCGAAAATTTAGTCGCCCGGTATTTGTTCACCCTTCAAGTAGAATATATTTTATAAGAGAGTTAATGCTATTTATTATCATGCTTAACGTTATGTGTCGGGGCCTTCAGAATAATAAGTTAAAAGATCGTACGTGGAAGATCTGCAGCTTTCCAATCTTGCATGTTTGAGCGATTTCAGGCCCCTACTACTAAGAGTTCTACTATATAATATAATTGATATTAAGTTACCTTCATTTGCCTTTATTCTCAGTATCACAATTTATATGATATTTCTTTACCCGGGAGATGATTCAGTTAACCAGTAACAAATTAGTGAAGACAATTTCAGTCAACACAACTACCTTTATTATAAAAACAATATTTGCCTGTTTTTTAAAACGCCACATCTTTCGACCCTTAAGGGTCATCATCAGGATCGAATATACAAAAAGGACGACAGTCTAAAGATTAAAAAAAAAACGAAAAATATACCTATATCTTCACGTGCTAAGGTAACTAGCTAGCTCAAGCGTAGCTGACTCTTCATTAGGTACTTAACGTAGCACACTCTTACACACGCTGAAAGTTCCAAGTGGACAATCCACCCATAAAGCGTATTGACCTTCCACGGTCCGACCCCAAGAGTAACCTCACGTCACATGGCCACCCACCGTGAGGGCTGCAACACTGTGTCTCCCAAACAATAGGCAATAATTATCACCGTGTACTCTAGTAGTTGTGATACATTGCTGAATCATTATTACCATCGAGGGCTCAGAAAGTCTCAACGTTTTTATTTTTATATAATATGAATGTAATACAGTCAAGGCCATATCAATGCGCATGCTTCTGAGAGCTGTCGGAACAGTCAAGCACTTGAAACTCCATTACGAAGTCGAGATGTTAAACTGATCACTTGGTCTTTGCACTCTCCTACATTTATGTTCATCGGCAAAGAGGTATGCGTGTAACGGACTGAGAAACATTCACATTTCTGTCTTACTTCCTTCTTCAGAAAAGACGCATTGTCATCTGAGACTTGTATTTTTCCTCCTTGATTCTCATTTCCTTTCTTAAAATTACTTTGCGAAAAGAATGTAAAATGAACGCATAAAGCGAAGGTCCAATCTGTTCACATGTTTGTTTTGTTACATACAATTGTAATTATGGTTTGGTCGCAGCAACAAATTTGTAAACAAAGCAGGCAATGTAGGTATCAATGTAATACTGAGGAGCTTTCGAGTAACCATTGTTGCCGTGGAAAAACAATAAGCATTACATATTCTGAGTGTGTGTTTGTATTCCTGCCGTAGTTACCCGGCATGCAAAGCGCATGCGCCGTATTATATTGTCATCTGTGTCGTGTCAGGCTGTATCATATTTTTCCACATTATCTCATAAACGGCACGATTTTCGGGGAAAAAATATATTGAACATAAAATGTGTGTTTTGATTTTCTATACAACTTTTGTCTGAAATATTTCTCATTCTAAAAAAAATCGAGCGAGATAATATCATAATTGTACACAGTTATTCATGTAAAGTACCCGTTATTCTTGTCAGATTTCAATCAAACTTGATTTTGGAATCTGCGCTCTTCTGGAATATGTATTACGCAGCGTAGAGTGGTAATTCTGAACCGACATTTCGGGACAACCTATCGGACCCAACTTCAATTGTCAAGAAGGCACGTGAAGATGGGACGGATAGGTTGTCCCGAAACGTCGGTTCAGAATGACCACTCAACGCTGCGTAATATCCCAGAAGAGCGCAAATATCATCTACATCGAGGTGTAAACCTGAAATCACGCAAAAGTAACTTTTCACGATAGATTTTCGAAAAATCATCAAATATCAAATTTCACGAAAATCCGTCTAGTGGTATCCGAGTTGTTCCACGCGGACATCCAGTCAGCCAGCGAGCCAGCCAGACGGACAGACATGACGAAGCTAACATCGCTTTTCTCAATTTTGCGAACGCCCCTAAAAAGAACACGCGTTGTCAAGGCGCGACTGAAATTAAAATAACGGAGACTTTTAAAAACTGTCTCACTTCGTCGCTGTGCTGCACGACAACTTTGTGAAAGGATATACAAATAAGATCAAAGAACGAATGTATAATGTGTAAATTCTTCTGATTACAGCTGATGTTATCCCGGTTGAGAGCTAATGTACCTGGTGTTTTCAGGTCTCTGAGGGAACAAAAGGCCATGAAAACCTACTTTTCTTTTTTATTTCTCTATTAAAGATGATACATCTTTCTACTTCAAAGAAATAAAGGGATGCTTTGGAACTTTGAGTGCCATAAAAAGAATAAAACGAGAACCTAATAAAACATAGCTTGAATAAGACCTTAACTGTGTGTAAAAGGCGCACAATGCAACACCTTACACTAAGAAACTAAGTCCATTTGTGATTCTGGTAGGTTCAACACGTTATCTCAAAGAAGGATCTATAGAATTGTTGTGTCTTTAGTTTCTTTAACGATTGATCAACTCTCACCAACAAACGCACCAAAACAAGTTTTGTCATTGATTTCTTTATTAAAAGATTTTCCCAATACGTATTTCGGCACTTTTACATTGCCATCGTCAGGGGGATCGTTGAGTTTTGTACATAGACCAATGTTCTTGAGTTACATTAGAACAGTTGAGTCAATATTCGTTATTACCACTTTGTATAAAATTGCATAAAATTGTATAATAGTGGTATAGTTAAATTGCTAAAATTAATAGTAAAATAGTGTGGTATATTATATTAAACAACATACTGTGATATAATTCATAAATTATTGGTACCGCGGTCCGGTGTGCTGTTTTGTGCCGGTTATCTGTGTGTATTGCTGTATGGTAGAACCTCCTTCTTTCGTGTCTGCGTGGCCACGCAATTTTATACAATTTTATACAAAGTGGTAATAACGAATATTGACGCAACTGTTCTGATGTAACAAAGAACATTGGTCTATGTACAAACCTAAACGATCCTCCTGACGAAGGCAATGTAGAAGTGCCGAAATGCATATTGGGGAAATCTTTTAATAAAGAAATCAGTGACAAACTTGTTTTGGTGCGTTTGTTGGTGTGAGTTGATCAATCGTACAAAAATGCACGGTGAATATAACGTGAAATTTCTTTAACGATGTTCTGTCATTCACAATGTTATGCAACGTTACATGAAATGACAGAATGTTGATGAATGATGAAACGGAAACCGGATGGGGAAAGAACATTTGGCTCAGTCGGCAAACGTCAGGGATTTGATCAGGGATCCGTCCGAGAACGGAACGGCGTCTGTGTACAATAGAGATCAGCCGTGATGCTGATCAACAGACCCCCTAGCTAACTGAAAGTTAACTATTTCAGAAACTGACTGAGATTTTGAATTTCATTAATAATATTCTTTTAATTCACTAAACTGACACTAAAGCAACTAACTGCTGTTATTGCCATGGCTGATGTAGCCTTCTTCAGTGAATCTGATTATTTGCATACCAATATAATTTTATTGGGGCCATTTAAATGCAAGTTTTCATTTAACATATTTACCGTTTGTAATACTCCTGGATAACAGAAATCCAGTTTGTAGCATTCACTTGCAATTTCTATCCACTAAAATTTTGCGTGGTTTCTTATACCTTAATGGTGTGTTATACGAGCATATGTGTATGTCTTTTCCTACACAGCTCTTTGTTTCTGTCTGCCGCTCATAACCGGCGTTACAGTGTTCGTTGATTGTTCATTATGCAGCGCTACGATCATAAATAAACGTGGTAAGTGGAGAGTCCTCTCATACACAACGCGCCTGCTATATGATCGAGTGATTGACTCATACACGGGTGGTCATTCTTGTTATATAGTTAACGCCAGATCTTAGTAATTCCCGTAAACAACCTGTCGCTGTGAAAGAGTCACGGGGTACCTATGCATCGGTCGGCATTACAGCGCCGTATTTTGCCGACAGAACCTATCAAGCTCCCTCGCAAGAAATATTCAAGTTCATGGCAGAAATAATCAGTGAAAAACGTCTCGGACTATAATAGCCTATATACAGATACATTCAGATAACTTGACACCTGAGCTCCCTAACACTGCACACAGCTGTAGTCGGCACGGTCCGGCCGCTGCTTGGCTCACGTCGGCACGGCCACGCAATGTTATACCTGTTCCAAAAACATATACTCGGTTGGGAGTAGGAGTACATTGTCTATCTTCATCGCAACGCACGATTAGCCTGCTAAAAATGTCTCTGTCTCTGCTACGAATTACTTTGTTAGACATTTTTGACACTCCAATTCGCTCCATTGCTTAAACGACACTGCAGTCCTGCTGCTTATCAGACAATGTTTTTGAAACGGAGAGAAAGAGGTTGGAGCTGCGTGCGCTGTGCTTCCCCACTGACCACCTTGCCTCTTCAACCCCGCGCTTACAGGGATCAAGTTATCTGACGAGGATAGTATGTAGGGATCACATAAATCGTTGTCTGTGGATATCAAAGCTAACTACGCCGTGGATTAGCGCGTGAATATTATGACCCGCGTCATATGGCGGAGAAGCTTCTAGTACATTCATAAGATTGCCATAATAATGAAGCAATCTTATTATTTCTGTATGTTACATTTTAACAAAAATCCAGTTACAATAACTAGAGTTCTCATTATTACGTGTAAAATAAATTATTCTTCCGCGTGTGAATGTTTCTAGAAAACCTTTTAGATACATATAGGACTCTTTGGACACTAAACCGGCCGAATGGAATGTATATTCTAAACAACGATATCAGAAACCGAATATAATATCGAAGCTGCAAGAGTGATTCCAATACATCATCCTGCATTTCGAGCGGCTCAAAACCCTACATGCCTTAAACCGTATGGCAACTGTGATGTGAATTATCACTAAAAGATGACTTAAATTTCAGAACTGGCAAGGCTAGTTCAGCCACTCCACTAACTAGGCTACGTACGGGATGCACGCCTGAGTAAATGTGGTTCGGTTGCCGGAAGGGAGGAAGATATTATTCCCTTCTCCAAAGCGTCCAGACCGACTCTGAAGCCCTCACAGCGTCCCATTCAGTGGGCATTATTAGCTCGTCTCAGGATAAAAATGTGGCCAGAGCGTGAGGCTGATCACTCAACTGCCGAGGTTAAGAAAGCGTAGAGCTATACCTCCACCCTCCTACGTGCATTTTTTGGCGCGTGCTTAGTTACGCACACGAATAGCTTTACCTGTCTTTATCTCAATCTTGGTACACGCTGTTGCATTAGTTCCGTAGAAACAAGAAGGCTGTTTTCTCGCTTGAAACCATAAACTATGATTTAATATCTTCAGGATCCTTTCCTTAATTAAGTCTTACTGGTGCGGCCATAACACGGGCAGGTGTTTGACGTGAGAGGGTAGAAGGGCTAGGTGAAGCATGAGGGCGAACATGAAAGTGGGACAATGGCTGCGTGCCTGGGAAAAGGCAGCCGTAAATGGAACACAGTTATGTCCGAAACATCAAAACACTAAAAACTACACCTACGATTAATTGCAGGTGTGAAAGAAAATTACGAAGCACTTTAAAGTAAAATATGTTGTTGAGAATAATATTCCATTTATTATGATAGATGTGATTGTAAGTAGATGCAAGTTATGTTTAGAGCTGTCCAATAAATCTTCGAATACAAGTACTGATTGCCAAATAGGTATAATTAATTCCACCAGTTACATTCACGTGTGTACAGGATGGAAATAAAGCGTTAAAACAACCATTATGGTACAGTAACTGGTACCAGAGGTGAGCCTGCTGACCCTTGCAAGTAAGTGGTCAAATTGTGGCAGAATTTTAGGCCGCTCGACAACTGCGCCATGGTTTCAAAATTTTAACAGTCAACTATTATAGTACGGGCCTTGTGATCGTCTAATTGCCCAAGGAACCCTACACATTATTTTAAATAAATATTTTGAAAGTTCTCAAGTCCAAGCCCAGGATCGGAGAGAAATGTTAAGAAGAGGAGGAAGAAATAGAGGATTATTGATGCTTTATGTAACGACCTGGTCAGTACCGTAGAACTGTACAGTGTAGAACAGCACGATGTTTAGTGAATTAAGTGAAATTGTGTGGAAGGAAGTGGTGGCTTACTAATTCAGGCACTATCACGGCTTCGCCTGGAAGAAGTGTTAAAAACAGCTACAAATCGTAGACAGATTAGGAGGCATCTGGACTGAGACTTGAACTCAGCACGTCCAGAACACACAGTAGAAGCCGCTACTTACTCACTGCAACATCTGGCATGAAGTAGCTACGTAGGTGCAAACTGTATAAATGATCCAGCTATATAATTAGGCCTAAAATATTTTCATATCAAATCTGTCATCATACGTACTTTGAAACCCATCAGAAAATTTGAAACGTTTACTCTTGCAATAAGAAAGAATATTTACACTTCATACTGAAACTCAAGAATGCAGCTATAGATTTAATCTAGTATTCAACAAGAAGAAAGGAAAAATAGCTTTCTTGTGATGATGTTAAAAAGATGCGTTTCGTGTAGACATGACGTCTGTCTACACGTATTATGTACTATGTACAAGCAGTGCAAACTTATCGAAGCGGACAAGACATCAGCGGGAGAGATTACATGTAGACAACACTGTCTTATTTTCGACTACCATTTACCCTGTCGCAGGTTTAGTAGGCCTACATGTCGTGTCGAATGATAAGATGATTAATGAATAAACAGTAAGGATGTGGAAGGAAGCGCTACTACACCGAGATTAGTAAAATGATACTGAGTAAAAGGACGACAATCCTCCACCAGGACAGTGTCCTGACCGTGATCTGAACGGAGAACCTTCCTAAAACAAGCCAGCAGCTTTACTGCCTCTGTCGTCTTACTCGGTACGATCCCAGTGGCCGCGCGGTCTAAGGCGTGGGTCTGTGGCCGCTCGCTTGCTAGAATTGTGGGTTCGAATCCATCCGGAGGCATGGATGTCTGTCTCTTGTTGTTGTGCGTTGTCAGGAAGAGCGACGGGTCGATCACTCGTCCAGAGGAGTCCTACCGAGTGGGGTGTAACTGAGTGTGATCGTGAAGCCTCGACAATGAGGAGGCCCTGGCCCACTAGGGGCTGTTGCGCCATGGGGAAAAAAAATCTTACTCGGTATACGAGCATAACGCTGCCGATGACCCGTGCTTATTGAAGGTTGTGTCGAAATCAGTTCCGATGTGCAAAGGTTGTGTAAGACGTCAACAAATGCACCTTATCAAGATCACTTATTTACTTAACAACCCAAACTCAAATATGGAAGAACACCTATAATAAAAATACCGTTTATCGCGTTATATTAAATTCTGAGAAGGAATACGCAAGTCGCAAAACTTACTTAGACCCTTACCTCAGAAAGAATTAAAGTAAATGAAACACTTGGTGCTACGCAACAAAAAGTTGCCTTATATGACATTCTACAAAATTATTATTTAAGGATTCAAAAGATACGTAGGTCTAATAACACTTTAATTAGGCCCCTAAGCAAAGTGGACATTGATGTAAATTTTAAGTAACTGAAAATTACATGAGACAATAAATACATAAGAAGAGAACTGTATACAAAGTTTCACCAAAATCTATTCTAGCATTCAAATGTTGTATCATACATAAAACTTTAATTAGGTTCTTAAGCATGCTGGACTTTCAAATGAATTAAAATTAATTAAACTTCTACATGGTAATACTTTGCGTTCGCAGGGTAAGTTCCATTTACACAGTATCAAAAATGCTTCGAAAAACTCAAACGATTTACGTACAATTTCATTTACGTCCTTCAGTAAAGTGTATCTTAAAATTAATTAAACCGACAATGGCCCTTGGAATCCAAGGTGTAAAATTTTTAAATTTTTAATATATATGTGTGTCAGAAAAATGCGTTAATTTGCATTTAATATAAAACTTCCATTCCTACATGACAGAAAACACAGCCCCTGCCCATTAGAAAGACCGATCGTTTGACGATTTTTAGGATAACAATAGGTAGAAATCATAAGGTACACATAGGTATATATGTATTGCGTGGCAAAATGCACAACTTATTAATGTTACAGCACGTGGCACGTACAGTTACCACTGAGTTTTAAAAGGTTAAAGTCTGTCCGACTAAGCAGATACGCCACTAAGTTATATCCCTAAGCAAAACATTCAATAAAAAGCTCCAAACTGACTCTAAATCGTAAGACATCGACAAAATTTAGTGTGGATCTACCACAACGAGTTCTTTCTAAGTTTGTGAAGTAGTTTGATGTCAATATGGTATATGCAAAAGCACCTAATTCTGTTTCCGAAATGCACTCCATGACCCCCAGGTTCTTTTCAACGTCACTCGTATTACCCAAGCTGATATACGTACATTATAAAATACGAGTATGAATACTACTAAGACCTAAAACATTCATTTGTATATTTATACAATAAAACGAATATTTAATGTAGTACGTGAATTCTGACAGCACAGTGGCTAGGCTACGGGCTACACAACATGGACTCTATTTCTGGGAGAGACAAAGATTGTTTGCTATCGCCACAGCGTCCAAACCCGGCTCTGAAGTTCACCAACCTGGGGCTTTTCCTCGGCTGTAAAGCGGCCAGTGAGTGAAGCTAATCACTCACTACATCTAGTGCCGAGGTAAAAAAACGCATGAATTTGTACCTGCACTCCACTACACGTCTTGACAGAGTAGTGGCCATGAACAATTTTACGTTTGTGTGTGGTGTACTGCTTGGGACATTCGATTAGCTTTGTTGCAGTAAATTCTTATGCGCAGAAGGTTTTTATTTTGTTCTCATGGCGTAACAACCCTTAGTGGGCCAGGGCCTCCTTATTATCGAGGCTTCACGATCACACGTAGACACACCACACTCGGTAGGACTCCTCTGGACGATTGATCGGCCCGTCACAGACCTCTACCTGACAACACACAACACTCACAAGAGACAGACATCCATGTCCCCGGCGAGATTCGAACCCACAATCCCAGGAAGTGAGCGGCGGCAGACCCACGCCTTAGAACGCGTGGCCACTGGAATCAGCGCGCAGAAGGCTTACATGACCATAAATCAAAAGAGATATGCATAACAGAATATATATTCACTTTAACGAGTGCATTTGCATTTGTTGATATGCTACTGTGTTAATATGTTTATACTCGTATGTTACTGTCCAGAGCCCAATCAATTGGTATACTAATGACATACAGACAGTAGGAATACAAGGGTGGATTAGTGGACAGACAAGAACGCCGAAGCATAAAGCCACTCACGAAGCGCCTTCTCACACATCACAAGATACTTCAATATTTTGCTAATACGAGCAGAAAATTATTTTAACACTGGCCGAGAGAAAATTCCGCCTCTTATGACAACACTTCATACCGACCTACTAAGGTACAGACGTGTTGCATATCTGGGTTGTTCAGTATACAAACATGTATCGCAGTCATTTTAGAAACTGACTGTCAAGTTACATGTAAAGTAGTCCCTGTGTACGCCATGAAGGCATAGGAGAAAACAGACGTATAGCTCCACTCATTCTTCATCTCGGGACGAAGTAGATGTGATTGGTAAACTTCACGTTCGGGTGGCTTTGTTCCCGAGGAATGAGTCTCGGAGTGTATTGAATAAAAGCCTGGATGGACATCAGATTCCGTTTGGACGCTTTGGTGAAAAGTATCCTGCTGCTGTCACGAACTGACTCAGATTCCTCAGTGACTGGCTCGATATCAGTTCATTTAAAGACGACATATGGAATGGAATGTTAAGACGTTTATACGGCGGACGAATTGAAAGGAAAGTGTATTTAAGTTAGATATCACACTTGTCTAGCGGGAATGAGAAATACCACGATTCATTCAGGATAGTCGGCCTTCGAACAATGGCTCGAACTCCTAGTCTCTCCACCACAAAGTGGTAACGAGTACACTCCGATGTCTGACATCCATCATGGTCCCACAGTGCGTCTTTGAGATATTAATTAAAGTCAATAAATTGGAGTCTTTAGAATAACAGAGGTACTGTATAAACTGCCATGGTTACTGAGTACCGACTGAAAGAAGACGATGATTGGGTGTTGTAAAGATTAAACTTAGTAAGAAAACCTACATGCCTATTTGAAGACGGCTTGTTCCTTTGTGTTAATAGTCTTCCTGAAGATGGCTATCGATAGCCGAAACATGTAGGAGAATACACTACACAATAATAAACATTGTATAGTGCTACTGTTCCATGATAAGTCGGTCCCTGTCACCACGGCATGGCGCGTCCTCGGGTTGCGGATATGGAGGGTAGCTGCGAATACATTGAATAAGCAGTCGCGGACAGCCGACAAGGGGTGGCCCTCCAGCTTGGGAATTGGGCGAGGTGCTAACCGTAAAAAAATTACCATGTTAGAACCACTATACAAAGCCTCGGACCTGGAGATACGGACAGGTGGCGGTCTCTTGTGAGTGCGGTAATGAACCTTCGGGTTCCACAAAACGCGGGGAATTTCTTGACTAGCTGACGATCTGTTAGCTTCTCAAGAAGGACTCTGGTCCATGGAGTTAGTTAGTGCTACAGTTGTGTACTTAGTTGACATAAAATATAAGTCGATATAGTTTTGTTTCAGCTCCGTACACAGTAGGGATGATACTGGACAGACAAGAACCATAACCAAATGTGTCGGATACCTTCCTACGTGCAGACACTGGCCGTGCCTTGGCTCAGGCGGTTAGTCGCCGGCCTCTCACCGCGGAGACTCGGGTTCGATCCCGGGTCAGTCCATGTGGGATTTGTGGTGGACAAAGTGTCACTGGGACAGGGTTTCCCCGAGTATTTTGGTTTTCCCATATCAATTTCATTCCACCGGTGCTCCATTACTTGGATAAATAAAAAAAAACTGATCATCTTTCATCTTCATCACAAGGTTGCACAAGTAGCCTTAAGGCTGGGGTGCGTCCGTAGCATCTGCTGCGGGGCCCTTCTAAAAAAAAAGTGCAGACATTTAGTGTCCAGTTTCACCGATAAATATTCATGGTTTCGGAAATATTGTAGCCTATGTGTACTGAATAAATGGACATATAACATCCTCCCTACTACGCTGTCAGTTCATACACTTCTTACAAAGAACGCATAAACATCTATTGTATCTTGACTGAGTTTTGAGGCGCACACATGAAATAATATCGTACATTATGTAGTCGATGCTGCACGATTCAGATAAAAATTGTATAAATGCTAAAAGTAAGAAAAAGGCGAGTTTCTCTTCAAGGCCAGATTACTATCCCAGTTAGACCTACATCTTACATTTAGGAGTTTCCTTCACCGCGCATCGTTCGCACAGGAATTTACCAACCAACCGGTTCATCCTACAGCGTTGCGGCGCCTTCGGCTGATCACACTGCCAGTTCTTTTGGTTAAAATTAAAATTCTCTTGGATCTGCGGGTTTCCTTTTACCACTGCATTCTCGCAATATGCAGTGGCGAACGGGAAGTTTCAGAAATTATATTCCCTGTAGGCTTATATGGCCTACTCTGTACACAATCAAGACGAAATTTATGAACTGAAAACTCCAGTGTTATTAACTGGAGACTTATCACTTAAAATGTGTTATGGGTTTCTTGTACGATCAATGACGACGAAACACATCTTGATATCTGTACAGCTTTTATAACTCAGTATAATTTTTATGGACATTTACAGTACAAATTATATACACACTACTGAAGGCACTCTGAAAACTACAAATTTTAACGCCTTTAATTGTGTATGATCTCATTTTAATTGCACTTGTTGCTGCTGCTGTTCTTGTATTCGTTCTGCAGCTGGCATAGCATAGTCGGTATAGTGACCAGGCTACGGACTGGAAGACCGAGGAATCGCGTTTCGATACCTGGCACAGACAACAGAACCTTCTTTCTCGAAACCTTCAGACAGGCTCTGGGAACAACTCATCCTATTAAATGGGCACTGGGGCACCAAAACAGAGGCATTTATCATAACATAAGACGAGCTTTTCTATTCCTTGTTGACATTAGTCTGTGTCCTGTTTTATCAGCCATCGTGTCACAACTCTTTCCACTTCGCAATCATCTTTAAATTCGTGGTTGCCAGAATTTTCCTTCAGCGCTGGAAACAGATTATAATCGCTCGGCGCTGGATCAGGGATGTAAGCCGGATTTTGAAGAAATTTTAGTTATACGCCATGGAAACATTTTCTGACCTATCCTCGTAGGTTCAAACCGGCAGACTAACATTAATTTGCAGGTACCATAAGAATAGGTTCTGGTAAAAAATTATTATGACTCCTCTTCTAAGAAACTATCACTTTATATGGTGACTAATAAACGTGCAGTCTAGTGGTTCAGGTCCATTCATAATATTCACTAGTAAAGATCGAGTCGACTACAGTATATTTGCCAAATACAACAGACAAAGTTACATGTCGCCACAAAATTTGTATTTATCAATATCGAAAACTATTCATATAAAATGACGAGGAATACTTACGATCGAAGTAATTACATGAAAATTTCCTATACCACTTCTGACTGTTCATATATTACCGCCAATATCATGTGAGTTATGTATAGTGTTCGGATGATCACTACGATTTTCTAAGTAACTAACTAACAAACTAATTAAACTAACTACCGACTACCAACCTACCTTCTTCTTCTTCTTCTTTCTATGGCTCGACAGCCCTATATGGGCCTGGGCCTCCTCGTTTCATCGAGGTTTCACGATCACACACTTTTTAGACACACCACAGTCGGTAGGACTCCTCTGGACGAGGGACCAGCTCGTCGCAGAGACCTCTACCTGACAACACACAACACTCACAACAGACAGACATCCATGCCACCGGTGGGATTCGAACCCGCGATCCTAGTAAGCGAGCGGCCGAAGACCAACGCCTTAGACCGCACGGCCACTGGGATCGGCTACCAACCTACCTACCTAACTGAATTAACTAACTAACTCCAAAAACAGAGTCCTTCCTGAGAAGCTAACAGGTCCTCACCTAATGAAGAAATTCCCCGTATTTTATGGAACCCGAAGGTTCATTACCGCATTCACAAGAGGCCGCCAATTGTCCCTATCCTGAGCCATATCAATCCAGTCCATCCTCCCCATCCCACTTCTTGAAGATTCATTTTACTATTATTCTCCCATCTACGCCTAGGACTTCCGAGTGGTCTCTTTCCATCAGGTCTTCTCACCAAAACCCTGTGTGCACTTCTCCCCTCCCCCATACGTGCTACATGCTATATTCGACCTACTATTTTACTTTAAAATCCACTAATTAACTGGATCAGACACAAAGAACGAAAAACCACGGAGGAAAAATATAGCGTACCCTACCTGCTCAGCGTTAATCAAAATTAAGAAACAAATTAATGCAACTGTACCCTAACGATGCTTGTTTTAATGCTGAAGAAATTCCCTTTCAAACACGAAGTATTGGCAAATTTTAATATTTTAATATGATATACATTTATTATATTTTGACAGTTTAATATACAATATACAATCTTGGATTGATATGGCTCAGGATAGGGACAGGTGGCGGGCTCTTGCGAGTGCGGTAATGAACCTTCGGGTTCCATAAAACGCGGGGAATTTCTTGACTAGCTGACGACCTGTTAGCTTCTCAAGAAGGACTCTGTTCCATGGAGTTAGTTAGTTAGTTAGTTAATATACAATCTTGACCTTTATCTGGTTTCGGCTTATACAACTCCAGTTTTTGTAAAGTTGAAATCTCAGCTACCTGAAAAAGGATCATTTTGTCGACTGTACTTAATTCTCCGTTTATGTATTTTAATTGTCTGATGATGGCTTTTTACTGACACCGAAACGTGTAGCAGTCAATAAAACGTGTATAAATTGAGTTGTGGTTGACCGTCTGTACTTCTCTTTTACTGTAAATAATTCATAATTTTTAAAATCTCATAATATAGAAAGTTTCAGAAACTTATATTAAGTGGCGCTTATTTCGTTTCCTTTGCACAGTTTAAAATGACAGCCAAGTAGTTAATATTGATGGCGGGATTGCAATGTTCACATGTGACATCATCATCAGCATCACGGCCTGGGCCATGAGACGTTTCCGTGCTGCACTGCCGACCCCCGTGTTGGAATGGCTTCTTCACAAACAAGCAAGTAACACTAGGAATATGAATTTCATTTCTCAAACGTTCCGTCCTTAGATAGCCAACTTTCACTCGGGTGGCTCTTATAATGTCACTGTGAACTTCTAAAGACATCAAGCAATGCTGTTGACGGGCCAAAAGGAGTTGGCTATTCCTTGTGTAGAATGTTCCTGTCTCACAAAAAAGTTCGCTATTTTTTTGCTAACATGTATTGGTGCTGGGCCTCCCTTCACTGAAAACAGTATTCTAGTGTAAATGCGGCATCACTGAAGCGAAACACAAACCTCCCCCCCCCCCCCAAAAAAAAGAACACGGATGCCAGAGACTGAAAGATCATATTTCCGGCGCCTTGACTGTTACATTTACTTTGACACGACAGTGACAAGGAAACGCTCCGCTTGTCCGACCACATAATGTAACCGCAGCTTGCTGGTGCCTGCAAAACAGACGGACAGACAGATTTCTAAGTCATGGAAGGAGCCACGCTGTATCCATGTACCAGCAACGAGGATATAATTATTTATTCATGTGATTTGCATACTGACATAGTGAATTTTGAATGAGGTGGATGCGAGCAGCGCCTCTCGTGGTCTTCCTCTTAAATAAACAGTTACAGATAACAACAGAAACATGACGACCTCCTAACAATGTTACGTACATCTGGATACCACACCATGCAGCTCAGTATACAGTTTTTTTAATTTTTTATTTAATATATGCGGGTAGGCGTATGATGAAAAATGTTTTATCAGGGACACACGGATATTTTCTCTCTCTCCTTCCATCATAAACACTAAACGAATGGCCAAACTGGACAAAGTATTGCGTAAGCTACGTAAGGTTCAGTGACATCGCAGAATGAAGTAGGCATTGATACGTAATGAAACTTGTTTAGCCGATCTCATCTAGTTACTACAATGTTTCTAAGGCGTCGAACAATTTAATATTGTGTTTCGAGCCGGGAATGGACAGACAGACACTAAAAAATCTTGTTAATACAATCTTTAAGACAAAGAAGCTGTATTTTTTGTCATGTGCATGGCGAAAACCAGATACGTATTTAAAATGTTGGTAGGGAAACAGCAAGGCAGAAGAAAACTCAGCAATCCTATGCATGGATGAAAGAATAATATAACTGTCTGTATTTGTTGCACGTACATGTCCTGCTACACAGTAATAATATGACTGTCTGTATTTGTTGCACGTACATGTCCTGCTACACAGTAATAATATAACTGCCTGTATTTGTTGCACGTACATGTCCTGCTACACAGTAATAATATAACTGTCTGTATTTGTTGCACGTACATGTCCTGCTACACAGTAATAATATGACTGTCTGTATTTGTTGCACGTACATGTCCTGCTACACAGTAATAATATAACTGTCTGTATTTGTTGCACGTACATGTCCTGCTACAGAGTAATAATATAACTGTCTGTATTTGTTGCACGTACATGTCCTGCTACACAGTAATAATATAACTGTCTGTATTTGTTGCACGTACATGTCCTGCTACACAGTAATAATATGACTGTCTGTATTTGTTGCACGTACATGTCCTGCTACACAGTAATGATATAACTGTCTGTATTTGTTGCACGTACATGTCCTGCTACACAGTAATAATATAACTGTCTGTATTTGTTGCACGTACATGTCCTGCTAAACAGTAATAATATAACTGTCTGTATTTGTTGCACGTACATGTCCTGCTACACAGTAATAATATAACTGTCTGTATTTGTTGCACGTACATGTCCTGCTACACAGTAATAATATAACTGTCTGTATTTGTTGCACGTACATGTCCTGCTATACAGTAATAATATAACTGTCTGTATTTGTTGCACGTACATGTCCTGCTACACAGTAATAATATAACTGTCTGTATTTGTTGCACGTACATGTCCTGCTACACAGTAATAATATAACTGTCTGTATTTGTTGCACGTACATGTCCTGCTACACAGTAATAATATAACTGTCTGTATTTGTTGCACGTACATGTCCTGCTACACAGTAATAATATAACTGTCTGTATTTGTTGCACGTACATGTCCTGCTACACAGTAATAATATAACTGTCTGTATTTGTTGCACGTACATGTCCTGCTACACAGTAATAATATAACTGTCTGTATTTGTTGCACGTACATGTCCTGCTACACAGTAATAATATGACTGTCTGTATTTGTTGCACGTACATGTCCTGCTATACAGTAATAATATAACTGTCTGTATTTGTTGCACGTACATGTCCTGCTACACAGTAATAATATGACTGTCTGTATTTGTTGCACGTACATGTCCTGCTACACAGTCTTTCTGCTTCTTCATCATTCTAAATTTTAAAGGCTGTATGGAGACTGTATTTAAAAAAAACAGTGAATCAGTATTAATTAATTTAGTCAATTTGCTTGGATAGGAATTTAATAACACGTGACCAGAGCCGAAAACCCCTTACGTAAATGAACAAACAAACCAGTTTAGCTTTATGAGAGAAGACTTCATAAAAATTTGATAAAGCTTCTGCATGCATACAATACATATTTTAATACCCAAAGTTTTAAGGACAGCATGCTTTATCAAATTACATTATAGTACATGTTATCTAGAAAATTTTACATTGTAAATGTGATAAACCGACACTTCGCGAGATGATACCAAATTAACAATGCCTGAACAAAGAGAGGTCTTAAATTTCTATACGCGATATATACTGAATTCGATTAGAACAGATTCCAATAGCGTATTTTTTTTTTTTGTGAACACGATAATGAATCTTGTAGATCTATAAAATATGGCAGAATATAGGCTGCAGGAGAAAGATCCTCTATCACTCTCACTTGCATAAAGTTACGTCTGCTGTATGAATGCGAGGAAAGGCACAAGATGTTTATAAGTGCTTCAAACACGTAGAAGGAACCAGCGGTTCTAGCATTTAGTAACAACGGTGTACTTACTACTACTGCCACTAAGTTTTTACTACTACTACCACTACTACTATTACTACAACTACTACTACTAAGAATAATCTGATGCTCCAATTGGAATTTTCGCACTGTCTGATTAAAACATAACATCGAAAAACACGACGCTTTGAACACAGCCTCTGTCGTCTGCAGGTACCTTAAAAGATGGGAAGAAGCCTACTCAGATGGGTCCATTAGATACCTACAGAAGCAGTAAAATGCGATTAATATAAAAATCGTGACCAGTAATGATCGGGAAGCAAATATTGAAACATCTACCGCAAGTATGTGGCGAGTAAAATTAACCAGTCAACAGAATAGGGTGAAGAGTAAAATTATTTTTCAGGAAACCAAGGCAAAATAATACAGTATAGATTACAAAAGTAAAATAGTTAGTGCTGACCGGTGATCAAGTTTTATTTTTATTACGTGAGTATTTAACTGAGTGTCTCAAATTTGTGTAAACCGTTTTCACTTACACTGACTGCGTCACTCTGTTACACACCATTACGGTACATAACATCTGCGCAGTTATTTGAAGATGAGGATGGACAATATGCAAATAAAGAATTTCACGTTGTGTTCACCGTGCATCTTGACAATTAATTTTCAGTTTTTTTAACCAACGAAAGCACTTTTTATTTTCGTATTTTGTTCAATTCACCCTACACATGTTTCGGCCGTGACTCGGCCATAATCAGGGGTACACTGATAAGTTCACTTCACTGTTCACTGGTCCATTTGGTATTATCACAGAACCGTTACACTGTTTGAGGCTATTTTGTACATTGATAATCACCAGTATAAAAAGTTTCTTCAAGTTTTTTCTTGAAATGTCTTGGTGTATATAGTATTTACGTAGGGTGAATTGAACAAAATACGAAAATAAAAAGTGCATTCGTTGGTTAAAAAACTGAAAATTAATGCAAATAAATGTTTAAGAACGAGAAGCTGTAACTCTGCAAGCCATGAAATAATACTGACTTAGTGGTGTTATAACTACACTCATTCTTAACCTCGGTACTAGATAGTGGACAGTGGTCAGCTTCATGCCCCAGCTGCTTTACCCACGGTAAAGGGTCCCCCACCTCGTAATCATTGAATAGGGGGGTGGATGGGCAGACATCAGAATCAGTCTGGACGCTCTGGGGAAGAGAAAAACCTCTTGCTGTTGCTGGGCATCGAACCACACGTCATCGGTTGTCCAGCCCATGCCCTAGTCAGTAGACTAAATACAAAATAAGATCAAATAAAATCAAATAAAATCCCAGCTTTTATATGCGTAAAAGGAACAATATGAATAAAAGAAACCGCTCTCAAAGCAACTTATACAAAAATTCTTTTTAGATAAACTAACAGATCTCTTTCCAGTTATGTTCCTCTAGATACATAAACCGAACGTTTTCACAAAAATAATTCAAACTAAATCTATAAGAAACATGACGGCAACAAAGTAACGCTATTTTTGACACGTTAATATCTAGTTCCCAAGTTCGATTTCTAAAGAAGCATTTCGTGATTAATATTTTATTGTGATTTTTCGAACGTTTTGGGGACTTTTTTTATAAAATAAGCCACGAAAATGAGCGCCCTAATTCATGCAGTAGATAGCAGTATGTAGACACTGAAGTATTTCAGGTTAGTCTACCGTAATACTGACAAAAACTATAACATCTGTGCAATAAATCCGTCCATATTTATTTTGAACCGTACTTTCTGTCACAGATGTCTTGAAGTGGCTCACTGATGTCAGCTTGGCAGATATTACCAACCAGCCTGACCCCAGATTTCTACACTAAAGTAAAAAGAATGTGACATTTTTAACGGAATGCGGAACTTGTTTTGAGAGATGCTAGAAATTCTGCGGATTTCATGTTTTGCCCGGTAACCAGCCTACATAAAGCGTAAACGAATAGGCCTACGTGAATTTTTAGTCACAGAAAACATTTTTTTACCACAATAAATTACGAAATATTTTGTTTCTAACATTAAACACTAATATCTGAAACTGTGGCTAACGAATCGACACAACGAATTAGGATAAGGGTCTTCTGGAAACTACCTTCTCTGCCATGACGATGAAGGCAGCAGGTTCTGCGAAACACTGGCACCTAACTAGCACACTACACAGCGTCACACTACAGAGTACTTTAATATCACGGCTGTGAGAACCTCCAAGCTCAATATGAACACTCTTTTTTCATGGATTTCACAAGCGAGAGGAAATGCGTGCCTTGAAGCTCATTTAAATGCAAGCTTATGTTACGACAGTAAGCTCCATTCCTTATATCAGATAACAGAATTATCTACTTGCATGCAATCCGTGCGAACAGCATAATTAATTCAATGTCTGAGAAACAAGATTGTGAAAGCTCATTGTTTTAGTCGATATTAGGTTTATTAATCGAATCTTCATTTACGTGGATGGCAACAATGAAGTCTCAGTGTAGCTTATATAATCTACTAACACTATTGATACCGCACTGGTTCTTACTGCCGGGGAAATTTAGTTTAGAGCCCTGTAGGTTCTGAGGTTGTGGCTGTAAGGATATAGGAGTTTTATAAAGTTGCGTTTTATAAACAAACGGAGGGAAGAGGAAAGAAACAGAGAAATGATACGAACAAGAGCGAGAGAAATAAGTACACTAAAGAAGAAGAAAAATGGAGAAAGAAGGAAATCCAAAAGACAGAAGAGAATAAAAGAATTGGAGCAAACATGCGAATGTTTAGTCCAGCTTCGTAAAACAAACTAGAGACAGCATGTTCCTCTGAAACGTCGGGATTTATGTACCACTCTGTACACCGTTACACTCCAGAAGACCACAGTCTTAAAGGAAAATGATTCCAGTATTGCATGACTGTAAATAGGCTACAAGTGAGGGACTGCAGGTAGATGGCTTGATCTACAGCCTGCTCTGAGCATGCGCGTGCATTGGCCGGTTCACATGAAAGGAATTATAAGCCCTCCCTCTCTGTAAGAAAAGGAAAGACAAGAGCACTTGTTCTTGCCCTCATGAAACAAACACCGAACCGCCCCAAACTAACAGACTCGCATAATTATGAACATTACTCATTATTTCCGTAAAATTTGAACCAGCAACTGTTTTTATCATAATAGGCTTACGTGTTGCGTGTCAGTCCAGAAGTCCGTGTATTCTTTTATGGACCCTTTATAAAGCATTTGGAAAAAAAATGTGGGAAGGGGAGATGGCTTGTTAACTATAATTCTAGATTCGAAAGGAGTGGATGAACTCATATAAGACTATAACATCTTAATTCTGGCTATGACGTCTCTTGTGGCAGGTGTCTTGTTATTATTACAGCCATTTTGTAAACCCTCTCGCATTCCCAACCATCGCCATTAGCTCTAGGAAGACGCGAGGATTGCATGAGGTGCTATTGTAACACAAGTTGCTTAGAGCATTCGAAAATGACCGCAGATGTCTACCTGCTGTATTCTCTCGTAGCCTGAGGGCACCAGGAAGGTGCTGTACTGCAGAATAACTTGTTGCAGAATAAGAAAATTTTGCGAAATCATCGATGTTTCACGGCCTTTCCTCCTATTACGAATACACGAATGAACGAGATAATTAATAACAAACACTGAAGGTATTAAGGCTTGGAATAGAAGTATATATATATATATATGTATATATATATATATATACATTCTTTTTTTCCAATGGCTCGACAGCCCCTTGGGGGCCTAGGCCGCCTCATTTTTCGAGGCTTGACGATCACACTTTTTAGACACACCACACTCGGTAGGACTCCTCTGGACGAGTGATCAGCCCGTCGCAGAAACCTCTACCTGACAACACACAACACTCACAAGAGACAGACATCCATGCCCGAGGCGGGATTCGAACCCACAATCCCAGTAAGCGAGCGGCCGTAGACACACGCCTTACAACGCGCGGCCACTGGGATCGGCGTATATATATATATATATATATTACATTATATTCTTTTCTTACTTTGGTGGTTCAGTTTTGTAAATTCAAGCATCGGTCTAAGAAATTCGTGTGAATATAGCAATGTTAAATATTTTCACCAATCATGACAACGCGGTCTTAAGGAGGTTTCTCCGCGTACAAACATTAATTTTGACACAAGAAACACAATAACAGTAACCAGACGGACAATGTACGTAAAACGCAATACCGTGCCGTGTTCGCGAACCCACTGTTGCCACGGAAACGCAATAATGTGTTCCCTTCGCATTGCTGTTGACCTACATGTAGTTGTTACCAACATAAAACCGTTGCCATGGAAACGCAAGAATGGGTTCCCTTTGCATTGCTGTTGACCTACATGTAGTTGTTACCAACATAAAACCGTTGCCATGGAAATGCAAGAATGGGTTCCCTTTGCATTGCTGTTGACCTACATGTAGTTGTTACCAACATAAAACCGTTGCCATGGAAATGCAAGAATGGGTTCCCTTTGCATTGCTGTTGACCTACATGTAGTTGTTACCAACATAAAACCGTTGCCATGGAAACGCAAGAATGGGTTCCTTTTGCACTGTTGTCGAGTCACAACATATTTCGAGTTGCTGTCACCAGTATAAAAGTACTTACATTTTCATGTAACGTGCCCGACATTTTTGTCCGATTTTAACCAAATTTGACATATCTCTACAGATTTTAGTAAAAGTACCCAATACCAAATTTCACGAAAATCCGTCCAGTGGTAGCCGCGTTGATATTTGCGGATAGACAGACGGACAGACATTACAAAAATAATAGGCGCTTTTCGTTCTTTATGCGAACGCGCTTAAAAGCTTCTACTTTATTGGCGTTAAGTAGCTACAACAATAAAGTGAAATTATTAAAATTCAAAACCTGTTCACCGTACATGTCTATAAAAAATTTAACTCCACGGATCAAAGTCCCCAGGGAGAAGCTCACAGTTGAGATCTGCGCTCTTCTGGGATATTACGCGGTGTCTTGGGGCCAGTTTCACCTCTGTACCGACTTAAGCAACTTAACGACGTCTCTCTCCTCCCCTACCTCACGCTGTTTCAACCCCATTGGCTGTCATCACGCTTACTGATTACCAGTCACCGCCCACACTTTCTCTATAAAAACTGCCTAACGTCTTGCCGGCTTTCTTTTCTTCTTGAACTTCTTGACCCTTGAAGATTGGACCGATACGTTGTCCCGAAACGTCAGTAAACAATTACTACACAACGCCGTATAATACCCCAGAAGAGCGCAGATATCATAAACATCGCGGCGGAAGCCTGAAATCACAGTTAAGCTCACAGTCGCTCAACGAATCAACAGTTCTTCGTACTTACGGAATGTATTATGATGACGTCACATTTATTTAAATTACAACTAGTGCATGATCTGAAAATGAAGTATTTCTGAGTTCATTCCTAGGTACAAACGGCGCTGCCACTGGTTCCTATCCAGATTCAGATGAATCTAGACCAGCGGTCGCCAACCGGTGGTCCGCGGACCGCTGATGTTCCGCGAGAACATTTTGGTGGTCCGTGGAGAAATTTGGACATTATTTGCAATTTTTATGTTTATTATACTTATTTCAAACAAGCAGCAACAAATATCACACTAATAATTTTGTTAAAATTAAACAAGTACATTTCGTATTAATAAAATGAAACTTTTATGATCATTATTTTATAGATGTTTGTACCTTTTAAAAAAAATTAATGTTAGTGGTCCGCGGGATTCAAAATTGTGAGTTTAGTGGTCCGTGAGGTCCGAATCGTTGGCGACCGCTGATCTAGACCACACCACCTCCACCCACTTTTATTAACATCCATTTTAATGTCTTAATTGCTCTGTGGATAGGTCTTCCAAGTACTCGTATTTTTCCTCCAACTTTTTCGACCATCAAGCTGTGTGCATTTCTCTTCCCTCCCACGTGTACCACACACCCCGCGCATCACACATTCCTCACGTGATCATCGTCTTAATGCATGAAGAGGAACGCAATCATGAACCTCTTTAATATAATTTGATTTAACCTCTTGTTACTTGTTCCCTCTTCTATCCAAAGATTTTACTCAGGAATCTTGTTCTTGAACAGTCTCGGCCAGTGTTCCTCCTTAAATAGACAGACCAAGTTTCATATCCACAAAAACAAATTTAAAGTTATGTTTCCATCTCAAAACCAGTACAAAGACCGATCGAAATTGAGAATGCAGTTGACACCACGACTGACTTATATGTTGTATGGCTCAAAGGTAGGTCAACATTGAATACTGTAAGACTGTATTTACGTCAAACATTTTTAGTAATTTCATGCGACTTCTGGGACATTGCTTTATAACACGGTTTTTGTTTCTCCAGGCGCTTGTCTCGTTTCATGAAAGGTACTTCTTCTTCTTCATTGGCATACGGTCCTTATAGTTTAATCAGTACCTCCTTCAGAACGATGGCCCGTACAG
Organism: Reticulitermes speratus; assembly: GCA_021186555.1. Lineage (NCBI taxonomy): Eukaryota > Metazoa > Arthropoda > Insecta > Blattodea > Rhinotermitidae > Reticulitermes > Reticulitermes speratus. Next base: position 47,854,127 of record JAJKFL010000001.1, read on the forward strand.
ATCTGTCGTCTACTCTCTTCCTCCATCTCCATCTTCAGATCATAATCAATACAGTTAAACCACCTTACTTTTGGTCTTCCTGCTTTTCTTCTTCCATCTGGCTTCCCCACAAATACTCTCTTTACGGTCCTTACATCAGACATTCTTACCACATGACCAGCCCATTCTAGTCTTCTTACTTTTATTGTTATTACAATATTTGGTTTTCTATAGAATTCATCATTAGTTCGGATTCTCCAGCCATTTTGATCTTTTATAGGGCCATATATCTTTCTTAGCATTTTACGCTCCCATGTTTTAAGGGATGATTTCACAGGATGGATACTAAAGCAATAAATTCGGTGCCATTAACCAATTCCGCAGGAAGGTATCCAGCAGCGGAAGGGAAGCTGTGGCCTGATGAAGTCATTATGTTGTGATACCCTGCCGCGGGGGCCTCCGGGTGGCGACAGGTGCCCCAAACCCCGCGTGCTCGTTGCCGCAGATCCTCCCTATGACCTTCACGCGGCTCCATCACGCTCTGTACTATCCCAGACCAATAATTTGAACTTATAACACTATTGTAGTATTTACAGAACAGTGCTTCGTTACGGCATCAGATTCGTCCCTCAGATCGGATCATGGTTATCATTGGACTTACAGGAAAAACGTGTATTGGCTCGACTACTACGACCTGCATCATTAACTACCCGGCTCAAGGCAATCTCAAGTCTTTGTGCGGTACAGAGAACACGATCTTTCGACGGCTGTAGTACCCACACCTTCGTCTGACTCCTGGATATGTGTACGTGTGGCTCTTTGAACATATGAGGGCCGAGCCATGGCCGGTCTCTCATCTCGGAGGCACGGATTTAATCCCAGATCAGTTGATGTGGGATTTTTGGTGGACAAAGTGACACTGGGACAGGCAATTCTCCCAGTACTTTGGTTTTCCCTGTCAGTATCATTCCATCAGTGTTCCATACACATTCATTCACCTATCACCGACTCTATACAGCGTGTTTCATACGTCCATCCGGGATTTAGAGGCTTGGCCGTGCAGTAGCAAACCCACATATAAGAGATGAAAGCATGCCAACGGATAGAGGAAATGTAAAAGTTTTTTCGTGACAGATGCGATGGCGTAGTTACCCGTTTCTCCGCTAGGAGGCAGTGGTGTTCAAACATGGCGTTTTCAGGTGAACAGAAAGCTTTTTGTGTCCTTCCCTTACTCCCGACCTTACTCCATGTGACTTTTTCCTGTGGGGTTACGTTAAAGATCGTGTTTACGTGCCTCCTTTACCAAGAGATTTGCCGGAGCTTCGGCTAAGAATTATGGATGCAGTTGCTACCATCGACGTTCATATGTTGGAACGTGTGTGGCAGGAGCTAGATTACAGGATTGACGTCTGTCGAGTCACCAAAGGGGGACATATTGAACATTTGTAAGGTAGGTTCAAAACTTGGATATGTACTCTTTTCACTGACATGCTCTCATCCCCCGTGTGTGATCTGGCTCCTGAGCTACAGACCTCCAAAATCCCGGAGGGATTTATGAAACACCTGTATAATCCTAACAACTTACAGTGTCATTTATAACACACTTAAGGTGCTAAAAAAGCTCGTACAGGAATACTTGCAATTACCAATTACAGTTTGATATATGGGGTTTCAAAATCTGTGAAATTTAGATTATCGTCGTCTGAGATGACACCCTGTATTGTACTGGGTGGATACCAAAAATTCGGAGAAAAATGGCAGCTAACGGAATTAGAAAACAGTGTATGATTGTGTGCATGCAATGAAAGAAAGAAGCTAAGTGTACTTTTTCCATCTTTCTTGCCAGTATAAATATTTACGGTTACTCTGTTGACGTAAGTACAGTGGCTATATTTACGTTCGGCTGTCAAGCTCAGTCTCAGAGTGACTCAGTCGGCACACTGCTACATGTTTCATATCAAACACAGTATTAACCAACACGTTTTATTTAGTAATCATAATATTTTTCCTCATCAAATATATGATTCAAAGTGAATTTCCGCCCAAGATATGTTTTACAAGCTAGAGGCAAAGTGATGTTTCCATAAACATTCTCACATTTACACTATTCTCTGATCTCCAAAATAGACTGAAAAAGAATGTATGGATTAACGGAAATTCGATGCCTACACGAAGAGTGACCAGTGTCGATTCAAATCCGAACTATGAGAAAGTGGGTGGATGCTTGCGCGTGAAAGTATGGGAGCAAATAAAAAACAGGATATGACATCACTGGCATCGATGAAATAGAATTAGTCTCATAGGCCTCCAGGAGATTGAAGCTCCCAGGTTTTCTAGACAATCGGCACATGAAGGTGGCAAGTTTGTCAGCCCTCGGCACCAGCTGCCTTTACCCCCGGAAGATATTCTTGGTACTCGTTTCTGTTCGAGGCTGAGTCGACCCCAGGGCCGGAATAATTAAATCAATAAAAAATCCAGTGACCCCATCGGTAATCGAACCCGCGACCTTCCGGCCTGTAGCGCAGTGCCTCAACAAAATGCACCACCGCGTGCCCCAGTCTTATAAAAGAAATCGCTAATAAAGTTACTTTACTTCCTTGTGTGAAAATGAAAATGTACTTGTGTAATTATTAACATTGGGTCTTCTACAGTTTATCCCTTAAAGCTGCATTGTCAGACAAAGACAACATATAAACTCCGCGCTATAGAATCCTTCATAACAACAAAACAGCTCCTCATCTACTGAACAAATCCTCCGCATTTTATTGAACCCGAATAGGCTTATTCATTACCGTCTTCACAAATGCCCGCTAACGACACTTATCCTGAGCCAGATGAATACACTCTTTTTAACACGATCCATCCCGCTGTGCAAATACAATCAAACAAACAACACAATATGTTCAGTTCAGCACAACTTACATTTAATATCTAATATCTACTCATACACGTCATATTTCGGTGCCATATAAGATTCAGTAAAGGTAAAAAATGTAACTATCAAACAATCTATACGAGTTTTTGTTACAATAAAATATTGTAACTTCCATTTGTCAAAGCCAGCAATTACCAGAATTCAGGACCCAAAGGATTTAAAAATTTTAAAGATTTTTTAACAAAGGGGTTTAAATTAAAAAAAAATAAACTTGATACTTTTAATTCAAAAATTTTTTTGTAGCATCAGATTACGTATCAAAACCATGACAAATGCAATTTACAATGTTTTATTGTAACAAATACTCTAGCTAGTTTAATATTTTGTGAGATCTCACAAATATTACATTTTTTACCATGTACTGAGTCTTATATGGTACAACTGATGATGGTCCTAAGAACGAAACATGTAGTGTACTGAGTAGATATTAGATATTACATATAAGTTGTGCTGAACGGAATATATTGTGTTGTTTATTTGAATCCACTCTACAATATCCAGTCCTATTTCCCATCTACGTCCAGTACCTCCAAGCGGTACCTTTCATTCAAATTTTTACACACAATCTCTCTATACATTTCTTATGAATGCGTACGCTATATAAAGAATACTGCATTAAACTTAGTAAAAGTAACATATTGTTGACGACTACTTGCTGAATTCAGGTAGCAGACAAGACAAGAAGCAAGCGAATGCAAATTTGTCAACGATATCTACTGTGTACTTGAGCAACCAGCCTAAACGCAAGATAAGGAATACATACAGGTTACACTAAAACTCTAAAAATTAATTTACGTGCTTATATGGAAATTAATGTAGCGTGTTGCAAGTAACAGTTAGGTATCGGTCACTTTTCTTTGGTTTGCATAAATATATCTGTGTTTAGGTGGTCGTAAACGGTGCTTCAAATTCTAGGCGTGTTTATTTTTTTTACAACTACTTATCAGATGAGCATCGTAAAACGCCAAAAACCAGCACTGTACATACGCTATTATTATTCTGATTTGCTTAGCCTTCCTATACACAGGACTGGAATTTTAAAAGCTGTAATATTAGACATGGAAAGGCTATTACTTTTTCAGTGAATTACTTTTTACTGAATTCGCGTTATTTACAAATATTTTGAGCGTCGTCCTCTGTTTCTTACATACCTTGTTATTTTATATTATGTAGATGATACTTGACCATATGTCATTCTGCAATTACAATAATACATCAGGTAAACAGCATTCCATATTCTTGGACAATTTTATCAAGGGCTGGGTATTGCATTGTGGAAAAACGATCTCAGTTGTTTTAAACAAGTGAGAAATTGTACAGAGAACCTTCCCTGTTTACAGCAAATTATGTCTCATTTGTATAAATCCAGTCTCGTACATTGTACAGCTCAGCAAACAGAAAAAGAAATAATCAATATTATTGCACAAAGACAAGGAAATTATAATATTTGATAGAAGCATTAATGTTAAATCTATGTTAAAGAAATCCAGAATTATTATAAAATAAAAACCAAGTCCATTTACTTGTGAAACAAAAAATTCCAAAAAAATTCAGAAGCATTTTATCGTCATACATTTCAAAACAGATATGTAAAAACAATGGATCCCAATTTGAGGTCTATGTAATGGCATTGCTAATGGTTTACTGTTTCCTTTTAATGCTTGAGATGGTCTGACGATGGATTTGTAATTCGGCTGAAGAATATAAATACCAGATCAAAAAATAAATACGTTTTATTGAATGTGACAAGTCTTTATTTTGAATTATTAAATTAAATTTTTGCTGAATGCTAGTAGCAGAAACCGAGATGCCACCACAGTTTTGTTACATAATTTCCTGGGCAAACACAGCATTCCTGACAACAGCTACATGAAGTAATGTTCATATTGTTTATTTGTTATGACTGGAGATGTGACGTACACATTTTAGAAAAATAATTTAAATATACGGCACAAACAGTTCCTCTACATGATATTCAAAATTCCAGTTTCCACCCCCATAGAAAACATATCTCTATCGCACATACCATCTTTTCAATGCTGGAAATCTAATACAGTTCGGCTTTGTGACTCTCTAAGAAATGAGAGCCTAACCCACCTAACGCACCCTTCCTCTTTCTCCAGATTCTATGGTCATAGCTGTGTCCGAGACCATACTTTTGTGTTTTAAGTCATACCAAACTCTAAATACGCTCTGTGGGAAAAATACATATACATAATGTTAATGCAGGCGATTCACACGGGTTTCAATGTACTTTGAAACCCTAAGTACAGGGTATACACAAAAGAATGGTGCGGTTTCCCTTTATTCACCATTGAAACCGTACCATTCTTTTGTGTATACCCTGTATATATGAAAGGAAGCAGCACACAGTACAGTACGCTAAGACAAAATGCATGATTAATTAGTTGTTTTTAATTAAACAGTTCGCAGGGAAACATTCCTCCTATAGCGCACAAATAGATGAGCAAAGCCTTGATATTTTATTTTGATGCTTTGTTAAGTTTCGGGGGCTCGGGACATTTTTGCAAATAAATTAAATAAGTCGTATTTATAAGTATTGTGTATAACCAAATAAATGTGTTTATTCATTCGTTAAACGCCGCGACACGCGGTAAAATATTTCCGCGGTCTAAACAGTACAGTACCGGCACTTTCATGTTGCTGATTCCAGAAACGTAGCCTAACCACTACTTTCGCCAGTCGCTACAGACGTCTGGCCATTACAAAACAAACCGATTCCTAATGTTCATTACAAAGTGATGTATGTTATAGTCACATGACCCAACGCACACCAACTCAGTTTCTCTGCATAATAAGATCAGTCTAGTTATATACTACAATACAATCATATCGCATATTTCTGTGTATACACCAAACACTCTTTGTTTTGTGGTGAAGGGCCCGAAGCAGATGTTACGGACGCATCGCAGCCTTGAAGGCTTATTGTGCAACCCTGTGATGAAGATGATTAGTTTTCTTCCGTTTTTTCAAGTAATGGAGCACCGGTGGAATGAAACTGACAGGGGAAAACCGAAGTACTCGGGAAAAAACCTGTCTCAGTGCCACTTTGTCCACCACAAATCCCACATGGACTGACACGGGATCGAACCCGGGCCTCCGCGGTGAGAGGCCGGCGACTAACCGCATGAGCCATGCACGATCACACCAAACACTTGCCAATTCTTTTTACATTCACTATCAAGTCTTGCTATTCTGACACACACACACACACACACACAAAAGATCGTTGCTGAGGTAACTGCGAGGATCCAAACTACGTTCCCAAAACGTGAACTATGTTAAGACAGCAAGTTATATCAAGAAAAATACATTGAACGCAGTCAACTCAGTCATCTAATGGAAATATGCAGAGGAAAACAGTCGTTTAAGTAACCAAAGAATATTCAGTTTGCTGTTGCGCGAGTGGACACGGAGACACGAGTAAATGTAACACATGTTTGGTGCACAAAATAGGTAATATAAATTTCCGACATTTTTGCTAAGTCTAATACACTATTATTATTATTATTATTATTATTATTATTATTACATTGTATGTAAGCATAATATTCTCAAGAATAAATTCTGTTTAAAAAATCAGCAGGGTTGCCGTTCATAACGGCGTTTACCTATCTTAAAGCCCTGCACGTTTGGCATGTAACTTTTGACAGGTAAATTCCATGGGTCGTAATGAAAAGCTTTATGCCTTAGCACTGTTAGCTTCGAGAACAGAGTTGAGAGGAGATTGAGTTAGTCTGTCAGTTTACAATATGTAGTCTGTCTTCAGCTACAAGTTCAACATTCGTAGAACAGGTTTTTTCCTGACGTTGCTGTCTTATTCCCTTTTCCAACACTCGCTACTCTCTCTGCCTTCTTCATATACTACTACTCTCATCGACTGATGCCCTGATACAGTTTCATCTTAGTTTCCCTGGATGTCGGCAAGCCCTATATCAAAGAATGCCATAAATAAATCCGTAATTACATTTTCCTCGCGATCCCACAGTCGGTACACTGACTAGGCTACTGGTTGTCCAACCGGGGAACAGTGGTTCGATTCACAGCAGGAGAAAGAGATTTTTCTCTTCTCCCAAGATTCCAGACCTGCACTGGGACCCACTCAGCATCCTATTCAAAGGGTACCGGGGAAGAATTTCTCGGTAGAAACTCGCCGGGGCATCAGGCCAACTACACACGTCCACCTAGTGCCGTTGTTAAAAATAAGTGAAGCCATAATTCCAATCTCCCATATAACTTCATGGCGCATACCGGTAAAAAAATTACATTTGCATATTTTCTTTCTGTTACACCGAAATTTCGTGGCTTACCTTTAAAGGAATGCGATTATTTTTATTTCCTAATACCCACAATTGTTTTAGCAATTTTAAAATATATTTTTGTTAAACTGTGATTTCTGATATTACGTGTCCAGTAGGGGCTATCAGATATTTCATCCAGTGGTTCCAGCTAACGTAATCCATGAGGCAGAGTTGTTATAAAGACGCTAACAGTCACTCATATTTTCAAGAAATTACACGCATTATATGAAGCAGGAAGGTTCATTACCATGTTGACAACTGCCCTCCACTCGTCTATATTCAAAGCCAAAAGAATAGCTTTCATTCCTTCCTACCCATTTCACGATAAATTATAACACAATTTTTCCATCTAAGCCTATGTCTTCCAATTTTTTTTCCTTCAGGTTTTTGGAACAGAATTTCTTATGAATTTATCTTCTGTCCCTCATGTGCATCTATTCCTTTGTTCGATGACACTAATAATATTCGGAGAGGAATAGAAATTATAATGTTCCTCAATCTGAAGTTTTCCCAAGCACCATTTTGCTGACTCCCACTTTTTTTTTTGTATGGCTCGACAGCCCTATACGTGCCTGGGTCTCCTCGTTTCGTCGAGGTTTCATGGTCACACACATTTGAGACACAACACAGTCGGTAGGACTCCTCTGGACGAGGGACCAGCTCGTCGCAGAGACCTCTACCTGACAACACACAACACTCACAAGAGACAGACATCCATGCCCCCGGTGGGATTCGAACCCACGATCCTAGTAAGCGAGCGGCCGAAGACCCACGCCTTAGACCGCACGGCCACTGGGATCGGCGCTGACTCCCACTAAGGAACATATATTCCCCTCAGACACATTGTTTTATCAGATGTTTCAGTGGTAAAGTATTATATCTCTGCTATAGACAAAATAAATTGTCTGATTGCTGACTCAGCGGGACATCAAGGAAAAGTCAATATTTATTCAGAAGGGCAAATAAAACTGTATTGAAGAAAGCAGAGTTCCAGTAAAACCAATGAAGTCTCTGGATTCTGTACCAAGTCTACCTATACGACATGGTAGATTCTCGCATTTACAGTTGTATGACTGTATTTCCTGTGTTCGTACAAATTACAACCTTTCTCCAATTCGCTTCCGCTTCCTCGCCAGAATATTGTGAGTTTTTTTTTTGGGCTTTTCTTCATGGCGCAACAGCCCCTGGCGGGTCTAAGCCTCCTCACTGTCGAGGCTTCACGATCACACTCAGACACACCACACTCGGTAGGACTCTTCCGGACGAGTGATCGGTCCGTCGCAGAGACCTCTCTACCTGACAACACACAACAATTACAACAGACATACATGCATGAACGCGGTGGGATTCGAACCCGCAATCCCAGCAAGCGAACGGCCGCAGATCTACGCCTTAGATAGCGCGGCCACCGGCATCGGCAAATTACATAAGAATAAACTGATTAAATTAAAACAAAGTGTTCAATATTTACACATTATGTAGCATATTTACGTGACACACACGTCCGGATATTATACGCAGAAGCAAATGCAAATGGTCACAAAAATGTGAATGATATGAAAGAGGATCTACTCACAAAAGCGTTAGATACGTATAATGAAGGAAATGTTTGGGTTTAAATAGAAAGGCCAATGAATTCCCATTCGGGTGGGGGTGGGGGGGGGGGGGGGGTGAGAAGGAGGCTCGTACATTGATGGCGATTGTAAGATATACCGGTACAAAAGGAAGATTTAAATTAATTTTCATGTGAGACATATATCAGTTAGGCTGCGTACCTGCGGGCGAGTGCCATGTGTAGAACAGACGGCTTCTTTCCTTTGTTGCACATCAAACAATGCACGTAGCGTCGTTAGTCTTTATAAAAGCGAGATGAGAAACGACTGAGAAAACAAAACTAACGTTGTGATACCAATCAGTTCTTTTGGTACAGCCACGTGAAGGCGTGAGACGTTAGCTTACAAACATTTTATCAAGACCGTAAACGGAAAAGACAGCCGCAGAGTTTTCGTGAATTTTAACCTTGATACTTGATGTAGTCTGCAGTAAGTCTGTCTGCTGCGTTGTCTGCAATACCTGTAAGAGTCTGCTGCTTTACGACTGCAGCAAGAGCTGTAGTGTGACCTGCAGTACCTGTAACAGTCTGCTGCTTTACGACTGCAGCAAGAGCTGCAGTGTAGTCCGCAGTACCTGTAACAGTCTGCTGCATTACGACTGCAGCAAGAGCTGCAGTGTGACCTGCAGTACCTGTAACAGTCTGCTGCATTACGACTGCAGCAAGAGCTGTAGTGTGGACCTGCAGTACCTGTAACAGTCTGCTGCTTTACGACTGCAGCAAGAGCTGCAGTGTGTCTGCAGTACCTGTAACAGTCTGCTGCATTACGACTGCAGCAAGAGCTGCAGTGTGCTGCAGTACCTGTAACAGTCTGCTGCATTACGACTGCAGCAAGAGCTGTAGTGTGGTCTGCAGTACCTGTAACAGTCTGCTGCATTACGACTGCAGCAAGAGCTGTAATGTGGTCTGCAGTACCTGTAACAGTCTGCTGCATTACGACTGCAGCAAGAGCTGTAGTGTGGTCTGCAGTACCTGTAACAGTCTGCTGCTTTACGACTGCAGCAAGAGCTGTAGTGTGGTCTGCAGTACCTGTAACAGTCTGCTGCTTTACGACTGCAGCAAGAGCTGTAGTGTGGTCTGCAGTACCTGTAACAGTCTGCTGCTTTACGACTGCAGCAAGAGCTGTAGTGTGGTCTGCAGTACCTGTAACAGTCTGCTGCTTACGACTGCAGCAAGAGCTGTAGTGTGGTCTGCAGTACCTGTAACAGTCTGCTGCTTTACGACTGCAGCAAGAGCTGTAGTGTGGTCTGCAGTACCTGTAACAGTCTGCTGCATTACGACTGCAGCAAGAGCTGTAGTGTGGACTGCAGTACCTGTAACAGTCTGCTGCTTTACGACTGCAGCAAGAGCTGTAGTGTGGTCTGCAGTACCTGTAACAGTCTGCTGCTTTACGACTGCAGCAAGAGCTGTAGTGTGGTACTGCAGTACCTGTAACAGTCTGCTGCTTTACGACTGCAGCAAGAGCTGTAGTGTGGTCTGCAGTACCTGTAACAGTCCTGCTGCTTTACGACTGCAGCAAGAGCTGTAGTGTGGTCTGCAGTACCTGTAACAGTCTGCTGCTTTACGACTGCAGCAAGAGCTGTAGTGTGGCCTGCAGTACCTGTAACAGTCTGCAGCATTACGACTGCAGCAAGAGCTGTAGTGTGGTCTGCAGTACCTGTAACAGTCTGCTGCTTTACGACTGCAGCAAGAGCTGTAGTGTGACCTGCAGTACCTGTAACAGTCTGCTGCTTTACGACTGCAGCAAGAGCTGTAGTGTGGTCTGCAGTACCTGTAACAGTCTGCTGCTTTACGACTGCAGCAAGAGCTGTAGTGTGGTCTGCAGTACCTGTAACAGTCTGCTGCTTTACGACTGCAGCAAGAGCTGTAGTGTGGCCTGCAGTACCTGTAACAGTCTGCTGCTTTACGACTGCAGCAAGAGCTGTAGTGTGGTCTGCAGTACCTGTAACAGTCTGCTGCTTTACGACTGCAGCAAGAGCTGAATGTGGTCTGCAGTACTGTAACAGTCTGCTGCTTTACGACTGCAGCAAGAGCTGTAGTGTGGTCTGCAGTACCTGTAACAGTCTGCTGCATTACGACTGCAGCAAGAGCTGCAACGACTGCAGCAAGAGCTGTAGTGTGGTCTGCAGTACCTGTAACAGTCTGCAGCATTACGACTGCAGCAAGAGCTGTAGTGTGGTCTGCAGTAACCTGTAACAGTCTGCTGCATTACGACTGCAGCAAGAGCTGTAGTGTGTCCTGCAGTACCTGTAACAGTCTGCTGCATTACGACTGCAGCAAGAGCTGTAGTGTGTCTGCAGTACCTGTAACAGTCTGCAGCATTACGACTGCAGCAAGAGCTGTAGTGTGGTCTGCAGAACCTGTAACAGTCTGCAGCATTACGACTGCAGCCCCATGTTGCAATGCACACTGCATCGACATATAATTGGTGTCCCATCTCGCTCGCGAAGCCTTATACGTGATTATGGCGTTCTATCGACTAACGATAAGGTTAACATAAAATGTATCAGATGCGTGATTGAAGGCTTCCGCCGCGGTCGTAATGTTCTATGAAGCCTTTTGGGTTTTACGCGGCGTCGTTTTTTGGTAAGAAACCAACGTTTCGGATTACTTGTCTGTTCCATCTTCAGGGTCTCAAGTTGAACCAGAAAGAACGACCCTGAAGATGGGACAGACAAGTAGTCCCGAAACGTTGGTTTCTTACCAAAAAACGAAGACGGATAAAAACCCAAAGGACTTTATACACAAGTAACAGATGTTTTGTATTTGGCAACTACCCTTTCATCAAATTTTTTTATGTGTAGGACTGGAAGACTGTATAACCTTCTTTGTACCAATACTGGAAGATCCACCACGCCATCTTTCTGTAGAAGGAAAAAGACAACCTTGCCAATGCTTGAAAAAGGCAAATATGTACCTATGTAGGAAGCACCTCTCTCCTTTTTTTCCAAATACATTGTCTTTCTTCCCTTCTTGGTGCATTCACAAGCCTGTGTATCCCCTATTAAGATCGCTTTATCCGACCGTATGCACGAAACCGTTCGATAACCGATGTGAGAATTTCGTTTCTCACAGTGGTGTTAAAACATTATTCAAGTTTCCTGGGATTTTTGGCCGTGTCGATTTGTACATATTTACCGACGTTTCGGCCGACCTTAGTGTCTCCATCTTCAGGGTCAAGCAATTCAAGAAGAGTGCTGCTTGACCCCGGAGATGGAGAAAATACGCTTCACCGAAACGTCAGTAACTATTAACCAATCGACATGGAAACACATCTCAGAAGACTTTAATCTTAAACTCGAACAATTTTAAGCTAATTTTCGTATACGATTTTGGGGGGATTATTTTTCTAAAATTTGTCGAAACGTTAGAGCTGGAAAAAGTGTAGAACATTTCACATAACATCAACACGCGTTTCTGGGAGCGTCTCGACCATGATTCCTTAACATTTACCAGAACGCAACATTTTTCGACAAACGTTGTAGGACAGAACTACACATGTGCTGATGTCCAACGCATGCTTCCGTTAAGTGTTGCGGTTTTCAGGACCATTCAAGACAAAAGGTTACGCTACGCGCGCATTTCCTAACTTGTATATTCAACAATCAACACTGGTGTTCCGAATACAAGCGACGATTTCCGAAGTGTCTTATTGTCAGTCATAATCAAAGGAAGCTTCTTCACTCCTGAATTTAAGACTATAGATTTATTGCATTTCTTTACATATAATTTTAAAAATGAGAAGAAACATTTCTTTGAACTAATCTCTTTAAGTAATTAAAAAATTTGAGATTATCAGAATAATTGAGGATGATTTTAACATATTTTTATGCCTTCTCTTGAATATGTCTTGTAACTGTAAAATAGTCTGTACACTTTGAAAACCTTGTTCAAGTTATTTTAAAGAGGAGCTTCATAATTTAGAATTTTCAGCAAATAGTGTTACAGGGATTAAATAACAGTGGATGATATGGGAGGTATGTAAAGCCCGTACCGGGGAATATAAACGAATAGAGCACATTAACAGGAAAACTCGAATGGAAAGGACTTCTTGTACAACGTTGGTGTGGATGGTAGAATAATAAAAATGGATCTTAAAGTATGCGGTGTGAAGGTGTGGATTGGATTCATCTGGCTTAGGATTCAGAGGCTGTTTTTATCATAATAAATTTCTATTCAGAGAGGAATATTTCTTGAACAATTCAGCCCGATCACTTTCTCAAGGACACTGCGTGGGGGATATTTAAGTTTCTTCTCTTCGCAATCACCACGCCACATTCAGCTATAGATTCTTAATAAATACAGACGATACGTTCATATATTTTTGTTTATAACGGCTGATGAAATGTGCTTCATAAGAACGACATACGAAACTCAGATTTAGGTTCACACTGCAGGGCTGTTCTGTGTTTGCTCTACAGTTTACACAGAAGCCGGAAAACACACTTTTTAACTAAATCGTCCCTTTGGTTGGGGGGGGGGGGGGACAATAAAAAAAATAACCCTCTCATAACGCCTCTAATAAGCATTTTAATTATTCAGCTTAGAGAAGTGAAATAGAAGTTCATTTATGTGGGTTTAAAAAACCATTCTGTTTGTTCACATTCGATCTGAATTAGATTTGTCTGGGACATTACGGCAGAGGTTTATTCGGTCGGGGAGCGCTACAAGCCAACGTGGGCCCCAGCCTTTAATCCCAGCCCGGTGTGTTCTACGAACGTAGCATGTCATTATAGTGTGCGTCGTTAAGCCACGGGCATTTAGTCTCCCTAATTCCACGTCCAGCGACTTTAATCACCATTAATGGGCACAAACGGACATTTAATGTCGTAGTATGTGTACGTGCATATGTGTAAGTGTGTGTGTGTGGGCACGTAGGATATTCACGAGGATAACACAGCTTGAAACTTAACGTATTGTCGCTTATTACACAAACTACAGCTTTAATTGTATTTTGATCAATTATCGGCTGATTTTACCACAGAATCTGCATAAGATTAACAAAGAAACTGCACAGGGTAATGGTAAAGTAATGCACATATTTTAGAGGGTTACAGTTATCGTAGCGGTGATGATGAAGATGTCCGTCGTCTGGAATATGATGCTGGAATATATTCCAGGATAGCAGTCCGTTTTTGGAATAACGTGACGACGGAGGCAGTGATCCACTCCAAACCTCTGGTACCTATACAATAACGTATACGACGTCACAATCCAGAAGACGGCCAGATTCATAGACACATGTTCATATCTGAAGTCAGTGTGCGGTAAGACACTAGTCCTAAGAGTTTCCTCTCCAAATCTAGCATTGAGATACACATTATGGTCTAAGTGCCACAACAAAAATTCGTGGGTACAATAATCCAGGAATTTGAGTAAGAAAGGAAGTCGTGATAACGTAGGATCAATTCGGAAAGCTGAGGGAGAAATGGCAGCTTGCACATGAGCTGAAAACTTATCACGAATAATGGGTTTTGGTAACATATTTTATCATGACTTCAACGTAAAAATAAAGTGTTATTTACTAGCAGTCTTATGGACATACCGTTGAGGAGCTATATTCTGAATCTTGCATTACCTTCTGCATTTTGGAAGAGTAAAATGAAAGTTCTCTTATTAAGTGGATTATAGATGAGGTGAAAAGGAAATTGTTTAAGCGAAATCGTTTGCATACACGTGAAAACAGAATACAGTCACAGGGAAATTCATGTGAACAGATTCTGGTTGAATCAGCTGCGAAACAAACATGCAGCCTTAGGGCTTGCCTGTAAATTTCCAAACATGTGTTCATTTCAGAAAAATTTACAGGATGATTCTCAAAGTTATGGCATATGATGTGATGAATTTGTAAAATACCCTGCAGCATCGACGTGTGAATATCTGGCAGTGAGGTTGTTTGTTATATTACAATAAAACCATCGATTCTCACAAAAAAAGTGTTTTATTTATACATAAATTGTAACTACTGATCGGTGCGTGTAATCGGATTCTCAGTTACACAGTGATTCATAAACTGTGGTGTGCAGAGCTAAAAAGATTTGTGAGATCTTTGTAACGAGTATAGCTTATACGTGAATAAGCACTTTCTAAAATACCCTTATTAGGAAAAGTGACATAAGGAATATTGAGTGGTTTCTTAGTGTTACGTTACAATATGCCAAGGGTGGCCACAACGCAGCTCGTGCACGTCACTGGTGCGGCTCGGGTAAGTTGGATGTAAAAAATAATATTAGGGTAATTTACATGCAGATGGGACTGAAAACGAACGGCGTTTTAAAATATTTGATAAAGAAAGGGGACTCATAACTAACTGAAATCAACATATTGTAGTTTGATTAACAGGTATTCTATATGAAACCATCAAATACAGATATTTTATTAAAAAACAGCCCTTCTCTAGTTTGCCACCCTAAAGTGCGCCTCCCTAAGTCCGTCTATGTGGCCACCCCTGCAATATACCACTTTTACTCACGTGGAAGCTAATAAGCTTATATTAAGTTGAAGATTATTACGGTGCAAAGTATATGTACATGGCAGAAGGCATGACAAAACATGATGATCATGATGATGATGATTTCGCCGGAATATACGTATTCTGAACCTCGGTGGACTAGTGGTTAGCGTGCTCGCCACTGGACCCAAGGTTGGCGGGTTCGATTTTTAAGGGTGATAAAAATCCGTAGCACAACTTCCTTCGGCGGGGAAGTAAAGCCGTCAGTCCCATGTCGTAGATTTACGGCATGTAAAAGAACCTTCGGGCATGAATAGAACTAGTAGTGCTTGTAAGCAAAATTAAGAGGCCATTTCTCACCCAAGTCTCCTGACTGACTGCCAGATGGCTCTGGCAGTCACATCAGGATCGAGTTGAAAAGCGCGGCCAGTGAGCCGGTCCCTCACTGCTGCAAATGCACAAAAAAAGACCTCGTAACCTCGGAAAGAGGAGGCCCAAGCCCATATAGGGCTGTCGATCCATGGTTATTATGATGATTATTATACGTATTCTGATGCGTCAAACGTATGGATGAATGGTGAATACAGATTTTTTTTTTGGGGGGGGGGGGCTGAGTCTTTGCCTTTGTACAGGCATTCTGCTGTTATCCATCTGGAAGACTTACAAAAGTACGAAAACTCTAAGCACATCTGATATCCAGGCCACAATTCTGATCGGGAACATCCAAACCGAAGATTAAAGCGTTACCGCTAAATTACCTGCTTGCAGAAAACAAGAAATAGCGGAAATACATTTTAGTGTGTGTGTGTGTGTGTGTATTCCCTACTTCAGTATACAGCGTGGAAGTTAAAAGTGACTGGCAATGGGGAAGTGGGATGCGAACTAATGAAATGTTGCAATTAACAAATCTTACATGGTTTCGATGGTACACCAAGCAGTTACTGTCTGCTCTCTAACTTCCTAGATTCCTAGATTTATTTAAGACTATAAGATAGCAAGGTGATTTTGAATGATGAACATTCAGGAATGGAGTAGGAATTGCTCGTGTTATAGCGATTTTAATATGGCTTGCAGAAAGAATTATCCGTAATATAAAACAAGTTTAATATTATTCATTCCGCACATTTTAACTTTATATTTAAAGTCCGACACATGTACAATTTAATCACATTAACTGTGCACTTTCACAGTACTGTTCTCACCACCAAACAGGCAACTTACTCCGATAAACAGGATATCAAAACAGCATAGATTTTTCAACTTTAATACAATTTTTAACAACCAACAACCACAATTTTTAACTTTTTAACTTTTATTAGTTTTAAACAGTGTATCTGAATAATTGTGCCGATCCCAGTGGCCGTGCGGTCTAAGGCGTGGGTCTGCAGCCGCTCGCTTACTAGGATCGTGGGTTCGAATCCCACCGGGGGCATGGATGTCTGTCCCTTGTGAGTGTTGTGTGTCTCTGCGACGAGCTGGTCCCTCGTCCAGAGGAGTCCTACCGACTGTGGTGTGTCTCAAATGTGTGTGACCATGAAACCTCAATGAAACGAGGAGGCCCAGGCCCCTATAAGGCTGTCGAGCCATAGAAAAAAAAAATCTGAATAATTGTAAAGAACTCATGTAAATAATTGTGCCAGTTGGTGTAACTAGTGTGCGATTTTAGATAATGTGTCCCTGAAGATGAACCCAGGTTAGGGGTTCGAAACATGTAGGACGGTGAAAGTGCACAAATAGTGTGATTAAATTGTACATGTGTCGGACTTTTAAATATAAAACAAGTTCTAAGCAGTGTGATTGAAAGGGCAGACGACCTTTTAAAACCTGAGTAATTTACAGCATTCGTAATTGTTGGAACATTTCGCGTATATGAAAGTGTCATCCAAAACCAAATATAAATTCGGATTTCTGAAAAAGTTTCGGATTTGTGTATGAATACGACAAATGAGAAATTTCATTTGAAAATCACAAGTCAAATATAAGATACTACCGTATTTTGATTTTTTTTTTTCCAGAAACCTCTGAATCCCAGTCATAATTATCCTCCCAGTTATAAACGTAAGGACAATGTCTGTGTCACAATGGGATTGAACGTGATTTTATAAGGCTTCTAGAGCAACCCTGTGATGAAGATGAGTGAAAGATGATCAGTTTGTTTATTTTTTCCAAGTAATGGAGCACCGGCGGAATGAAACTGACAGGGGAAAACCGAAGTACTCGGAGAAAAACCTGTCCCAGTACCACTTTGTCCAACACAAATCCCACATGGACTGACCCGGCATCGAACCCGGGCCTCCGCGGTGGGAGGCCAGCGACTGACCGCCTGAGCCATGGCACGGCCCATGTAATTTCCTTACTGCTGTCATACTGTGTACGAGCTATTTGAAGACTTGTAATGAACACGGCGCCTGTGCCGCAGGTGTCTCGCTGTGTCTGCAGACACAACATACGTTCCTAAAAGCTGTGTGCCCTATATCAGCTAGAAGTGGAAGTAGTTGCTTCTGCGCATCACTCAGGCACTCGTACTCCTTTTGAGGAATGAAAACTGGGTCACATATAAGGAGAATCCTCTCAATAACTGAGTCAGATAGCAGACAGACATCCCTTCAGATTTGTAAGATAGATTCAACAGACCTGAATGTGTAAACAGGGGTCGCATCAAACATCGCCCCTCTAGCTAACTCACGTCTTACTCAAGTCAGCTGTCTGTCTGTCTGTGTCTGCTCCCGAGCTGTGTACATCAACTTAACAAACCACTTGGGGATTAGTCTGGTGCCCCCAGAATGTGCATATACAACATCCGTGTTATTTTATCTTCTTCTAAAAAAACCAGTAAAATCCTGTCAGACGTACAGGGATTGGGTGTAACTTTTGAACGTGATGTTCAGGACTTTGACTGAACAAAAATAACATAATTCATTTGGCAAGTAAGTCGTATGACGCAAATATTGGACGCCATTGTGTTACGAAGATTATGGTGGGAATGGAGCGAGCATTTATGATGTCTCGGATGTCTTTAATAAATTAGATAAATACAGTGTCCATTTTAAGATGTACTTGATTACCGCAGCTGAAAGGGGAGTTTAATCGTATAAGAAGCCTGTATTTATCGGGAATTTAGAGTCCACTTTATTTTCCATGCATTTCAATTTGCCTTTTTCGAAGTACTCTGGAAGTGCTCTAACTTCATGGCGGATGCGGGCCTCTTACGCGATAAAACACACGTGCTCGGGGCCACGATAAAATGGACACCTGTAGAAAGCTTGCCTTTAATACTACAACAGCTCAATGAGACAACTCGGCGCATTGAATATGTTTCCTTTACTGTTACTGTATACCTAATTTTATTGAATTCTTGAATTAAATAATTGGGTTTCTTTCAGATGAAATGATAAATAAGCACATTAAGCTTTGCAGTAACTGTGAAACCTTGTTACTTTTTTAAAATATTCACATTGGGCAATATTAAATAAAAGAAAAATACTTTTGAATTTAACAAAGTCATACAAGTATAGGTACATTTAGACACAAAACTTGTACAGTACGAATGACACCCCAAATAACGTAATATGTCTATCAGAACACAATTCACAACAAATTGGTGGTCAGACAGAACCAATGGATGTATGGGGGGGGGGGGGGGGTTAATATATACCGTTACCTTTTATCATGGCTACAAAAAATACCCAGTGGCCGTGCGGTCTAAGGCGTGGGTCTACGACCGTTCGCTTGTTGGGATTGTGGGTTCAAATCCCGCCTAGAGCATGGATGTCTGTCTCTTGTGAGTGTTGTATGTTGTAATTTAGAGGTATCTGTGACGGGCCGATCAATCGTCCAGTGGAGTCCTACCGACTGTGGTGTGTCTCAAATGTGTGATCGTGAAGCCTCGAATTAATGAGGCGGCCTAGGCCTCCAAGGGGCTGTCGAGCCATTGGGGGGGGGGGGGGGGGGGGGAATAAAATAAAAATAAAAAATATTAATCTATACATTCGTCTCTGTTGTGAAAGCAGAGATCTACACAATGTTTGGAGTATCTCTGAACTTGACAGTCTGCTAAAGGAAGCTTTTGACTTGTGATGGCGTGTCTTGGAACTCCTCCCTCGCCACATCGGATTGGACGAGAAAAAGTAACCTGGCCTAAAATGTGTGTTATCTAATTTATCGTAATTACCACGCCACCCTACCCTCGATTGTTCCAGCTCAAGCAAGTTGCTTCGGGAAACGACAGGGCAAGCACCGCATATCGTGCACTAAATAACATGCTAAGACAATGGAGGCCGCCACCCAGTAGTTACGTGTACAATTATTTATACAACAGTCGTCACTCATCCGTCTGCTATGATGATGACTTCATTACAAATTGACACAAATAACGTCTTAGTCTTATGTTCCAAGTTTCTTATGAGCACAAATTTCTAATGAAGGCAAAAAAACGCAAATAGAACAATAAAATAAATACGTAAATAAAACCACACATAAGCAAAGAAAAAGAGATAAGAGGCAATTTTTTACGAGATAACAAAAGAGCAGCAAACACAAAGCAAGACGTAAAGATGGCAATCATAAAAATCTTAAACCACTTCTAATCTTCACGTTTATGCTTAAGCCCATGCGACATGACACAGCAAATACAACACACATAATTAACCCACACATTCCAGCGGAATAATTTGATATTAAGATGACTTGTAAAATAACATCCAGGAGCAAAAATTTGAAGTTTTCAAAATCCTGATTACACCACTAGCAAAATACTGTAACGCGGTATGGATATGAGGTAAACGGTGAAGTGGGGGAAGGGGGGGGGGGGACGAAAAACAGAAGCGGCGGAAACTAGAACTAACACTGTCTTAGCTGAACAAGCACGTTATTCCAAAACTGGGGATACTGCATTTGGTGCGAAGGGAAAGGTAGAGAAGTTATGTTAATAAAACAGACGATAACGATAACGGTGGCCGCGCGGTCTAAGGCGTGGATCTGCGGCCGCTCGCTTGCTGGGATTGCGGGACCGGATTTCCTGTTACCGCTGTTTCGTAAAAAAAAAACTCTCAGTCCTTCAAAACAAACACCGCTTTATATCACAGGTCCATCTTACCATTCATACATGATTCTGAAACATGAAGATGTAATGTGTTCAGAAAACCAAGTTTTCGCTAATAATTACAACTGTATTAAATGATCGACAAATAAGAGTAGACTTACAGAAAAATATTATTGAGCCTTCACACACACACACACACACACACACACACACACACGCCCGCGCGCTATATATATATATATTATATATATATATTGTGAGAGTGTGACTGTGCCTGTGTGTGTTACAATTACGCATCGCGCCTGAAGGTGTGTGGTAAGGTATTATTCCTTTTCTTTAATTAAGTACCAAGCCATGAATGTGTATGGAGATTCGAAGTAAAACTTCCACGTATTTTAATCGCTGCAAAACTCAAGCTGAATGCTCAGCATCAAGCCCGTACCACTTTACACCACAAGGACACAGCATCTGGCAAAACGTATATCAAGTGAAATAAAAATGAAGTTGTTATAGCAATATTATAATGACAACATTCAAATATTAGCTGTACACTGCTGTTGGCTACACCACTGGGGAATTCCTCCCCTTCAGAACCAAAGGACAATATAATAATACAGTGGTATGGCGTCTTCAGGATTACAAAAACGCGTTTGTGATCATTTCTAAAGAAAAAATACAATGTTCTCTCGGACGAGAGAATTACAAATACGGCATAAGAAACTTCGGTTATGATCATTCCTCATGAAGTTCAAAACAAATATATTACTCCCGAATACAAGCACCTTAGAGTTTTCTAATTTGTAAAGACCAACCTCCAAAATTGGACACTGAACCGACTGATCCATCGTAGCCCACACGAGCTGTAATTTACTCTAGGATATGATCACTAAACAGAATACTTCAAACCCGACTGCACAATGCGCGAAATTCAAATATGTTTATCTCTCCTTGGAGCCTCCCAGCCTTTCCTGTTCATTCACTTACCACTGTTCACTTCATCAGGGGCCCATCGGCTTGGATATCGTCCAGCAGCCTGGAATTTACTTTATACGTACCGACTGAGATGATGATGAAAATTTTATGAAAATGTAGGCTAAATACTGCTATCTTAGAGCCTTCTGTGTAGGAGGTAAAAAAACCACGTGATCATCTTCAGACAGGCTATTAACGTGGAAGGCTTATTTAAGAGGACACTATGCAGTATTTAGAAAGCCCATTCAAAACAGGCGTATGTACTTTGTTAAATTCAAATTTTAACAAACTTCGAACATATTAATTTAAATAGGAATGCATATTTGTGCAGTCTTGTGTGTAACGACGCTCTATTTTCTACATAAGAAAGAATTCAAGGGTACAAAAAGTACTAACTGAAAATGTGCATCTACAGGAACTGAAGTATTTTAGAATTCGTAAAAGGATTACTACGTTCAAAACGCGACAGGGAAGAATTATTCAGTTCCGAGGAAGGCGCAGGAATTCGGTCAGGCCTTAGGCCAAGTGTAAAGTTGAAGAGGAAGAAAAGCCTGTTAAAATAAGCGACTTTCAAGAACCCAGAAATAATATGTTAAACATTTTTTATACTAGCATAAATTCCATTCAGACCAGCTACTCTAAGTGCGACAACCACACATTTTCATAATAATAACAAAAGTTAGAAGCAACCAGATTGAGATATTAGGAAAACTGACTTCAATCTGTGTACTTCTTTTAACTCGAATTAGCTCAATACGAAAGCATTCTCTGACATGCACAATGGTTTAAGCTTCGGGACATCCTCATCAAAATGTAATTTAAAACTTATGACGCGACATCGTACGTTTTTTCTTCCCTTAAATGCGGTCTCCACAAATTTTTACTTCAGAACCACTACGTTTTTTTGAGAAGACGTCGTTGAGGAAGATATTTGGGCCTAAGAGAGAAGAAGAAACAGGAAGCTAATGATGAGCTTTGTGATTGCATTCCACAACAAAAACCATTCAGGTGACGAAATCAAGAGGATGAGACAGGCGGGGCATTTGCCACGTATGGACGAGAAGCGAAACGTTAACAAGCGCGATCTCAGGCTTCCGCCGCGGTGCAAATAAGGTCTTCGCTCTTCCGAGATGTTACGCAGCGTTGATTGGTATTTAGTTACCGACGTTTCGGGACAGCCTATCGGCCCCATTTTCAAGGGTCAAGCAGTCCAAGAACGGTTTGACCCTTCAAGATGGAACGATAGGCTGTCTCGAAACGTGGGTAACTAACTACCAATCAGCGCTGCGTAACATCCAGAAGAGGGAAGACCTCAAGTGTTATCAAAGTTTTTGATGGAAAAATCTAAAGAAAAAACACCATCTCGAAGACCTGGCGAAGATAGAAGATGATATTAAAGTAGATGTTAAAAATAGCTTGGGGGAGTGTTGACTGTGTTGGTCTGGCTCAGGATAGAGACAAGTGTCGGGGTCTTGTAAAAACGGTAATGTATGTTCGGGTTCCATAAACTGAGGGGAATTTCTTGACTAGCTGAGGAACAATTGACTTCTCAATAAGCATTCTACTCCTTGGAGTTAGTTATTTTTAGTTAGTTAGTTAGTTAGTTAGTTAGCTAGAAAGTGAGTGAGTTAGTAGATACTAGTTAGATGTTTACTTAGCCTTATACCCGGCCATACCTCTCTGTACTTACGTCCTCCTACACTCTTTCAACACATGTGGAGATAAGCAATACCATCAGATAGTCTTTTATACTGTTTTAAGCACGTCAGTAGGTGTCTTTGGTTACCGGGGTTCATGTTCAGCAAAGTGACAGTCTCTCGCCCCGTGTCAAGTTGCAATGATATACAGGCAACAAATTTACTGTTTTGGGGAAAACAGTTCAGAAAAATTTATGTGGAAGTCTTCACAGATCGAGGGAAAGAAAAATATGGAAATCATGGGTTGTCAGAAATGTAGGATAAATTATGTGTTGTCAGAGTATTAGTACAAAAATTATGGGTTGTCAGGTATTAGGATAAATTTAATTATGAGTTGCCAGAATATTAGGATAAATATAATTAGGGTTGTCAGAATATTGGATGAATATAACTATGGGCTGTCAGAGTATTAGCATAAATATAATTATGAGTTGCCAGAATATTAGGATAAATATAATTATGGGTTTCAGAGTATTAGGATAAATATAATTATGGGTTGTTAGAGTATTAGGATAAATATAATTATGGGTTGTCAGAGTATTAGATAAATATTATGGGTGTGTCAGAGTATTAGGATAAATATAATTTAGGGTTGTCAGAGTATTAGGATAGATTAATTATGGGTTGTCAGAGTATTAGGATAAATATAATATTGTTTGTCACAATATTAGGATAAATATAATTATGGGTTGTCAGAGTATTAGTATAACTATAATTACAGCAACGTGTCCAGAAATTTCAATTACAATTTAGACAAAAGCAAAATTTGGGTATTATTCTGAATATACGGAAACCAGCGATACAGCTGAAGGACGAAATTTTGACTCTGTCTATCCTCAACAGCCAGAAACAAAGGAAAATGGTTAACAACAAAAACTGTTCTGACCAACCACCCCACACACACACACACACACACACACACACACACACACACACACACACACACAAAAGGAACTGACCAATTAGCACACTCATTTCATGGATACAAGTCTTTCTTGAGAAGCTAACATTTGCTCATCTTGTCCAGACATTCGCTTCCTTTTATGAAAACCTAAGTGTCATTGCCGTATTCACAACAGCTTCACTGGACCCTAACCTTGAATCGACCGGTTACAGTCCCTCCTACCTGGACCAATATCTTTCATGTGGCATCACCCTCCATCTTTTCTGACCAAATATTTCTATTGACTTGTAATCTCGCTCATGGCATTTTCTCCATCACAAAGCCCATATTGACTGCCGTCAGAAATGAATCTGGGTCTATGCAGCGACGAGCACATCATTCTAATGGACAGTCTAACAATAATGGAGAAAACAAAATGCGAATTTTCCTGAGTACATCTCAAGGAAATAATACGTTATTTTGATTACTGTCGAAGATACGTTGCGGTCTGCTTAAAAACAACACTTTGTAGCAGAATGCTCAGTAACACCTAAGCTCATTTTTAATGTTATATTGTAGGAAATATATGTTACAAACATCTGGCACTTTCAAAATAATCCAAATGTTTAGGAGGTGTTGACACTGTAATTACAACAGTGTTCCAATTCCAGTACTGTCACAAATACGACTTTGACAAGACTATTAATCGCTAGTATAAAATAAGTCCTAGAAACAGGATGGCTCTAGGTAAATTGCACAGCTATTCACTTATACGTAGGCGTATCATAAGAAGCATTACTACTCACCAAGCGATGACCATCCTTTAAAGATTCTTCTTTAACACTCGTCCATCTGTAAATAGGAGGAAATGTGTAAAACTTAGCGGCTTATATGGAAGTAGGGGCCGAGATAGCGTAGTCGGCTTAGCGACTCGCTACGGCGGGACGGTTCGGGCTTCGACCGCCGGTGGGGGCAAGAGATATGCTCTTCTGCACATGCGTCCAGACTGACACTGGGGCCCACACAGCTTCCTGTATAGTGGGTAACAGCGCTTGTTCCCGTGGGTAAAGCGGCCGGGGCGTGACGTTGACCACCCACCCCCATCTATAGCAGAGTTTAAGAATGAATAAAGATGCTCCCTTTCTGTGCCTGCATGGCGGGTTATGGGAAGACCTTTACCTTGAAGTAAGAGCAAGGGCAGTCCATACGAGCGAATACTTGAACTTGTGCGTCTAGAGACTGCTTTGTGTGTCGATGGTTTGCGGATCGAACACTTTGACGACTTAACTTCTGTCAAGTATTCACCGCTTCTGCAAGTAGAGGGTGAAGGGGGAATGAAAGCACGACTGTCAGTGTATCAAAGCTCACCGAGACACAGTTCACGAACCGAAAATAAATCACCATCCCGTGACCAGTAAAATGAGCTGCAGTAAACATCTAGACCATTCTAAAACCTGAGTATGTGTAAATTACGCACATTATCAACAATATTTTTAAAACGGGAATTTCATACAGTTTACAGAAAATAAAATTTATTTAGATGTCCTCGATAAACGGTAATTATAGCTGATTGTTGGCGATAAAACACAAATTTGCGACATTTTTGTGACTTTTTTTTTCCAGTATGCAGTGTATTAAGTAAGAAGGACGAAATTACAGGTGAAAATAATCTAAGTAAGGCTGGACTTACGATCAAGCGGTCAGACACTTAAGCATCGGCGTCCGTACTTACCTTTTACCAAACTTACAGTGGCGAGACATAAAGACATGCAAGCCTCAAACAGAATGCAACAATAAAGCAAAGCAAAGGTAAACTGTCTCTGTACACGCCATGATGAGTTATGGAGGAGAAGACACTTAACGTTGGCAATAAATGGAGGTGACTGGTTATCTTGACGCCCCAGCCGCTTTACTGTTAGAACCGAACTCCACCTACCCTTTGGATAACAAGCGGGCTCCAGAGTTGGTCTCGGCGTTTGGTTATAGGAAGACACTTCTTTTCCCTGCCAGGAGTCGAACTACAATTCTTCGGTCGTCTAATCCCTAGCCAGTCACTATACCGACTAACCTAACCCGGTTCCCCGTGCATAATAAGGAGATTAATAATTATAATCAAATAATTATGTATAATTAAAACCAAGTAATATTAGTTTGTCTGGGTCTCTCACCAAATGACATACGGGTGATCAAATGAAGAAGAAAGAGATGGGCGGGGCATGTGGCACGTATGGAAGACAGGAGAGGTACATACAGGGTTATGGTGGTGAGACCTGA
Organism: Reticulitermes speratus; assembly: GCA_021186555.1. NCBI lineage: Eukaryota > Metazoa > Arthropoda > Insecta > Blattodea > Rhinotermitidae > Reticulitermes > Reticulitermes speratus. Next base: position 47,880,293 of record JAJKFL010000001.1, read on the forward strand.
GGGAAGGAGACCAGTTCGAAGACCTAGGCATAGATGGGAGAATAATATTAAAATGGGATCTTCAAGAAGTGGGAAGGGGAGGCATGGACTAGACTGATCTGGCTCAGGATAGGGACATGTGACGGGCGCTTGTGAATGCGGTAATGAACTTTCGGGTTACATAAAATGCGGAGAATTTCTTGACTAGCTGAGGACTTGCTGGCTTTTCAGGAAAGACTGCTCCATGGAGTTAATACTAGTTCAGTGCACTGGTACCATTGTGTTGTTGAAATGTGTCGTGCACTTCGTTAAAATTCATGGCAAATTACAGTGTCGGCTCCAGGTTCACTGTAACCCTACATGACTTAGAATCTTAAAACAATACAAGACTTCTTCGCTAATGGTTATCCTTTGTAAGAGATAAACAGACAATGCTAGTATCACGGAATAAGCAATCGTAACGTTTAACTTCCGTGCTCAGCACCGGAGACTACTGCGCCATCTCTGCGCGCCATAATAACTTAATCACATCAATGCATCTTCTCTCGTAGTCGAGCGTAATTACGTTGGAGTCGTTTCCTAGCAACACATGCGTGCTTTAAGGATGCCGCTACAGCTGTGACCATTCTGTGGAATTATTCACTTCTACACATGAAAGCGTCCTTAGACGGTACAAAGAAAGTCACGCACTTTGCCAAAAAGCATCAGTTAGCTCAATATAACGTATGGTAGAGAAAGGTCCGCTGAAAATTCACAAGGAAATTCCTTATAGATCGAACAGACGAAAGTATATGTTAAAGAAGTACTTAATTACCGTCTCCGCAACTTTATTAACACACAGTATCAGTTCGTCGAACTATGCATGGCTACATGTTTCGACTGACACAGTTATGTTCAGGCCATATGGCATTAAAAGATGTAAACAAATTGCAATTACATTAAAGCTGTACCACTGAATTGAGATCTCAGTCGCACATTCATTAGTACATAATCTTTTCATGTTAAAAATTGGTGACGACAGTTATATTAAGGAGAATTTGTAGTTGTGTATACAGATCCGAAATGAGTAAATGTGAATAACATAATTCGTACAATATATTCTTTGGGATAATAAAATTTAAATATTACGTTCCACTTATTGTTATTAATTCGGAGAGATTTTTATCTCTCCGAATTAATTATAGGCATATTCTACCGATATGTATGTATGTATGTATGTATGTAGTATGTATGTATGTATGTATGTATGTATGTATGTATGTATGTATTTATGTACATGTCGACGTTTTCTGTTGGACACTCAAAGTAACTACGTACTGTCCAAGTACACACTCTCAGACAATCATACACCATCTCACATGGGACCATGCTAGTCGTCTTCAAAATGTTAATATCTGTGAACACTTGTGACTATATCTGAATACATATTTGTGGAAACTCTGTGTGGTAACAGTGTAGTTTGTGGATACATCAATAAAATAAACCCTTTTAAAAAAACTTGTTTTAAAAATTAAATATTTAGCACACTCATAAAATTATTATTGGTTGTTTACGCCGAAAAATAACCCAGCTTCGAGTATGCATTAAGGTGGGGAGTAAAAAAAAATTCAACTAAAATTATCGAAATTTGATGTACTAATTTCATTACAAAGAAAATGTATTCGTGAAAGCCACGAAAGTCGCCCATGTGTTTGTGAAAGCTATGAAAGTTGCCCATGTGTGTTTGTGAAAGCCATGAAAGTTGCCCATGTGTTTGTGAAAGCCATGAAAGTTGCCCATGTGTTTGTGAAAGCCATGAAAGTCGCCCATGTGTTGTTTGGGGAAAGCCATGAAAGTCGCCCATGTGTTTGTGAAAGCCATGAAAGTTGCCCATGTGTTTGTGAAAGCCATGAAAGTCGCCCATGTGTTTGTGAAAGCCACGAAAGTTGCCCATGTGTTTGCGAAAGCCACGAAAGTCGCCCATGTGTTTGTGAAAGCCACGAAAGTCGCCCATGTGTTTGTGAAAGCCACGAAAGTTGCCCATGTGTTTGTGAAAGCCACGAAAGTCGCCCATGTGTTTGTGAAAGCCATGAACTTCTCCCATGTGTTTGTAAAAGCCACGAAAGTCGCCCATGTGTTTGTGAAAGCCATAAAATTCGCCCATGCTCTCTCAGAGTACACAGCAACATAGTTTGAATACAACTGGGCCTTGCAATACAGTTTCCTTGTAAATTCGTTTTTGTACACACTGATTTAGTCTTACATTATTTAACGACGCTCTTGCAATTGCAGAAGTTATAAGGCGTAGGCGAATGAACGACTGATTAATTAGATTAAGAATCACTCACGATTGATTCAGATATTTAACGATGGTTTATCAAATCACAGATCATATAATATCGAATGGGAGGAAGATTCTCTATAAAGAATTTGAAAAAGGAGAAACGAAATACATGTGGGCTACTTAAAGTGATAAATGCTAGGATTATCGCCTTAAAGGACAAAATGTTACGAATATTCTGGATCAACTAAGACAAATCATTAGAAATTTTAGTAAGAACAACTGATGTCTTGGCCGAGATTAGAAACGGGAATTTTTGAACGCCAAGCAGAAGGGCTCTACAAATGTAAGTAGCAGTAAAGTTAATTACTTGTTTTGTTTGTGCAAAATAACTAGACTTTAAGTAAGTAGGATGAGTGAATTTTTTCAAGGCAAAGGTGACTTTTATCAACGTCCCAATCTGTGCGGCATTAATGATGTTGCCTAAAGCAAAAAGAAAGTACTCCAGTGGCGTTCATAAATTATCGGTGCCGTAGGATTTAAGTATACTGGAAGTTTCCTTCTTTATACAGCCGATGTATCCAGCTGTCCAATATAAATTTGAAAAAAAAAAAATTCCATAGACAAGTTTATGTGTTCATATATTTAATAAACATCCTGTGCGAGGCGTTATAACAGTGATTATGATATAATCTGTCTCGTTATATACAGCTTGTGTTACAGTAGCAGGTTCAACCCCTAAAACCAACCGTCGCCTTGGGGCTACTGAAAATTACGGTCTCCATCAATCCTCTTTGTGTTAGGTCAGATCTTCCTTATTCCACGTCAAGAGCAGCGGGTGGGGCCTGCAGACTACCTAATGGCATAGTGATAGAGAAAGTCAGACTGAATTTCTTACTTCGTCAAGGTTTCTTTCTTGTGCGATATTACACCGTGCATGTTGGAGTGCATGTATGAAGATTTCAGAGGAGTTTGATGCCTCCATCTTCAGGGGAGTCCAAGAGGAAATCAACACCGCTGTCAGACCCTTCCGTATTTATATTTAGTTCTTACATTTTAAATAACTATGGCATGAACCGAACAGTCAAGGGAGAAACAGAGTACAGAAGTAAATAACTTAGGCGTTATCTAACCATCCAAAAAACACAACTGACTAGCTGAAATACTAGTTAATTACTGTCATATTGACTAAGTAACAAACAATGGAACTACGATTCTTCCGCTTCTTCAAGAGCGCTTATAAGCCACTGCGGCCCTAAACACGCGATTAAAAGATCTGTTTATTTGATTGAACTATGTCGCAACGTCGAACACCTGATTGTCTGAATATATAAATACCTAGTAATATGACATTATTTACAGTACACAGAGATCTTGACTGCTTCACTGCAGTCTGAAGTCCATTTACATCTCTCCGCCATACAAAGACCAACAGATTAATACCGTTTAGGGAAAAGAATTGTGTTTGAGATGATTGTGAGGCTTATATGAAAAACGGGTACATAAATATACTAACTAACTAACTAACTAACCCCATGGAGCAGAGTCCTTCTTGAGAAACTAACAGGTCGTCAGATAGTCAAGAAATTCCCCGCGTTTTATGGAACATGAAGGTTCATTACCGCACTCACAAGAGCCCGCCACCTGTCCCTATCCTGAGCAGTGTGGGAAAAACGCAGAATGTGCCAATGTTAAATCAGATCATACATATAGTAACCATTGGGCTTTAGATGGTTAACGAACTAATCAAACGACATATGAAACCAAGAAGAAGACAAAGTAAATGTTATAAAGTTGTTTACCCAACTTTATGGTTTCTAAGAGACCAACGAAAGGAAACAGACAAATTAGCAGTAGTAGTTAGTAGTAGTAGTAGTAGTAGTAGTAGTAGAGTAGTAGTAGTAGTTAGTAGTGGTGGTGGTGGTGCTACAACAAGAAGAAGGAGAAGAAAATGATAATGATTGTGATTTTGATGACGATATATCAGCGGTACTGTTTGCCCAATACGTTCATTACTAGGAAGAATATAATTATATGGGGGAATTTTTTTTTACATCTGAAAACAATACAGGCAGCAATGCCACATATAGTCGATATAAACAGCGTCAACCTTCGCTAATTTACACACAGGCTATTTGGTTATCGTACTTCAAACAACAATAACACTGTGACAGGTTTTACGCAGCTCAATGGATACAATTACACCAAAGAAGGAAACTATGTGTGACAGCAACAATTTGTCATCATAAGATGATAAACCATTTAGATTTACCTTTTAAGCACGACGAAAACTGAATAAGCCATAGGAAAGCTTATAAATATTCGAAAGTTTGAAAGGATAACTGACAAATACGTTGACCAATAGAGTTGTGCGCGACCATTGACTGTACCGTATTGCAAGATTCAGCAGCAATTCAGTGTAGCCGTGACAACCGATGGACGAACTTCGAAGAAACGCGTCTGAAATAAAGCGTCATTATTACTAACCACAGGACTCACTCTGTACTGAGTTCTGTAGAAATGGTATGGCCCTTCATTCTGGAACTTCGTATATAATTACTATATCCGTACTAATAGCTTTTCGGTGAATTGATACTTCTTCCATAAGTGGGTGGTTACACTATATTCACTGTCATTACGTTACGTTCGATGGGTATCGTATAATACGATGGAATTTTCAGATCCCTGTTTTGATGAACTGGGTTGAATATAAGAAACACAAAAAATTACGGAATATCAGCGGTAAAATGACATTTAGTATTAGCCTTTTGTTGTTGTTTTGTCCCTGTCGCTCCAACGCGGAGCATAGGAGCCTCCTTTCGGAGGTTTCTATGGTCATGTGCGTTGGTGAAGTGAGTGACCAGCCCACTATACTCTATCCTGATGTGACTGCCAGAGCCATCTGGCAGGCAGTCAGGAGACTTGGCTGAGAAATTACTAGATCTATTCATGCCCGTAAGGTTCTTTTACATGCCGTAAATCTACGACATGGGACCGACGGCTTTACTTCCCCTCCGAAGGAAGTGGAAATCCGGATTTTTATCACCCTTAAAAATCCATCGCCCTCGGTCGGGATCGAACCCGCGAACCTTGGGTCCAGTGGCGAGCACACTAACCACTAGTCCACCGAGGACGACATTCGCCTTTTACTTCTTAAAAGTTATATGTCTTAATTGGCCTCCCTGTCATGCAACTGCATTCCTATAATCGTGATCGGAAATTAACCACGACTGCACAAAGGCACACACCTTCCCCCGACGTTGCAGTACGTTAGTTACAGTTGAGTTCTGAATATTACCACATTAAGGGAAGAAAGGGAATGTCAGGGTCGAAATTAGAGCCACTGACAAACGTCTGCTGTGAAGTTACAGCTAATTTCCGATCACAATTTCAGGAATGTACTGCACGCCTGGGAGACCATTTAGAAGACGCAGTTTTATAAAATAAAAAACACATATTAAATGACATTTTACTACTGATACTCGATAATTTCTTTGTTTCTTATATTCAACCCAATTAATCAAAACAGCACTCTGAAAATCGTCACATTCTATTGCCGCATTCTGTACTTTCTTAATCCACAAAACAAATTCATCTCGTCCTCATCGCCAATAAGAAATAGAAGAAAAAATCTAATGACCTGCAGTATTTTGATATAAGAACTGCATACACTTACCTACGGTCTGTCAGCTCCTAGTGCCTGAACATGTCTCATTTCGTATGTAAAACAAGCTATCCCTGAATACCACGGTCTAACAGAATTCTAATAAAATCATTATATAAGGCCAAAATTTAAAACGCAAGTTACAACATTCTGTACAGCATTTTCTTTTCTTAGTTTCAGAAGAATAAATGCCAACAAATCAGAATAACATTTTATCATTACACCATATGTTTCGTAATCATACTAACGTCTTCAGGGCGACAATTATATTCTGCATAAGAATTTCGGAAGACAGCAGCTCTCTGACTGTTTCGGAGTGCACCATTAAAAAGCCATTGACTACATAGTTATGGTTCCAGATCATATTTCTTAATGGGTGTGGCTGGGCTGAGTCCCTGAAGGCTGACAGCTCTGACTGTTTTACAAAGGTCTTCATCGCAGGCAAGTGATAGCCAACCTTCACACATACCTTCCTTGGAGGATTACAAGACTGGCCGGTTACCTTCTGTACATGCAGTCAGCTAACAGTTGTTTTCATACAACTTAAGGGACATTACGAGACTTAAGCTAATGCAAATTTTGCATTTCCTAGTAAGTGTTCTTCTTAGTTCTTGGAGTGAGTCGAAACTCAATCTCTTGTCTTCAAATTAGACTATCACAAGAGCCTTTAATAGAGGAGCAAAGGTGGTGAGAAAACTAGCAGGAAAAACCAAAGTGCCTGAAAAAATACCCCTCCAGTGTCAGTGTCACTCTCGCCGCCAAAATAGTGTACCTTGGGTCTGAACACGGCTCTGCGATGAGAAGCCGGCGACAAACTGCATTAGTTTTGGAGCGGCCAATAATAGTCTCCAGCTACTATTATGATTCCATCTACTTTCTACAATTGCATATGATAAGGAACAGGAATTGGAGCTGTATTTCAAACGAAGTTCAAAGAATGTTTGGGGCCTAAGAGGGATGCAATAGGCGGGCACAAAGAAAAGTTTTGGTGGTTTATACAAGTTGTTTAAATGTGTTATTTAAGAGATTCTGTCAGTTTCTGAAATTACGAACCGTCGGTGATAGACTGATGAGCGTGGAGCACCGGTGTAATGATGCTGACACGGAAAAACAGAAGTACTCGTCGAAAGACCTGTTTCAGTGCCACTTTGTCCAACACAAATCCCACATCGACTGACCTGGGATTGAACAGAAGCCCCCGCGTGAGAGGCCGACGCATAACCGCCTGTGGTTTATAGAAGTTTCATAGTATTTTCCGGTAGTGATATCAAGCAATTAGGCTGAAACTGACAAGATGGAAGAGACAAAATATAAATATATATAGAATTTTGGCGTGGTAAAAGCACTGTCAAGCGACCACATCAAAGATCGAAATGGCGAAGAACGAGGTGTGACTTCAGAAGTGTTGGCTCTTCGGGCTCTACCATCACCGAGTTTTGTCAGCTGCAGTCTTCCTAAATTTTCAAGAAGAAACAACGTAACAATATGCAAATACATTAAGCATAAAGAGAGGAAAACATTTCTTCAAGTAAAGATGGTCGCACCGAATTTTTGTCTACAGATAATACTCTGATCTATAATCTATGTCTAACACGTGCAAAGATAACTTCTAAAGGATTAATGTGACACAGACCTTAAGGTTTGAAAGAACGGGTAACTACATTTCAAAATCCATGCATAATATAAAAGCAATAACTATCGTGAAGGGTTGGAAAGCAAAGAAACACGGATAGAACTGGCAAGTTACTTGGAATCTTGACAAGTATAATACGTAAACCTGCCAATTACGAATTATGTATCCGAATAGTATAAATCTGACATGTGGACTGTTACTCTCTCTCGTCACGCACAGACAACACGCTCACAAAATCATATTTTTTGTTTAAAATAAATTTCTAACGGCTTTTCTAAACGTACCTTAAACTAAACTTCTAACTTATTCTCTATGCATGTACACAAGCTACTCAGCAACCAATCAACTACAAATTTCTACCAGACCACAAAAGCTACAACGTCGACAACGTCAGTTTAATTCGTTCCATAACATAACAACAATTTAATTTTACTTTGTGTTCACCGTGCATCTTAGTGAATGAATAATAACAACAATTTATTCACCTATAACACATTTCAATTATGTATTCGCTTTTCTGTCTTGGTCTTCCAAACGACAATCTTCCCACAAACTTCCTCGATCAATAAACCTTAGTTGTTTAACTTTCCTAGAATCTTAAGAAGGTAACATCAACGTCCTTGTATGGAGTTTTTCCCTGTCCGTATGTAATATTTATCCAATCGTGTTTATATGACCAATGTATTTCCAGATAAGGCGAAGCTGTTCCTGTGTATACCATGAAGGCATATGAGAGGAAGTGGATGTGTGGCTCCTCGCGTTCTTAACCTCTACACTACATGCATGTGAGTAGTCAATTTCACTCCCAACCGCCTTACCCCAGGCAGATATTTACAGGAGACTGGGTCGGGGCCATAGCAGGTGTGTAGGTTCTGGAGGAAACTCTCTTGCCACTGACAAGAAGCGAACCACGATTCCGGTCGTTTAGACCGTAGTTTTGTCACTATTCCCAGCACGTACGTACCACGAATTTTAATTTTTAAGCTTCAGTGAAGTTTTTACCCCTAATCTCCATACATAATTTATGGCGTTTTGTTTTTCACACGGACAAATTTACCTTTATATTTTACTGTAGGTAGGTAACACAGCCACAAAGAATAAAATTGAAAGTAATTATACAAGGTGTGGCTACTAAATAATGAGGCTGCGTGCGCAGCTCGTGACCTTAACCACTGGTCACCAAATATTAGTTACTGCTGAACATTCCGCCAGTCGCATGCCAAACAATGCTCCGTTACGTTGACGTAGTGCCCAGAAATAAACAATTTTTTAACTTGCCGCGGTCATGCAAGTTAAAGAGATTGGGCAACGAAAACATGTCATATTCCTTGTGAAACTGCAGACAATTTCCACCGAAAACTTCAATTTGCTAAATGGGAAATATGGGCAAAACTGCAGAGTTACTTAAAGCACTCTCATGAAATGACTTCTGGGGATGCTTCGAGGTCTACAACGTTCATATAGCAACAATGTGCAGCTTCTGATGGAAATTAATTTCAAAGGGATAATATACGGAGAGCAATTTAATTAAGAAAGTACTTTTTTAAACAAGTTTTGTTATCCCGTAACCACACCAAGTATTATGAAATAACGGAAAGAGTTTATTGTTTTACAAAATAATACGTTTTAACTGAATGACAACGGACATCCCGAGTTTACACTCGTCTGAGCTGTGTGCTTACCATCAGCCTTTATTCTGAAAAGTCAGTGTTTTACGATAACAAATCGCTCAGCTTTCTTGTTTCGTAACTTGGCATTCTACACCGACCCACGTTTGGATAATTTTTCCATAAACAGAGGCTATAAAAGAAACAGTTCCAGTTTCGGTGATCAGATGGTGGACATTTTCATTGCCTCCTAGTCTAGTTCCAGGAGGAAAGCTACAGGGAGGTCGACAGACGAACATTATATAGAGTGCCATGGGCGAACAGGTGGACAGATTTACAACACCTGCTAATAAACACAGCAGAATTGCGTGTCGTATATTTAAATTATCCCATGTAAACTAAAAATTCTGAGCCAACTAATAGTTATCGAAATATGTGTTATGAAACCACTTTTTATAAGGAGGCCTCTAACTACACACTGAATAAAAAATATTGTCTTGGAAGGTGTTTCTAATGATTAAACCAGATGGGACACAAACACTTTGATCAGAAAGCTGCAGAGCTAGGCACGTAATAAAAGGAAATATGTACGCTTCGGTTGCCATATGAGTTTTCTTTATGGCAAGGATTCTCGGAATTTAACTCTACTATGCAGTCCTCTTTTGGGAAGAGTGGAGTTGGAGACCCACACACAGACATGCGCGCGCGTGCGCGTGTGTGCATGTGTTTTGTGTACGTCAGTGCTTGCATAATTACACGAGTGCTAAATATTAAACATACACTAAGGTCTTTTCCTTTTGGTCCCCTTTATTAATGCTTTCTTAAAGCACTTCATACCGTGTGGTTTTATTGTCAATGGCATGGAATGAATACATTGAAAGAGTAGGGTGTCATAACAGCAGTATTACATTCGTTTATGCGGATAAGTTTAATAACGCAGAACACATTTAATTCGAGGTATAAGTAAGTGGGAATAGAACTGAACTATTATACTTTTATTCAGATAAGAGGGAATTGTGAAATAATTTATTGAATTCTGGAAGGACGCAGGTGATTTATTTGAAAGATTACAGGAATGGCCAAATTTGTATCAAGCAGAGTAATAGAACAGAATTCAAAACGGCAAACGTGATACCGGTTACAGAAAGGGTAAGAAAGAGAAAGAAAAAAGTAAAGAAAGAATGTAATTATTTTATAATGTGAACCAGTATTTGATTTATAAGGCTTGGAGGTTTGATTTAAATATTGGAAATACGGTGGTAGGTTGAGGTAATAGATATAGCTACAAAAATATTGTTTATAAAACTAGACATAAGGCTGAAAATTCAATATTTTGTATAATAAATGTAATTTGTCTTTCTTGTGAGAGATACAATAAAAGAGGTACAATACAGCAAATATTTATCCCTACTTTAATCTCTTAAAGCCAAGTGGTAATTGCACTACCACCTGCTGTAACATTAAGAAACTCTGCATTTTGCTTCCCAGTATACTTATGCATTGTATTTTATATTTATCACAATAAACAATAACCATTTCCCTAAACAGCATTTTAAAATTTTACTTTAAAAGGTTGCAGACTCTGTTCTCTGTGAGGTAGGGACTGAAGTTTCATATATAATTTAGTAAGCATCAGTATCTAAGGGATTAATTTTGTGACCCCACGCAAGACATGTCCGCAACCACCAACACAATCGCAACTCACAATACTGTTGAAGTCAAAAATCACTTAATTAATTCATTAAACCACAAATCATATTCATTTCCTAAAATTTGCTCTACATTAATCCACGTAGCTAAATTATCCAGTTCAACTCCATAAGCTCTGCTAGACCAAAAATAGACTCTTTCAGCTGCGTGACGCCACACAAAGAAGGCAATGCCAATTTTGAAGGTAGGATATGACTTAAGGCGTGATGCTTAATAAGGAACAGCTATGTGCTGAACCTCGCCAGTAACAAGACCATCGTTCGAGTCTGTATGGCCATGTTCCGTGTCAATCGCAGATCCTTGGTTCAAATCTCAGCTTCACAGTATTAGTGGAGGGAAGGGCCTTGAAAGTGGTCACTATGTTACCTTACAAATGTCTGTAACTGTACAGAGCAGATTGCTTCTTGAGAAAGGAAGAGTGTTTCCCCAGGCACACAAGAAATTCCCCGTCTTTTATAAAAAACCAAATGTGCAATGTCATGATACAAAATAACTTGCCACTGGACCCTATTTCGAGGCATATTAATCCACTTCACATTCTAATATCTTATGTCTTTAAGACCAATCTCAATTTATTTTCCTACCAAACCTCGGTACTTCAAATTGTTTCTTACATTCAGGTTTTCCGACTTAAGTTTTGCGTGCCTTTTCTTTTATTTGCCATGCTAGCTGCAAACACCGCTAGCTCATCCCTCTTGATTTAAAACCTAGTACGTTGTTTCCAAGAGTACAGTTACGAAAGAGCCTCCTTATGTGGTGTCCACCATTCTCTTGCTCTTTTCTCTCTTTAGGCAAAAAGATATACAAGCCTATAGCAGTGATTAAATAATTAGCCTCTTCCTCACTTTCCGGTAACATTCATGCTTAAGGCAAATGTTTTTTTTATGACAGGACAAGCAAAAACTATGTCAAGATACAGTTATTTTGTAAATCACATAAAGAAAATGTTGAGATTGTTTACGGAATTTTAAACCTCCACAACCTCCGAAGAAATATATTATTGACTTAATTATTCAATCTTTATACAGTCTCTAGTCATTTATTATTAATATAAGTTGCTACGCGTTTTTGACATTAATTACTCATAGCCTTTATCATGTATTCGTCTACATTATTCATCAAACAGAGGTATTTTATCAACTCATAGCTAAAGATCAGTATTGACCCTCAATAATGTAGGTCTCCGAAGCCGTCGTTATTAACACGTCACACAAGATAATGATATTGCAACAATATCTGCATTGCAAATGATCGCTAAATGACAGTATAATTTTAGGTCACAAAAGCACGTATAACACTCACGCTTGTAACAAAGTTATTAACAGTATATTGGTTACATGTTTTAATAAGCAACAGCTGAACAGTAAGAAAATTTACTTTAACAGCGCATGTAACGGGGCTCTGAAAATAAAGTATTCTAAGTGGTTTGCACACTCGAGTTATTGAGGTTAAGAAATTAGCTCCAAATTCGTTGGCAAATTTCTTTCTTTGCAGATGTCCCGTGTCTGCAGTCGGCAAGAAAAAGAACTTAAATAACACACCACAATACATTTAACCATTTTTTCTTCGATAACGCGGATTTAGTAAGGTGGCATTTCTTTACTCGTCTAAGCTGATAAAAGCATGTTAGAACGTCGTAAAACGCAGTCTTTTCTTTTCCCCTATTTGTATGCACGAGGTAAAATAAATGCCCCTAGCCCTACAACGTATTACGCAGTTTGAAATATTTATGTTATATTAACAAGAACAAAACTTTACTCACGAACAGAGCATCACACTCACAATCAGAGTCCTCACGATGTGGACGGAGTCGGTATCTGAAACGTTACTTTACTTGAAACGCCTGACACCGTTGTTAGCCTGTGAAGATCCTGCTTTATCACATTCTCAAACTGTAATCGATCAGAATTACAAGAGCACTCAAACGAACATATATAACTTCATGGAGCAGAGTCCTTCTTGAGAAGCTAATAGTTCCTCAGCTAGTTACGAAATTCTCTACATTTTATGGATCCCGAAGGTTCATTACCCTGTCCACAAGAGCCCGCCACATGTCCTCTCCTGAGCCAGTTCAAGCCAGTCCACGGTCTGTCGCCGTAGTGCTTCAAGAACCATTTTAATATTTTCCTCCAATCTACTCGTGGGTGTTCCAAGTGGTCTCTTGCTTTCAGGTTTCCCCATCATAACTTTGAAAGCACTTCTGTCCTCCCCATATGTGGCACATGCCCTGTGCGTTTTATTTTGATTTCAACATGCGAACAATATTGGGTGAGAAGTACACATCATGCAGCTCCTCATTATGCAATCTCCTGCAGTCCCCTGTTTCCTCGCCTCCTTAGGCCAAAATAAATTCTTCATCACCCTACTCTCAAACACCCTGAGCCTATGTTTCTCATTCAATGTGACATACCAAGTTTGACACTCATATAAAACAATAAAAATTATATTTCTATATATTTTAAAATCTACGTCTGTGGACGCAAATGGGAAGCCAAACGATTCTGGACCGAAGGGATAGCAGGCATTCTCTGACTTCAATCAACGCTTAATTTATTCACGAATGCACTAAAATAAATACACAAATTAAAAAAAATCGCCGGTTTGGTTTACAGTGGTTTATAATGACACAAAACTGTGATGCGATGCAAACTTTCTGGGACTAGATTTGGAATCAATATACCGGAATGGATTTTCGAAGTTACTTTTATTTCATATTATCTTTGCCTGTTCATCTTTCAGTTATCAAGAAGAATACAGACAGGTTTTATTTTGTTTGATTTACGAGGCGCTCTTGGATTTCCTACACCTACACATAAAATTTTCTTCCTTTTCCGGTTTGGATATTTAAATAACTTCTGCTACACCTAACGGACAAATAGATAATACTTTCGTTTCGTATTCAAAAAGTGCAGGCTTCAAATCCAGGCCGGAGACAAGGCTAAACTGTGATTTTCCGTAGTTTCCTCAGTTTCCCCAGATAATAGGCCAGACACTACCTCAAATTAGGCCACGGCCACTATTTACATACTCTCCTATTCATTATTCATCAATAATCCCATAATCTGACATCAGTCTAAACTGAGCTACTGATGAAGTCAGTAAATAAACCAGGAACACGCAAACCGATTCATAACTAACTAACTTACTCGATCTATAGAGTAGAGCCCTTCTATAAAGTCTGATATGCCTTCAGTTACATACGTAATTCCCCGCATTTTATGGAAGCCAGGCGTTCGTTACCGTGTTCAGATAATCTCGCCGTTTGACCTGAGCCAGATGATTTCAGGCCACGGCCTCCCACTTTCTTCCTCTAAGAAGCATTTTAATTTCATGTTATTTGTACCGTACATTTTCCTGATTACATTAAATCGTATTCCGACAAATGTACACTCTTTATTAACTGCTATATAATACAGTTTATATTAAAAATAGTCCAACATATTTCGAACTATATTGCAGTTCATCTTCAGGGACTCATTTGTTTTTACACCATTTGTTTGTTATTGTGTCACCAATAACAAACAAATGGTGAACACGAAGTCGCTGATGCAGTGTCCACAAACTCCACGCAGTTAACGATATTTTATCCACCTAACTTATATATTTTAATAGGTACCATATATGTATAGCCGGTGTAATAAACAAATGAGTCCCTGAAGATGAACTGTAACATAGTTCGAAATATGTTGGACTATTTTTAATACAGACTGTATTAAATAGCAGTTAATAAAGAAATAAATAATTTGTCGGATCACGATTTTATGTAAGCATTTTAATATTATCCCCTCTTTTAGGACTAGATCTTTCACGCGGTCTTTTCCTTTACTTTTCGCGAAGTTATTAAATCAATTCTCAATGAATATGAGAAAAAAGAGCAAATATACCTTTTGGTGTTTAACAGCAGATTATATCCAAATGTGCGAAATAATGACACCCATTATTTCGAAATCAGCTTAAGCATCATTGCAGCAGGGTATCTTAGTGTCAATCTAGTGCCAATCTTAGTGTCAAACGATGCACCAGATTATCATAAACGACGCTCTGACGATCGAATTTTATGACATGCATTACATCTGTCTAGTGCAAGACGTGTCAATAATTAGTTCCACAAAATGGAATCATGACTAATTAACAATCATTTTAATGCAGAGAAATTACTAATAGAATATTTGAAGCTAAATATTAAATTAAGTTCAGCTTGTAAATTTTGTCTCACTCGGTAAACGAATTCGCCATTTATCAATCAACCACACCAAACTAAATAAAATATAACAAAACGAAACAAAACCTAACTGAAAGAAGCCAATGACACAAAATTAAATACAACTTAACACAATCAAACACGGCGTAAGCAAATCAAACCCATCAAACGCAAGAAGCACACTACACAAACCAAACCAAACCTAACCTAACCAACCAAACTCAACTCAAGCAATTTGGTCGTGCTTCTAGCTTATAAGATTTATGCTGTACAATGTTTCTACTTGTCACCAAATTTAAAGTACACCACGTAAGAAACACACGTTCACACGTGCTACTGGTAAGGTTAATCACCGATACACTGCAATGTGCCGTTCGTTCTAGCAACAACCTCTGCACAAAGTCATCAAAACTAGAGGTTTGGCGCAGTTGAAACTTCACGGTGGTCACTGCAATACGGGCGGTCCACATCGCCATCTTCGTCCCTCATGTTCTCTCTCTGTCTTACGAAGCAGGTTTATAAAGATAATAACAGCAGAAGCAATGTGAAGAGAAAAAAATAAGTAAAACACGCCGCCAGTTCACATCTTGAACTCAATCAGCCTTTTGGCCCAACTAGATGAAGGCATACATTTTCAACTACACTGTGATGGGCATGCTGAAGAAATGTCTAGATGCATGCCTACATGGAAGGCACATATGATGTATGGTTTTTCACTCTATGACAAAGCACACAGAAATTATAAAATTCCTCTATTCAATGACCAATGCATCTATTTTCCAGCTTTGAACTAGTACTCTACTTACATAGTATGAATTTGACGACTGGTGGAGATTCCGTATTTCTAGAGCGAACTTTAAACGGCAGGAATTCCTAATAAGTATAGAAAGATGAATTATTTGTACCAACAAATGCACTAAGACAGTTTTTTCACTGTTTCTTTATTATAAGGATGCCCCAATACGCATTTCGGCAGTTATTCTGCCATCATCAGGGGGCATCCTTATAATAAAGAAAACAGTGAAAAAACTGTCTTAGTGCATTTGTTGGTACAAATAATTCAATTATAAAAAGATGCACGGTGAATATAAAGTGAAGTATACAAAGATGCACAGTTCTGCCATTAGAGTGACGGGATGCAAGCAGAACACCGACGGTGAATCCCAGAAAACGTATGGCCTATTTTTCTTTAGTTTTTCAACAAACGAATGCACTTTTTATTTTCGTAATTTTCTGTACACTACACCCTACATGTGTTTCGGCCGTAATTCGGACATCATCAGGGGCACCTTGTTAAGTACAGTTTTAACTATTTTAATAACAACAGTTTTAATAACTTTGACGATTCCAACAGATACCCACGACGTATACTCTACAATCACAAACTGTAGTGCCGGACTATATACTTCGGACACGGACGGATGCTATATACACCGGAACAATTCAAGAAACCACTTGAAGAAATTTTATATACTCGTGATTCTCAGAGTGAATATTAGCATCGAACGGAATAACAGTTAAGTGATAGTGCCAAATGGACAGTGAACAGTGAAGTATACTTAACAAGGTGCCCTGATGATGGCCGAGTTACGGCCGAAACATATGTAGGTTGTAGTGAACAAAAATTACGAAAATAAAAAAGTGCTTTCGTTGGTTAAAAGAACTGAAAATTAATGTCAAGATGCACGGTGAACACAACGTGAACACAACGTGAACACAACGTCAAAAAAATGGTGTATTATTTCCTACACTACGGCATACAGACCGGCTCTGGGCTGCATCCACCTTTCTATTATACAATGAATATTGGCATTTCTTTACCCCGAGTAAAACGACAGCACCATGAAGCTGACCCCATCTACCCCAAAAGTTACAAGTGCAGTCTTGACTCCACTCCCCAATACATACAACATGGCGTATTGCTTAGCTCAGGACAACACCTTTATAAACAAATACTTCTTTCACAGAATTTTAACGAGTAAAAAAAGATTGTAGTTCACGAATGAATTTTTTCTGTGGACATTTTTAAAAGAAAATATATTTATAGACTACATGCAGGCCTATTTTTGGTTATTTTAAGACTGTCTCAGCTGCTGAGTTTAAGTAACATTTAACCAGATATAAAATCGAAACCATCAAGTGCACGTAAGTGTATAAAACTATATTATACACGCCGCATACCTAATGCATGTTTCGGCTACTCATGAAGCCATCCTCAGTGAGGTGCATTACAAATGATGATTCTGTGCATATTTCCAGCTGCGATCTGATGAAGGTGCGTGTATTATTTAACTCCTCGCCCAGGTCTGAGTGATTCTTCAGAGATTATACAGTATAAGTGGCAATTATGACGTATTTACTGTATGTATTTTGTTTTGTATGTGTATGTGTATGGGTGTTTTTGTAAGGTGTGGATGTATTTGTAACGTGTGGATGTTTATGTAAGGTGTGGATGCTTTTGTAAGGAGTGGATGCTTTTGTAAGGTGTGGATGTTTTTGTAATGTGTGTACGGTGTTCTAATGTATGTACTTGTATTTACTGTATGTATTTTGTTTTGTAATTGTGTATAGTTTGTTTTGTATTGTTATTTTTATGTATATTTATATGTCCATTTGTATTGTGTGTACTAGTGTAAGGACTACTGCCACCGGGTGAAAACCCAATTGCAGTAAATATAATAATAATAATAATAATAATAATAATAATAATATTAACAGTAATGGTAATGTCGGTGTTGATGTGTCGAAATTTAATGCTTAGCTTCTTTGGGATTAGTGTTTTATCCTTATAAGGAAAGACATAAGGACACATCTCATATTCAAAATACTAACATGTGATAATGACAATTATTGCAGGAAAAAAGTATTACCAAATGTAATCTGATGCTTTATATTTCAAATACTATTTCCTGCTGAAATATCTCATACATACACACTGCCGCAGGCTCCGTCAGTGGTATACCGAAAATCCCCTTCTGTCAGTCAAGCTGCCTGCCTGAGGCGTATTAGGATTTTGAAATATGTCTATCATTCCACTAATAACTTTTGACATCTCATGCGAGCTTTATTAATAGCTCAATCTCGTAATAACAAGTATTACAAATACAACAAACACACAACATGCCGACAATAAATAAAACATCAATAACACGCTATTAATCAACGTGGCAGCTGAGGTCATCAAAGCTGCATGCGGAGGACTGCGGCTTTAAATCCCACCGCGAGCATGTTTTGATTTGTCTACGTGTTCTTTATTTTTACATTTTCTAATCAAAATTCCATTCTATTCGAAATAGTAGGTCAGCTACCTCCAAACCTTTGTAGTTCACCGGGCAGTAAACGCCGTTGGGCATGAGGAAATGTGGTAGCACAATGAACTGTAATTAATCATGCAGATTTACAAATTATAGCCATCTAAATATTTAAAATTTTGGATTAAAGAGACCAACTCTCGCAGAGAAACTAACATTAATTTGCATCCCTAATTAACTGAAAAGTGAAACATGTTGAATATGGTAATATTCCTGATTTTGAATATAACTTTATTAACACTGATTCTGGTTTGGGGATTTTTGCACCCAGGGGAAGTCGACTGTTGTGTCGAAGTTTCGGAGGAAATTACTGCCTCTATCTTCAGGGTCAAAGTCAGAGAGTACAGAAAGTGAGTTACAAAGGCAGGTGGTTCTGGATACGAGGTACCGCCTGTCTATTATAACGTATCTTACAGAACTAAAGTGGGAATTGGGAGGTGCAGACCGTATTAATCTGGTTCAGGACAGGAACCAGTTGTGGCCCTGGTGAACCTGGATACGAATCTTGGGGTTAAATAAAAGGCAAAATTTGTTTTTTTTTTTAATTTGCATGACTACTAGTTTCTGAAAAAGGACTGTGCTTGATAGATTTATGACAGTTATTACACCCACACAGTCCATCGCCGCCACAGAGTATAGCACGAGTAATTCCACAAAGTGTCCAGTGTGCCTAGGCTGACGTCACAAGCCGGGAGAGTGCGTGAAGTCGTGTGCGCATAAATCAGCGTGTTTCTGCAGTCAGAGCGGTGGAGGTGCCAGTATTCGTCTGCTTACTTTGCAGCTGCAATCACGTGACTGAGGTAGGAGGACCGTAAGGTTTGTAAGTCTTGCGGTGAAGGTTGTCATGTTAAATGACGGGGACTTCGTGAATGTAATCCTGCTATAACTTGTATGAATATATGATAAGGCTGGCAACATGGTAGGACAAATTCTATTCCTAACAACGACTCCAAAGACAGTACATAAGTGGGTGAAACACACTAATCGTAGAAAACGTAAGCATATTTTATGCATACACACATTTAGGCCGGCAAGAAATCATTGCTTCCATGCTCTCGTTTTATGTTCCTAGTAATATACTGAACAAGCAGCAAATGTGTGCAGCTGTTATTAGTAACGTGAGGCCCATTACAAAAAAATGACCGGTGGGAGTGAAAAACAGAGCGAACACCTACATCAGCAACGCCTTGGAACTTATTTCAACCGCCGAAGTTGAGGAAACAAGGCATGTGATCGTGCCGTTAACAAGAAAATTGGCTCTACTAGCGAATCCAAAACCGCCGGGGAAGCAGAGGTAACGTGTAGACACGCTGTGTCATGGCAGCTCTAAACTGTACGTGTAGACACGCTGTGTCATGGCAGCTCTAAACTGTACGTGTAGACACGCTGTATCATGGCAGCTCTAAACTGTAAGTGTAGACACGCTGTGTCATGGCAGCTCTAAACTGTACGTGTAGACACGCTGTATCATGGCAGCTCTAAACTGTACGTTTAGACACGCTGTGTCATGGCAGCTCTAAACTGTACGTGTAGACTCGCTGTGTCATGGCAGCTCTAAACTGTAAGTGTAGACACGCTGTATCATGGCAATTCTAAACTGTACGTGTAGACACGCTGTGTCATGGCAGCTCTAAACTGTACGTGTAGACAAGCTGTGTCATGGCAGCTCTAAACTGTACGTGTAGACACGCTGTGTCATGGCAGCTCTAAACTGTACGTGTAGACACGCTGTATCATGGCAGCTCTAAACTGTAAGTGTAGACACGCTGTGTCATGGCAGCTCTAAACTGTACGTGTAGACACGTTGTGTCATGGCAGCTCTAAACTGTACGTTTAGACACGCTGTGTCATGGCAGCTCTAAACTGTACGTGTAGACACGCTGTGTCATGGCAGCTCTAAACTGTACGCGTAGACTCGCTGTGTCATGGCAGCTCTAAACTGTACGTGTAGACACGCTGTGTCATGGTAGCTCTAAACTGTACGTGTAGACACGCTGTATCATGGCAATTCTAAACTGTACGTGTAGACACGCTGTGTCATGGCAGCTCTAAACTGTACGTGTAGACAAGCTGTGTCATGGCAGCTCTAAACTGTACGTGTAGACACGCTGTGTCATGGCAGCACTAAACTGTACGTGTAGACACGCTGTGTCATGGCAGCTCTAAACTGTACGTGTAGACACGCTGTGTCATGGCAGCTCTAAACTGTACGTGTAGACACGCTGTGTCATGGCAGCTCTAAACTGTACGTGTAGACTCGCTGTGTCATGGCAGCTCTAAACCGTACGTGTAGACAAGTTGTGTCATGGTAGCTCTAAACTGTACGTGTAGACACGCTGTGTCATGGTAGCTCTAAACTGTACGTGTAGACACGCTGTGTCATGGTAGCTCTAAACTGTACGTGTAGACACGCTGTGTCATGGTAGCTCTAAACTGTACGTGTAGACACGCTGTGTCATGGCAGCTCTAAACTGTACGTGTAGACACGCTGTGTCATGGCAGCTCTAAACTGTACGTGTAGACACGCTGTATCATGGCAGCTCTAAACTGTAAGTGTAGACACGCTGTGTCATGGCAGCTCTAAACTGTACGTGTAGACACGTTGTGTCATGGCAGCTCTAAACTGTACGTTTAGACACGCTGTGTCATGGCAGCTCTAAACTGTACGTGTAGACACGCTGTGTCATGGCAGCTCTAAACTGTACGCGTAGACTCGCTGTGTCATGGCAGCTCTAAACTGTACGTGTAGACACGCTGTGTCATGGTAGCTCTAAACTGTACGTGTAGACACGCTGTATCATGGCAATTCTAAACTGTACGTGTAGACACGCTGTGTCATGGCAGCTCTAAACTGTACGTGTAAACAAGCTGTGTCATGGCAATTCTAAACTGTACGTGTAGACACGCTGTGTCATGGCAGCTCTAAACTGTACGTGTAGACACGCTGTGTCATGGCAGCTCTAAACTGTACGTGTAGACACGCTGTGTCATGGCAGCTCTAAACTGTACGTGTAGACTCGCTGTGTCATGGCAGCTCTAAACCGTACGTGTAGACAAGTTGTGTCATGGTAGCTCTAAACTGTACGTGTAGACACGCTGTGTCATGGCAGCTCTAAACTGTACGTGTAGACACGCTGTGTCATGGTAGCTCTAAACTGTACGTGTAGACACGCTGTGTCATGGCAGCTCTAAACTGTACGTGTAGACACGCTGTGTCATGGAAGCTCTAAACTGTACGTGTAGACACGCTGTGTCATGGTAGCTCTAAACTGTACGTGTAGACACGCTGTGTCATGGCACCTCTAAACTGTACGTGTAGACACGCTGTGTCATGGCAGCTCTAAACTGTACGTGTAGACACGCTGTGTCATGGAAGCTCTAAACTGTACGTGTAGACACGCTGTGTCATGGCAGCTCTAAACTGTACGATCCTAGACGAAAATTAAAGCCACTTTGTGTCAAGTGAGAGGAATGCCAGTCTTCCATGAGGATTAGGTTTCAGAGTTCCGAAGCGACGGAATTCCTCCTTTAGAATCATATTAGGGAGATTTTTCAATTGGTCAGTTACAGATAGGTAACAACTATGCCGGGTATTGGAACAATGTCTGAGATATGTATGAATGTCTCAGTGAAAAGACGGCCAAACTTTTGATGACTGGTGCCAGTTTACACCAAATACTTCTTAACGACTACAAATGGTGCCCTCCTTTTTTCGTTGCTCCACGGCAGCCCTGGTGTATTTTATGAGACAATCTAAAGGCGAAAATCACCTCCATAAAGTGCTACAGGAAGTACAGAGGGGGAACAAAGGTATAGCTCTACTCATTCTTAACCTCGGCGCTAGATGGCGGTGGGTGGTCAACGCCACGTCCCGGCCGCTTTACCTCCGGGAAAGAGCCCTCGTACCCATTGTACAGATAGGCTACATACTACTGTACAGCTGTTGGTAGTTTTTTATTCTTGGCGCTCCTGTCTTTGCTTCAATTTCTATATCGTTGAAGAAGTAAGACCATCAAAAACAATTGTGTATAAAAATGAATACAATCTGCAATATTCTAACACGTTTCTAAGTCCAAATGGTCATCATTAGGGGCCTTCCTTATCCAATAATTAAATAATTCCATGGATTAAAATGTTTAGTGTAAAACAGAGTAAAAATTGACTCTTTACAAGTAATTAGCGATATAATTAAATTCGCGTATGTAAAATGTTACTGGTACGATATAACAAAAGCACAGGTCTGCCCTTTCAGAAATCGCATTGCCGTATTAGGAGATGAGGATATCTTAATAAAGCAGTGTGTAGTCGTGTCGCAAGCTGACAAAGTTCTGCTGGGATATTAAAGATTTTATTCTGTAGCACCCATTCGTTTAAGAGAAGGATTCTCAAATCTTATGTTATGCAGTTCCAGAATGATAATAATTGGTTTTTGTTAAGCGGTATCGAAAAGAGAAAATGTTACACATCCTTGTAGCTGTCTTTCTCGAGGTAAATATATTTTCGGCATTGAAAGTGGAAATACAAATAACATAAACGTTATGTCTTCCATGAGGGTTTTTTTTTTTCCAGTGGCTCGACAGCCCCTTGGGGGCCTAGGCCGCCTCATTTTTCGAGGGCTCACGATCACACACTTTTTAGACACACCACACTCGGTAGGACTCCTCTGGACGAGGGACCAGCTCGTCGCAGAGACCTCTACCTGACAACACACAACACTCACAAAAGACAAACATCCATGCCCCCGGCGGGATTTCTTTTTTGAATGTCCGGGGTTTTTCCCCTTTGATCCATTTTTGTACTGTTTAAATCCTTCATCCTTCATGTCACTTTACGTTCCATATTACCGTCCTTACAACAAACACAACACAAACATCCATGCCCCCGGCGGGATTCGAACCCACGATCCCAGCGAGCGAGCGGCCGTAGACCCACGCCTTAGACCGCACGGCCACTGGGAACGGCCATTCGAACCCATAATACTAGTAAGCGAGCGGCCGTAGACCCACGCCTTAGTCCGCGCGGCCACTGGGATCGGCTGAAGGATTACGTGTATATCCTAATGAATTACTGCATGTCGAATTGGCCCAACTTAAAAGCTGTAAATACAGGCGCCAACCCACACTTCAAGGGTGTCAGTAGTCAGCTGTGCTTCGTCGAATTGCTATCATAAAGTGTTACTTTTCAAAGACTTCAGTATTGTCGACCTTAGTCGCCAGTAGTCAAATATAAAATTAATGATACATCTGTTAGTAAGTCAAGCAACGACTTAAGCTTGTGAGAAGAGCCAAAACCTCGTTTAAAGCCTATATCAAATACACTTCAGGAAATGGTAACATCCGCCACAGTTTCTGCGTAAACAATTAATTATTGTCAACAAAATTTTACAGAAATAGTAAAACAAAGTTCCATAAAACGTGACAAGAATATAATGAAGTTGGAGGCTTCCCCAGTTAGAGGTTTCTTAATACTACAAGGGCTACCGTGTCCTTCTAACTGTAAGACACATGTAGAATGTGATAGTAAAATGGATATTCATTACACTTTAAAGTCTCCAGCACACCTAACCGCAGATTTGGTGGTAGGGTAATTATTACGACCATCAGTTCAACAAGGCCCACTGAGCATATGCAACATCGTAAGAGAAATCAGACAGTGATAACACCTAAAGAGTGAGAAGAAATATTGGAGGAAGTGTAAGCAATAGAGCCTCTTGCCTGCTTCGTATGGACAGCCTGAGAGAACAGAATATCAGGACAACTGTTACGACTCGACTTAGAAATGAATCATTCCAGAATACGTAGGGAAGAAGAGTGTAAATTGTTTAGAATTATTAGAGCATTATCTCGTCGTACTGTACCCAGTTCGTTTAATAATAAAGATATGAAATACGTCCGTGCGGAAGACACGATCCAGCATACACCAAGAAGAACTAAAAACGAGACCGGTAAAGCTGAGTCAGGGTAAAAATCCCGTCTCTTGGAAGCTGGCCAGAAGCAGTAATGTCGTTTGGTTTTGCCGTTGTAATAAAATACGTCACACATATCACCAATTCCCTGAACGGAATTCGAACCCGAAAACTCGGGCTCCCATGGTGCCAGCGGAGGCACGTTCAGCCACTTCAGCCTCAATGGTCTACATCAAAGGGACTGACGTCCTCCGATTGTCTACGGACTTCAGAATCGATACGTGTTAAATGTAGGAAGTCACACATGGATACTTTGAAAAATGCCAAGTGATACTTTTATTATAAGGTCATTATTAATTACATATATATATATATATATGTAGCCTAAATGATTTGACTGATGAGGATGAAGTATCGGTTGTGTAATTATATTTTAATAATATTTCTGAGGGCGGAAAAATGCAAAATATTAAAGGACGCAGACAGAAAAACAATTTGAGAAGTTTGTAAGCAGGAAAGGCAGAAGCAGAAAAAAATATCGAATATTAAACTTTTATTCAAAACTACTTATTTATTACTTCCACATGACTTCATTAGAACTCTCATAAAGGAAACATGACATTTTGGCTGACAATTCATTTTCATGCAGCAGCAAAGTCTACGTTGACACAGTTCCGGACATAGTGCTGGTGCACGTTTTTACATAGTGCTGGTGCACGTTTTCACATAGTGCTGGTGCACGTTTTTACATAGTGCTGGTGCACGTTTTTACATAGTGCTGGTGCACGTTTTTACATAGTGCTGGTGCACGTTTTACATAGTGCTGGTGCACGTTTTTACATAGTGCTGGTGCACGTTTTTACATAGTGCTGGTACACGTTTTTACATAGTGCTGGTGCAAGTTTTTACATAGTTCTGGTGCACGTTTTTACATAGTGCTGGTGCACGTTTTTACATAGTGCTGGTGTAAGTTTTTACATAGTTCTGGTGCACGTTTTTACATAGTGCTGGTGCACGTTTTTACATAGTGCTGGTGCACGTTTTTACATAGTGCTGGTGCACGTTTTTACATAGTGCTGGTGCACGTTTTTACATAGTGCTGTTGCACGTTTTTACATAGTGCTGGTGCACGTTTTTACATAGTGCTGGTGCACGTTTTTACATAGTGCTGGTGCACGTTTTTACGCCTTATGATCGTCTGCCGTTGTAAGGCAAAACGAAATTTCACTGAAACTGATTTCTGCGCACTAACACAAATGTTTGGGGTTCTAGCTGGTTCTACGTAGAATGTTTGAAGCTGGCTCTTGCGGCGAGTATTTTAACAGAAATGAGTACCAGAAGTATTTCCTGGGGGTAAAAACGGCCGGTGCGTAGGGCTGACAATCTTACCACCTTTATGTGCTGACTGTCTAGAAATCTGGGAGCCTCAACCTCCTGGAACCCTAAAGGCCTGTCCAGGCCCGTAATGGGATTGCTTTACCTTTACCTTTACGATTTCCCCACATGTCATAGCATGATTCTTTCCCAAGTGACATCGTGAAAAAGTGCTGCTCTGTTTTATTACTTCGTCATTGCTCAAATTCATATATAGTTGAACTCGGTTATAACGTCATGAAAGGGACTGAATAATTTATGTCGTTATAAACGAGTGTTATTAAACCGAGGACTAAAATTATCATAGTTAACAGTGAGGAATTAATTGGTATCACAGAAAATCTGACGTTATAGACGTGGCGTCGCTTAAACCGATGTTGTTATAAACGGATTGGAATGTAATTATATCAATTATTGTATTGTGCAGATGACCCACCCGTGAAGTATACATTTTGTGTGCTCCATCATATTTTTGTCGAAGATACCCAGTTAGAAGATTTTTGGTACATAAACACAGCGACTGTATATTTCTAAGACGGTCCGATATTGCAAAAAACTATCGGCAGTCAGCTGCATTATGACTGCTGTATATGTAGAAAGGATGTATTGTCACATGGCAGTTTTACTACTGCGAGCCGCGGACGTCATCACGGAGAGTAATAATGCATTGTTCTCTGGAAAGCATAAGTATATACTGCCCTGGTTCTATGTCTCTATCATTTTATTCTAAAGGCGTTCTGTTTTGTAGTTCTGAATGAACGTTCCTTCAATTCCTGAATAACGACAAAAACAAAAGTATTAAAATTTTACGTTCGGATCTTTGCACTTTTGACTCCTCTCGATTCGTCACAAAATGTAACCTACTGGGATCACTTTTTATTGTTGTTCACAGTTTGTACATATATTATAGAATGTTGTTACTTTCACAGAGGTAAGTTGTTACATTTCTTTTAAAAAGTCTGTTAATTCAATCTGATACAAATTGTGTTCGTGGATGGTGCATCTCTAATTTTATGAAGCTCAACGTCAACAAGACTAAGAGTTATCTCCTTCTCTAGGAAAACTAACTTGCTCCTTTTTGATTACAAATTATGCGAATCCTTGATTACTCGAACTGAAAGCATCGAAGATCTGGGAGTGCAAATTGACTCCAAACTGCACTTTCACAATCATGTGGATTATATTTTCTCTCAAACAATTACGTTGCTGGGGTTAATTAGGTTAGTAACGTTTTCCTTTTCCTCTCTGCAGAGCCTCTTGATGCTATATTGCACATTAGTTAGACCTAAGTTAGCATATGCCTCTGCTGCGTGGAATTCCAATACTTCTACAGATGCCAGTAAGCTTGAGCGCATCCAGAGGAAGTTTGTATCTCTTTGTCATCGTCGTTTTTTTCAGTAAATTACCCTACAGTTACGCTAATGTTTTAAATTACTTGAAATTTCATACTTTTAAGTGATAGTAGGTGCCATTTAGGCGCCTTTTTTTTTTACTTAATGTATACAATATTTCAAAATTTTGCCCTACCATTTTGGATACAATCGGCCTTCGTGTGCCGAATCGAAATTTCAGAGATTTTAAACTGTTTCATGTTGACTTAAACCGTCGCAACTGCCCTTCCGTTAGATGCACTTCGGCGGCTAATGCCATCATTAGTGATACTTGTATATTCAGTGGTAGGTCTGTTTTGATTAATGATTTGTTACCAATGTAAATCATGAACTCGACGCTGTAGTTCGGTCACTGACGTTCCTTGAGATTTGTTGGTTTCAATTTAGTTAGGACATTTGTAATTAATTAGATTATATTCTACACCTTCTGTCTCTAAGTTTACATATCCTTCTTTTTAAAAAATTTTAATAAGGAATTGATTCAATAGATTGGAACTAAAGTATAAATGTATTCCTGACCGTTCTATTTTCTTAACCTTTTTCATTTAACAATTTTAATATTATTCATCTTGTCTGCTACCGGTTGTGAATTTTCTTTAATTCTTTTCCATATGTTTATATTTTGGTTATTCACTATATGTAGTATCTCTTATTATTCCTGTGCTAGCTCTGTAATTGGCGTTTCGGCTGTTGTGTCAGCACTTTAGTAACAAAAAACTGAATTGAATTGAATATTACAGTTCTATAGTTACTTGTTAGATTACATTTATCTTTACTTCAAAATTTAAACTCGGCGAAATATTCTGTAACTTATAACTTACAAACAACATTTCATAGGTATATTCATAATCTATCTGCATACAAAATTCTACATTCCTAGATGTAAGCAATGAGTATTAAATATTATGAATGAGCACATTCATTATTTAATTTTTCATCATGTAAGTGACAATAACAAATCGATACCTGCATAGGAACATGACGTCACCACACGCAGTACAGGCCAATCAATATTACGTCATAAAAACAAATTTCAGTCTACTGTATGTGGCGCTATATTATTATGAAATCGTAATCAAATATTCAGTAATCAGTATTAAATAATAAAACTCCGTAATTTTGTCTTAATTATATTTCACGCAAAATGCGTTTTAACGTTAAGGTGTCAACTGGTCGAAAGCAATAGGTATTAGATATTATTATTGTAAGCATTATGTCTTAATTACCCGGCATGCAAATCGATCTTCCTTTGCGCCATATTTTGTTTGATGAAGGCGTCTCTGGCTGTGCCGTATTTCGTAATTATCTCGCAAACGGCACGAATTTCGATAAAATGTATTTGACATTAAACGTGCATTTCGATCTTCTCTACAACTTGTATCTGACAATATTTTTATTTCGTGAAAAATTCAGAGAAGTATTATCATGAACGTACTTAGGTCATCATGTAAGCTGCCTGATATTTCCGTTCGATTTTAACCAAACTTCTGTTCTCGGGACAGATTTTAATAAAGTCCCCAGTATAAAATTTCACAAAAATCTCTCCCGTGGGAGCCGAAGTTTTTGTTTCATGCAGATGGACGGACAGACGGAGAGACACACAAAACGAAGATACTGGTCGCTTTTTTTTGCAAAAGCGCTTAAAAACTGTGAGCTCGGCAGGACACTTTTAAAACATTTAACTGTAGCGTTATCGAGGCTTGGTGTTTAGCATCCCGTTGTTTTCTAATATGAAAGCAAAATCAATTCACTCAATCGACATAACTTTTATTAGCTAACATGATTCAGCTTTTTACTAAAGCCATCATGAGGCTAAACAATTATAGAATAAAAATATAAAATTAACCTTATAACTCATATAAGTTCTACTTGGTACTGATATCTCACACCTTGCAACATTTTATTGAATATAACGGTTTTTCTCTCCACTTCCTCTCATAATGTGCAATTCTCCGTCCTCAGGCGTGTTATAAAAACACAGCCATGCCAAGATACTGCCAGTTGATATGGAGCACTGATTGATGTGGCGTGTAACTGCCCAAACTTAGATCTCGCGCAGAATTTAACCTTCTCAGAATTATTTTCAGTGTCAGTCCCACTCTAATCTTAAAAAGAACTGTTTGGCAGGAAACATGTAGTGGTGTGGAATTTTTTTCTCTTGATGTCGGAGTTGGAAAAGAGGGCAATGTGAGCAGCTACTTAACACTATAACTACATAATCAGCTACTTAACACTATAACTACATAATCAGCTACTTAACACTATAACTACATAATCAGCTACTTAACACTATAACTACATAATCAGCTACTTAACACTATAACTACATAATCAGCTACTTAACACTATAACTACATAATCAGCTACTTAACACTATAACTACATAATCAGCTACTTAACACTATAACTACATAATCAGCTACTTAACACTATAACTACATAATCAGCTACTTAACACTATAACTACATAATCAGCTACTTAACACTATAACTACATAATCAGCTACTTAACACTATAACTACATAATCAGCTACTTAACACTATAACTACATAATCAGCTACTTAACACTATAACTACATAATCAGCTACTTAACACTATAACTACATAATCAGCTACTTAACACTATAACTACATAATCAGCTACTTAACACTATAACTACAACTTTACTTCACAGACAGAAGTCATCTGAACGGTGTAATGCTGATCACTGCTGCAAGCCTGCACTTTCAACACATAATCACACCCCAGTAACTAAATTCACATGGGAAATCTGTTGCATTTAACAATACTGTGCCACTATATCATATTCTGTAGATCTGATTTATGGGAGGAAGTACAATGCACTAGTTCACAACGTGTTCTGGTGATGAAATACATGCATAGGCCTACTGCTCCGTAACACCTCTGTTACTGACAAATACATGCATAGGCCTACTGCTCCGTAACACCTCTGTTACTGACAAATACATGCATAGGCCTACTGCTCCGTAACACCTCTGTTACTGACAAATACATGCATAGGCCTACTGCTCCGTAACACCTCTGTTACTGACAAATACATGCATAGGCCTACTGCTCCGTAACACCTCTGTTACTGACAAATACATGCATAGGCCTACTGCTCCGTAACACCTCTGTTACTGACAAATACATGCATAGGCCTACTGCTCCGTAACACCTCTGTTACTGACAAATACATGCATAGGTCTACTGCTCCGTAACACCTCTGTTACTGACAAATACATGCATAGGCCTACTGCTCCGTAACACCTCTGTTACTGACAAATACATGAATAGGCCTACTGCTCCGTAACACCTCTGTTACTGACAAATACATGCATGTGCCTACTGCTCCGTAACACCTCTGTTACTGACAAATACATGCATAGGCCTACTGCTCCGTAACACCTCTGTTACTGACAAATACATGAATAGGCCTACTGCTCCGTAACACCTCTGTTACTGACAAATACATGCATAGGCCTACTGCTCCGTAACACCTCTGTTACTGACAAATACATGCATGTGCCTACTGCTCCGTAACACCTGTTACTGACAAATACATGCATGTGCCTACTGCTCCGTAACACCTCTGTTACTGACAAATACATGCATGTGCCTAATGCTCCGTAACACCTCTGTTACTGACAAATACATCCTCTAGTATAACTTTCTTTTTACTAACCTCAGTTAACGCCACACCAACTTTACTGCTCACGTGAGAATACAGAAATGCAGGGGGCAAGAGAATATTACTGCTTCGATTTTGATCGCGTTATAACGATTTGAGGCTCACATCAAAGCATGGCAGGGTAGGCGGGTCATGTAAAGTGTATAGAAGAAACTGGCAATTTTAGGAAGCAAATATGAAGTGAATGGACCACTTCTGAGACCTGCACGTAGATGGGAGCATATTAAACTATAACCTTAAAAGAAATTGCATGTGAGGGGGCGCAATAGTTTTATCCCGGCCAGGATAAGAATAACTGTCGGAATTTTGTGAAAGAGGGTAATGAACCACTGGGTTACATTAAAGGTTGCGATTTTTTGCACCAGCTGTGAGAGTACTCGCTACTCAAGAATGACTTTGCTCAATGGAGCTCTTTATATAATGTATGTATATGTGTATGTATATACATATATGCTGTCCGGTAATACAAGAACAGAAAAGTGCGACTGTGGTTAATACACTCCAGCTTCTCACAGTTACAATAACAATCCAACGTTCAAGCACCGATCGTTATACGCCACTAGTTTCAAACATAAATTAGCCGGCATCGGGATTTCTGGCTTCCGCCGCTATGTAAATGAGATCAGCGCTGTTTTGGTATTTTATGCGCGTCGAATAGTAGTTCCGTACCGACGTTTCGGGTCAACCTATCGGTCCAATCTTCTAGGATTAAGCAGTCAAAGATACTTCTTGGACTGCTTGACCCTTGAAGATGGGACCGATTGGTTGACCCGAAACATCGATACTGAACTACTATTCTGCGCTGCGTAAAATCCCAAAAGAGTGCAGATCTCAGCCGGTACGGACTTCCCCATAGCGATTAAATTTACGCAAATGGAATGAACGTACGACGCGGAAAAATTCCGTTACGTGTTTCGGATCAAATGAACAATTTGCATGCAGAATTTACTTAAATGTTGGCTTGGTCTCTCAGTAGTAGGAGTCAGCACGAACTGAGCGCAAAAATGTCATATTGACCTAAAATATGAACCAGCAGCAGAAGGTTAGAATTTCAACAACGAGAAATATGTACCGATTTACACTGTTTTCCTAATAGCATGGTCATAAGAGTGATTATAGAAAGAATTTATCTTGGCGTGAAAGAAAGCCTAAGTTTTGGTTAAAGTAAAGATGTCCCTGTGCATGTTACGAAGGCGTATAAAGGACCGGAGATATATGTCTACGCATTCTCAACCTCGACACTAGATAGAGGTGAGTGGTTAGCTTCACGTCCCTGCTGCTTTACCACCAGTGAGAGAGCTCCCGGAAGCCATTAAATAAGAGACTGCATAGGCCACAGTGCTGATTCGAACGCTTTGGATGAGGGATTTAATTTCCCTGCGGGGAATCAAACCACGTTTTCTCAGTTGTATTGACACAACCGGAAACACAAACAGAATTTATTTCAATTACTTCGCTGAAAGAAACGATTTGGAAGAATGAAATATGGAGCTGAAAACTCAACAACCACAACAGAACTCCAACAATTTGTGTTTTTCGTCTAAGATCGAGGTCAGTTCTAGCCCATCAGATTTCAGATGAATGCCAGTAATCGGGAAACAATAAAAAATGCAATTCCCTGCACCCAATGTTTAAAACGTAGTAATATGTGTGTCAAGAATAGTGGCTTCTAGAAACTTTCTTAAGCATGCTGAGGTAAACAATTACTTGAAGGCAAGGCATCTTTTAATTTATATTGCTTGGACTTGGGTAGTTATTTAAACTGCCAAAAGAATAAAATATCCGACAAAGGTAAATAAACCACTTTTCAGACATCTTGGTCTTTTACAGTGCCGGTGAGAAAAAGATATTTAACCTAAAACTTCTTTGAGTCTGATAAACGTAATATCACCCGTACAATGCGGAAAAAGATTTGGGAATCACTGTGTTAACCTACAGACAAAAGAGGAGAATAACTGACTTTCTTTCTCTTTTCCGGATTTCGAAGTGAATATCAACTGTCAGCATTGACAACGCACTTCCGGCACGAGTCGGGCAACGGATACTGCTCTTCTTCCTTGAACCTGCAAGCCAGTTTCCTGTCTTCGGATAGACAAGGGAATTAGAAAATGTTTGGTGTCGGTGTCAGTACAGTCCAGGAGTGATCGTATGGACGTCACTGTGCTACAAGGGAAACACTTTGTAACATCTGATGTAGCAGTGTGAATACAGTGTTTCTGTTAAGAGTTCTGAACTCTTTGTGGATAGCAGAGGTCCCCAGAAATATGAATAATTCAATTCAATTCAATTCAATTCTAGTTTAATAATGTGGCGAGTCAACAGCCAGATGGCCAATTACAGAAACAGCACAACATTCAGACACAAATAACAACAAACAATAAACAGGACACAAATGAAACAAACACAACCAAAAACAAAAAAATAAAAAGTACTTAAATAATTAATGACACTTTAAAATAATGTAGCAAAATATCACATCTGACTAAGTGTGACAATTTGCCTTCTGAAAGCATCCAATTGATTATAAACTGAATTTGCGGCAGTCGCACACCGGAGGTTCCGAGTGGGTACTCGTAGACCAATAATGTCCATGGTAGATGGACAAGATTTAGAGCCCAAAAAAACATTAGTAACAAAAATTGCATCAAGTTGATGTCTTCTGTCATGTAAAGTAGGCCTATGTAAATTAAGTACTTGAAGAGCATTGGCATAACTACAACCATTACTGTCTCGGGAAAGGAATCGATTATAGCATAGAGCTACAAACTTCGTTTGAATGCGCTCAAGCTTTTTAGCATCAGTAGATACAATCAGTACGTGTAATATAAAAATCCCCAAGTTCATATTAAAAAAAAAGGGTGTTAGTTTTCCTGGAAGAGGTAATAGCTCGAGTTTTACTAATATTGCGATTCATAAAGTTAGCAGTGCACCAACGTTGTATGGAATCAATATCTAATTGCAACTGAGTAAAATAATCAAGTGACTCAATAGCACAAAAAGTTTTGTATCCTCAGCAAAAAGAAGAAATTTTGAATGTGTTATTACATGACATATATCATCTATATATATATATATATGTTAAAAAGCAGAGGCTCTAGTACAGAGCCTTGAGGAACGCCAGCAAGGATTCTAAAAGGCGCCGAAAAAATACCAGAAATTTTAACGCACAAAAATCTAACAGTTAAATAGCTACAAAACCAGCTGACATAAGCACTTGTTAGTCCAAAGGAACTAAGTTTTCCTAAAAGTAAGGTATGTGACACAAGGTCGAACGTATTGGTAAAATCAAAATATATGGCATCAACTTGGCGCTGAGAGCTAACTAAAGGGGTTATATAACCAAGATAAGTTACCAAATTGGAGGTGGTAGACCTGGATTTTATAAAACCATATTGACAACAGTTAAGTTTGAACTGAAAGTAATGTGAAACGTGGTCATAAATAACAAATTCAAAAACTTTAGAAAAATTGTTTAAAATTGACTTATTTCTTTGGAAATCAATCAGATTACCTACGAGTACACCAGTTAATTGTGGTATGCAATAAAGTTTTAAATTCGCACTTGATGCTACACTACAAATTATGCCAATTTACTTGTTGGTACTTTTCGTAAAGAGCGCCCTGTCGCACGTCCGTCTGTCCTCTTACAATAGCACCAAGACTAATTTTTTAGTGTTGATCAACCTCTGCATCATACGCTCAGTCTAAATGTTTTGTCCTTGGTTTTGTTCACTTAATTATAGGGGGCAAACAAATGTTTGATATTGACTGTGTTTTCCACATTTTAATAAGTTAGCTTGGAACTTGTGCTACACGAGAATTAGTATGTCTACGTTTCATTCACACTAAATAATTTGAAGGACAACTGCAATTGACTTCCCTCACGAACCCACTATGGACAGGCCATGAGGGCAGGTTTACCTACAAGTCCAACAGGAATTATTTCATACTGTCTCTAATGGAGACGGAAATTGAAGCAGTTTCCGATACCCATTATAAACGTACATATGTATTCATGTAAAGTACCCGTTATTCTTCTCATATTTAATGAAACTTGAAATTTCTCAACATATTTTAGGAAAGCAGTCAAATTTCATGAAAATCCGTCCAGTGTGAGCCGAGTTGTTGCATGCGGACGGACAGACAGAAAGACAAATGGACGGACAGATAGACGGACGGCGGGACAGGCAGACAGAAGGACAGACAGAGAGACAGACATAAAGAAACTAATAGCCGTTTTTCGCAATTTTGCGAACGCGCCAAAAATCGTTGTTCAGATGATTCAAACGATTAAACTGGATAACAGAGGCATGCAGAGCGTGGATTTCATTAGCACACTTGTCTCCTTTTAAGAAAGGAAAATGTGCAAGCACCTAAACAGTTGGAGAGGCGTTTCTAAAATTTCAGATTGGAGATTTTATCTGAAAGTTTTCGAGCAATCCCAGTTTTCAGCCATACACTATTCAAGATCGAAATGCAAACATTCTCATTTATATGAACAGGATACTAGATTTCCAGAAAGAGAAATCAATCTGGAAAAGGAGAAAAAGAGGAGTAAATCTTAAAATGTTTCCCTTGATACTAAAAACCTATGCAAAGTGTTTCTCATAGTGACAGAATAGTTGAAACGACAGAACGAAGTTAGAGATATTTTCTCTACTGAAATACAGAAACGTACGTATGATCGGGTATGAGATTCATTCACGCCTATGACATCAGATTTTGATTTTACATTACGAGCAGAAGAAGAAGTAGGAGGAGAAGAAATTGGTTTACATTTCTAAAGATCGCAGTCTTAAAGCAGATACACAGCTTTTCCACTTTATACATCCTGGATTTCAATTAGAGAAGAATATCCTGAAAATGCACGACACGTTTCGTAGTTTTGATGCAGTTATATACACCTTATCTTTAAAAATTATGATGTAAATCATTTACACTTTCTATGTGCAAAAAGACGGGTGGGGGAACAGCTGTACTGGAGCCGAGGCGAGTCAGCCTACCATAGGTGTACATGTCAGATATCAGCGAAATAAGTAATAAACACCAAGTTCAAATTTCATAATACAATATGTTTATACATGTTCACACGTAAGCGTTCGTATACGGAAAGAACTGGCGAAGTAACTAATTATATGAGTCCTTCTTGAGAAGCTAACGGTTCCTAAGTTAGTACAGAATTTCCCCACATTTTATGGAATCCGAAGGTTCATTACCATGTTTACGTGTCCCAGTCTCGAGCCAGATTAATCCATTCCACGCTACCCCATCCTGTTTCTTTAACAACCGTTTGAACCCGCCATCATTCTTTCGATTCCCGGGAAAGGCTTTCCTGAGAAGTAAAATAACCAGATACACACTTTGCTTGTGTTCTGTTGTGCAAAAGGGAAGGTAATAATCGGCTTGTTAAATTGACGAAAGCCTTCCCTACGCATGTACACTGCGTAGAGAACCCGAGAGCCTGTTGAGAGTGGGGGCTACGCTACCTTCTGCTGAATCAGTGTCAACGGAGAAACTGTTAGTAACAGGCAAGTGGAGTGCGAGTTGGTGCAGGTTTATTTTGTACGTGAAGGATTCATCTGTTTGGAGTCCGTACTTGGTGGACTTACTGTAACTTAATTGCTCAATGTAATCGCTTACATTACAGCAGAAATTTGATTGGCCAGCATTTTAGTGCGGTGTATTTTTTTTTCAATGGCTCGACAGCCCCTAGGGGGCCTAGGCCGCCTCATTTGTCGAGGCTTCACGATCACACTTTTTAGACACACCACATTCGGTAGGACTCCTCTGGACGAGGGACCAGCTCGTCGCAGAGACCTCTACCTGACAACACACAACACTCACAAGACACAGACATCCATGCCCCCGGTGGGATTCGAACCCACAATCCCAGTAAGCGAGCGGCCGTAGACCCACGCCTTAGACCGCGCGGCTACTGGGATCGGCACTAGGTGGACTTACTGTAACTTAATTGCTCAAGTAATCGCTTACATTACAGCAGAAATTTGATTGGCCAGCATTTTAGTGCGAAATATACGAAAAGTAATTAAATCAAGTTTCAGAAAACAGCAGTAAATTTGCGTTCATTCAAACGGTCGACAGTGTGTTCATAGGTAATACTGATATCAGCTGGCAACTTCCGCGGCCAACCCAACCTGTTTCCCGTACAATCCCTGATCCAAAACGTGCCATTCGAAAGATACGTAACGAGTCTGTGAAAAGCTGCAACGTGGTTGGGCAACAAACATACATCAGAGAAGCCAAGAAGTGTGGGGTGGTTGCACACTTTAATCATAACTTCCCCTCTATAACCACTTCTGCCAAGTGGTCTTTTACTTTCAGGTCTCCCCATCAAAACCCTGTATGCCTTCCTACTCTTTCCCAGGGTACAACATGACCCACCCATCTCATTTTTTTTTTTTTTTTTTTTGTGGTGAGGGGGCCCCGCAGCTGATGCTACGGACGCACCGCAGCCTTAAGGCTTTTTGTGCAACCCTGTGATGAAGATGAGGATGAGCAGTTTTTTACCAAGTTTTACAAGTAATGGAGCACCAGTGGAATGAAACCGACAACTCGGAGAAAAACCTGTCCCAGTGCCACTTTGTCCACCACAAATCTCACATGGACTTGACCTGGGATCGAACCCGGGCCTCCTTGGTGAGAGGCCGGCGACTAACCGCCTGAGCCATGGCACGGCCCACCCATCTCATCCTCCTGTACCTGGTCACTCGACTAATACTGGGGTGAAACTCATTGAACAACCATAGCTGTTTTAGGCGCATTCACAAAATTGCGAAAAGCGACTATTAGCTTCGTCATGTCTGTCTGTCTGTCCGTCCGTCCGCATGGAACAACTCCGTTCCCGTTGGTCGGATTTTCATGCAATTTGATATTTGAGTAGTTTTCGAAAATATGCCGAGAAAATTCTAGTTTCATTGAAATCCGACAATAATAGCGGGCACTTCACATGAAGACCTATGTACATGTATAATAATATCTCGCTGAATTCTTCTCAGAATGAGAAATGTTTCAGACAAAAGTTGTAGAGAAACTCAAAACACACATTTTATGTTCAATAACTTTTTCCCGAAAATCCTGCCGTTTATAAGATAATGTGGAAAAATATTCCAGAGCCAGACAGGCCACAGATGACACAATATGGCGCATGCGCTTTGCATACCGGGTAACTAAGGCTACAGACACACACTCAGAATATGTACTCGTAATACTGATTGCTTTTCCCGGCAACAATGGTTATGCGAAAGCGCCTCAATGTTACGTTATACATATGCTGCCTGCCTTGTTTATATAATAGTCTACTATGTGTTTTTTATAATGCTGTTCTTCTACATACTACTTCACGTGTAGCATGAGATATACCAAAATGTACTGCGAACACAAATATGTTGAGAATCTCTTTAATAAAGCAACAATAATGATACCAATAGGACGAGAAATGAATGCGACAGGAAAGTAAGCCCTACGAGTCTTGGTCAGAACTCCCTGTTGCTATTATATTTGTTTATGCCACCACCCAAGAATCAAATTTAAAATACGAAACAATGTGCGGTCAGAAGTTTGACTAATCGTGCTTATATTACAGTCTACGTCGGAGGTCGAACCTCTTATCTTCTGAATATAAGACAATACCATCCAATGTATTTGCTGTCATGAAGAGAGAGACACCGCAAATGTATACATGCAGCATTCGTTGTTATCTGGCCCTATCGACAGGAAGAACCTCCCACCGCCTGCCGTATCAGACAGATCAGTGACAGGTCTATAATAAATGTTCCAATATCAAGCACGTCGGCTCACTTTAAAACATTTGAAAAGAATTGAAAGACAAGACTCTGGACATAAGAGTACGTCACAAGTTGTCGACCATGTCATGATTTTGACAGCACTTCATTTCCATAAGACGCCTTTTTTTCAGAAGGAACCACACGGAGCGCTCTGGCACATCACCACTTTATTTGGAACGGACTTTACCTTACAACGTCATTCTAAAAAGACCTCACTTGCATAAACTTTAATGGCTGCATACGTAACAGTAACATCAGTACCCAGACATACAAGTTTTATTTCCAACCACTGCACAAAATAATTTTTACGCTCCTACATATTTCGGCTACGTATTGTAGCTATCAGGGAGCCACAACATTACAAAGACACAAGCAGCGTATCGTACGTAAGCAAATGGTGAATATACATTACCTTTTTACAACGTTGATCTATGTACCGCAACATTAAAATTACTCAGATTAAAGTACATGTACGAGTATAACATAAAATGTTGTACATGTAAACGGCTGTCTCAAAACATCTTTTAGTATTACATATCTCGTGTTCTTGATGGAGTATGTATCTGTAAATATTGTACATATTCGAATAAGTTATTAAAAATTAACATCTTTTTAGAAAATTTGAAAAATAATGTTTGGTATGTCACCAGCCCAAGGTATATTTTATGTTTTAATAATATACATGTATTTTAATCTGAATAATTTTAGTGACACTGTATAGCGACTAACTGTTGTGTAAGCTAACGTGTGTATATTAACATTTGCTGAGGTGCAATACACTGCTTATATCTTTGAAATACTGGCTGCTACATGTTTCGCTACAATACGTAGCCGAAACATGTGGGAGGGTAAAAACCGCAGTGGTTGGAAATAAAACTTGTATGTGTATGGGGGACTGCACGGAATATGTGTAACATTAAGTATCTGATCCCAAGTTTGCGAGAGAACTCTGATAGGTCATGAATCCGTAAAATAATAATTTTATTTTCAAATTATTCTGTAAGTCTACGGCAATTAGCTAGTCCGCCAAGCAGGTATCTGTAGTATTTGTTAGATTCTAACAAAACACACTTCTTAAGCTATATACTTACAACTTATTATTTGACATTATGCTTTCTCCCACTGTTTCCGCTCTGATTCAGCAATCATCAGGGAGTCACACTTCAAAAAATTATAATTTATATATAAGTACAAATTTTCGTTACAAAGTGCGACTCATCTATCCATCCATGTGCAAGATAGTGTGGTAGTAGACACAGACTGACCAGTTCTAACAGTGACCTTATGATGTATGTGTGTATGTATGTGTGTGTGTGTATGTATGTATGTATGTGTGTATGTATGTAGTATGTATGTAAGTGTATGTATGTATGTATGTAGTGTGTATGTATGTGATGTTGTGTATGTATGTATGTATGTATGTGTGTATGTATGTATGTATGTATGTATGTATGTATGTATGTTATGTATGTATGTATGTAAGTATCAAGTACTATATATGTACAATGTGTTCGCTGTTAACAGTGTACTTATTATTCCACTGCTACGGGATTGGATACTCTCATAATAAAGACTGACGACATTCCATGTATATTTGGATGCAAATACAACATTAACTTACATTTACGTGAAAAATTTTGTATTTATGTTAATTTAATATGTCAGACAAGCTTATTACCTTTTACATTGTAATACTCTCTAATAATTAAAGTTTTAATTATATATATATAAATGTATCAATGTTGAAATGGCCAATCTGTATCTAGTACCACAATATATTGCACATGGAGGGCTGCAGCAGCTGCATACTTTAACGAAAACTTACTCATATATATTGTATAATTCCTTGAATTGTGTGCCCCTGACGACGGCTCAATTAGAGCCGAAACATGTCGCAGAAAGTGAGATGTATATACTGCCTAGCAAGTGTATTTTTTTCAGAATAAAAAAATAGTGAAGTAATACACGGCAGATGCAAAATATTAACTTATCTGTATTATTTAGGTCAACGACAAATGCGATTCAATTTCTGGATCGTAAAAAATAAAGCCTCATAAGTTTTGGCACAAAGAATGAAATTAATTCTGGAAAACTGATTCTTTGTTTATTTATTGTTTTTCAAAGGGTTTAATAACAGTACAGTAGAAGGTTCACCCTATAAACTGCCATGAAGGCACAGACGAGGAGTACAAGTACTCGTAGAGCTCCACTCCTTATTTAACCTCGGCGCTAGATGGGGTGGGTGGTAAACGCCATGCCCCGGCCGCTTTATCCCCGGAAATGGCCCGGTACCCATTGTATATGACGCTGGGTGGGCCTCACGTCCTCTCTTAGACGGTTGCGGAAAATTCGCCCCTACTGGGATTCGATGAGAATGTCTAATATCCCTGATTAAATAGTTTAAAATGATAGGACAATTAGTGAGCAACAAATTGAAAACAACACGGAAGGAAGCGTTAGAGTGTAATATGAGTTACTATCTTGGCATTTAATGATGGAGCTGAGGAATAATATGAAATCTTTTAATCGTATTAACTGACCTCTGGGCAGCGAAACATTGCCGAACGAATGCTTAAAATGTGTGAGTAAATACTTGTAATTCTGTAACGTAAGGGCCTGTGTCTTCGGATGCGAAATATGGGTAAAGAATTGTGCCAGTACACGTCCTGCTTATAGGTATCTCTTTTATCCACTCGTTACCAAGGCTCATTCTTTAGGGGAGGACGTGCTGACCCATACATAATTACGAATGTCTCTCACAGGTTTACATCCCAACTTACACGACTGCAGACATTTGAACTGGATACACAGGCAGGCAGGTGAGAGTGTGGCGATATAAATAGGGCACTGCACTTGAGACAGATTATACCTAGAGTCCTGCGTCTCTGGGAACCAGAAGACTGAAGGAGCGACAGCATAGGGGGTGAGTTGAGACAGCCAGTGACAGTGGCTATGCATCTTCCGTTAAGGGAAGTCCCAGAGGCGGGGGCCTAGCACACCCTCCATGGAGGATTGTAGGAATGAACACACGTAATTGTTCTGATTTCTCTTCACGTAGTACAAGAGGAAACAAAAGCTTTGCCAACTACATAAATTATATAGCGTAAATGATTGGACGCTTATGAATGATGAGTTTAAGAGTGACACAAAAAGGGAACTGAAAGGCTGTTGAAATATCATAATCTATATTACTGCTTTTCAACCTTCATGACCCGCGGTCTAAACTCTCTTAGCTTCCAAATTCTTCCAGCCATATTATCCCCCTTCTCTCTTTTCTTGTACAGCCAACAATGTAATTCTCGTTAACCCACTTGTGTTTGCAATTTCAATAATAAAACAAGGAATTCTTTGACTGATATTTGCAAATAAATTATGTGACTCTGTATGTTAAACTTTATTTACTTTACATCCAAATTTATATCGTTCTCCGATCGACTCTGCCAAATATATGTTAACACTAATTAGGACAATTACTCGTATATTTGGATTAACAGTAGAGTATAATTTAGTTTTGTCCGGTACCTCTGGCACCAAAGGATTGCAGGACATGGCAGTTTTCAGGATCCTACACAGTTCCATATTTGTGCCTTCGTGTACGTGGAAACCTCAGAGAGAGATCTAACTATTTAAGTTTTTGACTTCCTGTCCTCTTTTTTAAATCGCAGGATTTTACATCTCATTTTCATCTCTACGTACGTGACATGGCGTACATACAATCAAAAAACCCCAACAAGTCACTAAGACACACATTTTGCTATCGCTATCTTATTTGTCGGCTAAAATAAATTTACCTTCTATATGGTCTCTCCCGGCCTACTTTTCCTTTTTTAAACATCGGAATCAGTGCTCGGTTCTGCATGTAGATAGAATAAAGAAATGTAATGGATGTCTGTAAATTTGCGAATTACAGAGTTTTCCGGATCATCCAGTGTCGGATACGACATACTTTACTGTAATATGTACCGACATTATTATGAATTCCCGTATCATAAGTCGAAAAATCAAAGTTAAACTGTTCATTCTGTAGTCTGTCTTACGACAGGTCTTTAGCCTCTTCCA
Organism: Reticulitermes speratus; assembly: GCA_021186555.1. NCBI lineage: Eukaryota > Metazoa > Arthropoda > Insecta > Blattodea > Rhinotermitidae > Reticulitermes > Reticulitermes speratus. Next base: position 47,922,887 of record JAJKFL010000001.1, read on the forward strand.
AAGCGAGTTCTCCACAGGGTGCGATCTAGTGTTTCCTCTTTCAATTTCCAGTACCTTTTCTTTTCCTTAAGGTCATCCAGTAGCTGCTTACGTCTTCTTCCTCGTTTTCCCGTCATTTCTGTCCTTCGCTCTAACTTTCCTTCAATCACGTGTTTTAGAAGGCACTTTGTACGCAAGATGTGACCAATCCAGTTAGCCTTTCTTCTTTTTATTGTATGTAGGATATTTCTCTCCTCCTTTACTCTGTGTAATACTTCTTCATTCCTCACACGATCGGTCCAACTGGTCTTCTCCATTCTTCTCCAGCACCACATTTCACAACTTTCCAGGTATTTCTGATCTACTTTCCGAAGTGTCCATATTTCAGCACCATACAAAGCTATGCTCCAAATGTAGCACTTACACTGGTTTCTTCCTTAAATTTGAGTCCAGTTTGCTGGTGAAAAGAGTCTTCTTCTTGTTGAATGCTGCTTTTGCCATGGCAATTCTGGATTTAATTTCACGTGTACACCTTGCATCATTTGTTATCATGGTACCCAATAATTGAAATATTCCACATTCTTCAATTGTTTTTGATCTATCATAATTTTTATTGGGTATGGTTGCCTTGAGATTCTCATTACCTTAGTTTTTTTCCACATTCATTTCCACTCCATAGCGTCTTCCAATTTCAATTACTCTATCAATAATGCTCTGTAGCACCATTTCTTCCTTAGCCAGTAGCACAAGGAGTTAAACTATACAGATCCATAATTTTTTCAACTTCTTTTATTTGTGTTGGTATGACGCTCCAGTCTCCCTCAGGGAACAGCACAAATTCACAGTGTTTGACAGCGTATTGTCGAGATTATTTGAAACACGGGAGGAGGATGCAACAGGAAGCTGGAAACAATTTCACAATGAGGAGCCCCATAAAAGGTACTTCTCATAATAAATGTTAAGGTAGTAAAATGAGGAGGTTGAGACGGGCAGGACATGTAGCATGGAGGGAGGAAAAATGTTATGCAGAATTTATACATTGTTTTCTGTCACGAACTATGTAAATTCAGTCCACACCCTCCTTAAAATCCATTTAATATTAACCTCCCAAGCCAGCCTAGGTCTTACAAGTTGTATTGTATCTTACGTTCTTCTGATCAATATGTAGTACAGATGTTACTTCTCCCTACGCCCTCTATAATACTCCTTAATTTCATCAACCTGGTACCGTTCTGCGAAAAGTGTGCCTTTTCTAATGCAACATAACCTACATCATAACTTATAAATGAAGTTTGCGGTTACTCAGAAATTAAATATTTACCTTCCGGCAGACGGTCGGACTGTTCTAGTTTTCAAGCGCGCACCGCAGACTAGAAGTGACTGAGCGCTGTATCTCGCAACCAGACGCGGTCTCCCTCGAACAACTTGCCTTCTGCAGAGCAGCTTCAACTCTCCCGAGAACCACGACACACGTTGTGCTGAGGGATACGTTGAATGCCGAGCTAATACTTACCTACCTATCTCCATTAAACGATAATTCTGTGTCCAATGGCTAAACCAGGATTGGTCCTTCTGGCATCAAGCAACAGGTTTACTGTCGAAATGGGGCAAGATTGGGTTCACTGCTTGGGTCATAATGTAAAGCGATATGTTGTAGCACAGGGTATTAAAGAAACCAATAACCATTTCGTCAAGCCGTACCAAAAAATCAAGACCAAGGACAGTACGTGCTGTGCTAAGATATTATTACAGTCAAGGCTGCAACTTCGTTTATGTTTAAGGTAACAAGCAGAAATTATTTTTATAGGCGGAGTTGTGATTTTATTCACTGCTACACAAAAATGGAAAGCTCAATAAAAATTCGGAATGGTGTCCGAAAGTGGTGCGGTCTGGTAAGTTAGATTATGTCTGCGTTTATACAGCAAAGCTTCCGTCCACGTCATGCACCGAGGATTCGAAGCAACATTTTTAAGCAGAATAAATTTCCGTAATAACGCAAGAGGAATTCGGATGCTGTGTGCGCCTTCCATTACGCAGCCACAAGTGACACCATTCAAACAGAATCATAATTACATGTAAATTATATGTCTATACAATAGTGAATGATCCATTCAGCTTAAAACAGCAACAGCTTTGTCTTGAAATAATGAGATTTGTTTCTATGTTTCTTAAAGACAACTTATGAAATGCTGCAGAACCATAGATTTTAGTAAAAAGTATGAATTGACAAAAAAAAAAGTATTTTCTGCGTTGTAAACTGTTGGTAAGGAAACTTGAGAAAATTTCATTTTACTTGTCAAATAAATGGAAATGGAAACTGAAACGTCATTGTCAAATTTGGTTGGAGATTTCGGGCGTACGCTGCTCGCAGGAAGCTCTGCTCAGTAGCGTCTAACTTATACTTCGTAAACACGTATTCAGCATTCCATTTGCGAAGTCAGCTATCTCGATATTTGCATGGTAGCAGGCATTCCTACAGAAAATATAGGGGTAATCCCGTAAAACAAAACCAGACTCCAGCTGTCATAACATGCAGGCAAACGGACGTCATTTTGTGCACTACTTGTAAAGACAGCAAAATAATCCCATAGGCCAGTGTGTCACAAAAATTTTGCTCGCTGAACCGTTTTGGCTTCGAAAAACAACCACAGATCCTCACATCCTTCCTCACGTAAATATAGTGTGCCCAGATGATAGGCATCCAAAATTAAAAATGTATATCTCGCCACTGATTTTTAATAGTTGAGAATACATAGCAGTAACATGCGTAACAATGCACTGCATGATTTGACTTGAATTAAAATGATTATCGCTCGCTTCGTCGATACAGCAAGTTTCTTAATTAGATATTCTAACGGTCATACGAAATAAACATATCGCCAATTGAAGAAGTTCCGCGATTATTTTTAACAAAACAGTATTTCTCTAATTAAATAATAAGTAAATCTCAAAGTAGCCATTACAGAAATGCATCGACAGATCCCCTGGGAACTTGTCGGGGATTCCTTGAGATCCGCGGATCACATTTTGGGAACCATTGCCGTAGACATAAAGCACTGTCCACCGTGTTGTAGACAAACAATTGCAACACGGACATTCTGTGGCCACTCTGACCGCCAACAACTAGAACTACTCCCTACGTTGGCCAACCTAAAGATCTGTGTCTTACTGTACAAGGTGATGAAACCCTCCTTTATCTGCAGAACCTTTTCCCAATTACTCTCCATCCTTTCTTGACAAGTATGTACAGTAGATTGGAGTTACCTGGTGCCAACTGACCCATTATTGCACTTGAAGTTCCTATTCGTTGACAAGGTTATGTACATGCTTTCAAAATTAACCATTTAACTCTGAACTTTGCGCTATACATTTCCACAAGTGACAATGCGGGTTTTAATAGCCACGAGGAACAAACAAAGAATGTGAGGAAGATAAGAGAATAAACCAAACGATATGCTCTTCACCTTTGGATATTCACAAGGATTTAGCTTCACTCCATGAAATTGAAACTGGTGATGCTGACCTCATTGTATGTGTATATGAAGAAGTGCCGTCCGCCACAGATGAGTTTACGGAAGAAATTTCAAGGAAATGAAAGGAGAGCACCAAGATTCACAACGTGAAAATAGTGACAGTGACGTCAACAGTGACACGGTGAATATAAATCATAGTAGGCCTTTATCCAGCCATAAGGACGCTCTACAGTGTGTATCGCAGTTGTGTTGGTGGGTGTGTATTACACCAAGGAATTCGGAAAAATGTATCTATGACATAAGTGCTAGGTGTTGGAGAGGTGAAGATTACGATTCCGAAGGCTTAGAATTCGAAGGTTTTAATATTAGCTTATTCTTGTACTGATAGATATTTTAACATGTGCTGATAAGCGTACAGTTCACATTTCAACGACTCAACAGTTTTTGTCTGCACAGAACAATATTTCGGGCTACGTTCTTATTTCCCATTTTCGCAAAACAATAATATTTAATAAAAGCTACGAACCCTTCATATGTCGATCAGCGGAAATAAATAATGGTTCTATATTTAATTACGTCAACACTAGCCCTAAGAACATTCTGTGACACGTAGAATAAAAACCTGCTGTATAAGATGCAGGGTCTAATTTCGATTAATCCTGAAACATTCGTTTGGGAGGCTGCTAATTTGTAGGACAATTCATTTCGACCTTTAGGAATATTTGTCTGACACCTACCAAGACTGAATATTGATATTGGTTAATTGCTCAGTAACGAGGCGTGCAAAAACACTTACAAATTTAAACTTTATTAGAAAAAGAGTAAATGATAATAATAATAATTATTATTTAATCTTTAATCATCATCATCATCATCATCATCATCATAAGTGTAAGAATTCCTTTTTAAAGGCACATACGTAAATATATAAACAATAAGTTCCCAACAGAGCTCAAAGCATAGGTTCACATTGCGCAGACCTCTAGCTCCCCATGCTGTTGTTATTGGCCTAACACCGTCTTACTTTATTCTCTGATTATCACACAGCTTAAGTAAGAATTCTGCATACATAACATTTGCCACATCTAACATCAAATTTTCGCCTCTACGTCATTTTTTTTTTTTTGCAGTTATTCACTTACAAAGAATATTTCTTACGTAATGTGTGAGAAAAAAAATTTTAATTAAGTAATACGCAATACACGCATATGGGGGAATGGAGTTATACGTAGCTTCGTGCATTTTCAGTTTCAGAAGTGGTCAGCTTTTTTCCCCAGCCCATTTACAGCTACGAAAATCGAATGCAATGCGCAGACACTTTCATGATGTGTCCCCGTAGAAAGCCTCACATACAGCTTCAACCTGCAATTAGTTATCGCAATTAAAGTGAAGGCTAAAGACATTTCCTACACGATAGCCATGTTGCTATAATACGAGTATGTTTACAAAAAATATCTTAAGCCGATCCCGGTGGCAGCGCGGTCTAAGGTGTAGGTCTGTGGTCGCTCGCTTGCTGGGACTGCGGGTTCGAATCCCGCAGGGTGGAATGGATGTTTGTATCTTGTAATGTTGTGTGATAGGTAGAGGCGTCTGCGATGAGCCGATCATTCGCCCAGGGGAGTCCTACAGAGTCTGTATGTGTCAATGATTGTGATCAGGTGAAACAATAACCCTACACATACAATGAGAAGGTGGAAGAGGTACGACTAAAAAATCTTAACCAAAGTAGCATATGTTTCCGAGACATATTACAGCACACTGTTTCGTAACATCAAACTAAATGATGCTAGTGTCTCGCCTTCCTCAATATTCTCGATTCCTCCATATTGTTAATAATTATTGCAGGAAATTGGAAATTACAGCGTTTGGGTGGCCTTGAATGACATCAGAACAGGTCAGCATAATCCATCATAGTCGAATTGTTGCTTATATTGCTATTAATGTAATAACAATAACGATAATAATAACAATGGCAGCAATATACCTGTTAATGAAGAGAGGTGCCGATTTACTAGCAACGTGTGTCGACCAAGGAAAAGATGGACAGACCAACACCCGTGATGATGCAGCAAACCTAGAATGGCTTATAGTGTGCTGCTGCTGCTGATGGTGTTGGTGCTTATCTAAGAACAATACAGTATGTGAACACGGTATGGGATTTGGTGCATCCGGTCACGGGGTAAAGCGCTTATCCACGAATGAGTACATTATACCTGAAGTCCAGCAGGTATATAATTTAAGGGTACTATATCAAACATGAAATTGAAAGAGGAAGCACTAGATCGCACCCTGTGGAGAACTCGCTTTGGAAGAGGCTACGGACCTGTCGTAAGACAGACTACAGAATGAATTAATGAATATCAAACATAGAAAATATCTAGCTTTTAATAAAAAAAATAAATGGTGACAGAATAAACGCGGAAGCAAGCTAGAACTTCACGCAAAAGCTTCGACGAAGTAAGAAAAGCACGGAATATCTCTTTCGTGCATCTTTTAAACTTTGAAACATGCTGCTCTCCCCAAACAAGAACAAAGTTCTATTAAAATAACATGCTGTATATCAAAGTAGGTACGACAGACGATTTTCTAAGCCCTGATCACCACTGCTTCTATCTCAAAGCACAGAACAAACAATAATTTCCGCCGCGCATGGAAACCTCGAATGTTCTACGAAATTCTGCACTTCTAGCGGCCAGCCGGTTTCTATGTTGTAATTACTTGAGTTATCGTATTTGGGGCAAACCTGAAGAGTGCTAGCCGGTACACTACAGGGTCTCTATGAACTTCCTCGTGTTTCAAATTTTTGTTCTGTATGTACGAGTATAACAGCAAATAAGTCAGCATCTATGTAACAAGTTCTGAATCAAAATTTAATGCGTGGTCGTTGCTACATGTATCGTTTCCTTAACTTTCAGAATCTCCACCTTTTGTCCACAGGGTTTCTTTATGCAGTTCTTATGACTCTCGGTTTCGCCTGTCATCAGTTCCACAAGGATATTTAATAATTCTTCTGGACTTGGCGTCGTGTATTATGAAAGATATGGACCGACGTTTCACAGGAACCTGCTACCATCAAGGGTGATCCACCAGACTACACGGCGTCACATACCGTACGATATCTTCTGAATCATACCATAAAGAACCCAAGTTCACTCAGTGTTTTCCATGTAAGTTTTGTAGTTTTTACTGCTATGAATATGAAGATACATATTTCCTGTCGTGTTACGCTATGTAGGTAGACAGGTACCAACATTTCGGAGGAACCTGTTGCCACCATCTTCAGGATAGAAGAGCACGAAGTTTAACACTTACTAGCTGGTCTTGGTAATGGAGATTCAGTGTGTTTTCTGTAAGATACAAACTTACTTTCTAAATGTTATTTAATGAATTGCAGGATTCAAAATGTTCAAGTTAAAGTCAATGTTCACGTATTTACTCTGAGCCCAGCTAAATGCCGCTTAGAGGCGACGTTTCAACTGCCGACATACAAAAAGGGATTCACTTCAAGGAAAGCACACCCACTCCTTACAAAGTTGCGCCTAATCTTTTCTACCGGTAAGAAGAAATGACACCCGTCAATGGACTTACGAAACCAGGAAAGACAACAGAACAAAACTGGGGAGATCCAGAAAGGTACAATAAATCTCACCATCTCTTGTCTCTCACCCAGGAAAAACAATCGCCAATCGACTGAAAATGGGGAATTTAAAGGCTGTAAGATTTATACCATACAGCCGGTAGGTAGGCGCTTCGTTTCTAGAATAAATGTATTGGTTCAACGATCAATGGTTAATCAAACGTTACAAGAAATACATTTGAGATTTTTAGAGCAGCCTGAGATGGACATCGCGCAAGAAAATAATACAAGAACCAAAGCATATTTTAATCGTCAACTAACTGACATAATTACACGATCACTTCATGCACAGACGTGACTTAAAACGTAGCTTCCACGTGCATAAGTGTTACGAAGTGAAGGCCTATAAGGGGCGTGGAAGTGAAGCTCCACAAATTAACGACTTCGGCACAAGATGGATGTTACTGTCCTGACGTATTGTCCCGGAGTCCTTGGTACTCACTTGATAGGGGATATGGTGGGTTTCGGAGCCAGTCTAAACGTGATAGCAAAGAGAAAATCCGTGCCTCTGTCGGAAATCGGATCGCAGTCATTTGCTTAATGACTGAGCTATATCGGCTCACATGGTCTTGGATAAATCTCAGTAAACTAATCCAAATTACACGAGTGTAATGTTGGAATACACTTTTACATTTGACGTTAATAGCCGCTATGACAATCAAGACATTACTCACCTCGTGAAATCATTAACTTTATTGACTTCTTCCATCGTATGTATTGAAATTTAACACACTAAACTTCGGGGACAAGCTCGGTCCCCGTCTTCAGGCTTGCTTTTTCCAAAACAAAACATTATTACGTAATAACTATTTGCATCCCGATTCAACACGGACTGGAGTCAAATGTGCGAATACAACATATTTCAATAACAATTTCAAAAGGCTAAGCAACTCTCACTAAACCTCAGTGCGTGACATACAGCACTGGACACCACACATATTTTTTCTTTCACATGGAACAGCGTGAACGCGGTGCTCGTTGTCGGGAAGTCATCACTAGCGTAGTCACAGTTTTTTAAACTGTTATTGAAACATGTTGTATTCACAAATTTGGTTTTAGCCCATGCTTAATAGGGATGCAAATAGTCATTATGTTGTAACATTTTGTTTTGGAAAAAGCAAGCCTGAAGACTGGATCGATCCTGTCCCCGAAACGTAGTGTGTTAAATTCCAATACCTACGATGGAAAAGGTCCATGAAGTTAATGAGTTCAAATGTCATATACCACCCTCTGATCCCTATAGAACAGTATTATTCATCTTGTTGGAAACCTGCAGTATCTCCCACTGGTCCTTATCCTAGGTAAAGCAATCCCATTACAGGCCTGGACAGGCCCTTAGGGTCCCAGGAGGTTGAGGCTCCCAGATTTTTAGACAATCGGCACATGAAGGTGGTAAGGTTGTCAGCCCTACGCCACCGGTCGCCTTTACCCCCCAGGAAAGATTCCTGGTACTCATTTCTGTTAGAGGCTGAGTCGACCCCAGGGCCATAGTGCGACCGAAACGATTATGTCAATGGCAAATTCCAGTGACACCATCGGGAATCGAACCTGCGACGTTCCGGTTTGTAGCGCAATGCCTCTACCAACTGCGCCACCGCGTGCCCCCGTCCTTATCCTAGGCCACATAAAAAAACAAGAATTCTGTTACACATGTGTTGTTGTGGATGGCTAGAGTGATTTAGTTACTTCATCGGGAAAACAGACACACTCTAATTTAAAGCATTTTGAGTTTACAATTTACTATAACAAGTTATTCATTTGGTGCCGCATTCTTAAAGGTACTTTCACCATGAGGGTGTAAACTAAACGGAACAGTCTGAAGCACAGGACAGTTTCATCGACTGTTCAGCACGTACCTGTGAAGTTTCCACCGCATATTCTATGAGAAAAATACGGCCAAAACACAATGTACACTAATGCAAGTAAACAAAACCCTGAATTTCTCCTCTACATCAACCACATGGCTCAGTTTTACGTTATTTCAAGCACTTAAAACTTAATTTCATTTAATTGTAGGAGTTTCTCAAAAGTTACGACGCACGTATTTTAAAGAGATGACCATCTCATTGTCTTTTTAATAAGTTTACATTAAAAACTCAGTAACCACAACTTCTTTCATGCAGATATTGTCATAATAACAAACTATGTCATTGAGCTTCTACATAACTATTTGTAATTAAAACCTGCTACTGAGTACTACTGCAACAAAAATCATACTGATTACATGTGGATTGTAAGAGTATGTGAGTTCCATAAGTTATCATACCTATGTGTTTTAATTAGTATTGCTATTGTTTATTACACTATAATATATTGTATTTTATTGTTTTAATGCTGGTGTGTTGTGAGTTGAGTCTTTGTGATATAGACCCTATAACTTGTAAAATATTTTGACATGATACATAAGTTGTAAACTGAATTTGATATGTCCTACGTCACAAGTGTGACTAAGTGGATTGAATGAGTAAACTAAACTAAACTAAACTAAACTAAACTAAACTAAACATCATCAGGTCACTGAAATCAAAACGCTCTGAAGGTCAATCTTACATTAGAGAGGTTAATATGAACTGTTAGAAATTTACACAGTTTAAGGTGGTTACGAGAGATGAGTTTCATAACCCTTGCAAGAATTGTGTCTCTAATTGACGTTCATGGGTCGCCACTGGTCTTCTCGTGGCTGACAAATGTCCATTTTTTCCCATGGCGCAACAACCCCTAGTGGGCCAGGGACTCCTCATTACCGATGCTTCACGATCACACTCATTTAGACACACCAAAATCGGTAGGACTCTTCTGGACGAGTGATCAGCCCGTCGCAGAGACCTCTACCTGACAACAAACAAAACTCACAAGAGACAGACATCCATGCCCCCGGCGGGATTCGAACCACCAGTTCCAGCAAGCGAGCGGGCTCAGATCCACGCCTGAGACCGGGCGGCCACTGGGATTTACAACTGTCCATACTAAAGTACAATTCTTGTTCTACAGGGTGTTTTTAAATAAGTGACTTGACGGTGACCCAAATCTGGGTCGAAGCATGCAGTTTCTTTTTGTATGGCTCGACAGCCTTATATGGGCCTGGGCCTCCTCGTTTCGTCGAAGTTTCATGGTCACACACATTTGAGACACACCACAGTCGGTAGGACTCCTGTGGACGAGGGACCAGCTCGTCGCAGAGACCTCTACCTGACAACACAAAACACTCACAAGAGACAGACATCCATGCCCCCGGTGGGATTCGAACCCACGATCCTAGTAAGCGAGCGGCCGAAGAACCACGCCTTAGACCGCACGGCCACTGGGATCGGTCGAAGCATGCAGTTATTACTGTTTAAATACCGATAAACAGTGGTGATGGTGCTAAAGAGAGTTTCTCATTTGACACATTAATGGTCTAGCACATAATGGGCTTCTACAACCCAAGATTACACTGCTGTTAATTTTAAAGTAGGACTGAGCTCACGATTTTATATATTTCAGTGACAGGAAAATAAATATATTTAAACTGGCCATTCCACAGAGGCACGCTATTTAGGCAAGACTGGGACACAGAAACACCTGAAACATTAAGTATAATAGACAGCTTATACTCGTTCCAGAAAGTTTCCTTTCCTTTATAAAAATTGTAGAGTCTCTTCGCCTTTAAAATTAGGTTTTCAGCGAATGTTTTAAAGCAACTGAGTAATATTAAAGTGTCCTTTTTTTTATTAAAATTTGGAGCCTGTGTCAGCGCAGTCTGTTTTACAGATATATCATCGTTCACCCCAAGACAAAAATAGGGCTTGTTGCTTTACCGGAAATGAAACACGCACAAACGTCACCAACACAGGTCCTTGAGAAGTGTATCAAGGTGCTGAAAAAAAAAACTACTGCAGTGAACATCCCATGCGGTAGAAAAGGGGTGGCAGCCATATTTTCTTACAGAGTCTATACACACCTCATGTCATAACGTAGCTGGTAGAAACGAAGGGGCTTGTTGCGGGGCTATCAACTTCCACATCAAATTCCCTGCTACTGTGAGCTTTGAGAACTATTCCCGACATTTTTAAAGCACATTTTATGAGGGACTGTAATGCTTCTGCACACAGTTCGTTCGCTCCAAATGTTATTGCCCTCTGCCCCCTTAGAGCTCTCAAAAAAGACGACCCTCCACTCTAAGCCCCTGCTCTCCCATTTACTTTATTATGTTTTCATGACTACCTCTACAAACGGTGAGCATTTCTGCAAGTTATATCTCAAACAGTAAAATCCCTACAATTATACCCACTAATAAAATTCAGCGAATATTACACGTGACATTATCTTGTCCTTGTAACATAACAAATACGGCATTGTATATCGCCTGCTACGTCTTTGAAAGCTGATATGTTCAGGCTGTGTAACTTTCACTTCAGAAAGGAACAAAACAGTTTTACTATAGTCTTCTCGGGGCTTCAGCTTCAGAAAAAATGGTAACAGCGAATGGGATATTGGTCACGCCATAAACTTTATATAAAAAAAAGGGGAAAACCAATCGGAACAGCACTTCTGCCATACCAACAATCCACTTCCAACAAAATCAGCACACTTCTAGCCAAGTACGACATCAGAACCATACACGTCCCAGCAAGGAATACCTGCCAGACCTGAAGGACGAGCGAAAGTTTTAAAGCTTAGAACAAAACAGTGTTTGAAAATATATTACCTATACGTTTAACAAGGACGTGTCCTTGTCCACAGGCTTACGTAACATTTCGTTCCACAAAGAGAGATGTTAGCTTCCGTTCGGGCTGTAGAAACAAACTTTATACAAATACACATACACACAAATACACATGAGCGCGGGGTGCGCACTCACGGTATCCACCCGTCTGTCCATCACAATTCATATTTTGGAAACGCGCAATGAACGCAGAAATGTGTGAAGACAGAACTTTTTCATTTTATGAAAGAGCGGTCTAAGTCAATCTGTGCTCATTCATTCCCTCATAAGAGAAGCGCTGCGGACAGTAACACAGCGAGTATTGCTATGATCAGTGAGCTACCGTTTGGCTAAATGTTAATTACATACTTTTTATTCCTACATAAGGTAAAAGGCTGCACAAGCCTGGGCCTGGTAACTAACTAATTCCATAGAACACAGTCATTCTTGAGAAACTAACAGGTCCTCAGCTTGTCAATAAATTCTCCGCATTTTATAGAACCCGAAGGTTCATTACCGCATTCACAATAGCCCGTCACCTGTCCCTATCCTGAGCCATATCAATCCAGTCCATGCCCCCCCACCGTCCCAATTCTTGAAGATCCATTTAATATTATCCTCCCATCTACGCCTGGGTCTTCCAAGTGGTCGCCTTCCTTCAGGTCTCCCCACCAAAATCGTGTATACACCTCTCCCTGGGCCTGGTGTAGATAACAGAAGCCGCATATTGTACAGAACGGACTTTCTTGGGCTATTCTTTTTACGCAGAGGGTAGTTCCGTTCATCTTACGTATACCGGCAATGCAGACCGGAAATTAAGAACTATCACAGAGAGACGTTGAACTGCTTGTGCGTTGCGAATTGAGCAGCGAGTTACACGATGGGACAGCGTGTGCACCTTGACTTGGAATGCTGATCGGTGCTACACAGTGACAGAAAATAGGAAGGAAAACGACGATAGAAAGGCTGACTCCTGTGACGTGTTGCGCATGCGTCCAGCCGAGCAATGCTGCCAGCAGCACGAATATATTGAGAAATATATTTAAAGTCCGACAAATGTACAATTTAATCACATTAATTGTGTATTTTCACTGTCCTACATGTTTCGAACCCTTAATTTGGGTTCATCTTCAGGGACACATTATCTAAAATCGCACACTAGTTACACCAACTGGCACAATTGTTTACATGAATTATTTACAATTGTTCACTGTACTGTTCTCACCACCCAACAGGCAACTTACTCCGATAAATAGGATATCAAAACAGCAAGGATCGTTCAACTTTTATACAATTTTTAACCAATGTAAGACTGAAACAACCAACAACCACAATTTTTAACTTTTATTTGTTTTAAACAGTGTATGTGAACAATTGTAAAGAATTCATGTAAACAATTGTACCAGTTGGTGTAAATAGTGTGTGATTTGAGATGACTCCCTGAAGACGACCCCAAATTAAGGGTTCGAAACATATAGGACAGTGAAAATACACAATTAATGTGATTAAATTGTACATTTGTCGGACTTTAAATATAAAGTTAAAATGTACGGAATGAATAATATTAAGTTTATATTGAGAAATCTTTTGGCAACACAGCTCCAGTTCTCCATCGGCTGTCAGTAAAGATCAATGAACTGGTTGTTGCCAACGCTGGCGTGCGGGCAACTTCCTGTACCATTTGCAGAACCGACTGGGACTGCAGAAGCACGCATCGGTGTCGACAAAAATGGAACAGAGCAAAAATACATATAGTATACGTGTAACCTCATTCTCTTAGTACGGTGTGTTGAGAATGTATTGCAAGACCCTTTTTATTTTCTGCATGAGCTTGCGAAATATGTTTCGGTCGGGCTCCGAGAACGAATCATATGTATTTATTTTTCGGGGGGAGATTCGTTGCTAACCCTCTCAGAAACACCTTAAAATTTGACGCATGATATCCTACTATTCCTGAAACACCAGAGTGTTCTTAGAGCGTCGTTTAACACCAAATTCATTCAAAGTTTATTGACATTTATGCAATATAAGAAACATGTACTGATGATAGGCTAGTCATTGCAGTCATTGTCCAGAGACAAAATGTGATAGTCTACTGATGTGATACATTTTGTAATTTGAGGTAATTATGTAGATTTTTACCTTCTTGGAAGTAATGCCGTGTAGCCTGATGGATATATACAGACGTTTCAGAAAAACCTGCCGTCTCCAGTGTCTACTCTGATGGTTGAAGCAGCAAGTTCTTCAGAAACATCGATATGCACGTGCCAGACTAAACCACGTCACGTCCTAGAACAAATTAGTCTTATGCTTCAGTTGATGTCACCCGCCAAAATAAACCTCTAAGTAGGCGAAAAAAAATAGTAATGTTTATAAAATTTTCTGTCATACCAGAATTGACAGAAAAGAAGTTCAACACCAAATTATTATATGCAATTCAGTATTATGTTTGAACAGCAATTTCAAAACATGGCTGTGTAGGTGTCTTCCTGAAATTCCCCTGGACGAGTTTTCAGTGTCAGGGAACTTCTTGAAAATCAGAACACTATATTTACTTCGTTTTCTTAACCCAAATAAAATTATTTCTATAAACGTTTTAATGGAGTATACTGTGTTAAGCGAGAAACAACTAAACACTTCTATGTATCTACACGTGTAACTGACTTCTGGAGCAGTTAAATGTCATAGTACAAGATTACAGTACAATTCTGTACAACATATAGACTTCAGATATTATTACAGTGATAATTAAAGTAATTCAAAATAATTACTTAAAAAAGTAACGACTATGACAAGAATTAAAAAAATAAGGTAACAAACACTCTGATGCTGAGAACTTTGTTCTCACTTCGATGCACACATGGCCCATGGGTAGCAGATGGTCCACGTCAGACCTCTGCATAGTCACTATCGAGTACTATCATTTGTCGCACCGTAGCCCTAAGGCTTGTCTCACAACGTAGAACAATCAGTGTCAGACAGCTTGCTTCACGTCGGCGTCTGTAGCAAATATCTTGCCAGTCGGGTGCTTTTTAAGGGCTCCAAAGAGATGAAAATCAGTGGGCACGAGATCGGTACTGTAGGGAGTGAGGTCCATAACTGCCAGCCTTAGCGCCGTAACCAGTCACAAGTGCCGTTGGCAGTATGGGGTCCAGTAAATTCCATCTCTTTCCAAGCACACGGCAGGCAAGCGACTTGCGACAGACGCCGACTTGCAGCTTGCTGTCAAATACTGCCTACTGACACCCGACACCTATTGCTTCTACCTCGGGATACAAACTCTGTCGCCACGGCGCGACAAACGTCAAAGGTTGACTACGTGGAGGTCTGATATGCACCAACTGCTGCTCAAGTGTCACATGTACAGTGTGTCCACAAAGTCCCTTCGGGGTTTTGAAAAATTGTGGCGCGCAAACAAATTGAGCTAGCCACATGCGGTTTGCGGCAGATTACAGTGAAACTCTGGAAGTTTTTTTACTGACCTCAGTAGACCTCAATGTGGGCTCCCTTGGTAGCACGGAGAAGGTCCAGACGATATTCGAGCTCTTGCCATGTTCTGTGGAGCATGTCCGCTGGAATAGCCGAGATCGCATTCCTGATACGGGTCTTCAGGTCATCAAGTCCGTTAACTGGTGTTCGGAACACATTGCTCTTGACATAACACCACAGGAACAAATCCAGTAGTGTTATGTCTGGTGAACGTGGAGGCCAAGGCATTGGACCGTCTCTGCCGATCCATCTTCCTGGAAATGTCCTGTCTAGGTACGCGCGTACCTGCATACCCCAATGTGGTGGAGCACCATCTTGTTGCAGAATGATGTGTGGCTGTAAGTGCTCAATTTGTGGTACTGCGTACAGTTCCAGCATGTCCAGGTAGGTGTTCATGTTGATCGTCAATTTTTCAAAACCCCGAAGGGACTTTGTGGACACACTGTATATCGAGGTCAGAATAAAGTTTTCCGCATGAGAGAGTTTGTTACGTTATTTTGTGATACTTCCGTGTGGATTAAATAGGTTATGAAACCTTCAGTACTTACATGAATGGGAATTATGTACAGACTGGCAGACTGTAGAAATGACAATTTGCCACGTTCATTCCGAGAATTCCTGCCTTCTGGTTTACCATGCCATGCAGGCTGTTACAGTTTGAAACCAACATCACAGAAAACAAAAATGTCCACAGCCACTGCCGTAAAATCTCAGATTTCACTTGCGCGCCTGGGACTGAATTTTAAAGTCCATATCCTTACGGGCTTTACGCTTTATGAAATGTCTGTCAATCGGGCGACTGGCCCACAGGTCGCCCCGCCTGTAATGACAGAACTTTCAGCACTTTTCTCACTTTTTTTGTGTGTGAAGGGCCCCTCAGCAGATGCTACGGACGCAACCCAGCCTTAAGGCTTCTTGTACAACCCTGTGATGAAGATGAGAGAAAGATGATGGTTTTTCTTTTTCATTTTTCCAAGTAATGGAACACCGGTGGAATGAAACTGATAGTGGAAAACCGAAGTACTCGGGGAAAAACATGTCCCAGTGCCACTTTGTCCATCACAAATCCCACATGGACTGAACCAGGATCGAACCCGGGCCTCTGCGGTGAGAGGCCAGCGACTAACCGCCTGAGCC
Source organism: Reticulitermes speratus (assembly GCA_021186555.1). Taxonomy (NCBI): domain Eukaryota; kingdom Metazoa; phylum Arthropoda; class Insecta; order Blattodea; family Rhinotermitidae; genus Reticulitermes; species Reticulitermes speratus. The sequence goes on from JAJKFL010000001.1 coordinate 47,939,286, forward strand.
ATGGCACGGCCCTTTCTCACGTTTAGTTGTCACACAGAAACATGTAGATATTAATATTCTGAGTCACTGCATTATCGTAACACGTGTATTCGTATACAATAATATCGGTACCATCGTGACGTCATCGTACTTGTTATGTCGGGATAGAAACCGACTGATTCTTACAACAGCTCTCGTATTCGTTACTCACTCACCGTCATATCATTCGACGATATACAATCTTAGCTACTGACAGCATCGTTAAATACAGGCTAATACCATAAATAAACATTCATAATAACACATTCGCGTCGGTACTCCGTGCAGGATGTAACACATACAGAAATACAGATTTCTTGAATTCTTGCGCAAACGTACAGAAAACTGTGCCACACCGGGTACGTTGTGGAGTCAGAACTGCCTATCCTTTCTGTTAACGGTTCAATGACCATTATAAAATTCATTTCAAGAACACAGGCAATGTGCGTACAAACGAAACATTCGTCCAGCAGGAGCAGAGTTCCATGCGGAAGGACAGACGGACATGACAAGCCAATAGTCGCTTTTCGCAATTTTGCGAACGCGCCTAAAAATAATAAATATTTGTTCCCTTTTCTCTTTGTGCATCTCTTAACTTGCTGGCTGTGCTTCTTGTGATGCCATTCTGAATAATTTTGCCTGTTCCGTCTTCTTTACGTTTTCAACTGGAAGCAGCAAAACACCTGGATTAGTCAAGACCTGTTTTAAGAACTGAATGGGTCCATAGTGAGAGTAACCGTTCCTGAGCTGCTGTACAGACTTCCAATTAAACTGACAAGTGTTATTTAGAACCTTGGTTTTTATTACAAGGCGCCTGCGTTTTAGTTTCAGCACCTACTAATGTAACACAGACCCCTTTTAACTGCCGTGTAACAGAAGATGCTGTCATTAGGAAGAAATTTAGAGTCAAGTATTTCCACACATTCATAATATGAAATGGAAAAGTGTTAAAACGCATTTAACACACGCCTAAAAAGCAATAAACATCCCAACAGAAGTTGCATGGCGATTCTGAAAACGTCTTCCTTCATTCACTTCGTTCAATTGTCCTTCCTTCCGCCTTTCTTCCTTCTTTACTGTACTGTTTTCCTTTCCTTCGAATATAAAGGATGCCATTTTCAATATCTACTGGTAAAGAGTTACACTTTATTTACTTACTTATGTAACAGCATATAACGTATCAATATCACGACCTATTTCGACAATACACGAGTGTGCAAACAACACTACAATGCAAAGTACGACGTCATCACTTCTAACGTTCAAGCTAGCCACTTACAAATTGATATAGCACTTGGAAATTTACGGGAGGGCTCGGAGAAACCTCTTTGCTCTATCCTAAGGCTGGCATTTTACTGCCTCCATCTTCAGGGTAGCATTCGTTGATACGGAATTTGGAGGAAGCTGATGCACCCGGAACGTTTGTAAATTTCTACCAGACGACGGTAACTTTCAGAGTCATGGCCGTGACAGCCTCAAATCAAGCATGATCTAACTTCGTACAAAACACAGTACTGTGCTGTAGTACAATTTTTCTCAACCAGGGGTTCGTGAGTAATGTCACAGAGTTCCGCGACTTAAGTGATCCTACCCGTTCTCAGTTGAATACATAAATTTGTTTTCCGCAGGTTTCCCTAATTTTAGTCGGCTTGGAAAATTGTTTTTAATAAACCTATATATATTTAATGAATATTTATTTTAATTATGTTCCTTAGGTCTATTTGTAAATATTCCCAATCTATGTGCTATATCGAGTTGTGCCAAAGGTTTCGGTGGGTTGAAATAATTGCGGAGAGGGAGTCGGCATAACAAATGCGACCGTGTTAAGGGGTCTGCTGGTGCCAGGGACTGAGGAAAACTGCTCTAGTAGGACCTACTGCAGATCTGAAAAGGAAGAGTCGTGTCGTCACCACGTTGATACTTCTGTATATTGTACCTGTAAAATCGTCAAACAGGCGTTCCTATGTATGTAATACCTCTAGCTACCTCCACGGAACACAGTCTTGTTTCAGAAGCGAACTGTTGCTCAGGTAGTCAACAAATATCCTGCAGTCTGCGGTACCTAAATCTCAGTACCATGTCCAGAACGGCACGCAAATAAACCCTAACGTGTAAGATCAATATTACGAACGCTTTAACAATCATATTCTTAGGATCCACCTTAATTATTTTTTGTGGAGCAACAGCCCTAGTCAGGCCCAGGCCGTCTCATTGGTGATGTTTCTAGATCATGTACAATTATAGACACACACACGGTAGGACTCCTCTCAAGGTGTGATCAGCTTGTCGCAAAGGCCGCTACCTACACAACAAACACAAAAGATGGAAATCCATGCCCTCAGCGGTTTTTTTTGCCTGTCCGGGGTTTTTTCCCTTTGATCCATTTTTGTACTGTTTAAATCCTTTCGTCCTTCATGTCACTTTACGTTCCATACTACCGTACTTACGACAAACACAACACAAACATCCATGCCCCCTGTGGGATTTGGTTTTGTCTGTCCGGGGTTTTTTCCCCTTTGATCCATTTTTGTACTGTTTAAATCCTTTCGTCCTTCATGTCACTTTACGTTCCATACTACCGTACTTACGACAAACACAACACAAACATCCATGCCTCCGGTGGGATTTGTTTTTGTCTGTCCGGGGTTTTTTCCCCTTTGATCCATTTTTGTACCGTTTAAATCCTTTTTCGTCCTTCATGTCACTTTACGTTCCATGCTACCGTCCTTATACAACAAACACAACACAAACATCCATGCCCCCGGTGGGATTCGAACCCACGATCCCAGTAAGCGAGCGGCCGAAGACCCACGCCTTAGACCGCACGGCCACTGGGATCGGCTATTCGAACCCGCGATTCCAGCATTCAAGCGGCTTCAGACCTATGTCTTAGACCGCACGGCCACCGAGAACCCACAGTAATATTACTCTTCCATTTATGCCCGAGCGCAAATATCCATATTGGCCTCTTCTAAATAGAATCGTGTATGCATTTTCCACCTTTCCTCTTACCCTCACAAACTATCATGAGGGTGATCAAATAAAAAAAAAAGACATGGGCGGGGAATATGACACGTATGTGGGATAAATAAATGCATAAAGTGTTGATGTGGAGATCTGAAGAAATGGTGCTGCTTGAAAGACCTAGGGATAAATGGTAGAGTAATATTAAAATAGACCTTAAGGAAATAGGTAGGAGGGCGTGGAATAGATTCGTCTGGCTCAGGATACGAACCAGTGTCGGACTCTTGAAAACACGGTAATAAACATTTGCGGTATAAAAATGGAGGACACTTCTGAACCAGCTGAGAAAGTTTCACCTTTCTCCCATTCCTGCTATATTCCCCGCCTAAATCCTCCTTGATATGATCGCTCGTCCTGACACGACAATTTTGTAGAGTACAAATTAAGAAAATCATGTTTTCTCAGCAGGTAAGGGTCAACGGAGACACTGGCAATGATGACTATTGTGCATAGCCGGCAATCTCACGCGATTCAGTATGAGGCTTGACGGCTCCTGCCAGGCGGCTAGCAGATCGCTACTCCTGCACGTGCTGCTGCTTCCGGCGAAGGGTGTACGTTTCTACCCAATCTCGGAGGGAACTTCCCGGAAGCCGGATGCCGTTCGTCTTCTTCCTCATAGAGTACTCCCGAATGCCACCATCTATACCATTAGAACTGTGAATGTGGTTTACAGCAACGTTCATAGATGGTCTGAGCAGAAGAATTTAGAATGGCTTCAGAAACTAGGAATCCAAGTTGAAAGTGTATCGTCATTTCAGTAGAACGGAAAGTGGGGTTCCTATTTCACGAAGTGGAATCTCCTGCCGACATACTGGTACAGCAACAAACATCTGTAGCTTAGCGATAACTTAAAGACACTCTGACTGTACGACTGAGTTCTTATGTTTCTGAATGGTAAGGACAAAATTATGTTACAGAATACACAAAAAGTAACGTTCGCCCTAAAACAGGCCACGAAGGCCCAGATGGGGAGTAGAGGTATATCTCCACCCTTTATTTAACCTCGGCGCTAGATAGGGGTGGGTAGTCAAATCCACGCCCAGGCCGCTTTACCCCCGGGAAAGATAATCGGTACCCATTGTACAGGAGGCTGGGTGGGCTCCAGGGCCGGTCTAAACGGGTGCGGAAAATCTCGTCCCCACGGGAATTCGATTCCAGGACCGTCCGACCCGTAGCGAGTAGCTATACCGACTGCGCTACAGAATACGTACTTTAATGAAGTATCCAGGAATTATGCTACACAAACCAAAGCAAATAATGCTTACCTGTAATTTTTAAATCATTAGTTATTAAACTCTGCCATAAAGTCAGTTATGAAACCAAAATCTTGCTAGAGTTCAAAGTCACTGGATAACAATAAAAGTTAAATTATGTAATTTATGACTAAGATTATCAGTTATGATACAAAAGAGAATTTGGCAAAGAGCATTTTAATGACTTAAATGTGTCCGTCTGCTCAGTTAAGCATCACGCCATGAAAAGGAATACGGCTAAGCGGAAGTGTGGATCCACGCATTATCGCCGTCGTACGTTGAGAGCCACAAGCCTGCTTGTCCTCCGCTCGGACACCAAAACTTGCAGCAACTCGCGCTGTGTTCAGCTCCAGCCTTTCTCAACGTCAACCACTTACAGTCTTTGAAGGGAAAGGGACTGCAAGAGTTTCATGAATATTGCCTAGTTAGCAATACACCGACTTCTTTCTTCTCAGGTGAATCGCGTTTCGGACAGACTTGAGGGACAAGTTATTGGAATTCAGACCTTAACTAATCATACAAATACGGAAGAATTCATGTTAATTGTTCACTGAGACCTTGTTTAAGTCGCTGGCCTTACGTTTTGATAACCTTGTAACATACACAATTTGAGAACAGAGCCACATTCGGCCTCCAAGTGTCCTACGAAAATATCTTGGGCACCCGCCCCACGCGTTAGAAAGCGCATGTTACAAGGTTACAAGCTTCTCCGGTGGCTGTGTAGCCAAGGAGTGAGGATGATATGTAATTATTATATCGTGCTTGATTATCCATTTCTTTCTTTCTATCTTTCTTTCTTTATTCCTTTATCGGTAATTGATAGGGGTGTAACAATGAAAGTTTGGCCCAAAAATTTCGTTATCAGACGAGTCTGGCTTCTAAGAAATAATTGAACTCCTGACATTCATTGACCATTGAATTTCTGAACTGTTCTGATTAACCACAAGGAGGAATCGTGCGCCTTCACGCTTGTAAACTTAAAGCGAACCTAGGCTTTCGTTATTTCCATTTTTCCGAATTCCATTATGCGTTGATCATTCCTATCAGTTTGAAACCTTAAAATTTTGTAAGGAATTCGGGACAAGTTTTTAACAGCATCACCTCAACAAAAGTGGCGGCAAGACTAGTGACCGTTTTAAAGCAAATGCTTTGCAATTCTCATTTCTTGTAGACTATGCCCGAAGACAGCAGAAATTAGCCGAAACACGTAGCGCAGCTGGGTGTTTATTCTATTGATGATACGCAAACAAAGCTACCTTAAGACTGTGAGAACAAACATTGGCATTGGTTCATTAAACAGAATATGACGTGAAAATATTAAATTCGAAATATTTAGTTGTGACTTGAACTGATGATCTACAGTACGAAGGTACGGAATGTAATGCAGTCTTCCTTGCTTTGAGTTAAAAAAGGTAAAGCAACCCCATTACAGGCCTTGACAGGCCCTGAGGGGTCCAGGAGGTTGAGGCTCCCAGATTTGTAGACAATCGGCACATGAAGGTGGTAAGGTTGTCAGCCAAACGCACCGGCCGCCTTTACCCCCCCAGGAAATATTCCTGGTACTCATTTCTGTTAGAGGCTGAGTCGACCCCAGGGCCATAGTGCGATCGAAACGATTATGTCAAGGAATTAATTCCAATGACACCATCGGGAATCGAAACCGCGACGTTCCGGTTTGTAGCGTAGTGCCTCAACCAACTACGCCACCGCGCGCCCCCTTGCTTTGAGTTACTAAGGTGAATAAACAAAAAACAGAGGTTGTGATAACGTGTTGAATTACTGGCCGTATACTGCACTCCTGAAGACGGAGGGCAGGTGCTAGATACGCGTGATCTTTATTGGCAAAATTATAATTTGCAGGATAAAACCGAAGCGCTCACCGATACTTCGTCCCGTACAAAGTCTATGCATGAGTTACCCTGAAACTGCAAATGAAGTTTCTCTCTGAGAATCCAACGTCTAATCACCTGATCTAAGACTGAGTTTACAACGCGTGAAACATTTTACTCTGGGTGAAAGAAAAGACAATGCCTAATTTCAAAAACTGTGTCTACGAACTATGAATACTAGGAATTACGAGTTAGATCCTATATAGGAGTAGAAAAGTAAAATCTTTTAATGTATGCTGTTTTCATTAGGATGGAATCCACTGCGGATGTCTGTTGATGGCTGTTTTAAAACTTTAGAATCCACTAAGTTGTAAGGGCGGAAACGGAAACAGATTCGAAGTTCTGCTGTTTCTTATGGATGAGACGACATTGCCGTCTTAAGATATTCGAAGCATCGGCCATTAAATGTGAATACTTTTTACCTTTCACTCTCTTTTAACTAGCTTCTTCTCTCTGGAGTTCATTTACATACTCGTATTCTTCCTCTTATCTGAATTACAAACTCACATTAACAATTATACGATACAATTTGTTCTTGAGATTACTTTACATGCACCAAAATTCTAATACAACATTCATTCTCAAAAGTAACTCTATACATCACCGGCACAATACAAAATTCTGCATTTTACCCACAGAGTACATTTATGCGTCCCATGTAATTCTCACAATGAACTGTAATTAATTTCCTACATAGCAATATCCGACTGGTCTCTGTGACTGATACTACGTATTTATTGTGAGGTAAAAATTTCTAGCTCACATTCCTTCCTGTAAAGGAAAAAGCAGGCTCTGATAACACCATGACATCTGTATGTCTCCATTGAAATTTTTGAAACAGCTGATCTATTTGCATAAAAAATTGTACGAAATTTACACCATTGTAGAACATCTCAACAGCATAATTTCTGATTTCCTACAATCAGTAACAATAACATGGCGGGAGCGCTAACTTATGAAGTAGAGGATACATTAGCGTTTATTGCTTTATGGTCTTGAAATGAGGAATGGCTAAAGTTCTTTCAAAATACGCAACTTTCCTGGAGGAAAAGTTTGTTATGTGCAACAGCGCGAATATTTTCATTAGCTTTTGGTTTGTCGATGGTACGAAATAGAATTTGTAAATCAGTAAATAGAAACCTATCGACAATGCGGAATTCTGTTATATCCGACACATTTATGGTATACAGAATCTGAACATAAGGAAGTAGTTCTTCACGAAAATAAAACTAAAAGCATAAAAACAATAATACTGTTAAATATATAAGACCAGAAATACATGTTCTAAGAAAACAGACTTCATGAATTCTGCTCGGTATTTCTCCTTTAAAATGAAAAACATTTTAAACCCTCGTAGGTAAATTTTTCTTAAAATATTTGTCCTTGCCTGAATAATTGTTGCATTAAATTCTTGTTGCAAAGTGTTAGGACAAGTTGGTCAATCTTCTATGACGAAATCTGAAATAGTTTCTAAATATTTCCACAAAGAGAAAATTGATAATTTTAATATGAAAATGAAATTTGACATTACTTTCACCGTGCACCATTATGATAAATTGTATATATATACCAACATGTATTGCACAAAATTATAACTAGATAAACTTATCACTTAACCCGACACGTGTTTCGGCCCAAATGGGCCATCATCAGGGGTTTCTGGTTTGTATGCTTCACTGTACACTTCCTTTGGTATTGTTAAGAGTTGTAATTTTGCTGGTGATATGGTTATAACCCTGGAACCACGTGCACTACACTTATTTACTGGTGATGTAGTAGGTGAAACCAGAAACCCCTGATGATGGCCCATTTGGGCCGAAACACGTGTCGGGTTAAGTGATAAGTTTATCTAGTTATAATTTTGTGCAATACATGTTGGTATATATATATACAATTTACGAAAATGAAAGTTCTTTTTACAACTGTAACGAATAAATTGAAATTAAAAATGTGCGATTTTGTGAAACTGAGATAAAGTAAAATCATATAATACAATTAGTAACGCAGTAATCGCTACGTCCTGCAGTGACCTCACAGCCGTCAGCAACCTCATTCACATTATCACAATACACTTCTAACTTAGAAATAAAATATTTATTTTGATCTATATGTCTGAAAACAGGCCTACATGCTTTTAAAAATGTGCTAAGTCGCAGAATATAATATAGAGAGAAAATAAATGGCTAAAAGCAAAGATTGTGTTATCAGAAGGCTTGATGTGGTTCAGAGGGGTAATCATGAAGGAGAAAAAACGCTTTACGCCAATTGAGAGCCAGATATACTTCATATTACCACACGACTTATTTGCAGTTTTCCGCAACTCACTGGTGTTATTCATCCACTTGAAGTTCACTCAACGACCCTGCCAGTACCGCAGACTTACAATACCGCGTCGAATGGTAAGATGGTAGCGAACATTTAATTAGAAAAATGCGGATGAAGGCGACCGTGATCTACTTTGAATAATATCTTAGCACTCGCCAGAAGGGATTGAGAAAATTTACAGAAGCCTAAGCCATAACTGTCCGTTGGTTCAAGCGGTAAGCTTACAGTAACTTGTTATGGCTCTCATTGGTCTAGATATTCTTTTATTTCGTATGTAAAAAGGTAAGATTACTATTCACCAAGATATGATGTAAAGTACTGTGTGGTACACAGATTCCATATGATAGCAGTTCCATGCTCACTGCCGATAAGAACCTCAAAATCCAAAAATACAGTGTGTCAAAATTCATACGAGAGTACATATATTATTAAAAATTGTATTTCATACAATATAGGGCCTAAATTTCTTAAAAAGTTTGGCCTATTGCAAAGAAAGGTGTACTTTAATATGAAGTACATCGAACCTTTTGTGCAACAAGCCGGTTTTTGATAATTGATAAGAGTCTAGTTGACTTTCACGGACTGTTTGCTATGGGCGATGATGTAACACAAACACATAACAACGTGCCTCAAAGTTCCAGCAACGGGTGTATGATAAAATATACACTTATATTTGCTACTTCGTTCCGGGTTTGTGCAAACAATTCCAGCATTTCTGACACCGTGGAAGCGGAAAGGACTTCTTGGAATGGCTTTTAGGACGGTAAGCTATTGTTCTAGAGTTCCAGGCACATCCTGGAAACGACGCCTCCTTAGACGAGAATTCAGTCTCGAAGATAGGAATTGGAAATACGAGGCGAGTAAGCAGGGAGGCGGACCACAACCATATTTAGCGGCTAAAAATTCCCTTACTGAAAAAGCGGTACGCGCATGCGCGTCGTCATAAATCAACCAGTCCTAGTTTCGCCAACGTTTCAGACATTTTCGAAGAGCTTATTTACTCACAAGTTGTGGAACCTCCTGGTAATAATGCTGGTTAAGAGTCAGGCCTGGAGGAACAAATTCCTGATTAACAACATCCTCAAAATCAAAAAGACCAAAAAACATGACCCTGATGTTTGATTTGACTTGCCTCAGGTTCTTCGGAACTGGAGGGAACGAGATTTTTCACTGAGAGAATTGCTGTTTGGTTCCCGCGTGCTAAGATTACACCCAGGTTTCGTCTCCTGTGACGAACCTCGAGAAAAAGTTTTGGTTGATTCTGACTTCTGCCGTTTCTGGTACGAACACATGCCGATGATTCTGCTCGTCGGTGCGCAATCGAAGCACAAACATCGAAGAGATCCGCCGAATTTTCAAGTCCGTGCTTGGAATCGTCTTGCACTTTCCATTCGACAGGTGAAACCCGACAAGCGATTTTCGAAATAGTATTTCGCCTGTCTTCGTTGTGAATTTTGCAAACTTTATCCTGGTTTAACTGTGGAGGAATCATCTGAATGTTTAAATCAAGAAAACCACGCCGAGCTTTGTGCTTTCCCCGATGGCATTGTCACTGAAAGCTCTTTTGAGCACTTCATGAGTTTCTAATACAGTTTTTCCAAGTCTGAAAAGGAATGTAACGAAAATACCTTGTTCCTTCAAATTAGCCATCAGACAACCGCGGTAGCACTTAACACGAAAAAATGGAATACACCCGAAAGAAGCAACGAACAGGGTCACGGTTGCAAAATTCACTAGACTAACTCGCTCAACGGCGATAATGCCGTGCCTGGTGACAGAAAGCTCTTCTACCAGCCATTCCTGGTCCTAGCGGCCATTTAGTGACCTTTTGGATACACCTTCTTATGCGACTAAAAGATTAGATTTCAGTCGGAAAATATGAAGGGATGACTTCGGAGACATTAATATATCATCATCATCATCATCAATCACGAGTTAGGCCTTATAAGACTTGTTTCGGCCTCGTCCAATAGTCTCTTCAAAGGTCTTCCAAGTCGTCTTCGTCCATTTGGTCTATAATTCGGCATTACTTTTGGCACCCAGTTGTGCATTCTTGTTATATGTTGCAGCCAATTTGATTTGTATCTTTTTAGTTTCTGGTCAACCGGTTCTACTTTCGACTCTTCCAAAATTTCTTCGTTCCTTTTGTGGACATTAGTATGTAACTCACAGAAATACAGCTTGAGACTGTGAAGTGGATTCGTCTGAAACTCAATGGAAAGTCCAGTGCCGGGCTGCTGAGAATATGGTAATGAAGTATGGGTTCCATAAACATCTGGAAGAGGCTTTTTCTTATGGTACTTCGGTTTCTAACTGTCAGCGTCATTCCACCAACGTTCCACCTTCCTCGTAAACGACACTCCCAACAGAAAAAAAAACGGACGATGCATAGTTACCTTTAAGCAAAAGTGATGTTCTTTCGAAAATCAGTTAAGCATAAAGAAATAAAGTACTTTAATTTATTTTGGTCTTTGAAGGCTGAAAGTTACTTTATTTTTTTTTTTTAGTTCTTTAATACAGAACCTATGTAATTCTCCGTATCAGCTCCGCGGGCAGCATATCGCTTTAGTAGTTTCGCATGTCTAGTACTGTACACACCGCCGTATCGTGTTTCCAAATGGTGTGCCGTCGCAAGTTATGTCCGATGTTACGCCACTGTCTACATCTACGAAAGATCTACAGTTTTACGGCATGCTTGTGTCATAATTTTTTCCCCTAATTACATATACAAAGCAAGAATATAAAATTACGGATAAATTATAAAACAAGTCACCAAGAAGCGCAAGTGTATATATTCTTACCACGCATGAGTTAAGAAAATCTAAGAATTGAGAAGTAGTCCCTCAGCAAGTTAAAAATTCCTCCGCATTTTTTGCAACTGGAAAAAATTTAACGTCTTCACAGCTGCCCACAACCGTCGTTTATCTTCAGCCATATGAATACGGCCCAAGTCGTATAATTTCACTTCCTTGATTAATTTATACATAATCCTCCCATCTACTTCCAGGTGTTTCAAGTGGCTCTTTTTCTTCAATTTTTCCATACCAAAACTTTGTATGACTTTCGGTTCTGTCCTATGCGTGCCAAATGTCCCGCACGTCTCATTCCCTTTAATGTGTAAGGCAAAGTTCCATACCCACACAAAATGCGTTAAAATGTATTTTAATCTTGCCTGATTAGATATCAGAAGAGAAGAAGGAGGATTTATAAATTAATCATGGCGAACATTTCTCGAAATTAATCTGTTTTTAATTTCTTAGTGAAAGTGATTTTGATATATTTCTGAGCGTCGTTCTCAGTTATTTAAACATTGCCAAATTTTAAAATATTAATCAGAAATCTTTCCTACAACAAACTACAGTTACAAACTTACTTAGAATTCGTAACGATATAGAAGAATGTTCAAATTTTGTATATTATCTGAAGATCAAATTCTTACAGATGTCATAAACCTCACATTACTATATGAATTTACGTAGGAAGAAAACTTATTTAATTCAAGAGCATAAGAAATCAAGAAAAAACGGCTCACAGTTTGCCGCAAAGAAATAGTATTATTAGTATTATTAGAACACAATTTAAAAAAATTTAGTTAAATATTTCAATTGTTTCTCTATAGTATTTTTCTCTAGCACGGATACCCTCAAATTTGCAGGTGTAGTAATGTTTATTTATTTGAAGAACACTTAATATGAGCTCGCTTTAGTTTTACACTGAATATGTAATGTACGTATTAGACAACGCAAATAGAACGTTTAACACATTTTCAGTGTCAACAAACGTTACAATTGACCTCCCTTTGATAGTACACGTGCCTTTAACAAGTTAAGTAAGTACTGCGCAAGAAAGCGGTTTCCGAGTATTTTTAAGCTGAAGGACCTACATATTACCTTTCATACACATCAAAAAGAGTGGCAAAGTATAACCACAGGAAGAGGGGATATTACGTATGTACCTCCTGTAAGAAGGTCTTGCGCCGAGGCAACATCAGACAGAATCATACGTAATTAAATTATCGCCAAAGCGCAGGATGGATTGTCCGTGGTTAGGAAACATAGTAATTCTGAGGTACACGTTTCGAAATTCGACGGAACTTAATGAGCTACATTTTCGTGGCTTTCCTTTTTTCAGCCACGACAATGACAGACTATTACCTTCCATTATGCCACGAGTGCTACTCCCCACATCGCCGTCACATATATATACAACCACTGCAGTGACGCTAGGTACTCGTATACCAGCAAGAACCACAGTAATAACACATCTGTGTAATTCAGAATTATTTCATAAGAGATGTACCACTTTTTCATCCAAATGTAGCGGCGGCCGGCAGCGCCGGTGGTGTGCGTGTGATAATATTGTGATGTATGGATGGGGAGATGTACATGTTCATATGAAATACACCGGCTGTGCCCAACGAGACGTGGTGGAGAGCCAGAATGACAAAAACCAACTTGGCTACCGGAAAGAATGCGAACTACTAATTAGGGGAGGGTGAAATGCAAATGGAGATATAGTCGTATATTTGGTCTCACAGACAAGAAGGGATGAACATAGAAGCATGCATATGCTTTAACTGGCCTACACCGCATCATACATGTGACCCCCGTGTCTACAGTGCCTTAGTACTGGAGCTGAAAAAGCCTTTCCTGCTCCCAAACTGTGGCTGATAGTTGCACATCCGCTTTTAGAAGTAACTTCCCACGTAAGAGTTTTCGCACAGGCAGAATGAGCGCCATGTATAAAGCACCAAAGCAGAAACATGAAGCCAATCGATGGCGACCGTCTTTGTTCTGGGGTTGTGTGCGGAGAGTTCCGAATAATCAAAGGGTACGACGGATCGCTTCCTCACAACACCGCGTGCATACATTTAGTAGCAGTAGTTGATAGAGCGACTAGGTTATGGGCTTGACGATTCGGGGTTTGAATCCCTGCATAGAGGGTTTTCTCTACTTCAAAACGTCCTGACAGGCTGTGGGGCCCACCCAGCCAACTATTCAATGGGTACCAAGTATCTTTCGTGGGAGTAAAGCGGTCGGAGTGTGAAGTTGACCACTCACCTCCATGTAATGCCGAAGTTAAGTGAGTGGAGGCGTACCTCTAATCCCCTAAACGCCTTCATGGCGTGGACAGGGGCAATTTCATCTTTTTACCTTTTACCACAGCCATGCAGCGGTAATAAGTAGCTACGATAACCTTCTTGCTTGGTGTGTCCTTCATTAAAATTAGTTGTCATAAACCATTTCAGACATGTAAAACTGTTACACATCGTGTTAACAGTATTTATCTACTTAACGTCAGTTGCTGTGTCAAAGCTAAACATAGAGAATAATGCATTATGAAAACGACCGTTACGAGGAAATAGAAATTGGTCACTGCCCCTAACACAATCATTGAAACTTTTATATCAAGTAACTGTCATTTTATATTACTGTTGCTGAGTTTCCATTTGTGTAATACACTAGCACAAGTACCAGGCACATAACTACATGCATTGTCAATATCACAATGTATAAGCAATAAAAGAGTTAGTATACAAAAACACCAACTGGATGCACTTCTTATTTTAAAAAAACTGTATAGTTCTTTAAAACATTTTTATAAAACCCGACATGTGTTTCGGCTCCTCACTGAGCCATCTTCAGGGGTTTATGTCACTAAAACTGCATGTATTTAATAACGTCTATTCATTGATTCACTTTTTCTTTGTAGGCACGATTTTTCCACCTTCACTGTTATTGATGTGCACAGTCACTTTGTATCTTGTGTTAAACTGATAAACTAGTTTCTTCGTAGGTGTTATTGTACGGATGCAAGGTGGAAAAATCGTGCCTACAAAAAAAGTGAATCAATGAATAGACATTTTTAAATACATGCAGTTTTAGTGACATAAACCCCTGAAGATGGCTCAGCGAGGAGCCGAAACACATGTCGGGTTTTATAAAAATGTTTTAAAGAACTATACAGTTTTTTAAAATAAAGTAAATAAAAGAGTTGCCTAAAGATGACATTGGAACCGATTTAAAGTGTGTTTATGTAACTGATAAAATTAGTATTGAAATAGAATAAGAAGATGAGAAGAAATTAAAGTACCATACATTTACATAACTGAAAGAAAAAAATTATTCGAAATTAAGCCTCGAATTGCGTCCAGAAACTAACGCGATATTGGCTAAGAGACTCAAGCCTTGGCTACCGCACCTCCCGGCAAGAATTTGCAGTAAATTTCACGTACGGTGTGTTCAAATGTTCTACATTAGGTGCGAGGCAGACAACAAAAACAATAGACTGAAAACATCTCGCGAAGCATCCGAGTCCGACGGCATTAAAAAATATTGCGTCACAGCACCTCCCTTTATCAACCCTTAAAATCATGGCAGTAATTTAAAAACATTAAAAATAATCACTTCTAACCTCAAGGGAAACTTGCCAAAATGAGCAGGCTACCAAAACCAGACAGAACCCCTCATAACCAACAAGCTACGGGCCAATGACTTTATTACATTCTCTGGTAAAGCTAGTTGAAAAAAATGTTGCTCAAAACGTGATTTGTAAATAAAGGGAAAACCTAATCAGAGAGGACAGTAAGGCTTCGAGAAAGGACATATGCAATGTTGCGACTTACAAAACGCATTACACATGGAATCAACAACAATAAAACAACAATCGCCCACTTCCTGGACATTGAGAGGGCGTTCGGTTAAAGCGGACAACTGGGCTCATTTCTCAACTCATGAAGGCAGCAATCATTACTCTGTTTATTTATTTGTTTTTTGTATGGCTCGACAGCCTTATATGGGCCTGGGCCTGGGCCTCCTCATTTCGTCGAGGTTTCATGGTCACACACATTTGAGACACACCACAGTCGGTAGGACTCCTCTGGACGAGTGGTCGGCCCGTCGCAGAGACCTCTACCTGACAACACACAACACTCACAAGAGACAGACATCCATGCCCCCGGTGGGATTTTTTTTTTTTGCCTCTCCGGGGTTTTTCCCCTTTGATCCATTTTTGTAGTTTAAATCCTTCGTCCTTCATGTCACTTACATTCCACATTACTGTCCTTACAACAAACACAACACAAACATCCATGCCCCCGGTTTTTTTTTTTTTTTTGCCTGTCCGGGGTTTTCCCCTTTTGATCCATTTGTACTGTTGAAGTCCTTTTTTTTTGTCCTGCATGTCACCTTATGTTTCATGCTATCGTCCATACAACAAACACAACACAAACATCCATGCCCCCGGTGGGATTCGAACCCACGATCCTAGTAAGCGAGCGGCCGCAGACCCACGCCTTAGACCGCACGGCCACTGGGATCGGCATTACTCTGTTTATACACAGGCCTATTACGCAATTATCTCTATAACAGACACTTCGCAGTAGGTCACGGAATTTGTGACTCTCGAAGACCTCCTATCCTTGCATGAGACCCCACTGCTGCCTGTTAAATCCCACATTATTCGCCATTTATATAAACGACATACAAACTGTAAAAAATACTATATAGCCATCTCAGCTTACGTTGATAGTAGAAATGTCACTGTTCATTCCCGCAGCGTAAAACTAGCTATAAAATATTAAAACACTCTTTCGGAAAATGGACAGTTAAGACCAACGTCAATACATTTTGAACAGCATTTTTAAAACAGCGGAACGACCACTGCAATGCTTTGCCATCAGATTAGTACTTTGAAGCGATCGTAACTAGACGGATTCTGTCAAATACCTTGGGGAATCATTCTCGACTGAGAATTTACCTGCAGCTCCCACATCACCAGATTATTTTGTGAAGCCAGCCACAGAATGAGGCAGCTTCATCCCATTCTAACTGACCCCCACCCCACCCCCTTCAACATTATCCTGACCTTAAAATTTATAAATCACTAATTAACAAAAATGTATACAGCCCCTGGTTGGGGATATGCAGCCAAAATAAAGTAACAAAAATCAGACCTTTCCAAAACATGGTGTAAAGAACTGTCACGGAACTCAAAAGACTTTACAAGAAAAGAATGGCATGGAAACTGTGAAAAGTGGCGTTGCAAAGCAAGGTATCTTTCATATTATACTTTAAGAGTCGGTTTAGTGCCAACGACAAAATACGTAAATAAAGCTTGTAATACCTGTACTAATGTGTTGGGCTGACATTCCTTTTTTCTATAACTCCCTGAGGATGGCACCCGGTGCCGAAACGTGTAGGAGTTTTAGTGTTATGAATTGCAATTTATTAAATGAATATGTTGGTGGATATACTGACTGTACGAATACGCACTGCATGACTAATATAAAATTCGCAAATGCTCGACAAGCAAACGCTGTTTACGAATATAAAAACGCGAAGGAAAAACTTTGTAAGACCAACGCAGCTGTATGGCTTAACAAACGGGCTGTGTAATACCTACACGACCGTGTTGGACTTCCTCCTTTATTATATAACTCCCTGAGGATGGCACTACGGTGCTAAAACATGTAGGAGTTTTTCTATTTGTTATAAATTGTAATTTATTCAGTGCATTGTTTGGTGGACATAGTGACTGTAAAATCCTATCTATGACACACACAAAACGCTTTCGCTCAATGTTGGTGGAATAACGCAGTAAAAAATAACCTCTTACGCACCAGTGATACTAAGTTCAAAAAACAATTCTTAGTCTTATATGAGTAAAAGCTAAAGGCAAAGTTGCTCCTGTCCACGACATGAAGACATAAAGGCGGAGCAGACGTATAGCTCCATTCATTCTTAACCTCAGCACTAGGTGCAGGTGAGTGGTCATTATACAGTCTCCATCTACACAGAATAATACATCATGGACAAACACTGAGATACAGCGATGTTCCCTGTGCGATTCGACCTTACGTTTGCTGTGTTTGAGCAGTCAAAGGCAGAAGAGACCGCAGCGGTCGGCGTAGACTCGTTAAGTCTTAATTCTTGGGACAGGCTTTGCTCTGACCACTACGCTCCCTGTCAGTACTCTGTACTCATATTTCATTCATCTACCACTGACGCTGTACAATCTTAGCAATTGACAGTGCCGTTAAGTATAACATCTCTCTCCCTCTGTGTGGCTCTCTCTATCCTCTAGATCTGAATTTGTGACTGTCCTACATAAACCCGCATGTGACTATGTTACAAATGAGCGCTGCTTTACGTACCACGTTCCCAATTTGCCTTTTGTAACAGCAATGACAACACCACCAGCATCATCAAAATTCAGGGGCTAGTTTGTCGTAGTGTTTCCTGTGTTTATTTCGGACTCGGGCTCACGAGCAATCAACATTGTGGCTTGTATGACCAATGCTATAGTTATCCGAAATACTGGAAGTACTCCCTTGAAGTTCATAGAAATGCCGTTCAGAATGACAATTAAAATCTATTTACTAGGTCCCAGCCATAAATTAAGATTTTAATAACCGGATTCTAAACATGGTTGTCATTTATGTTACTCGTGACAATTATCAATTTACGCTAAGTCTCTAGTACTGCGAGCTGCTAAGAAAAATTCCCACGATAATCCTGCATAGGTTGAAGCAAGACACTTCGAAAAACTTACGATGATGGAGTTAGTTAACTACTTGGGTGGTTAGTTACCTACAAGTATCCAAACAGGAAATAATTAAAGCTTATGGATTTCAGATAGAAAATAATGTATTGCTGTCACAGGTGCCTCAAAGGGATGTATATTTTAGTAGGTGAGTTGCAAAACAGGGTAAAATTTATGAGCCAGTTGTTCTCCAAATTTCGTTCTCCGAAAAAAATTTCTTACAAAGAATCGGAAAAAGTGCACACAATCTAAAATTACGCTTCTTTTAACTCCTTTCTTATACGCCCTATTCTACCATTCCAGATTCTTTAAATTAACAGCATTGACGCGTGATTCTCCTTCTACATGTAAAAGGAACATAATATAACGAACAGATTAGAGGTTCAGTGGCCAAAATTTAGATTGGGTTTCTGGGTTATGACATGGCGCACAGAGGAAGGTTGTTACACGTGTTTCAGGTGAATCTGCTGCCTCCACGACACCGTACAACCTGATGATAACAACTCAAATAGTAAAAGGTGTTATATCCTAGAAGACCATACATAATGTAATGAACTGTTTAAGTCTATATTAATATTATAAATATAGCGAAACGTTGAACAGGAATCTCGCTTCAAAGAATCTGATAATGGTGTACTGTAACAGGCGTAACTGATATTCTGGACACTGTCCATGGTCTGAGGGTAATTTAATCCACAACGTTTCTGTCTCCATCTTCATATGTATAACGGATAGGAAGAACCTATTACGATGGGCTCTTAAAGAGGTTAGTCTCTTTCAATGGGGCCTACTGCAGCAAGTTCACCGTCTCCCCTGTACACCTAAAAACGGGCAGAGACTCATTCTCCGAAACGATGCGGGCTCTTCAGTCTCAGGTGACGAAAAGTGTCCAAAATATCAGTAAACTCTATAAGTTTTATAAAATAATGATGTAATTAGTTCCTGTGAATTTGTCTTAAAGTAACGCTGGAATAACTGAATATAATTAATTCCATCGTTTTACAAAGTACCGCCTCCGCCTACAGAAATTCGCGAATAACACTTCGGCAACCACGTTTCTGGGTGACGGGGTGGGTTTCAAACGCTTGGGGAAATTTCTAAGCTTGCTAAAGTAACTTGCACGTAAATATTTAACATACCCAGACGCGACGCCGGAAATTACCGATAACGCTTCTTCTCCCAGAGTAAATTACTTTCGGTAGACAGTTCTAAAATTGCTGCGAATAACCGCTTAGGTAACGTGTAAAACAAATACGAGTGTCTCTTACACAAACATCAACATATCAATCTGCGCGCAAAAGTATGCTCGTTAAAGATTCCTCTCTGGCAAAGTAATCTATCGAGTTTGTAGCCGTCCCCTATGTGTTCAGAAACTTTGTGGGTGTAAGCCTTACCTTAGCAGCTGCCATGGTACTTCAGTCATGTCGCGAGTCGCAACATTATAGTGGTCGTGTCAGTAGAGGCTGTGTCCACAAGTCGGGCAACTGGATGTTGACACAATCACCTTGACAAGACAGGCGTGTTGTTGGTGACATTTCCCTCCGAATGCTTGAAGAGCAAAATCACAAAACTGAATTAGACCCCTTGAGGCAGAATTTATAAAATTTGTCACAGTTTCATTGTAAGTCACATGTCATTTGCTTTTTCTCTGTCATTCTTATATTTCAGTTATAATGTCCTTGATTCTAAATTGAAGCTGATGATCTGTAATACAGCATTGAAATACGAAGACGATGTGAGCGACATACTCGCAGATTTCGACCTAGAACTGAGACTTTGCTAACGAACTTGAAAGAAATGTGTAGGACGATAAATTATTAGAATTTTTGTGCACTAATAGCAATTCTTGAGTACCAGGAATATTTCCTGGGGGTAAAGGCGGCCGGTGCGTAGGGCTGACAACCTTACCACCTTCATGTGCCGATTGTCTACAAATCTGGGAGCCTCAACCTCCTGGACACCTCAGGGCCTGTCTAGGCCTGTAATGGGGTTGCTTTACGTTTTAATAGCCATTCTTACACAGTTACACAGAAGTGGGATTTGAGTGGCAAAGAAGAATAAACCTTATATCATATGAGTTCCTAAAATTAAAATTACAGACATACACTTTTGATTCATATGGTATTATTAAATCAGACTGGAACACATAGTAATGACAAAGTTAAAATGCTTAAAGGAGCGAAAGAATGCGCCATTCTCGATAGAACAGGAAATGAGATAAGCAACAATTTAAAAACCTGTTTTCGATTTTATAAAAAAAATTAAGGATATATATTAAAAGTGGTTTGAGGAATAGAGAGACACGCGAATTATAGAATGTACTTGTCATATAAGCTTAGGGAAAACGGAGATCTTCAACAGTTAAATAAGACAGACATAAATATTCTTAAATCAGAAGTGATGAATGGTCTAACCTTTTACGTGACCAATAAAACACATTCGAACGTTATATAATTTTATATACTATATACATGCATATAAAATTAACTCAGATACCTCAAATCTGTGCCATAGAATGGCGGTATATCTGTGCTGCTAAACTTTGATATCCTCCACGGATAATTCATAGTGGCTCAAACTGACGTGCGGCACGAAATAGTCAAAACTGTTCGTAGGTAACGCTCTATTCCAGTCCATATATACTTGTACAACAGTTCCATAATTTATACATCACACTGTTCTAGTCAGGTAACTAATACGTTTATAAACCAAAGGCACGTTATGGAAAACAGCTCACATTTTCTTGAGCCTATTATTTGAATTCGAATGACCAAAGCTGCATTGTTCAAGGTCAATTTTAATAGTATCCTTTTATTTCATGAAGTAATCTTTCTGCGTAGCGTTGCTGTAGTGGTTTACGTCTGTAATACCGCTTGTGCAATTTTCGTCTCTTGTACGCTTACCAAGGTTAATGACCGAAAAGGAGCTCCGAAAAGCCCTAAACTTAATTTAATTCTATCTGCCCTTGTGGCCCAAATGAATTTGTGTTACAGAACCTATTAATGAAAAAAATCTGTCTGAAAGCCATGTTATGACTGACGGTCGGTCAGTCAATCAGTCAATCTGTCTGTCTGCCTGTCTATCTTGGTGTCGAGTCCCTTCTGCGGCTTTTAATCTATGCGTTGAATACACTGTCACTCAGCCTTCGGGCGTCCTCTCTGACCAAAGTGCGGGTCCACTCATCACAAGACACCGCCTGTTTCGGTTGTATGTGTTTAAATATTCACAGATTTGCTGGTATTCTATAATATATACTTATTTTGCAATAGTTAAAATTATTTATAGCAGGATTAATTCCACAAATTCTCCAGCTTCAGGCGCAGTTAACGTTAGCGAGCCTAAGCCGATTTCAGAAGTCGGAGAGTGCGTGAAGTCGTGTGCGCGTATATGGGTGTGTTTCTGCATTCAGGGCGGTGGAAGGTGCCAGCATTCGTCGGCTAGCGTAGCAGCTGCAATCATGTGACTGAGGTAGTTGGACCGTAAGGTTTGTGAGACTCGCGCTGAAGGTTGACATGCAAACTGTTGGGGACTTTGTGGATATAATCGTTCTGTACAATATACAATGACCTCTGTCAGCTCAGGCCTTGTACAACATACCATGCCTTATCTTACTCAGCTATGGCTATAAAGGCAGATTAGCCACTTGAACGGTTGCAAGCTTGAGGGCTGCCAAGCTTAAGCCTCTTATACGAGTATTTCCTGTGTTGGGCTTCGTCTTGTGCGGTGTTGCGAGCACTCTAATTCTCATTATTTTTAAGGCTTGTAATTGCTGCCTGCATACTTCTGTGACTAAATAATAAACGCATAGAATTTCGTAAGCCACATGCCATTCACGGGTCTATGTAAGCTTTGGAATTTTGCCAGTCGCGCGGGAAACCTTGTTTTGCAGGCGCTGCAATCTAAGACAAAGGCTTTTTGGATATCCAACAACACGAAGTGTAGACTTTAAAATTAACATTTGTCACGTGGTTTGAAAGCCTCGTACACTGAAGTGTCGTGCTCTTTATAACCTGAATTTTATTTAAAGATTCAATTAGTACTGCGCAGTAAGCACACAAATTCGCATTTACTTAAAAGTCATTAAATTTATGCTGCATTGAGAAATAGTCCCTGTTTGTTCTTAAAACAATACAAAACACATAAATTCAATCAAGGATTTCCCACAAACACAAAGCTATTGACATTTAAGCCTACAATATGATACATTTTATCTATCCCGAACTGGTTTCTGTATTAGTGTTTGCCTGTGTGATTTTACTGTGCAGTACGTGCAGTACTGTACTGTATTTTTACTGTAATGTATTGTACTGACTGTACCACAAGAAAACACACACACGTATATAAACCTGACTTGAAACACTGATTGTGTCAAAACTTAACTGGTTTTGGACAATACCAAAGGTACAAGTACATCTACACATATACGGGTTAAGAATGAGGACACCTCTTTCTCGACACTGATCCAGGGAACACTAAGTTTTATGTCGGCATAATTATAAATAATTATTGTTGTACATACTTAGTAATTACCAATATCACATTTGAAATGATTGTATCACTGTAGAGTTTGGTTCTGTAAAGCAATAACGTTACAGGCCTGGACAGGGTTCCAGGAGGTTTAGGCTCCCAGATTTCCAGACAATCGGCATATGAAGGTCGTAAGGTTGTCAGCCCTACGTACTGGCCGCCTTTTCCCCGAGGAAATATTCCTGGTACTCATTTTTATTAGAGGCTGAGTCAACCCGGGCCATAGTGCGACCGAAAGGATTACGTCAAAAAATTCCAATGACACCATCGGGAATCGAACCCGCGACCTTCCAGCTTGTAGTGCAGTGCCTCAACCAACTGGGCCACCGCGTGTTGGTTCTGTAAAATATTTTGTAATAAAAATAAACAGTACAGAATGTAATTCTGGAGTAGATATAAAGATTTTTAAACCCTCTTCGATGAAAGCCTGTCGTTGTAAACACAGGTCATAATGTAAATATCAAGAGATAGTGTTTATGAAAAGCCTTGGAAAAGAACCTAAGAATAAAAAATGTCTCGACAGTTTGTACAATAAAACAATAAAGAATTTTAAATGTGTATTTGCTGGTTGACTGTTACAACTTTTCCAGTAATAGGCTCAGAATGGTATGTGTTCCATGGTAAGCCTTAGATGAAAATTACATACCGCTATTTCGTTCGTCTCTAAAATGACACACAGCGGTATATATTACTCACGAAAATTTCTGGGGTTCAATAAATGAGATTATCGGCAAATAACGTACTCAGCAGGTAGGCATAGCAGTGATACCTTCAGACTTTAATTCAGGAGGAAAAGATAATCCTAAATGAGGTTTCTCGTAATCTTCATCAGTCTGTACAGATGAATTTCCTTATAGCACTTTTAACAGGCCTCCTTCTGAGGTCAGATCTCTACACACGTACACCTTACTATTATCTTAATATATCATTTGACGATATGTAAACGATACCGTAAAATAGGTGGCCACAGTGTGTAGCACGATACGGAGGCAATCTTGACCAGTCCATAACCTCCGTGGTTACAGTCGTGTTTAGCAACGTAGCTAAGAAGGGGTTTTGATGGAATAGACTTCGGGTCAGAGTTTCAGGATTGGCTTTCTTAGATTCTGTTTTTACAGCTACTGGTGAGGAGCTTTAAATAATTCATGCAATCACATTTTCAGGAGAATTTACTACCATCAAGCAAGCGGCTACCAATATCTGTCAGGCTAAAGTGAAAGGAGATGATACGGAGTTACACTACAGGCGTCGGGCGTTTGAAAGACACTATAATCATAGTTCTGAGCACGAACCAAAAATATCTGCATAATTTTCACAGTAACATTACGTAAATTAGGGACAAAAGAGCTCACTCAAATTTGAATCTGCATATATGAAAGCAATCCCATTACAGGCCTGGACAGGCTCTTAGGGCTCCAGGAGGTTGAGGCTACCAGAATTTATAGACAATCGGCACATGGAGGTGGTTAGGTTGTCGGCCCTACTTACCAGCCGCCTTTACCCCCCAGGAAATATTCCTGACACTCATTTGTGTTAGAGGCCGGAGGGATTAAGTCAATGAAAAATCCCAATGACCCCATCGGGAATCGAACCCGCGACCTCCGGCTTGTAGCGCAGTGCCTCAGCCAACTGCGCCACCGCGTAGGGAAATACTAGGACTTCGCAACAAGCGCGGAGGTTTGCTGTCCAAGGGGGTTCTCTCGTTCCCCGATAACGCGTGTCCGCATTCCGCGGCAGCCAACGTTGAAGCTATCAGGCAGTTCAAATTTGAACTTCTCCCACATCCCCCATATACTCGTAGTCCGGACCTAGATCCATCGGATTATCACTTTTAGATCACTAAAAGAAGCCTTGCGTAGACTAAGATCTGCCAGTGACGATGAAATTAAAGACGCGGTACTGACGTGACTTCGATCCCAATCGACAAATTTCATGGCAGATGGGATCAGAAGACTTGCGAACCGCTACACAATATGGGTTGAAAAAAGTGGTGATTATGTTGAGAAATGCATTTGTCGCGGATTGTTGTACACGGGGCGGAGTAGTCACCCGGTCATCCGGTCTGTATGGAGGGGGTACGGATTACCCGGGAATGCGGATCATGGAAGAAGAAACTTGGTGGTATAGGTAACATACAAAAAAAATCATCACTCACAGCTGAAGTATAACTCTTTAGAGACTAAACACCGCACTTAACAGTACATAATGATAATAATAATAATAATAATAATAATAATAATTCAATTCAATTCAATTCTAGTTTATTAATGTGCCAAATCAACAACCAGAAGGCCAATTACAGAAACAGCACAACATACAAACACAAATAACAACGGACAATAAACAGACAAAATAAAACAAACACAACCAAAACAAATAAATAAACAAACAATAACTTACTTAGATAACTGATAAGAAAACTTTAAAATAATGTAATAAAATATCACATCTGACTAAGTGTAACAAATTCCCTTCTAAAAACATCCATATTATTACAAATAGAATTTGCCGCAGTTACACACCGGCCGGAGGGACAGTTTTTATAATGTGAGCTAACATAAAACAAAGAAAAGTCTCGGAGGTTTCGAGTGGGAACTCGTAGACCAATAATGTCTAAGGTAGACGGACAGGATTTAGAACCTAATAAAACATTAATGACAAAAATTGCATCAAGTTGATGTCTTCTCTCATGTAAAGTACGTAAATTAAGTACTTAAAGAGCATTAGCATAACTATAATCATTGCTATCATAGGAGAGGAATCGATTATAACATAAAGCTACAAACTTCCTTTGAATACGCTCAAGCTTCTTTGCATCAGTAGAAGTGATTGAATTCCATACAACAGATGCGTACTCTAATTTGGGTCTATAATAATAATAATAATAATAATAATAATAATAATA
The DNA here is from genome assembly GCA_021186555.1 of Reticulitermes speratus. Taxonomy (NCBI): domain Eukaryota; kingdom Metazoa; phylum Arthropoda; class Insecta; order Blattodea; family Rhinotermitidae; genus Reticulitermes; species Reticulitermes speratus. The sequence continues at coordinate 47,964,770 of JAJKFL010000001.1, forward strand.
ATGGGACTTTTGTCGCTATCATTTTACTATAATAGCGAAATAAGAGAGAAAGAGAGCTACGACACTCGACAGATCACGTCCTTACTGCTGAGGAGTTAAAGAGTAGCTGGCTCTTACCGCTTCACTCACGTCACCAGTCTCGGAGTACGAATTGTCTCAGATTTCCCTCCGGTGATTCGGACAATGACCGGATCACCGGGGGAAAAGAGAGGTTTATAGCTGGCCCAAAATTATGTGGATTATCCGGGGATCCGGATTAACGATGTCCGGTTTACGGAAGGATACTGTGATTAATAACTTCACTTTACTTTTTGACGCTGCCTTGTCAATAACAGCATCAGCACAAGCAAACGTGTTTTTCACTTAAATAAAAAAGGGGATGCAAATTAAGGAAGTTCATGTAAGAAGGAAATGTCATATTTAGTTGTAATATTGGCTAAATAATCTCCAGGTGTCTTTGTGAAGAGTGGATTCATGTTATCAAACATTAAATAAAGACCAAAAAATGAGGACACATGCACGATGAAGTACGTAGCAGGTCAATGTCTCTAGACTGAAATTTAATTGCAAAAATTGAGCTGTGAACGGCGAATTGTGTATTAGTTTCCTTTTTGTCTAAAACCACAACGGGCTGTATAAGCCTAAGTCTATAGATATACAATTTATTTATACCAACTACTGCACAACAATTCTATATGCTGTTACATATTTCGGCTGACATTCTCAGCCATCATCAGAGAGTCATCCTCCATAGACATAAGCAGTGTGCAGGGTGTCACTAAATGGTAACATGTACATATATTACAGCCGTAGTCACTTATTTTATAGTTTAAATTATATATGATAAAATAAAATCCTGTATGTTATTACCGATCCCAGTGGCCGCGCTGTCTAAGGCATGGATGTCTGTCTGTTGTGAGTGTTGTGTGTTGTCAGGTAGAGGTCTCTGCGTCGAGCTGGTTCCTCGTCCAGAGGAGTCCTACCGAGTGTGGTGGGTCTCAAGTGTGATCGTGAAGCCTCGAAGAATGAGGCGGCCTAGGCCCCCAAAGGGCTGTCGAGCCATTGAAAAGAAAAAGAAAAAAAACTACCAAACTAACAAACCCCACGACACAGTATCTTCCTTGGACAGACTATCTCCAGTACTCTTTTGATTAAGAAACTCCTTACCTTCGTGGAACTTCAAGATTTATCATCATTTTACAAAAACCACGGCACTGGATTCTGTCCTTTAAAAGAATAAAAAAAAAAAACATGATAAGTGGGTCCCTGTCACCACGGCATGGCGCGTCCTCGGGTTGCGGATGGAGGAACGGCCTCCGGAGATGGAGGGTAGCTGCGAATACATTGAGTAAGCAATCGCGGATAGCCGACAAGGGGTGGTCCTCCAGCTTGGTGGTTTGGTGAGGTGCTAACAACTCCTCACCTTAAAAAAAATTCAAGTTACGAATCATTCAACAAAGCCTCGGACCTAGACGGATTCTTTGGTACAAATTAAGCAACGGAAAATAGCTCAGGATAGGGACAGGTGGCGGGCTCTTGTGAATGCGGTAATGAACCTCCGGGTTCCATAAAACGCGAGGAATTTCTTGAGTAGCTGACGACCTGCTAGCTTGTCAAGAAGGACTCTGCTCCATGGAGTTAGTTAGTTAATATTATTACAAAAAATATATATAAATATAAATAAACATAAATACTTCTTAGGCAGCACATTTATATACTGATATATATTTTATACATGTAATTGTAAAAAAAGGGGGTTTTTCTCTTACCAAATGTATGGAGTTTGATTTTCATAGATTTCTATCATAGGCCTGATGATGGCTCTTTGAGCTGAAACCGTAGCCTGATTACGTATTGCAAGTGTTTGTGTTCTTTGTGACTGTATTTTTGATAACAGTAAAATATAATTTTAAATCAATTTCAGTTTCAAAGTGTAATTAAGTATAGACGAATTCTGGTTTACACCAGACCGAAATCCTTGAACATTCTAAAAATGAATCAGAGTGCGAATAATTTTCGCTGGACGAAAGCACAGAAGACGTGCCAATAGGGCACGTTTCAATCACGCCGAAAGCCACTTTGCTTGAAGCGCCCCCACCGGAAGTCGCAGGTAACCACTCCTGCCCTAAACTAAGGGGTTCGTGATTTTCTTAATTCCGACAAACAAACACACATAATAAATTAAAATATAACATAATTGTCTTTAACTTATTTTTTCCAAACTTTTCACACACACACATACATATATATATACATACATATACACTTTAATTAACTTTCAGCCTCACGTTCCAGATCAACTTAAAGAAATGTGACATATTTTGCCATGTTGTAAGATAGGGGCTTGAACCAACGTCCAAATTACATAGGTTGCATAAAACAAAATATTCCTAAACCACCAACAACCGCATTTGTAAATACACAACTTGTGTTCTAATCTCGTACCCATGCTCACAGCCCCTCTGCTATAAAAAGGGCAGTACAATCCCTTAATTTCCTCTAAGGGTAAAACAAAGAAAAGGACTCATGGGGTTCTCGAGTTCTTAAACTAATTGAATTTTCTGTAGGCCTACATTACACAAAATTCTCCGCACACAGAAATACATGCTACTGTATGGAGTCAACAAGTTACTTCAAAACGCGAGAGAAAAATGTCCAGAATTTACAGGCAGTACATTAGCAGCCGGCACGATGGTCGTGTATATGTGCTCCTCCTTAAGAAAGATAAGACTGAATTTTAAATACGCAAGAGCCAACCCCTTTTCCAAGAATTGCTCGACGCTCTGGATTACTTGAGAAGCGCGTCTTGGAAATGCAGATTAGCAACAAAGTATTTATGACCAACAGTTTCTCTGTACGTATATTTGAAACAGCGTGCTTCGTGCTAGTTTTTATAAAGAAATGCAACTGATCCTTTAAAACAGGAAATAATTACTGGAAATTTAACAAAAGCTGTTAAACGTTTACTCTTCCTCTCAAACTCTGTGATTTGTTACTCTTACAACGGCACCTATTAAAACTAAAACAAAAAGACAATGAAAGCATTTTCGGAATAAAGCCGTAAAATCATAAAAAGCCATTAAAGCCTTAAGCTTAAATCCAAAATTGATATATGTTACAATTTCGAAATTATAACAGGGATACAATACGTTCATTTCGATTCCAATTACTGCATCCCTTTTCACTATCCACCATAGGTTATGTCTTGTTTCACTACAACAACAGCTAACAGACACAGTATATCGTTCCTATGGTAGGACATGAGACTTGTGTCCATTTAATGTATAAGAAATATTTCTCAGCGGAAAAATATTCCTTAACAAGCATGTAAAATCGGTCATCTGCAACTCTAATACACGAAAGAGAATATACGAAGAGAGCTTTATTTGAACTGGTCCGTAGAAAACTGCGCAAAATGAAGGAGGATGGTACCCAACTCCAACAGATGTGGTTTCCCGTAAGGAAATCACTTTGTTCGAATGCCATTCAGTGCTGCGTGTCTTGCTATTTATTACTCGTGTCTTCGCGTGTATTTCCACCGAACTCTGCGTTCGAGTCACCAGCACTCAACTTCATATTTTGAAGGCTTCCGGGTTTGCTTTTCAGACTAAAGGACAGCCATTACGACAGTTCTGTCGTCAGGGTTCCCCAGTATCTTTAAGTAAGCTCAGGGATACCAGAAGATTCAGCTCTTCCTGGATGTAAATATGTTTTGACAGGGACATATTTACTGACTTTTGGAAGGCATACATGACGTTGAAGAGGAAGGCATTAAAGTGCCTCAAATCTTACACGGGGATATCACCTGAAACAGGCTACGACCACCTCCACATCTCCAAATGTAATGCTCCCTTTCGACATTATATCATCCATGCAGTTTAGAAAGCATAGTTTAATAATTTAGTACAGACTAAGCCCTTTCTTGGCGATATTCTTTACAGTATCTAAACACTGCAGAATCACTAGCCGACTCCTGTTCTGACTTCAAACGTTTCCTCGCTGGCTGTGACAGCCACATTACTCATCCAGTTGTCCTCGCAAAAACACTTCAGCGAATGTAACAGCGTAAGTTTAGCCCGTAGCTTAAAATGTCAGGAGATTAGAATTAGACGTTTGACAAAGAGTAACGACAGAAAATTAAAAAGCTTTACTTTTACTTGTTTCAGACTACTGGTTGAGAGTTAGGTGCATTAAGAGATTTGTATCTTAAGGTTTGTATTGTGCATCTAGCTGTGTTTATTACATAAGACACACAAATAATGAACCAATTACACAGCTCTCATGGTACAGTGGATTAATATGTTTAATAGTACTGTTGCTATATTTCGACTAGTGTTAGTTTAAGGCCTATTCCAGATAATTATTAATTTCAGTATGTTAGGCGTAAGGCCTTCATAAAATCGTTGTATACAATGTTGTATAATATATCATTTCTAGGTACACACGTAATTTACGTACTTCTAACATCATAAATACTGAATTCTAAAAGGTTTTGACGATGGTACATAGCATTGTGAGCCACTTGTTTCTTGGACTTTGTCCATCGTCTTTAATGTGAATAGAATATAAAATATAAAACGTAAAATATAAAAATCTGGTGATGGAGACTAGCTTAATCAACAGAACCCACCTGAGTAGGCCTGAAGACGGAAGAAGAGTCATCTTTCGAAACGTAGTGAATTTTATATTTTTTATATTTTATTCACATTAAAGACGATGGACAAAGTCCAAGAAACAAGCGGTTCACAATCATAAATACTGAAGAAACTCGCACCTAAACTCTAGTCAAATTTCGTATATTGTTGTATATATGTCATCTATAAGTAATCAAGTGGCTTACATTCCAAAATAACTTAAAGAGTGTTGGTCAACCTCACATCTAACTCACTGTCAAATCCCAACAGCTTATACGGGAGGTTAATGAGAGTAACGCGGATCACGTTTTGTCAACTGAGTGTGGAATGTTATACCAGCATGTAAACCACCTGACGATATATGGTACAACATTCTACGAAACGTGGAAAGAGTTTATGTGTGAGCTTTCTTAATATACATATATATGGTATACCAACGCATGTAAATCACCAGATTACTTATAGATGTTATATTGTACAACGTTGTAAACAACGAATTTTGAAGGAATTACACTTCGGATGGCGGCCGGGATGGCGTAATCGGTATAGCAACTGGTTACGGGTTGGACGGTTAGGGGTTCGAACCCCGGCGGGGGCGAGATTTTCCATACCCCTCCAAACCAGCCCCCTGTACAATAGGTACAGGATCTCTTTCCCGGGGGTAAAGCGGCTGGGGCGTCGCATTAAACAGCCAGCCTCTTCTAGCGTTGAGGTTGAATATGTGTAGAGCTATACCTCCAGCTCCCCTCTCTGCCTTCATGGCATGTTACAGGGTGAAATTTAGGACACATAAGAAATTGAACTCCATAATTACTAAGCTTGAAAATGACTAACAGTAGTGGAAACAGGTAGCCATAGTCGTTTAAGTATAGGAATTGGCTTATTATAATAGCTGTGTAATTATTTTTATATATCTGTCAAAAAATTTTAATTTCAGAACAGTTTTTGCCCAATAAGTGTGAAAAACTTTCAAGACATACGAGTATTGCCGTGAATTAATAGACCCATCACTTGGTCTGCGGGCCAGTAACTGGGAACCAATGTTGAAAACATAATCTTCTGGATGATTAAATGAGCAATCAGGTACACCTGTGGGACTGATTGATTATGCAAAAGACTAATGAACTAGTTGTTGCTTTAACTGACCTCACTGCCTTTCGTGACGTAATGACAAAATCAATTATCCAAAACTGTGTCCCCAGCAAATGTTTCACATCATCTTTCCTATAAAATTGATAAGTACTCGATCTGTGTAATTTATATTTCAGTCCATGTTCCTATCCAAATCCAAATATCCTATAAATATTTTAAGTAAATCAAAATTGTGGACGTAACATAGCCTACAACTGTACCCTGCAGTAATTAAACTGTTATCATAATCTCACACAAATACCACAGAGAGACAGGAAATGTACGTACAACCCTAACGCCAAGGGGCGTTCTGATCATTGCGTCATGGAAATTTCTCAGATGCTCTCACTATTTAAACCACTGTTGTCATACTTTTGTCACTATTTACAAGTGTGCACCTATTAGAGTAAGATTACTATGATTAGGACGTTAACATAATTTTTTCATTTATCTGCATAACTTATTACTTATACGTTGATTCTGTTAAGTTTCTCGGTCAAACACAACCTCACCATATTTCGTAATTTCTTACGTAAAAACAACTTTCGACTATATACGTACTGTACATACATACCAAATTTCATATCCCTAAACATCACCAATAAAAATTAAATACTTTCTTAATGAAGAACATCCCCGTTGGTGTATTTATCAAGTGTATATTTTATTAGTCCGTCAGTCACACACAACAAGCTGTATTATACACGTGTATAATACATCTTGTTGTGTGTGACTGACGGACTCATAAAATATACACTTGATCAAATACTTTGATCGCACAATTTTAATTTCCTTACTTATTCATTATGTAAATCGCATGAAGAAATAAGACAGATTACCATCACGTATTATTGTTATTTATTACTATTGATCGTGAAAGAGAGAAGTGGGTTAGCATGATTACCATTGAAAATTTGAAAATTGAGAGGTGTAAACAGAAGTGCAGAGCAAGGAATATGCTCCTTGAGTAATGAGGAAGAAAATGAGATACATATGTTGCTGAAATGTAAAGCGACACAGAGATGGACAGAAAAATTTTTGAACAATGAATGGCAATACATAAATAAACAGCATGCAAGAAAACAATTAGTTGTAGAAAATTACAGGATTGAAACATTTAGGCAAAGTTCTGTGAAAATTAAAGTACATGTAAGAAAACCAACTGGAAAAAAGCTGCAAGGTTCAGAGTAGGTTATGGAGGAAGTATTACGAAATAAGTACAAGTACTTTATTGTATAGAATAATGCAGAATAACGGTATAAGATAAAAGCTAGTCATCAGTAATATATATAGTGAAGGTCGTACAGTGGCCAAAATCTGGTGTTAAAAACCACAGCCAAAGAAAATTGGTATGATTTTGATTTGATTTTTTATTATTATCGACGCTAACCATCATAATGCTAGTAACCAAAGTGATCGTAAAAGTAAACAGCTCGTCTTGTAAAATACCTGTCATTTATAAAATATATAAAATCTCACGAAAATCTGTCCAATTGTAGCCGAGATATTCTATGCGGAAAGAGGGATGGACAGAGGGACAAATGGACAGACATAACAAAGCTATCAGTCATTCTTCGTAAATCTGCGAACGTGTGGAAACATTCTATTAGTCGCCAGTTCCAACACTTGTCCTAGAATCAAGAACAAAAACACCTGCCTATATGTTGTGCGTTTTGAGGATGTTATGGAGGTGTGCTCCTCTGCAACATTCTTATCCAGTGACTATATTACATGACGTAACAACCCAAAAGACCATAACGTGAACAGTATCTGTTCACGTGCTCTCACGTGCATGAAGGACAAACTAATAAAGAAGCCAACGCGTGTTCGAATGTGAGGCGAAGTTTAAATGTTACAGGAAAACGACAACAGAAATTACAGCAGATCACTTTATGAGAATACTTGGTAACACTCAAGCTCTGAATCTTTTGTCTTTCCATCTCATACCTAAACATGTAAAATTAAAGTAAAGTTGTCCCTGTACACGCCATGAAGGCACATGCAAAGTGACAGTCAAGCTGCAATAATTTCTAACCTCAGTACTAACTAACTAACTAACTAACTCCATGGAGCACAGTCCTTCTTGAGAAGCTAACAGGTCGTCAGCTAGTCAAGAAATTCCCCGCGTTTTATGGAACCCGAAGGTTCATTACCACACTCACCTGTCCCTATCCTGAGCCATATCAATCCAGTCCAAGCCCCCCATCCCACTTCTTGAAGATCCATTTTAACATTATCCTCCCATCTACGCCTGGTCTTCCAAGTGGTCTCCTTAACCTCAGTACTACATTGACGTTAGTGCTCAGCGTCACGTCCCGCCCGCTTGCCCCCTAAGAAAGCGCCAGCGTAGGAAACGAATAGGAGGCTGTGTGGACTCCAGGGCTGATGCCGGGAATCGAAACCACGTTTCCACGGTTGCCCAGCCAATAACCTAAACAGTCTACTGGCCACGCCATCCCTGCTCCTACATATAAAATAGAAATATTAAAATATAAAAAAATTATGATTCTTACCCGTGGCTTTTTAAACATGAAATTTGGCTTCTCGCCTTAAAGAAAAATTGATTATGGGTGAAATATGAGGAACAAGCAGCAGTGAACATGAATGCTATGTTCGGAGCGAGATTTGTGGTTCTCACACAGCGGTATTCAGGATTAAGTTCTTCTGGGATGTGACGATGTGTCGGTTGAGTGGCTATCGACGTTTCGAAGGGACGTATGACCTCCTTCTTTAAGACTCAACCGGTTTCTTACACTGCTTGACTTCTGAAGCTGAAGACTCTACGTTCCTTCAACATGTCCAAAACAACTCAACCACCAACAAAACGTCACATTTCTGAAGATATGAATCATCAAGATTATGGCCTTTCGAAACGTCACATATCTACGGAATATAAGCTGTGATAACCCAGAAAGCAGTAATCATCATGGGGGGCATTTTGAAACAGGCTCCTGAGGAGTGCAGAACATTGCATATTAAGGAACTTTACAATGTACACTCGTCACCAAATATTGACAAAGTGATCAAGCCAAGGAGACTAGAATGGGGGACGAGATTTGGGAGAGGCTGGAGTAGCTCGGAGGATAATATTACAAAGGATCATATAAAATAAGAAGTGAGGGTGTGAGCTGATTCATCTGGTTAGATTTAGGTCCAGCGGGTAATGAACCTGTGGGTTCCACTAACAGGTAGAGATTTCTATTTTACCAGCTAAGCGATCATTAGATTTTCAAGAGGTAATGTTAAAATTACCCGATCCCAGTGGCCGTGCGGTCTAAGGCGTGGGTCTTCGGCCGCTCGCTTACTAGGATCGTGGGTTCGAATCCCACCGGGGGCATGGATGTCTGTCTCTTGTGAGTGTTGTGTGTTGTCAGGTAGAGGTCTCTGCGACGAGCTGGTCCCTCGTCCAGAGGAGTCCTACCGACTATGGTGTGTCTCAAATGTGTGTGACCATGACACCTCGACGAAACGAGGAGGCCCAGGCACGTATAGGGCTGTCGAGCCATACAAAAAAAAAATGTTAAAATTACATGCCAACTGGAAACATAAATATTTTACCGAAATATACGGACTGTTCTTAAACTCCGAAAACAAACTCAGGCTTCAGACAAACATTGCTCTGTATTCCACTAGTCTCTAATTCTAGGTAAATACTAATTACATTCGCAATATATCTTCTAACGCCACGCCTAAAGTTTACTTGAAAAGCATCGTTTGAAAACACGAGTGACGGGAGAATACTATGCTCTTAACATGGATCATGGGGAAGTGGCTTATGAGATATGGGCCGAAGTGAATTACTTCAGAATTGGGTCAAATGGCGGATTAGTATCAGTGGCTTTGACGTTGTTGTATATAGGTCTGTTATCAGGGACTCAATTTAGTGAAATCTAAAAGAGACAATTACATTCCGCTTCAATCCCATTTTATTCAGCAGTATAAGTTACAATAATTAGGCTTCTTTGTGATATGTCATTTACTGATACATTTACAATAGAATCAATCTAATAGAAACTGATATGAGGACAAACACAATGTAGCTACAGTCTCCGTATAATATTCCATTACTCATCCGAAGTGGAAACCAAGCCTTTGAACTTGAAAGCAAGCAATGGAAAACGTCAGTCATTAGAAACTCCTTGGCACATTTTGACTTCACTTGACTAAGTAATAATTTTCTTTCTTTTATAAACCTTTATGCGTCTCAAGACGTATCCACCAAAAAAGCAAAGGCCATAAGATTCAATTAAAAGGTCAAATAAGAAAATCCGTCTGAGAAAAAAAAATGAACTTCGGCAAAAAAAAATAAAAATAAAAGCGTTAGAATGAATGAGATAAAAGTTCCTCCAACTTTATCTTGGAAAAATTATAAAGCCGCAATTTCCAGACCGCGGGTTCCTTTTTTTTATTCCACAAGGCAAATAACTAAGATTTGCTCAAAGTTCTGTAAACACGTTACACCTCACGGATAATAATTATTTCTTACTCAACTAGAAATACGAATTACTCTTTCTTACACAAGCTCAGCTTTTATCACCATACTCTTCAGAATGGAGCTACTTTGTGTTGCAAAAAGTAAAGAGTGTTTTATGCGGTATTCTAAAGAAAATAAAGACAGCAAAGGAGACAGACAGAAGGAGAGGATGGTAGAGTATGAACCGAAAATGGCTTATGAGAAAACAAGAATTCCTGTAGATATAACGCGGAAAACTTAGCACCTCTAAAAGCGTATTAAATATTATAATGACACAGAAATTCTGCGCCCTATTTACTTTAGTAACTTTCCACTACGAACCATAAGCATAAAGGAATTGATCTCACTTCCTCGAAGCGCCAGTGCAGAATATGTATGACTTGTCTTGTTTACAGGCTTGTACACCATTCCTCCAAACAGTAACACGTAGGCTAATTCTGAGTGTCCGTAACTGTCATGATACACAGAATGTTTAACAAATAAGTACGCTCTTTCTAAGAGCGTGTTTTAAGTAACTTTTGGAGTCAGAAAATTTTCTCCACTTTTAGCTCGAAACCTCTTCGCTGCCGAAATTGTTCCACCTGATGGAGTCAAGGTACCAAAGTTTAAAAAATGAGCATCTCCCTTCTAAGGGTATTTTGTAGGTGACCATGGGAGTCTAAAAGATCCTTCATTGTGTTAACGAAGAAATATTTCTTAGCACAGATGCGTGGTTGAAAACCTTGTGTCTTTGACGAGTGCGAAACACACAAAATGTTGCCAGCTTACGTACTGTGTACTCGTCAAACTTTATATATATGTATAATTTACAACCTCCGGTTACCAACAAGGAAAAGAAACCGAGATGAAATTTAAGTGCCATCTTTCTTGTACATACTCAGTACCCACACACTTATTGTTACTGCTTATGAATCGCATGTAAAAAGTTTTCGGCAAATACTCTGGGATTCGGGAAAATTTTCCTTTCCTCCATCCAAATTTTTTCCCACTACTCTGTATCAGTCATCACTTAAATTACAGCAAGATCTTGCAATGTAATATGCTGCATTCCCCAAACAAACGTCTCCCAGCCTCTTTCTGTAGAGAAAACCCTAATTTCATATCACGAGAAACCATCACCTATAAAAACGAAAACTAAACAAAGAAACAGTCGGTAGCGCACGGAGATTATTCCAGTATTGGAAATGCCGGACCAAATTTCTGCAATATTTTGAGGAAAATTTGCAATTCTTCGCGGTATTCCACGATTTGTCGCGGAACCCCTGACGATATTTTGCGGAAACCTGGTTGGGAAACACCGCCCCTGCCCCAGATCTTAGTGCTAAAACATTTCTCTTATTTCAGGTACTTGCAGTCTGTAGTTCTTCCCACGGATACAAGATCACTTTGACAATATAAACATAATGTTAGGTTATTTTCGTATACAGTCGGCATATCGCCGCGGAGGCCTGGGTTCAGTCCCACTGCAGTCCATTTCATGATCTTCGCCAAATCCCAATCTTATTCCATGTGCTTTTTTGTGTTGTTTGATCAAAGAAAAAAATCTTCCGATCACAACCAAAAACATTTGATGAACTGCAACCACAAATTCGAAATATTTTTAAAGCTGTTACTCTTGACTTCTTAATAAAAAAAGAGTCCACAGTGAGAAAGTGACACTTGGATAGATTTTTCTCGGAGAACTTAACGTTCCCCCAGTCACTTATCACTTCAAGAATGTACATATGAATTCATCTACCGATGGCATTAAATCGAGTAATTGTAAAGTAAATACAGAGTGAAAATTTTATGTTCTGTAAATTGGCTCTGTTTAAGATTTAAACAGTGCAAAAATAGTAGCAACATAGCAACCCGTTTAGAAGATATGGCCTTTAATATTGTGTGTTTACTAAGGTTGACAGCCATCTTCCTGGTCTATAGATTGAATGTAGAAGACTAGCAAAATGGCTTCCGCCAAGTCCCAACCTTAGTCGAAGTGATTTTTTTGTAGGATTCAGCCAAACAGGAAGTCTACCGATCAAAATCAAGAACACTTTACAGAAATCGAGACAATTTTACCTCTTTTCCTTGCAGAATCGCCTGCATAGTGCTGGGGCTTACGTTGCATTCTGACATTAAATGTTAGTGCATGGGCTTTAAATGGTGAAAGATTTGTAACAAGATACAGTCATTAACATTAAATGTAGTTACCTGAAAGGGATACTGACAGCGTCGCTAAGTAAACCGCAAAAAAATTATACGTTCTACATTTTGGCATGCTAGATTAGAAAATACGGGTATACTGTCTACAAAATAAAAACGCTTCTTAATACAACAGCTTTCATCGGAATAAGTGTGTATGTTTGTCGTTAATTTTCTACTTATCCTTTTAAGTTACAAACCCATTAATGCCACTAGCACTGTGGCAACACTAATTCTCAGTCAAGGCCTCAGTTCGTACAGTCTGAGAGCTGTACAATATTTCAGTTTCTATGACAAGACGCCGCCGTCTGCATGATGTCTATCTAAACTCTCGCAGTGTGTGATGACTGGAGTGGGTTAGCGCCATGTAACGCATTCCTTCGTCATACAGCTAGACGCCGGGTGATACTGTCACATATACGCAATACAGAGGGCCCTGAAATATTTGTATCATCCACTGCTGCATTTTGAATATTTAACTAAAATATTTATCCAACTTTATAATTTCTGCTTTAATGTTACTATGTCTTTCAAACGGCGAACTGTCTCATTTCAGAGCAGCGAATTTAAAAAAACTCGAATTCGTTGTCAGAAAACATCACTATATATATTTTTCTTCACACAGAATTAACCTTTTTTAACATTTACTTACCATACTTTTCTCTTAATAAATGGGACGCTACTTGTAGAAATGGGGATAGAGATGAATTAAAATCAAAACTGATAAAACTGTGCACAATACTTCAGAATTATCTTATTTTCGCAACTTCTTTTTAACGAATATTTCTTCTGTGTTAAACTTTTTTTTTGGAAGAGAATTAATTGGTTTCTGGACTTTGTCCATCGTCCGGAACTCTAAATAAAATTTAGATTTTCGGATGATGGACAAAGTCCAGAAACCAATTAGTTCTCAATGTTAAATACCGTCGTCAGAACCTTTTAGAATTTATTTTTTAGAAGAGTCTTCATGTCAGAGAAAAAATCCGAACAAATACGAGAAATGGGAAGTATGGTCCCAATCCTAAATAGGGGATTGCGTATGCGACAAAGGCAAAGTTGTGACTACCAATAATCCGGCACCACGTTATCAACATGTAGGGAAGAGTCAAGGCACATCTAGCATTCTAAACCTCGGCAATTGACTGAGGTGAATGGTAAACTTCACGCATGGGATCAGACTGCATATCTTGTACACGCTACACACTCACTCGTGTATGTACTATGCTCTTAGATAAACTTAAGTATATTATAACAGGTTTGTTATCACCAGCGCAACGGACACAAAACGGCGAAAATTAAGGAGAATACACTGAAGTAATCTGCGACGTAGCTAAAACTTCGAGCATCTCCTGTAAGTTCCAGAAATATTACATGTTCAGCCCAGTGTTAATTTCCTCGTTCAGTGAAAATAAATGTAACTGAGTTTCGTAAATTAATGTAGCCTATATGGAAAATATCTCTATCTAAGAAGAAAGACTGACCGCAGAACTGAAACATTCGTATTTTATACACTACATCTGGTACCCAAAATAGACTAACTCAGCGACATACGTTTACTTTAAATGACGAAGTGAGTGGATGAAGTATTGGAACCAACAGGTGCCGAAATCCGCCTTTTTCAGTTAGGGTTCCTCTGGTGAGCTGTAAATGTAGGTTTTGTCTTCTGCATGGCTACTTGAACGTCACTCAACTGGCCTGACAACGCTAGATGAAGACTGAATTTTACGAAGCTATTCCTCTCCAAGAAGTGGGATGGGGGGGCATGGACTGGATTGATATGGCTCAGGATAGGGACAGGTGGCGGGCTCTTGTGAGTGCGGTAATGAACCTTCGGGTTCCATAAAACGCGGGGAATTTCTCGACTAGCTGAGGACCTGTTAGCTTCTCAAGAAGGACTCTGCTCCATGGAGTTAGTTAGTTAGTTAGTTTCCTCTTGCCGGTCGGCTTCTTTGGGATACAAATATTGCTTCATGTAGGAAACGCTCAACCCCTTCGGCATTTATAGATGTTAATAAAACATCCGTAGGAGCCAGCATAAGAGGAGATCTGTACAATTCCATCACTAATCTCTAGGCATTTTTTCCCCAATGGCTCAACAGCCCCTTGGGGGCCTAGGCCGCCTCATAGTTCGAGGCATCACGATCACACGTTTTAGACACACCACATCGGTAGGACTCCTCTGGACGAGGGACCAGCTCGTCGCAGAGACCTCTACCTGACAACACACAACACTCACAAGAGACAGACATCCACTAGGCATTTTACTGTATAATTTTACTCTCTTCTGTTATTTATAGCCGGTTAGTGTCCATTCTGAAAGTGTTTTTTCTTTCTTCTCTGTAATAAGGAGTCCTTAGTCTGAATAACTGTTTATGTCAAAACGTATGCTATGTCTTAACATGAAATTTTCTTATATCTGAGGCATCACTTAACACATCTGACAACTTAAATTTCCACTGCTCTCTACGAAGATCTGTCGTCTTGAATATCATAGTGTTCTGGAACATCACGCCCCGTTGATAGGCAACTTGTTGCAGACGTTTCAAAGTGTTTTCTGCTTCCACCTTCATGTAGCCCCTGGACAACGTAAGAAACTAGCAACTGTTATACCCCAGGAGACTGCAACCGTGTTCTACATCGATTTGGCAAGTTGAGATCAGACTAGTGAAGTCTTCTTAACCCACGTTTACCGTATTCTGAAGAGTTTAATTTGTTCACATGACAAAGCGTGTAACGATCAAATTCTTGCATTCACTTCATTTAGTCTCATGCATTTTTCGATTATTCAACAATTTAAAAAAAAATTGTCAAAAAAAAAGATACATGAATTTTAGCTGTACTTGCTAATCAGTTATTGAATTTTGCCTTTTGACCTCTATATGTTTCCCCTGTAATAAAAGTAACCACATACTTTACAGATCTGCAATCACACATTTACACAAGCCGTGTTAAAGAAATTTTTAGGACATTTATAATTTACATTTGTAAGTAAATTGCAATTTCAGACGGACCACAATGACTGTTGCGGCTTTCGGAAACGCTGACCGCTTATTTTTAGGGGAAAAAATGTTTGAAATCACAAACATTAAGAAGAGAAACGCAAATTAAAAGGAAGGAAGCATTATCCATATATCAGGATTCTTTAAAGTTAGGAAGACCCCTGTATTTAAAATCGTGAAGTTACATATTATTCATTGTAAGGGATGACGCCCTTAAAAGTCATGAGAAGAAAGACGTTAAGATTACGGTTAATGAAGAGGAAATAGGAGAAGGAAACGAGGACGACAAATGAAAACATTAATAATTCAGTTCTACTTCACTTAAAGGTGACATGCGAGCAGTGACTTCTGTTTAGTACTGTCAAGAGCAATGTGGAGGGCGCGGGTCAGAACCAATCGTGAGTCTTGTTTTAAGGCATTAAGTGGCATACGTAACAACAGTCATTCAATGTAGACTATGTAGAAATTCGAAGCAGCGACGATTAGAATACGATTCGAAAGCTGTCTCAGGGATGTAATCCGACCAATAAGAATAAAATGCAAGGCGCAGCACGAGAAGAAGTTACGGAAGAAGGAGTTTGTAAAGGTTATTTTGCAGTTTACTGTACGCTGTTAGGATATTATTATGCAATCCTTTCCCTGGATCTTAACAAGCCTCGTGCCTCGTACGGTATTAATTTGCATTTTTAAAAATACGGAGATATAATTGCTTTTAAAAATACAACTTTTTAATCTTTTCTTAGGAATGCCTAACATTTTGTAGTATATAATTTTACATATTTCTCTGTTACCTCCTCTTATTTCTCCTCCTGTCTTACGAGACTTCTTCTGTTCTTAGAACGCAGCACTTTAATTACGCCTGTAAAATGCATTCTGTTTTTAATAGATAACTTACAAATTCAACAATTCCTCTGTTTGTAATGACACTTCCTTCATTCAGAGACTTTTAAAGAAAAGACACATTTGGACATTTACAAATAATGTTTTCCTTCTCACTCCTTCCTGAAGTTAAGAGACATATAGCGGGAATGACATTTTGCGACACTAAATTTGGGGACAAAACTAAAGAAGGCCGAAAATGATGTTAGTCGTGACGCAGCACACAGACTTTAACAAGGTGCTATATGCTTTCAAAATTGTATACGTTGTTACGCGAACGGGTAAATGTAATTCCATTTAAAATCCATAAGAAAAGTACGACCGCCCTTGCGCCGATTTTAAAGAAATTCAAAAATACTCAACAGAATTACGTATTATATACCAAATATAATCAAATCAGAAAACAAATGTGGAACGTGCTGGTAGAAATCCATTGACACCCAAGTAAAGTATAGCTTTCATTGTGCAATTTCCAGGCTATATTTTTGTACACAACGCCTTACTAAATTTTATACAAAATTAGACGAGAAATACAGAAAATACGGTAAAATTTAATTGAAGCCCTTAAGCAAAAAACGTGTGACTTTCACGGCACCGGTGTTCTCAAAACTCATATTTACTCAGCGACATTAGTTGCAGATATTGCATACAAAATTTCACCCAGACCGGTCAAGACATATGGAAATACGGAAAGAAATTGATTAACGCCCTTCAGTAAAGGATGCCTGTCACTGAGCTGACTTGCATAAAACTGATGCTGCTCGAGACTTTTTGTAAAGACACAAAGTTCGAAGAAAATCCAACAAACAATCTAGGCGATGCTGCTGGATCACACACGGACAGAAGGGGAGGACGGATGGACGTCGTGTTTAGTCAAGACATTCTGTTTACTTTGTAAAGGACGCCTAAGACGGAAAAATAAATTATATCGATTTAAAGTTTAAATTTAAAGGCTGACTTAAAAGACACGCTTAAATAGACTTATGTTATATATATATTTATATAAGTATACCTTTACGTATGTAAGGCGGCCGGTGAGTAGGGCTGACAACCTTACAGCTTTCATGTGCCGATTGTCTAGAAATCTGGGAGCCTCAACCTCCTGGAACCCTAAGGGCTTGTCCAGGCCTGTAATGGGATTACTTTTACGTATATAAGCCCACATATGTGTACATAATTATGCAAATACAGGGCATACACAAGAGAATGGTGCGGTTTTAATAGTGTTCACTATTAAAACCGCACCATTCTTTTGTGTATGCCCTGTATATGTAAACTCGCGAAATTAAACAGCCAGAAACTCTCAGCTGCGCCAAATTATACATTTCTCTTTCATGCTAGTTTTCTCCACTAGAGGGAGGACTACCTGCAGTCAGTATGTGTACAGTTTGAATAGGTGCATGGGATACATAAAAACCAACTATAAATCTTATGCGAACGCTTATCTTCTGCGTATTATCAGTCACAAAAAGAAATTATAGGCTACTTATTCTTTTTACGAAAGATTGTGGGTCCAAGACACTTAAGGCACCGATATTTGGCAATTAGGAACTAAAGTTAAAACACTGCAGCATCTAAATGTTAGCAAATATAAAGAAATATTTGCTGCGCGTTAATGTAAACAAGGATAAAATATACACTCGAAAGCAGAGAACACTCAGCTGTCCAGTATCTGCTCCTATGTTGGGTAAGCAAATGCACACACAGAAAAGCTATATACTGAAACCAGCAGTTTCACGGTACAAGGTAATAACAAACTGGCATAAACCAATGTGCATACGCCTATATGAAACTGAAGTAATCACATTCTATTTATATGCAAAATAAATCGTACTAATCTCGAATATTTTAAATTAAGACAACCACAACAGCCTCACGAAACACAAAGTCTCCTAAATCTCACCTAACTTTCTGCGTGTTCATGTTATTTAACGAAGCTCTCAGTTGCTAAGTTTACACAGCCTCGACGACAGACGAAGTAATGAACATGAAGAATTTGTGGAAAGATGGTGACAAGGGAAACCGAATTACACGGAGGAAAACCTGTCGCAGCGACGCTTTTTCCACCAAACATTTCACACGGATTGGCCTGGGATAGAAACCCGGGCCCCGCGAGTCTAAAGTGTCAGTTAATGAAACCAATACAGCCCACATTTCTAAGATGGCGGGGATAAATGTATGTAAACGGCCTTGTCCATGAGAAAGCTAACAAAGCCAACGTTACACAGATAATGCTTTTTCTGACGCAAACGCATCGAAATCGACAAATGATTTCTCCAGCAAGGTTCAGAATAGCGTTCAGGAAGAAGATCCGCAGAGAATTAAAAAAATTGCGACGACGCCCAAAATATACCCTAATCTAACCAAACGTAACATAAGCCAACCGGAATCCAAATACTTAATTCGGCTTAAAGAGAGAACACCAAACTGAACCTCAGGCATCTTGAACTCACACATAACAAACACAACACAACATAACACAACATAACATAAACCAGTCTAACAAACTCAACTCATCCAGTCCTCTACACAAAGTAACACAAACCCAATAAATCAAGCACCATACACAAATGAGAAAATCGATGCTCTTGCATAGGAGCAACAGCATCGAAGACAGCCGAGGTCAGGCCAACAGCACACTCACAAATGCAAATGCTTCCGACCGGACGCAAGATTCACGGAGCATGTTTCATCACAACTGGCCGGAGCAGCCGCATTCATGAAGAACTAAAAATCGCTAACGATGTCAGAACGGAGCAGAGCCTCGATGTTGGGTCTGACGATGACTGTGTAATATGTCACGAGATCAGATTTGGTCCAGAAATGTGCTGTGTTGCTGACCTACGTTAAATAATGGCGAAAAGCAAAAATAATAATTTTATACGAGACCAGACCCGATTTGTTCTAGGCCTATAAACAAATAGATTTGTTAGAAATAAGCTACGTAGGCTGTTTGGCATTTATAATTTCTATGCCAGTGGCAGTACCTGAAACTAAAGTTTAAAATTTAATAAAAAGGGATAATTTTCCGCAACTGAAGAACTTATTTATGCATTTTTGTCTGATATTTGTAAATATATATCTATTCATATTAACACAGAAAACTACTTCCGGAAATTTTGAATGATACTGTACACACATTTTGTCGAATTTCTGAAACATCAGAAATGAATACTCGATAATTCTCTTTTCCTCTGTAATTATGGACTTTTAAAGTTCCATGTTCAGCCGAACCCGGTAGCCGTGTGTTCTAACGCGCTGGTCTGCGACCGCTCGACTGTTGAGATCGCGGGTTCGAATCCCGCTGAATGCATGGACGTTCATCTCTTGTGTTAGTTGTGTGTTGTGTACGTAGCGGCCTCTGCGACGAGCTGATCACTCGTTCAGATCAGTCCTACCGTATGTGTGTCTGTGTGTGATCTAGAAACCTCAAAAACGAGGCGGCCTAGGCCCGATTTGGGCTGTTGCGCCACAGAAAAAATAAAGTTCCATGTTCCTGTTACCAAGTCAAATAAATGTGAAGTGTTTCTTTCTGTATTAACATGGAGTTCCGCACGGACTACTTATGCACTGTGTTTGCGAATGGTGTGACTTCTTGATCCTGTTAACATCTCTCTAGCAGGTCCTCATCTTCAAGATATACATGTCAGCGCCTGCTGTAAATGAGGGGGGTGCAAGCAACAGCTGTTGATGTGTCGTGACGTAGACGGGGGTTTAACGTCATTAGAGGAAACACGTACAGGCGAAGCAAATAAAACTGAGTCCATATAACCCTTGCTGGTGATCAGTGTCGTCTCTGTATAGTGCGAAGTGGTGTTTGTAATGAGGATAAGTGTGGTTCATCGCTGTATTTAGTTTACTGGTAAAGGTTTATTCTGTGTAATTCGTCACTGTGCTCTCTGTCCGACTAGAGGACACCATAATGATGTCGGTTTGTGCATATTGTTCCGCAGATTGCTATGAAATCGCATTCCGTTTTAGTGACACTTTTGTCACTGGTAAAGTACACAAGTAAACTTTTATTCACTTACAAGACCTGGCACAGAATCTATAAAAGCAAGTGTCATTGTTTATTGCATCCTACCGCTCTCAGGCATTCCATACAGTGTCAGACTCGCTACACGCAATGTAAGAAAGACAGGCTAAGCAAGTGAAGCGTACCCGAAAGCCACATTCCTATACCGTAACCAAACCTAACCTAAAACAAATAATTATTTTTGAAATAATTCCAGTACTTATGGTCTATCAGGACTGATAAGACTTATTACACAACCAGCCCTTCTCTTATAATAATCGCCAATACATTTCATTTGCAGTTGACATAATCTGACTGATAATAAAAGCCACAATAAGATGCAAATCACATATTTGTGTCTAATTAGTGTTCATTTAGACCTATTAACTTTACCTAAATCCAACTATACATTGTCATTAATTATATAAAATATTTAAAAAAGTATAAAAGAAATAAACTCGATGGAGCACAATCCCTCTTGATAAACTAATAACTTATTGGCTCGTCAAGAAATTCCCCCCCCCCACTTTATGCTACCCAAAGTTTCATTATCGTTTTCACAAAAGCACGCTACTGGTCCTTATCCTCATCCAGATGACTAGAGTACACGTCCTCCCACACCACATCTCTAAGGTCCGTTTGAATATTATCCTCCCAACCATGCCCAAGTATTCAAAGTGGTTTCCTTCCTTCGCAATTTTCTACCAAAAGAATGTAAGGCCTTCTCTTCTCCCCCATGCATGCCACATGCCTCACCCCTCTTATCCTCCTTAAAATGATCATCCCAATGTAGCTCCTCATTACGAGCATATGGAATTTTTTCCAGTCTCACATATTTTCCCCCGTTTGTGTCCACACATTTGTCACAAAAACTCTTCCAGAACAATGTGGTCTACGTTTTTCCTTAATGCGACAGACTAGGTTTCATAACAGGAAGAAAGCAACCAGCAAAGTAACTATTTTAAGTGTTCTAATTCTTATGTCTTTAAGATAGATACGGGGCGATGAAATATTCTGAACTGAGTGGTAGCAAGCATTCTCCGAATTTCGTTTGGTCTTAATTTACTTAAAAATACAATTTTTAATTTGTATTTCTTCCTGAATATTTGAACTTTGCCATGTCTTCAAAGGAAATATTATCTATTATCTACCCTTAAGTGCACGTTGCGACTTTGTCGTACACTCTGGTGAGGAGCCAAGAACACATACTACGTTCTCTGTAAATTTACGCCTAAACCAATATCCTTTCTTAGCAATTACGGGACTTTCGTGTTTTTCTTTAAAACATTTAACTTTTCGTCCAGTAAATTAACATCATTAGCGTAGACCTAAAACTGTTGTAATCCATTAAACTTTAACCATTCCTGGCTTAACTGAAATTTACTAATGGCATATTCTGAAAAAACGGAAGTTAAAACAAGATAACGTTAAGTGATCACTTTCAGTCCGATCTGAATGGGAAACTCATGGGACAAATATCTACCTATACGAACTTCTTTCCGCGTAAGTGCATTTGAATTAGCCTAACTAGCTCCAGGATTATACTAATCTCAAAGGGAAGCTGGTCAAAACTGCTCTCCTAACTTGATAACAGCCGTTCTCAAGGTCTGTAGGGGCAGTTATACCGCCCCAATCAATTCCCATCTTTCATCCTGTATTGACGAATGCAGAATATCTGTTCAGTAGTTGATCCGTACGCTGCAGCTCACACTGTTGATCCTCAAAACTTTTGTCTTCATACACAGTGCCATGATTAAAGTTTTTTTTTTTCCAATGGCTCGACAGCCCCTTGGGGGCCTAGGCCGCCTCATTTTTCGAGGCTTCACGATCACGCTTTTTAGACACACCACATTCGGTAGGACTCCTCTGGACGAGGGACCAGCTCGTCGCAGAGACCTCTACCTGACAACACATAACACTCACAAGAGACAGACATCCATGCCTCCGGTGGGATTCGAACCCACGATCTAGTAAGCGAGCGGTCGCAGACCCACGCCTTAGACTGCATGGCCACTGGGATCGGCGATTAAAGGTTTTGCCTACAACATATATGCTACGATATTTATACTGAGGCATTTCGCTGTATATGGAGGTCTTCCGCCGAAGCAAACTTGTCAGCAAGGATAGGCCAATAAGTGGTGCGACCTTCAATTATGGACAACATAAATCGATATGTATGTCTGTCTATCTAGACAAGCCGCGTCCTCTTGGCTGCTCGCTATCTAGTGAGATAACTGCATATGCAGTCGAGTGATTCCCCTTAGCAAACCCAAAGGTAGGACTAGCGTAAACTGGCAGCCGTCACAATCTCAAATATCATAAAATATACATTTCTGCTGCTCGAAATAACGTGTAAAGTGGAGGGTGGAATTAAAAAAAGACATTCTAACAAAACACACTGTGAGGCTGTGCCCAGCGATTTCGCTCCATTGACGGTATGTTTGTTTACTTAACGACAACCTGTCAACTGAAAAGTCTATAAATTATGTAAGAAAAGAGAGCAGTAACGAAAATTGAGTTGGTAAAGAAAAAGGAGGAAACAAGTATACCCACAGCATATACACTCACAACACTGCAACGAGGTTGTCTTTTGTGCCAACGACACTGATCACTGAGACAGTAACAACCCTATCCACTGCTAACCAAAACAAGTATACCCACAGCATATATACGCACAACACTGCAACGAGGTTGTCTTTTGTGCCAACGATGCTGATCACTGAGACAGTAACAACCCTATCCACTGCTAACCATAATACTAGTCTTTCACTGGAATTTGTAAAGATATTGCACTGTTTGACTGTTCCTTGAGCTATTCCTTTTGTTGTACTGCTATGTGAGTTTATCTCATTTCGAAAAGAGGGTTGCTTTTAATTACATCTAATTAGGAGTGTTTCTCATTACACAGAAAGCTACATTACTAATATCAGTGTCTGACTGTAGATGTCGCTTTACAATTGTTTGTTCTTCTCGAACAGCAATAAATTAGAGTCACGTAACATGATACTCCATTCTGCTAGATTTTCTCTCAACGTAACTGGCAAAACAGGGCGTCCAGGCACTGCCCACTGTTGCCTCTGCTCTACTGTTTTCACGTTTCATCTCCTATTGTTTAGCTCACTGTCCACACTTTTTGTTGTGTGTCGGGGGAGGGTTAAAGGGATGTAACGGAAGTACTATCAAACCAACCCCTAGCAGTGAGACGTAATCGGAGACCAGGCATCGACATGGCGGTACATAGTCCCACAGCCAGCCTTTTTTGTCAGGAAATTATTTCCAGAGTCCAAAGCCGTTCCGAACAACAAGAAGTGTAGCAACAGATCCCAACAGCCAGCGGCAGGAAATAGATTCTGCTCTGTATGTTGCAACATCTTTGATAACCGACATCTCCTACACAGGAGTTACGAACCTGTAGCACAAATGACCAGAGTGGAGAGGGAAAGGCATTGGCTAGGCATGTAAACGCATTTGAGTCGCCACCATATTTACATATAAAACGAAAGCCATTACAAGTCAATAACACCACAGGTATAGTCATTTTCGCTGGTTCTGTATGGGTTCAATTGAATTTCACTTACCTTCTCATCGTCATAAAATTCCAGCTACCGAATACGTACGTATTTTCTCAGGGAAGCCTATAGCCCCAAAGCCAAAAGAAAGTAAATGAAAGCCTGAGAGAACAATTGTAATCCGCGGTGCAGCAACAATATCATCACTGAGACTGAAATATTTGTTTTCTGTTAATTTGTATATTTATGAAGAAAACTGCACCATTTTTGTAGTTTATAATTTCCATTGCTACTTATAATGTACTATTTATATAAAATATGTTTTAATTAGTTTACTTCATTAACATCCAGAAACAATGCTAATTATGGCTCTAGCTTTAGAGCCACCCCCGCTGTCTTACAATACTGTAAGAATGTAACAGATGTGCCTTATAGACAACAGAAATTATGGCACTCGAACTCGCAAAGTTTCGTTTTCCACGTCACAAGAAGCTAGGCCTAGCATTATTTGCTTGTCCATAACATGTTACTACACACAGTACCTAGACTCTTTTCCCGGAGCGTGTTAAAAAAGGGTTCCGGCTTGCTGGAGTCGACGAACACACGACATATATCTTATCAGTGCTGGAAAGTGAGACGGGCGATTAGTCATGTCACAGGGGGCAGTTAGACGATGTATGTGAAACATGAATTTTTTTTGGGCAATGATTATTCATTCATATCATTCTGGCAAACGTGCCTTGGGGACAAAATATCGCTGAACATTTTCTGAAAATTATGCTACGTCAAGAGTGCCGCGTAAAGGAACATCGTAAAAAGTAGTGGACAATATGTCGAAAGGCACGATCGGTGCTGGATAAAAAGCAAATACAAAAACATTGTAATTTAAGTGAAGATAAATGGGATCGAAATTGGCTCTCGAATATAAATGTGCCACAGAAAATCCTTGCACCTGTTAGCTTTTTCAAGGTGGGGGCTAAAACCGTCAGCTCACAGGTAGCAACACTTTGAAACCACCTGCAAGTAACATTAGATCGTACAGCAGCTCTCGTTACTAGATTCGGAAACAAGAAACCGATATTACAGGTGTTTCAAGAATCGGGATCCAATGGAATTCTTGATCTGGATCTCCTGCTTTCTCGGATCAGAAGTGGTTAACATGGAAATACAAAAAGCCGGAACGACAGATACTGCTTTTCAGAAAATCTCCATGAAGTTCATATAGTTCCTTTTCACGGCTTTCAAGTTGGATTCTGGTGTGGTGGGAGAAACCCTCTCCCGGCACAAAAAAAAAAAAGTATTTTTCGAAGGAAAAATAAACAAGTGCTGGATTGTGGCTTCCTAGATATCCATATTTGAAACTGTACTATCATTATGTTTTGGAAAACACTGAAATGGAGAGTTATTGTGAACAAGCAATATCTTTGCAAAGCTATGTCGTGTGTCAATAAATGTTTGGAGCAGCTGCAAGACCTGAGATCTGCGCTCTTTTGGGGTATTACGCAGCGTTGAGTGGTAGTTCTGTGCCGACGTTTCGGGACAAGCTATTGGTCCCATCTTCAAGGGTCTACCCTTGAATATGGGACTGATATGCTGTCCCTAAACGTCGGTACAGAACTACCACTCAACGCTGCGTAATACCCCAAAAGAGCGCAGATCTCATCTATATCGCGGCAGAAGCCTAAATTACGCACAGTTGCAAGACCTGTTTAGAAGCTGAAAGTCCGCACTTCAAGACTTGTCTGTGAAATAAGGTAGGTTGAACTGAGGCGAAGAACGATCTCTCTGTTACCGGCGGATGCTAGATGCCTACCGGATACAGATCCTGTGACAGCTGCCTTGCTTAGGGACGGGATTAAATGTACAAGGCGTATGTAACTTTCCACAGCGGACAGAAAGAAGCACAAGGCTGAAATGCCTTATGCTATAACTTCAATGCGGGATAGGCAGCTGACAGATTATTAACATAAGGCTCACGTATTCACATTTATAGTAACATTGACGAAAATTTGGCATCGGCTTTTTCCTTGTACGAAGAAACGTAAAGTTTATACTTAAGTAACGGAGGAAAGATAAAATATTTGCCGTCGTTTTAAACCGTTTACCTTTGCAATATGCTGCAAGCAGCAACACCTTTTTTTCACTAGGCCCAGCAAGATCTCAAGCACGTTTTAATGAATCGCAGCCTTACGCGGCCATTTACTTTCGGGACTTGCATTATAAAAATTCGTATTGTAGTACGTGTTCATCATTCCCCGGCTTTCCAACTGACGCTGCAGCATCTACCTATTTACGAAAACTCATTTCCAACCGTCGTATACTGGAATGCACGGATCAAGTGGCTAAGCGCAGAACGTATAACTCTAAGAAGCCACAAAAGCAAAAGTCAGAGTTAACAATTTCATTCCACCATCAGCACTCTATGTGAAAATGTACCCAAATAGGCAAATCCCTTTCCAACGCATGAAGATAAAACATTTCATGATAATCATACATGGTAAGCTAGAAAGGTAATTAATAATAGTAATAATAATAATAATAAACATTCAACATGGAAAGTAACATTACAGTTACCATACATTGTAACTATAGAATAGCGCTGTAACATTACATACTCTAGAAACATGGTTTGTTTTAGGGACATAATTGTAAATAGCCTGCACAAAGGTGATGATGATGATGATGATATATATGATAATACGAACAGCACCAAACTATAACAATTGAATTACATATTTGTAACGTACACGTACAAACTCAGCAGTGTGGGAGTTAATTCATAATAATAATTCATTTCAGTACTTGTTTATTTACATCCTGACTTAACATCACAAAGGCCAACAACAACAATAACAACAACAAAAACAACATAGTTCACTCTTTTAATAAGCACTAAACACAAAGTGAAGATATGGCTCCACGCAACACTAATTCACGTACTACATAAATCCACTAACAAGCTTGATTCTCTCGCCGCTTGGTGCGAAGTAAAACGTTCCGATTATCCAATTTACAGAATCCAATTTCGGTCTGAACACTGTAGCTTAGAAAAGAATTCCTGCTCGTTCGAGGAACTGAATCCCATTGAACAAGTTCTTAGCCAGTCATTTGTACCGACTGCTCTCTTCCGGCTCACTAATGTTAAGGGCATGAATTGGGGCAAATTTTCTCTTTATAACTTTTGTTTGTTCCATTTTATAAGACAAGGTTTTGTGTAAAAGTTTCAAGCACTCTTTGACTAACATAAAGATTTCGGAAATTTTCTGATTATTAATGGAAAATGCCTTTAGAATAACTAAAGAATAATAGAAGGGTTCTTCTTTAAATACTATGGTCTAATAACTTTATAAGTTGAATTATTATTTTCCTTACAATTGGATGCTAAAATCAATATTTTTCCTTACAACTTCTTTGAAACCTAAGTCACAAAACCACCACACAATTTGCGGTATAATTTTAGGCACCCTGTGCTTTTAGTCAGCACGAAATGATTGTCGCGGGCATACGTTAAAAATTGAACTTTCAATAAACACACTAAATCTATAACAACCACAAAAGAAATACATTACATAATAGGGGTAATTAATAAAAGCTATGCTTTTAATAACACAGACATCATTATAACATAACAGAAATGTCGGGAATGCAGCAAATCACTGCCATATGTAGGGGTAGATTTTTGGATTTTATGCAGTTATGCAAACACAATAAGTTTTGTTTCCCTCTTGTATCCAATATTTAAACTACTCGTACGCGTGCAGTACAATAACGCTAATGCTACAAAATGTTACAGAGAAAATTACGGCCCATTCATTCATTCATTCATTCATTCATTCTGTAGTCTGTCTTACGACTTAGTCTGACTTAGCCTCTTCCAAAGCGAGTTCTTCATAGGGTGCATCAGGCTTGTGCAGCGTATTTATAAAATATACGGTCCATATATTTAATAAATACGGTGCACAAGCCTGATGCATTATAATACGTCTACGAGGTCTGTCCAAAACGTATCCGACCTTGGGCCGGGAAAAAAAAGTTCTGTATCTGGGTGGTTACAATACCTAATCCCCTTCAAAGTAGGCCCTTTGTGACTCCACACACTTAGCCCAGCGGTCCTTCCATCGCTGGAAGCAATTCTGGAAGGCTTGTTTTGGAATGGTGTGCAGCTGCGCCGTCGCGTTCTGTATGATTTCCTCGCGGCTGTCAAAACGGGAGCCTTTTAGCGGTGTCTTCAATCTCGGGAACAGCCAGAAATCACAAGGAGCCATGTCAGGAGAGTAGGGAGCCTGGCGAACCTGCGGAATGCCGTGCTTAGCCAGGAAACCCTGGATCAGGTGTGATGAATGAGCTGGGGCATTGTCATGATGCAGCTGCCAGTTGCGTGCGTCCCACAGCTCCGGTCTCTTGCGCCGAACTGCATCACGAAGATGACGGAGGACTTCTTGGTAGTACTCTTTATTAACAGTTTGGCCTAGTGGTGCGTACTCATGATGCACAACACCCCGGTAATCGAAGAAAACAGTCGGTATCACCTTCACATTGCTCCGAACGTGTCGTGCTTTTTTGGGCCTCGGGGATGTTGGATGCTTCCATTGTGACGACTAGACCTTGGTTTCCGGGTCATATCCGTATACCCACGACTCGTCACCAGTGATCACAGTCTTCAGGAACTCAGGATCCCTGTTGGCGCACTCCAGCATGTCCTGCGCGACCTCAAGGCGGAGTTGTTGCTGCTCCGGCGAAAGCAACTTGGGCACAAATTTTGCCGCCACTCTTCGCATGCCCACATCCTCAGTTAAAATCGTGTTTGCGGAACCTCTGCTGATCCCAACCTCATCAGCAATTTCCCGGACGGTCAAACGACGGTCCTCCATGATCAATGTCCGCACTTTGTCAATGACATCAGCATTTCGGCTCGTTGACGGTCTCCCGGAACGCTGGTCACTGTCCGCCGACATGCGGCCATCTTTAAAGCGGTTGAACCACTCTTTAATTTGAGTGACCCATTGCATCATCACGAAAGCCTGCTGAATTTTGCGATTGTTTCCTCTTGGGTATCCCAGGTTTCTGACAAAACTTGATGCAGTATCGCTGCTCCAAACATTCTGTCATCTTGAGCGAAACGAGAATGCGACGAACACGTGTTACACCACTTCGCTATCTGGCAGCGACAGACGCATCCGGCGGTGTTGCGAGGCAGCAAAAAATCACGCATGCGCATGAAAGTCCCTTCTACCACTACGCTCAGTTTCCCCACCCTTTCGCCATTACTTACCGCGGGAAAAAATATAGTCGGATACTTTTTGGACAGCCCTCGTATAAAAGCTGAGGGAGTCTATAAGGATTGTTTGATTCTGTTTTGTCCCACCTCGCACTTCACTGGCTAGCTACGAACATTTCGGAGGGAGGTGCTGCCTCAATAACGCTGGTACAAATCTGCCAGGCTACATGGCATAACACGTAAGTAGAGGTGCTGCCTTAATAACGCTGGTACAAAGCTGCCACGCTACATGGCATAACACGCAAGTAGAGGTGCTGCCTCAATTACGCTGGTACAAATCTGCCAGGCTACATGGCATAACACGTAAGTAGAGGTGCTGCCTCAATAACGCTGGTACAAATCTGCCAGGCTACATGGCATAACACGTAAGTAGAGGTGCTTGCCTCAATAACGCTGGTAAAAAGCTGCCAGGCTACATGGCATGACACGTAAGTAGAGGTGCTGCCTCAATAACGCTGGTACAAAGCTGCCAGGCTACATGGCGTAACACGTAAGTAGAGGTGCTGCCTCAATAATGCTGGCACAAAGCTGCCAGGCTACATGGCGTAACACGTAAGTAGAGGTGCTGCCTCAATAACGCTGGCACAAAGCTGCCAGGCTACATGGCATAACACGTAAGTAGAGGTGCTGCCTCAATAACGCTGGCACAAAGCTGCCAGGCTACATGGCATAACACGTAAGTAGAGGTACTGCCTCAATAACGCTGGCACAAAGCTGCCAGGCTACATGGCATAACACGTAAGTAGAGGTGCTGCCTCAATAACGCTGGTACAAAGCTGCCAGGCTACATGGCGTAACACGTAAGTAGAGGTACTGCCTCAATAACGCTGGTACAAAGCTGCCAGGCTACATGGCGTAACACGTAAGTAGAGGTACTGCTTCAATAACGCTGGTACAAAGCTGCTAGGTACATGGCATAACACGTAAGTAGAGGTGCTGCCTCAATAACGCTGGCACAAAGCTGCTAGGCTACATGGCATAACACGTAAGTAGAGGTGCTGCCTCAATAACGCTGGTACAAAGCTGCCAGGCTACATGGCATAACACGTAAGTAGAGGTGCTGCCTCAATAACGCTGGTACAAAGCTGCCAGGCTACATGGCATAACACGTAAGTAGAGGTACCCTTTAATAATTTCGTTGAATTCATTTCAGCTCTCGCTTACTTCTGTGCAGATCCAACAGCCAAAGGGACAATTACAAAATCTGCGCTGATACACAAACGTAACATCTTCATACATACTTAAAAAACAAACGAAAACAAAAGTAACAAAACACAATACAATACAGTTCAGTTAACAAACAAATAAGAGATGAAGTGAGAAAATTGTGCGCTATTGTGTAGAGTACATACCGAATAATAACACAACATGATTGGCATAGTCGGTAATGTGGAGTGAAAATTCTAATTCTAGAAACTGCAAATTATGTGAAGCGTAATGTACATGTATATATATATAACAAAGAGTTTCAGTTCTGCTGAATTATTGGTGCTAACGTGCCATAATCAAAATAATTCACTTTCATTCACTCAACCACATGACATTACACGAAATTATGTACATCAGTGCACTGACTGACTGAGAATTAAAGCTTGTCAGTGCGTAAGGGCAGAAAAGCGGTACAATATTCAAAGAATATTGCTAGCAGTGACCTTAAAGCCCCCAGGGGCCCGTCAGGTTGTATGGGTCGGTTTTTGAACCCAGTAGCGGGAATTACAAGGGAAGATAACAAGCATATAGGTGATAATAGATAGCTTCTTACATCCATATCACGGCATTACTGCAGATTATTCCATACAGTTCTTCATTACGAAGCTAACCCCTCTTTCTTCTTCCTTAATTAACTCTCTCTAAAATCTGCTACCGCTTCTATACGCGATGGTAAACATGCCGGGAACACTGGACCATAACTCATACACAGAATTGTACTAACCTCTGACACCGAACTAACGGTAGCTTCCCTGTGTAGAATCTTCACCAAGTGACCGTACCAGAGCCACGCAAAAAGTAATTAATTTACTCATGTTTTGTTTCTGAGGTCATTAATATACGTCTAGATGGCATAACATTAATTATCCCACTTTAACTAGGCGATTTAACTGAACAAAGAAAATGTTGCACGATTTTTTTAAAGGACGGTAAAGCATCTTGTATTGTAAACTACGGTCAGACATTAATCAAAATTGTTCTTAAGAGACGCAAGTTCACTGGCCGGAACTCTAGTGTCCACGGCATGAATATGAATTGGTGAATTTCAGCCATTCTGTAGGAAGGATTGTGAAACAGACTGCGAAATAATCCGCCAACTCCTTTCATAGAAATTCACCCTTGGAGACCACTTTGCCAACTGCACTGTAAAAATAGTTCATTTGCACCTCGAATTGAATTTTTATCTGGTCATTTTAACGTATGGAGAGTATAAAGCCAGCAGATTAAAAACAACATAAAAAAGTCACATTCAAGAGCTTTTAAGTTAAGTGTGGCAGCTTTTTAAAAGGCTTCACCAAAGAGCACGAGGTATTTTAGAGCTTCGTGAGATTTAAACACTGCGGATGCGGTGTCCTAACTAACGAAAATCCTGGCTTTCACGAGTCCCACAGGACTACGGTGGAATTATAATGGGATCCGTGGACAGGTCGTCGCTTTCAGCACTGCAGTGTCAGTAGTATGACGCTTTCAACGCTTACCGCTTTTTAAGTAGTTGACTAATAACTTTAAAAATAAGAAATATATTTTTACATCTTTTCAATGTAGGAAATAAAATTTATCCACGTGTATACGTTGTATGCCCAATTAGTTAGTTAGTTACTTCCTGTCGCTCCATGCGGAGCATAGGGCCACCTTTCAGAGGTTTCTTGGTCTGGAAGTGTGCATCTGTAGTGGGTGACCAGTCCACTGACTGCATAAGTTCTATTCATCCTGATATGACTGCCAGAGCCATCTAGCAGTCAATCAGGAGAATTGGATGAGAAATGACCGCTGAATTTTGCTTACGAAACATCTCAATTCATGCCCGTAAGGTTCTTTTACATGCCGTAAATCTACGACATGGAACCGACGGCTTTACTTCCCCTCCGAAGGAAGTTGTGCTACGGATTTTTATCGACTTCGGCCGGGATCGAACCCGCTAACCTTGGGTCCAGTGGCGAGCACGCTAACCACTAGTCCACCGACGACGACTGTATGCCCATAAAACATCAAAATGGCTACAGAAACCGAAATAATGATGAATTGCAGGTTATGTACAGAAAACCACATATTGTAACGACAATAAAAGTAAGAAGACTAGAATGGGTTGGTCATGTGGTAAGAATGTCTGATGTTAGGACCGTAAAGAGAGTATTTCTGGGGAAGCCAGATGGAAGAAGAGCAAGAAGGCCAAAATTAAGACGGCTAGACTGTATTGAGAATGATCTGAAATAGATGGGTGTTAAGAGATGGAGGAAGAAAGCAGAAGACAGTTCTGTATGGGCTATCATTGTGAAGGAGGCACTGGCTAAACCAACAGAACGTCATTACCCATAATGTTCATCGTCGTGCACCTCAACTACGACAAAGTCAAAACAGCAGACTACCTGTTTAAGTTACGACAGGTCCAAACCCTTTTAGAGTTTTTGTTTTTACTGTAGCAGGGATTCTAGTCGAAGGATTTGCAAATATTCTTACTTGTTAACATCTGCAGACTTGCCACTGTGAGATCCCGTTTGGACTCGTCCTAAAAGCTTTATGTCAGTGACCGCCATAGAATAATTCACAAACCAATAAAATAGTAATGGTTTACCTAATGACCAGTGCCCAATCCCTCTTACATTCTATAAGTATTACAAACTAATATTAGCACTTCTAAATAAGTTCACTTATAATATTATAATTAACACTTTAAATCTTATATTAAAATGGAAGAGATGCCATGATAACTAAGACTTTGCATTCGCAGCAGGTAATATGAATAATTTAAGTTTGTTCTATACACGCATGCTCCAAAGATCTGGGGTCAGTAACACGGCGTCTCCTCTCTATTTCCAGTGGTACAGGGACAGATTCTAGAATATCCTTGATCTTCTCTACTAGAATTGCCACAGGACTGAATATTACATCAGCAAACTGACATGTCTGTTGGACAACGTCCGTCCGGGGATGGAGATTATCCCTAACGGACCCACCAGAACAAGTTTCATATTTATATGTGATGACGGAAGCAGAGACGTTAGATTTCCTTAACCAGAAACGAGACGATGCAAAGTGTCTAACATTTGTGGCAGGCTACATAACACGTCAGCCGATCCCAGTGGCAGCGCGGACTAAGGCGTGGGTCTGCGGCCGCTCGCTTACTGGGTTTGTGGGTTCGAATCCGCCGATCCCAGTGGCCGTGCGGTCTAAGGCGAGGGTCTTCGGCCGCTCGCTTACTAGGATCGTGGGTTCGAATCCCACCGGGGGCATGGATGTTTGTGTTGTGTTGTAAAAGACGTTTTGGACCGTAAGAGAAAAATGAAAGGACGAAAAAAAAGGACTAATACAGAACAAAAATGGATCAAAGGGGAAAACCCAGGAATTAGTAAAAAAAAAAAAAAAAAAAAAAAAATCCCACCGGGGGCATGGATGTTTGTGTTGTGTTAGATGTATGGACGATAGCATGAAACATAAGGTGACATGCAGGACAAAAAGGACTTCAAGAGTACAAATGGATCAAAGAGGAAAACCCAGGAATTTAAAAAAAAAAAAAAAAAAAAAAAAATCCCACCGGGGGCATGGATGTTTGTGTTGTGTTAGATTTATGGACGATAGCATGAAACATAAGGTGACATGCAGGACAAAAAGGACTTCAACAGTACAAATGGATCAAAGGGGAAAACCCAGGAATTAATTAAAAAAAAAAAATCCCGCCTAGGGCATGGATGTCTGACTCTTGTGAGTGTTGTGTGTTGTCAGGTAGAGGTCTCTGCGACGGGCTGGTCCCTCGTCCAGAGGAGTCCTACCGAGTGTGGTGTGTCTAAAGTGTGTGATCGTGAAGCCTCGAAAAATGAGGCGGCCTAGGCCCCCAAGGGGCTGTCGAGCCAATAAAAAAAAATAACACGTCATTGTCAGAGAAATTTTTTGTTGACAAAAATATGTAGGATTAA
This sequence comes from Reticulitermes speratus, assembly GCA_021186555.1. NCBI lineage: Eukaryota > Metazoa > Arthropoda > Insecta > Blattodea > Rhinotermitidae > Reticulitermes > Reticulitermes speratus. Next base: position 47,998,990 of record JAJKFL010000001.1, read on the forward strand.
ACTACTGTCCGGCACTGACTACTTAGTCGCTAAAACAAAATGAAACAGCAGCACATTCATAACGACATGAAACAGTAATTTGTCCTACTACTATAATTATTCATCAAATAATGCTAAACGGAATTAGTTTATCAGCATAGATTAATTAAAGTAAAAACTGAAAATTTGTGAGACTAAATGGGGCTGATATGAGAGATAGTTTATAAAATCTGAAATTTAAGAAAGGAGAATGTTGTGCTAAAACGGGACGAAATCATGTGAGGCTGTAAGCGAAAGAGTAATTTATGTGCAAAGTTACACGAACGAAAAAAAAAAAAAAAGACAGCCATCAGCATATCCACACACACAAATCTGCCAGTTACGATGACTTAGCATTTCGTATATGCCAGGACGTCAGACACGCTAAGGCGACCATCAACACATTGCCGGCGATAAGTGACCGCCATTTGGCAAAATTGCTTGAAGAAACCGAGAGTAATATTTCAGTGCTTATCTTCCTAAGCCCATTTGTGTTTGTACAGTAAAATATCAACAAAGTCTTAATTTGCAATTACTAGGAGCCAGGACAGCTCAGTCGGTATAGTGACTAGTCAATGGGCTCTATTCCCGAGGAATATGGGTTCGGTACTCGCTAGACGTAAAATATAATTTTCTTCTTCACAGCGTCCGGACCGGCTCATTTGGGTGGGGGGCTCATCCATCCTCCTACTCAGTTGGCACCGAGCGCTCTCTTTCTTGGGGTAAAGCGACCGAACACTCAAGCTTACCACCCACTTCCATCTACTGCCGAATACAAGCATATGTGGGATATACCTCCACCCTCCCCACACGACTTCATAGTGGGAACAACTCTACCTTGGGCGTCACTACATGACACCGTATACATTGTTTCAGTTAAAAAAAACTTTAAATCACGTGCATGTTTCGTTTTTTTCCCTCCTACTTGTATGCCATGTGTAAGCAATTCGTAGGATACTGCACTGAATTAATTACCCTTCAATGATTAAGCGTTAGTAATTAGTAGAATTCGTGACAGCGTACTATGCCATCTATGACCCAAGCAAATCGGGGTGTACAAGAAAGTTAAAAAAAGGTAAGAAACAATACCATATCGTGAACTATATTCTGACTCCGACGTATTATGCCTAAATAACACATGGACAGCAGATGGTACACATCAGACTTCAACGCAGTCACAATTGACATTTAGTAATTTGTCCCACTGTGGCAATAAGGCTCTTTCCCGGTGTGAAAAAAATTAGTGTCAAGTGCCTCAACCAGAATAGACAGCTTGCCTCTTGTCCACATACGTTGCATATCGCTAGCCAGCCAGGTGCTTCTTAAAGGGTCCAAAGAGACGGAAATGTCTGGGCCCCATAATGCCAACCGGACTTCTGAATGGTCACGGCGCTACAGCTGGGAGGTTATGAACCACACTGCCTACAGTACCGACCTCGCGCCCAGTGATTTCCATCTGTTGAGACACCACGAGAAGCACCTGGCTGTCAAGAGTTTGCAAAGACACCAATGTGAAGCAAGATGTCACCTTCTGGATATAGTAGCTTGACCCCATTTGTTATATGTCGGGATACAAGCCTTCATGCCACGTTGGAGCAAAAGTTTAAATGTAAACGGTGACTATGTGGAGAGCTGATGTGTACCATCTGCTACACACGTGCCACGCAGGTGGTATACATCGAAGTCAGAATAATGTTTTCGGCATGAGAGTGTTTGTTTCCTTATGTTTTGTCACCACAGTCTATAGAAACAAATTACGTAAGAGAGAGTGATGAGTTAGGGAATGCAGTAATTGTGTAAGAAATTACTACAGATACCCACTGGGGCAGAGGTCACAGATACTTTGGAGGTAATGAAGAAGAGAAAATTACAATTTTAGTCGAACATGAGTTGTTTAGTAAGTGGTATAGTAGGTCATGAAATGCTTAGGAAATGGTATAGTAAGACGTTTGAAAGAAGTTAAGTTTGTTAGAAAAGCAAGTATCTGAATTTTCCGCCGTTTTATATTATGCTGAGTATCAAGGCCACAGCGTATACAACATTTGAAATGGTATCATGACGGCTGCAAACTGTATGATTATTCTTAAGCGTCTCACCATTTCTCACGTGACACCTGGCACAGTGTTGAACAAACGAAAAGACAAACAGCGTGGAGGCTTACTTGCTAAATCAATTGTTCTTCGACAAATATACTATTAAGAAATAAAAGCGATAAAATAAATACAAGGCGCTTTTCCAAGATGCGTCAAATAAATCCTAGTCTTATTTCGTAAACTTTGACACTCAGCTGGTATGAAACGCAGAATAAAAGAAGACGTGTAGGATACAAATCATCGAGCCCAATTTATTTCGCTCCCCTGTACATATATTTAGTTTTTATGGCCACAACGAATTCAGATATTAATTAAATAATTTATTGATTTGCTGTTCAATTTCCATCCGTAAATTCTACTGTAAATGTTACAATTATATTAAATTTCTTCAGCAAAACCTCCAATTTTCTTACTGTTACCAAGGTTAGTAATCTTTAACACGTAAGCAATTTTTCATAAAGAATACGTAGACATGTCTATGCCAGCTTCGAATAATATTTCGCACACCATTCTCGATTGACTCACTAGTCATCACCGGCAAACATATACATAAATGCATATTTCTCCCCACCACTATGTTGGTGTCTCACATAAAAACAAAGAGGCAGACAGTAACGGTCATGTTTTTTAAATACCACATAACATTTTTGGGCTGGTCTATAGCGATAATGGTGCTACTGCGATATCCAACTTTACAATTGTGTACAGCCAGCATGTTGCTATTACTGATAGCAGGATACGAAACAACGCAACTACGGGATGGGACCAAGTGGCACGATGTTTTTACCATAGGCCAGAGAAACAAGCCACGTATAACGTAACATTGTTGCGCATTCGCCTAATATTTATACCTCCTCGGCTACCCTAACAGCCTCATACCATTTCACACGAACAGAGTGCATTTACGGCAACAATAAAACGTACTTAGGTCTTCACGTACAGTGCTAGACATTTTTACCCAATTTTAACGACATTTTGGTTTTGTCCGCAGATTTTTATGAGTACCCAACACCAAATTGCACGGAAATCTATCCAGTGTGAGCAGCGCTGACATATGCCGACAGACGGACAGACGAAGGACGGACATGAAGAAGCTAATAGGCGCTTTTTCGTGACTATGAGAAGGCGTCTAAAATATACAGACTAGTTCAAAGGCACATGAACGTGATAATTATATATCAAGCTTATGTTTCCTAAATACATTGACAAAATATACTAATAAATCACTACATAAAACTTGACGTACTCTTTAACCCCTTACAGCCCAGTGATAACTATATAAGATATATACCACCTACCGCATGATTAAAGAACTCCGTCTTTTGCTCACAAAATGTATTTATTTTGTAAGATTCTCACAATAAATGCCGATTCTTTCTCTAAACAGCATTAGCCGGTTAGCGTTTGTAGAGGAGATGGAGTTCTTTCTTTCTGCGTGGCAATAAATAAATTTATTTATACTTCCTTCAGACGAATACCAGTCTTCGAAGTTTTCATTAAGTTCCTGATCGTACATTCCCCAGATTTACATGCAACAATAAAGTACTCGCCAGGACAATTTCAAGTCTATAAAAACGTGAACTGGCTTGCTCGTGCACAGTTCAGTCGCGACTACCAATATATTTACTTGGTACATAAAATCAGATATTGTAGTTACAAAACTACATAAACGAAACGGTCACATATTTATAATATGTAATTGTATTTCAAATCACGTGTATAGCCGTGTATACCTAGCATTTTGTTACCCATAAATACCCTTATTGCAACAAGGAATCAAACCAAATCTGTATTGTATTCTCCACACGTAACTAAAGCAAATGGAAGAACAGAATTAAAAATTGTTTCTATCGCAACTTTCTTTTACACTCCCCTTCCATCTGTCAGCGCTCTGAGAAGTCCCCTAGAAGCGTAACACAGAAAAATACTGTTAACTTGGAAGACGACGTCAGACCTGAAATCAATCTCGATATTACAGTACGTAATATAGGTAAAAGCTCTCACGAAGATAAACAATAACGATTCCTTTCCACTACATCACTTCAATATGATGTCACAACATAGTCGTCGGATATATGAGCACTCACAATCTTTCCTAACACATCAAGGACCCACAATACTTCGTGGAAACCAGTACTGAATAACGCAAATTACAAAATGTTTCATCATCCATTCTTTTCATATGCACAAAACGAAGTAAGTTTCAAGGTCATGTCGGTGTATCCGTGTCACTTGCGAAATTGCTTACGGGATTCTTATTAAACATGACACTGGGGGACGTACATAGGACCGGCTTAAGGCTATAGCAATCTATGCGTGTGCATGGGGCCCCATGGTTCGCGTGGCTTCGAAAAGGCTGGCAGTATTTCAGATTTTGTGTCAAACTTTTTTTGCGTGCTCTTCCTGCATTATCAGCTCAGGGCTACGCACAGGTAGGGCCCACAAATTTATTTTTCCATAAACCAAATACTTTCGGCAAAATCTAACTTTCATTCGCAAGAGTTCAAAATAGCTATAAATTTGAATGATGCCCAAACTGAACTCCACAGATTTTCCGAAGAAATATCCCAAGTTTAACACACATTGTACTATAGAAATTCAGACTTCATTGCCGTCTACATTTTTCATTGAAAATATCTTGTGATACATCCTATGGTGAATATTCATCGACAAATGAGTACAAGAGACTTATTTATGACATTCTTCAGTGTGATATATGTAGTGAGATAAGACTGGCAAAAGTGTATTCGTATTTGCAGAATGTATATCATGGCGAACAAAAACAGGAAGCAGGCTTCTACATTTCTACGTATCTCATTGTTGGGTTTCTATCAATTATACTACACACATGGAGATGAAGAAAAATGGGATTACAAATACATAAAACAAACTAAAAGCGTGAGAAGAACAACAACACACCACAGCGTTATACGATTACTTCGCTTTCATATACGAAGGCTAATAGAAACAAACTGCTCGGGCAATATTTTCTTCAGTGTCCAGAAACTCCGTTTATATCGCGATGTTTTATAAGACATGTCTGTACAACAGGAAAAGGAGTAAATCTTGCCACCTCATTAACAAGTTTTGCACCGTTGTAAACAGCTTCTTTGTGGCTAGTCTACTTGACACTGTACTGGTCATGCCATCGAACTGAGTTTCCACGGTAAATAATTGAATATCAGACAAATTTTTGCTATTTTAAAAAGATATAGAAGTTTCAGATCAAACTTCTATTTTGCTTGTGGTTACAAAAGTTTGTAATCTGTTGCAATATCGTGATGACAATATTTGCTTTTGTCATTTTTCCTTACCTGGACACGTGATTTACAGAACGTGTCGTATTCTGGCACCGTTTCTTTTCAGATACGTAAGGACGAGCTTTGAATTATGGACACAGCAATGTAGGTAGCCTGTTCTCTTTGCTTTCCCGAAGAATAACAGTCGTGATAATTTGTCACAGAGTTCAAGACATTTCAACTCTTGCTCTTAGTAGCATCTAAGTTCATACCGAAATAATGCATGAATCACATACGTTGTCTTTGATGAGGAGGTACACCTTCGAAGGGTACTGGTAAATAAAAAAAACCAATGGCACACTGCACCTCTTAACCTGTTAGGTAAGACAACTAGTCGTAAGAGCTTATCTCCTAAGAAGCCCATCCAAATATTTATGGAAAATTGCCCATATCTTGGAAAGTATTGGTATTAGGACATATGTTAAAAGGCACTTTTCTACCCTCTTCAGTGAGTCCTACATACCCTTAAAGTTTGTAACCCCTCTTTTAACAACCGGTATATTAGAGGGCTTCCTTCTGTCTGTTTGATACTACTTCGATATTCAGTACTACCAACTTCGGTTAGGAGTACCGGAGCACTCTGTTTAAGCTCTCGTTCCCAGTTAAAAACAATTTTTTCTGTGTCATTATATTCCAGGCCTGTCAGACGTCCGTTTGCCAGTTTATAATAATACCTGTCATAAAAAACCTAACGTATTATCTCTCTGTGGTTGCCAGATCACGAACACCATTTACGCCATCTGACTACAATAAAATCCTCTCGAGCTGACAGCCACGCCACGTGTTTCAAGTAAACCAGCGTTTCAGAGACCGACTACGTGTCTATCGTCTGATGCCTACATCATCCTGGACTGTAAACTACAGCTCGGACGGTGTAATTTGGACACTACCCACCAACATTCAGAGTTACGACAGAACACCAATCCTCCGAAATATTAAGTAGTTCTCCAAACAGAAATTGTAAAATGTCCGAAGAAAAGAAGCGATAATTTGTGTGAATTACCACCACTCGACTGGCGCCAATACTTCAGACAATTTTTGGAAAAATAAATAAAAACATTACTGGCTGGCTTGCTAAATTTTCGGGCATTTTTTTTTTTTCACGTCTGCATTTGATATCTGCACGTCAGAGATCGACCAGTAAAATAACATCATCTGTCAATGTATCCTTTCCATTTAAAAAACCAACGCAGTTTTAAAACGTTAAACATAGATAAGGGGACAATCACGTAAAATGCACCATTGCCACTTGTGGAGTTCTACATCTGAAAGTAAATGCTGTTAACCGTACCTGGATTGCATCCAAAATTCACGCTGTGAATATATAAAGAGTGCCCACGCTGCAGTATAAAGTAAGTTTCGTCTGGCTGAAAAGTAAACGCAATTAATTTCTGGCTCTCTCTCGCTTTTTTACCGTCCCATTATTTTATTTTTGTCTCTCGTCCTGAATCCATCCAATGTGGTTATCTGGTGAGGACATACAATTATCTGATGAAGGCTAAAGAGATTCCTACTGGATTGGACCTCAAGCGGACCGATGGCCAGATCATATTAAGTTTTTACGTGATCTGGCTACATATGTTTTACTGTTTCACATCCGACAGTTACATTACGATGCTTTCATATGCTCGTAGGACTATTGTAAATTGATCGTTAGTTACCAGTGCGATAAGAGTTTGGAAAAGTACTTTATCGTTCACACAGTGACAGATTTTAGTATCACAGTCACTATTTACATACACCAACTGGATGCCAACTTTAATTTTAAAAAAACGATGTTATACGTATTTTTTAAAACATATTTAAAAACTTTTTAAAAGTTTTAAAAGTCACTATTTACATACACCAACTGGATGCAACTTTATTTAAAAAACTGTATAGTTTTTTAAAACATATTTAAAAACTTTTTAAAAGTTTTAAAAAGTTTTTAAATATGTTTTAAAAAACTATACAGTTTTTTAAATAAAGTTGCATCCAGTTGGTGTATGTAAATAGTGACTGTGAAAAGATGCACGGTGATTACAGAAAATAAAAATTTAGTATCACAGTTTCGTATGTTTTGTTATATCCGTTACAATCACCGCCGCTAAAATAATAAAATTAGACTTGTATACAGTAAAACAAGAATGGAACACAGCTCAGACAGTAGATAATTGTAAAACAGAGTACTGTGAAACTGTAAACATTGTAGAAACATCAGCAATTTTAATGGTTATGTGGTGTAAAATTGCTTGACAACCCAACCGGAATTCCAGATGTGAACTGCAGTGTAATTTAACGTCAATAAACAAACTGGGCCTGTTAGTATTTATAAAACTTCAGATGGAGTGAGGCTGTTTGAAAAAACATACAACTAAGATTACTGTCTTGTGGGTAGTGACGTCCTCTCTTTTGGTAGATACAACAGGTACGTAGAAAATTTCAGAACGAACATAATGTCTCAATTTATGGTAGAAACAAAACACTAAAAACTGAGCAGCAACTACGTATGGAAAGCTCGTACTTATCTACGTCGCTTACCACAAAGAATTAATTATTTTTGTTACAAACATGATGACCTCAAAACTTACGTGTAACGCAAGTTCTCATATCTACAAAAATAACAATCACTAAAAGTGCAAGTCTTTGGAAATCACATATTGTATTAATGCATATTCTGTTAATTCTTCTTGGTTGCTTATATTCAGCCTGACGTTAAGCTGATCCTGCACAATTAAAGTCAGTGCAGATATATTTACACAGAATCTACATTATTAACTCATTCGAAGGTCTTCCACATAAAAATTTGCATTGTTATAAGAAAATGCGTATTTTACCGACAGAAATATATCGATTAACAACACCGGCATATGGGTACAGTACAGTAACAATGCAAGTGTGAAGTTAGCTTTGTGCCATCTGTATTAACGTAAGAACTGTCACAATAAATTTAACTAAATTACGCTGTAAACTTTGCAACTACTTTGTTTTCACAATAAGCTTATACATTAATATGACAAAATGTACGCACGTATTTTCCCCTTAAACTATGAAACCCTGAGTTCCTTAGAAAAAGAACATTCACTCTGTCACGTTCCTTGTGCCTTCAGAATACCTAACGACGCTTTTTAGGCGCGTAGGCAAAATTGTGAGAAGCGTCTATTAGCTTCGTCATGTCTGTCTGTCCGTCCGTCCGCATGGAACAACTCGGCTGCCACTGGGCGGATTGACGTAAAATTTTATACTTCAGTATTTTTCGAAAATTGTGGAGAAAATTCAAGTTTCGTTAATATTTGACAAAAATAACGAGTACTTTACATGAAGACCTATGTACATTTATGATAATATCCCGCTCAATTCTTCTTAAAATGAGAAATGTTTCAGACAAAAGGTGTAGAGAGAGTTCAAATACACATTTTTTATTCAATAACCTTTCCCGAAAATCGTGCCATTTGTAAGATAATGTGGAAATAGATGGTACAGCCGGACAGGCCACAGGTGACAATATTAGTACAGCGCATGCGCTTTGCTTGCTGGTTAACTAAGGCTACAAACACACACTCAGAATACGTAATACTTATTGTTTTTCCACGGCAACAACGGTTAGGCGAACGCGCCTCAATCTTACGTTATACGTACATCGCCTGTCTTGTTTACAATACGGACTACAGCTTCCGGTGAAAGCAGGAGCCTTGAGTGACGTATACAGGCCAGAAAAAGTTGTTGGCGGGGAGCGCAATTCAATTGTTGTTGAATTATTGTAAAAAAAATTATTTGCGAAGAGGTGCTATATGTACATGTAATCTTGTATCGGAAGAAAAAGCACGTATTTATTCCACAATTTCTCGCGGAAAACCTAACGATGTTCTGTGGAACCCTGGTTGGTAAACACTGATCTAATCTAATAAAATAAGTAGGTACATTTAAAATAAGTGTAGAAGATAAGCTGTTTTGTACTAAAGTGCTTAAATTGGACTATTATTATTATTATTATTATTATTATTACTATTATTTTTATACAATGCATGTCAAAATAAACAAATTTATTAACAGACATTATATAACACAAAAGACTGAGATCTCAATCTGACCCCATAACTGATGTTGCAATTATAAGTTTGACGTTTATGTTTTATGTATATAAACGACCTGAGTAAGACCACGTAGCGGTTGAAAACACGTAGCCGCATGTCTGTGTAATTTAATAAAATTACAATTAGTAGGTTTGATGATGGTAAATTGGCAACTATTCAGTAAACTGTCACATAAAATAATATTCTCATACAAGAGTAAATGTAAATCCTTTAAATAGTTGCATTTCCTTGTCCATAATATATTTCTTTGACACAACCGTTTATACACATTTATAAAAGTTTTATAAATATTACTGACAAAATATTTCGGTCTCTCTATGGAAAATTCCAAGACTTTTTACAGGAAGAGTGACTTTAATTCCTATTTCAATGTGCTCATAGGAAAAAGACCTCGACCTTGATTATATAGAGGGTTTTAAAGTTTTAAGCAAATTGTGCAATTATGTGTAAAGCAGCTTTTTTTGGATATATATTGTATAAAAGATATAGCCATATTTAAAAGACACGAAACTACTAAGGTATTAATAAAATACAACATTTAATACAAAAGACCAGCTGTGTCAGGTGCCACTGATAAACTTGTTATGCTAAAAACCCTTTAATCAACCAACAGTCATAAGCAGGACATCACCAGTTTACCTTCATTGAAGTCGTTTTTGTTATCTTCTTTCTGTATGACGTACTGAAGAATTCGTCTGATATCTGATAACAGCACTGGTATTTTGGTGTGCGTTTTTGTTCTCTGGTCGACTTTTTTTTTCAAGCCATTCCGTGTGCTCTGAAACTGCTCGAAACGTTTCTTGGAATTAAGTTATGTGCATTCCCATTAGCTACGCATCGTGCCATGCTGCTTGGTGGCTTATTGTCCGTGTGCTCAATAACACACCACCTGATGAGACGTATGATTAAGAGGAAGTAAAGCTCCACTCATTCTTGACCTCTGTACCAGGTTGATGTGAGTGGTCAGATTCACTGCCCGGCCGCTTTACGGCCGGTGAAGAGGCTCTGGTAACCATTTTGTAGAAAGATGGGCGAGCACCACAGCCGGACGGGAAGCTGCGAAGAAGAGAGAAAAGAACTCTGGACCACCAGGAACAGCACGCAGAGTCCTCAGTCACCCAGGCCGTAGCATAGCCAATGCAGCGACTAGGTTATTCTGGCTCTTCTTGTACGACAGATTGTTCCGCACAAAATATTCGGCGAAGAAGGAAGGGAGGCTTCGAACACAGCCCTTCAAAAGAAAGTGGTGACAACTGACGTAATAATGTAAGAAGAAAAAACGCGACTAGCTATTTAATAGTCACTATTAGTTAATTTCCGATACATATTTAGGCTTATATAGTTCATAGGGCTCGTACTTCACATTCTGCGATACGGAAAATGATAAAGGCAGCTGACAAGAAAGTTGCTTGTTTCACGAAGAAGTACTGTGCAAAATTAACTCGTTACACAAAGTGTTTCAAGTCCAAATTAGTTTCTTACTGCTCACGTTATGCAATTCATATCACATTCGGGGAAGGGACAAGTTATCGCCGTTAGTGCAATATGGACAAATGCGCACAGACAGGTCTTAAAACGCTCGGGAAGGACACAGAACTGGATAGGATAAGGGGGAAAAACTAGCGTTGTTATTTTTGCAAGCTGGTGTGTGCATATATGTGTGTGTATATATACATGGAAAAAACCTGAACCACGCAGTGCCCAATCGCTTAATACTTGAGGTCACGACTGCTATATAAATTCAGCCCGTAGCACAAATATGGCCGATTGAGCGACGGCGAAATCTAAGATGCGCGTTTTTGACTTGCTGTAGTTTGTTATAGGAGGCTGTCGGTAGTTCTGACTACACAACGTCGCTGGTGCGGTGACGGCCTTGTGGCGGACTGGGAATAATTTGGATCGAATAGGTTTAGGTCCATTCCAGGTACAATATCGGCATTTGCATGAAGGAGCTGAGTAAAAACACGAAAAACTTATTCGAAATTGCCGATTACAGAGCAAAGATTTGAACCACGTACCACAGGACATGATATCGCGAAGTAACCATGACGTTCCGTGAGTTGGACCTCTCGCCTAAATTTGCAAAACATATTTGATAAAATATACACCTCTACACCGTTAAAAGAAAATTGACTAACATAAAGTGTAATTATAACATAGTTCACATTAGCACCTTTCTCGTTTAAAAACGCAGTGCCGGGCATTACTGAAATTTATGTTATTGCCGCGTCCTTTGATATCATTTGTAAATCCAATATTCATCTTTCTTTCGACGCTATAATTATTCTGAGTTACTGTGAGCATCATTTCATAAACCATAATAAATGAATGAATCAATAAATAAATACATAAATAAATTTGTAATAAAATGAACTACGCTTTTATTGAGGTCACCGTCTATGCAACAGCCTCCAGTACAGCTAAACTACACGCACTCTCATCCACAGTTCCTTACGTACTAAGGTCAAGTCATAAACCGTGAAATAAACATGAAAGCAGTTCTTTATAAATGTAAGTTTCTTTTTCACAAGACTTCTTTTAAGAAAGTTCCTTTTAAAATTCAAAACGTTAGTGATGTACATGCTGTACGTAGCGTAGAGGTAAAACAAAATATATAACAATAAAAGAAAATAATGACGGTGAGTTTTGTGAATGGTTAGACTCCCAGCAGTGTCGAGTTGCTTACAAATGAGGGGGGCCCATTATAAGACCCTTTCGCTCTAGTTCCAGGTTCAGTGTAACTGAAAATAACGAGCCCAAGGAGACCCCAAAATATGAATGTATGCAGTTTAAATGAGGGAGGGGTTGAGTCGTAATGTGTCGTGTGGCGCTTTTCTGTCATAAAAATTATGAAATAGGATGTTACTGAGAGGAGTATTGTAGGATACAGGTCAGGAGGCGTCTGAACAAGGTACTGACCGTAGAAAGGCAATCATGAAGTATGATATTCGTCCACTCTATCTTGCTTCTTTTATTTTCCTCTCACCAATGGACATACGTGAACAGCAAGTGTGATTAACATTCGATACAACAGCACTGACGATGTGCCCTTTTGGCTTTTTATAGGGCTGCCTGAAGATTCTGTGATGTTAATATCGGACATTTATGATTTATGAAGCTCTGCAGTTTGATAGGAGTGTTACAAAGATTCTTCTACCTGGTGTCTCAATCTGCAGTGACAGAAATCTTATATTCCGAAAAAGGAGGGAGCAGGTTTCAGCGAAACCTTCGTTTCCATCTATCGTATTACAAAACAGTTTCGTAACCCAGATGATAATATAAATATTCAATGCCATAAAAATGTCAAATTTAATTAATTCTTGGGTACGTCGCTTTTGCATTATTATTATTACATAAGCGAAGTAGTACTTATTACTGGTTTCGTCAGTAACAAACGATTTGCTTCAAATGTGAAGGTGCATGTTTTTTGTTCGTCACACCCATCATCCCTTGTTGGAGAGTAGGAAACCTGAAGGAAAAGTGCTAAACATCCTTATTCTCAGCACTATTGCGGTTAGTGGCCAGTTAAGGGCTGAACTTACACAAGGGAACTACTTACAGTTGCCGAGTAGACTATTTTCAAAGATACTGAACCTATCGAAAGTAATCCGAAACATATTTATCTATGATTTTTTTCCAATGGCGCAACAGCCTCTGGTGGGCCAGGGCATCCTCTTTAACGAGGCTTCACGGTCACATGCAGTTAGACACACCTCACTCGGTAGCACTCCTCTGGACGAGTGATCAGCCCGACGTAGAGAACTCTACCTGATAACACACAACACTCACAAGAAACAGACATCCATGCCCCCGGCGGGATTCGAAACCACAATACTAGCATGCGAACGGTCGCAGACACACGCCTTAGACTTTCTCGATGATACTCGTAGATATAAGTTATTGTAGTCTAATCATCTCATCAGGTTTTCTAAACGGGCACTTTTCACGAAGACTGCACATCAGATATCTGAGTTTTCACAATCATAACACTCAATAAGGCCATCTTAAGCTCGCTGGCGCCTTAACAATGGTATGTTCTCCGTCTGTTCAGTCTCTATTCATAACAGAAAAAAGATAATTCGTTCTTTTATGCAGGAACTACTATTTTCCTCAAAGTACAAGAAACAGTTTGAGCTGGACAAAGATTAACAATGTACTCTCATAGGAGAAACATTGGTAACACTAACACAAAAAACATTATTTAATTTAGAAATTATTAAGCGGGACAGACACACCGACAAAATATACCAAAATTTAAGCTTTCCTTACAAAGTAGGAAAAGTATGCTAAAAAAGAAATTGTACGCGCCGTTGAAGATGTTTATTTCGCCAGGTATAAATGACAAGGTTAGAGTGTTAGGTATGTACAAAGGCTAAGTCATAGGAGCAGAACAAAAATTAAAATAATGGTCACTGAAATAGAATGTGAAGCAAAGAGATACGAAATTAATATAACTACCTACAAAGGAACTGTCAATAACTTCAGTATTTTACCAAACATAATATTGCGTCCATTCAGAATAGCTCAATAGTTGTTTAGTACAAAAGAGAGGAAAATTATAATGCTCTTTTTTTAAAAATATGAAAACCGCATTACAATACATTACAGTATAACTGTTAACGTAATAATAAAATTTACAGCTGAGAACAAAATAGAAATTGTGAAGTAGAGCGCGGCATAGAAGCCGTAAGTTGAACCCACGTTTCAGCACATACAAAATATATAAGTAAAGCCCATTTAATTACGAGTGCATTACGACTCTCAAACACTCGCACATTACACCCACCTTCAAGAGCCCCACTTTTATCCACATTCTCCTTATATTTAACGCCACATCATATGTGCAGTTAAAAGATCATCATTAAATAAGCTGTGAAGTAAGGTTCATCCCCTTATGTTTATCTGCACCTTCATAACCTCTGACAAAAACTGAAAGCACAAGCCCACTGCACTTCGTTTGTGCCTGTTTTAATAGCGCAGTTCATTTTGCTTGAAAACAGACGTAGTTCTCCAAACGCGTAAGCTCTGTACAGTGCTTGACAGAGGTGTTTCCTGATTTCCTCTTCACATTAATTCTATATGGGGTTTGAATCGTAAGTTGGGAGTATATGCTAATTTCCAGAACGTTACATTCCAGCCAAAAACCAGAAACTAATCCCGAGGGAACATTCTGCAGGCAAATTGAAACCCCGTCTTTGCAAGAAGATTAATGATGATGGTGAATTTGCTCTCAATTAGAAGATCAGCATCCTATTCAATAATAGGAGAGACATGCATCCTTGGATAATCACGAGTCGGTAATTCATTGGCTGGACGGACCGTGGTCGCTTGGCGACCCTACAAATGATATTGGCAAAGAGGCAGATACGAGGGAACACAAAGCCTTGCATGGCTCTGCTTTGCCAGCAGACTGGTGCCGTGTGTGCAAAATTCGTAGTGTCATACCGACCAACTAACTCCACGGAGAATACAATTCTATAAGTTTCTGACGATAAAATTTGCACTCCTAGACTTTCTGGACTTTTTCCATCGTATGTATTTGAATGTAATACACTACGTTTCGGGGACAGGTTCGGTCCCCTTCTTCAGGACTGCTTCTTCCAAAAAACAACTGTCACTACATAATGATTATTTACACTGTAATTAAACCCGGATTAACGTAAAATTAGTAAATATCACATATTCCACAAAACTGTTCAGAAAATATGGTTATGCAAATTTCACTAAACATAAAATACACAAAATACATAACTGGTCACTGTAATTATTTCCTCTTGAGAAGCTAATATTTCCTCAGCTATTCAAGTAATTTTACGCATTTTATGGAACTCAAAGGTTAGTTACTGTGTTCACAGCAGCCCACCCCTTGTTCTTGTCCTGAGCTACACAATTCCAGAATATGCTATCCCATTCTCTTTCAGGTCCAATTTAATATTATCCTAAATCTACGCCAAGGTTTTCATGTGGTCCCTTTTCTTCGGTTTACTCCACAAAAAATTGTATGCATATCTGTCCCCCCCCCCCCCCACACGAACCACATGCCTCGCCCATCTCACTTTCCTTGATTTGATCACCACAATAGTATTTGGTGATAAGCAAAAATCATGCAGCTTCTTATTATTTTCTCCGAGTACACGGCATTCCCCTGTCAGTATCATTTCACCAATGCTCAATATGCATTCACTCATCCATCACCGACGCTACATAATTAGAAAATGACAGCATCGTTAAAAACACACAAAATGTTTCGCACCATTTAATAAGAACAGATCTTTGCTCGTGGTGGGAATGCAGCGCCTGACAGCAAAGGAATCGAAAAAAAAAAATACTTTTACGTTACACAAATTTCTGTATTCAAAATATTAATACAAATAATCACTAAACACTATTTCCTAATTTATTATAAATGCCTGATTATTTGACCCGCTTCACGGTTGTGGCAAGGCAGCTGCCGAAATAGACTGGAATATGCCCATGAGAAAATTATACCGGTGCACTTCAGAGTAACTAACATGGAAGTTTAATGAAATTGTAGAACATGCGAGTGTGCCACAGATGGTTACATAGTGGTCTTGGGCCATCACTAAAACACGAGTTTTAAAAGTTGCAAGTTCTCGTTTTGTTTAAGGGAACATTATAAAAACTGCAAGTTGATGACATGATCACACTAAAGTTCTTCATACTAAAAGCACTTGAACTTCAACGAGACACAGACACAAATGTTAGCGCTAGATGGAAAAAGCAGATAATGAGCAAGGGAGTTCACATAACCCAGCTCCATGGGTATCAAGAGAGTTCTTACTTACACGAGGCTGGGTTCATATAGCAACATTAAATAACCTGCTCGTCTTTGACTTACAAAACTCCTTTCTTTTTCCCCAAAGTTTATCCACTCTCATCCCATGGTAGAGTTTTATCAGCGATATTATAAGTAGTGCGCGAGCCTCACTAACAGACGTGATAAACTTACTTCCAATAACACATATCTCTAGGAACAATCCATTACCCGCTAACGCGATCACGAAGGATGCTGCTAGAGCTAAACTTATTCGCCTTTAATCCTTTGTTAACAGACACGTAGGATGTATCTCCACTGTCAAAGCGCAAACCTTTACCATATTTCACACAAGATTTTTGTTTCAAAGGTTAGTCCTTCTTCTTCGACTTTGTTTCTCTGACGTTACTAACATCAGAGAAAGAAAATTCTTCAGTTGTCTTCCAAGACTGAAATTAGTAATCTACGATTTTTCTACAATATAAAATATATTAAATACATTTTGCAACGGAAATATACTCGCAAAAGACGTCTTCTTAAATTCAAAACACATTGAAAGCGTTAAACTAGCAAACACAATTATACTTCAAATATTTTTACGTACACATCTTTATACAACTGAGCCTACTTGTTTAAGTCGACAATTGGCAATATTCTTGTCAGTCTATTAATAAATATCAGACTACCTCGGTAGGGATTTATATTAATTGTACAGTATTGTGACATGTAAACCTTTCAAAAGAATAAAAATTACAGACACTTTGGAATAAATTTAACTTTTTTATTTATAGTGGATTTTAACGTCTTGCTTGGAAAACTTAAAAAAGAAGTAAAATTGAGAAGTTTCTGATCAACTTCCATGAGAACTGATCGAAGCAGAAAGAACAACATTATATCCTAGGTCCACAAACGCAGTCACTATATTTTCAATAAGAAAAAATAGCCATATCACCCCCCCCCCCACCCGGAAAAAAAAAGTAAGCGTAAAGAGATTAATAAGAC
Organism: Reticulitermes speratus; assembly: GCA_021186555.1. Classification (NCBI taxonomy): domain Eukaryota; kingdom Metazoa; phylum Arthropoda; class Insecta; order Blattodea; family Rhinotermitidae; genus Reticulitermes; species Reticulitermes speratus. The sequence goes on from JAJKFL010000001.1 coordinate 48,016,250, forward strand.
TGCCACAAATGTTGATAAATGCCACTTTCTCACACGTATACAAAATGTTGCTAAACACTCTTTTGACAGCATTACCTCAATAAGTAGACAAATTACTTGGAAACGTCGGTGCGGCTTCTGACAATATCAACTGTTAAGGAAACTATAATAAAGAATCAAGCCTTCTGGCATGTTGCGTTTTGTCGACTGAAAAGTAGTTACTGACGTTCCGCAGGGCGTATTTCTTCCATCATCACGGTCATACAGCCAAAGAAGAGTGAAACAGTCTGCATTAGTTAGATAGGCCTACTATAAAAGTGGGATTAAAGTGGCACAGTGTGTCAGATACACACGGATTTCAAAAACTACATGATCCACGAGAAATAATGTGTCACATCCTCATCAAACTTCACACATCCAGAAAAGATGGTGAAGCTAATTCAAATCACTAAGCGAAATCTACAGTATTTTTAGTACCGAATATATATTTTAGAACTATAACATGATGATTATATATAGTCTACATTGTCGTACTTCAACGAGTAGTGGTATGCAATAAACTAAGGGGCAATATTCCAAGTGCCTTGACGTAGTCTACATTGTCGTACTTCAACGAGGTAGTGGTATGCAATAAACTAAGGGCAATATTCAAGTGCCTTGACGTAGTTACCACTACATTGTCAGTAACTTCAAAAAGAGGTAGTGGTATGCAATAAACTAAGGGCAATATTAAGTGATGCCTTTGACGTAGTTATCTACGCCACTTGACTAAAGTGAGGTGAGCTTAACAACTAAAGCTGTAAGTAGTTGAAATTTATTTTTTTACAAAATTATGGTATTTCACAATACGAAATTTGACGCCGTGGAGTACGGTACATACGTACCAACGTTTCGGAGGAATCTGCTACCTCCATTTTCACGGTAAAACAGTGGCAGCATCATCCTCTGAAACGTTTATACTTATCTACTAAAATGCATGGCGTCACAAATATCTTACATTTTAGACAAAGGCCCATTTGGTCTCACAATTATACACCCACATTACTTCTGTAAAAGCAGGCAAGCGTTGTCACTGAATTTCAATAAGCAAGGCTACCTTCAAAGTACCCTACTTCTGACATTCTACGTGCATTCAGATGTCCCTGAAACGCTTGTGAACATTTCTGAATATATACATTCGAATCGTCTGGAATGTTACATCGTGTCGACTTAAGTACTCGACTTCTTGACCTCCAAGATAAAGGCACCGTCGCTGTTTACCAGTCGACACGACGTAATATACCGGAAGACATGAACCTTCGGCAACACCGCTGTGAGAACCTCAAATCTCGTATTTCTGAAATCATTTTACGTAAGTCCCTTCAGTAATATGAACACAGAACTCGCACTGTCTTCAGGTGAAACAGACACCAATATAAGGACAGTTGCGTTGCAGGTTCACAAGGCAACAAATAATGACAGAACGGAGGATGTTAAAATACTGATATTCACTTTTTATGAAATACAGCTTTACAGAAAGTGCTGTGTATACAGGCGTATCGCCGTGGTGTAATATGCACTTGCTTGATCAGGGACTAACAGCGTTTCAATATACCTTCTGGAACATTCAAAACTAAAGGAAAATGCTTGATTCGAAGAAACAAATTAGAAATGGCTGATTCTTTTTGCATCAAAAAGCATGACACCATGAACATAATCTTGAATTTTGGCATTCACAACTACTTCGGTCTGGGAGACTTACGGATGCTCAGACTGCAGACTTCAGCAATTTCCTTGTGCTTCATGCTGGAATATTCACAATATTTTCAAACGGAAGGTTTCGCTAAATAACCTTCTTTAAAGTTTCAAGCTAATTTCTTTTCCTTGTTTATTTATTTTCCTCTGCACTAGTAAATCCTTTTTCTGCAGATGCAACAAAAATCATTTCTAATTACCATTCCACAAAAAAGTTATTACAGTCATACAGTCACGTTATTCAACACACACGAACTCACTAGTTTTGGAAGTTAATGTCAATTGTCAGACCTCGTCTTTGTTCATTGTTAATTACTGGATTTATGCATGCATAAAAAAGTAATACAGAACTAGGATACCTTACATATTCTGTCCTTATATGCGTTTTTGTTTCTGCAATACAATTGCTCTGAAGTAGTAAAAGTTTTGGTAACCCCTGGTAACACGTAAGTACAAGAGCCGCAGTGAAGCATCTCCCAGCCACTGCGTCTAACAGAAACGATCGGAGCACGTGACTTATCGCGCGCCAGCTGATCCGGACATGAGGTCGGGAGGCGCAAGTCTGTCACAGCACGTCAGACCAAACCTACTTATCTGCACAGAGTCGACAGAATTCACTTGTGTTAGGATGAGCTGGAAGTAAGCCAACAGTACCTCGTTTGTAGTTATTTATTGAGAATCAGCTGCAAAGAAGGCCAACTTCTACCCTCCAATCCTCATGATTTTTCAGACGTAGAATTGATAACACATGCAGTTGTACGGCATATAAACTGTCAAGACTGATATTTAATGACAATGTGCATTCTGACAAGATAGAAAAACTGAACAGAGGTGTAATACGTAAGTCACTAAGCTTGGAATCTTTTCCATCAATCTGTTTCTTCAAAAGACACAGGTAAAGTTGTCCTGTGCTTAATTGATAGCCACGAGTTGAAAACGTAAGGCGGAGTCTGAGATGAAACGATATGCATTCTTAACCTCGACAGCAGACTGATGTTTCATGTATCGATCACTTTATCGTACGGGAAAGAGACCTCGATTCTCACCGTATACAGGATGGATCGGTCCGACAAATGGTCTGGATAATGCAAATAAAAGGGAAATCTCTACCCTTGCTGGGAATTGAATTTGTATATGATATTAAAGGAAGCACAAGGAAACATAAGTGACTATTCATTAAAGTTTAGGATTTTTGTATGAGATATCTTTGCAATACATTTTTTTTTATTCGCAGTAAATAAACATGAAGATCAGTCCCAAAGGAAAGCTTTTAAAAACGCGGTCACGTCTTTCCGCTCTTGTCAGAAGGCGAAGAAGTGCGGAAGCTGTGTGAGGTTTACTTACAGCTGGCATTCCCGTTGTGACAACTCCCATATCCTCATTTATTCGTCCAAGCAGGAGATTCATTCAGATCCCCCACCAGGACATCCATCAACTCACACTGTCTGTTGGCTCGGGTTCAAACCTCATTTCACACTTCCGTGCTCCTGACTTCCTTCCCTTATCCCCTGAGACTTCTTCCAGTCCCAGCTAGAAGTAGGTACTTATGTGACCTGATCAAAAAAACCGGGGTTCATGTCTAGAGCAGTTTTCATAAAGAGACCGCTGTAAGAAAATTATACTGAGAAGGGTCGTTTCTTAGTTTATTTAATTAAGATCTAATCGTAACAAGATTATCCGGTCTTTGCACAAAGCTAATACAATGAACGCACAAAATGGACCGCATCGGCCCGAACGGAAGCATCGCACGAGTTGGCATATTTTTATTGGTTGCGCTCACTGGAGCGGATTTACCGCGCACTGACTGATTTCAGTTGACTGTATGGTGTTGGTTACTGAACAGCGTGCAAGACGTACTGGTTATTACGTGTTTGTAAAATTAGGTATAGACAAGACGCGACGCAACAGGGCGAATAACATCTGCAATAAAACAACGATTTGTTTGGCGAATTCCGTTCGTAATATTCGGACTTATTAGAGGAAAAGCCATTTAGTGTCTTCAGATAACTGAGGGAAAGTTTATAACTCTCCTGCATATGTTGAAACCGAAGTAACATGTAACTGGAAGAGGAAATTTACCAACAATACACCAGTACGCACTGGCCGCCGAACGAAAAAATACTGTTCCCGAAAATCAACTGCCGGACACAGTTTCTTCTGGTGCGGATCAATAGAGGATGCTAGATTCTCAAAAAACACTTATCACGTACGAGTAAGGTGGGGACACGCGGTGGCGCAGTTGGTTGAGGCACGGCGCTACAAGCCGAAAGGACACGGTTTCGATTCCCGATGGTGTCTTTGGAATTTTTCATTGACATAATCGTTTCGGTCGCACTATGGCCCTGGGGTCGGATCAGCCTCTAACAGAAATGAGTACCAGGAGTATTTCCTGGGGGGTAAAGACGGCTGACAACCTTACCACCTTCATGTGCCGATTGTCTAGAAATCTGGGAGCCTCAACCTCCTGGAACCTTAGGAGCCTGACCAGGCCTGTAATGGGATTGCTTTACCATACGAGTAAGAATTGTTTATAATTTATGATTGAGGCGCTAGGCCCTCTCTTCTTTGACTACTTTGGAGATGGGAACAGGATGCTCCTGCAAGAAGCTGCTACCTATATACCAACCTACATGGCAAAATACCTCAGAACACTGCAATATTCAAGAACTCCAATCTCAAATTTCAGGCAAACTAGTTCTGTTCCCATATCATAAATCAAAAATATTTTAATAATTTTGGCAAGACATTACAATTTACGAATACGCTTGAATTTCATTGTGTTCCCTAACTCTTTTCAGCAAAACCCTACAAACGGTTCAGATTTAGTGTTGTACATCCTACAAAGACTGACACCTTCATGATGACATTACGCCATGCACAAGCCCAATGTTTGAATAAAAGCAGTAAGAAAACCACGTTGGAAACAATTTTGAATTATATATTACATCAATGTCCTTGTGTTTGAATTACTGTCCGGTTATGCTCTCTCCGGCTTTACACCCGCGTGAAGGGGCGAAGGGGTAATCAAGCTGTGACTGGAACAATGCTGAGGGGGTATTTTACTGTTAAGGGCGATGGTATTTTGTTTCATTCTTATGCGTTAATGAATTATTTAACAAAGTGTATGTATTCGGTTCTGTACATATATATCCTGTATATATAGCCACACTTGAGTGCCATCGTCACGTAGCATACGTGACAGGGCCTAACATACGATAAGTGGACTGTCATGAACGTACTTTACCGGTTGTTATGAAAGCGTCAGAGTATCAGAAATGATAAAGCCTAACTTAAGAATTTCGTGATAATTTTATCGTAGTAATTATGCAGAATGAGCAAGTCGAAACCTACCTGTTTGTATCAGTTTGTAATACTGTTAGGCTTGATAACATACAGGCGTATATGACGTTTATAAGGGAGGACAATGGGACTACGAATGGTGTTGTGTGTTCTGTACTGTGTGGAAAACAACTTCGTGGGTTGAAACTATCAGAGCGCCACTCTTTGTTTCGTACACAGAAGAATGAGACGCCGCAATGTATTTTATTTTGTGATATTAAACCTCACAGTAATGGTTTCGGCACGTACGAAACTAGGTCACGCTTTTCCAAAGGGCTTCTTATTCGGTGCTGCAACAGCGGCTTATCAGGTTGAAGGAGCATGGGACGTTGACGGTGAGTGATTTATTAATATATTCTTCTGAAAATACTAACGTGATTAATGGTTTAAAAGGCTAATATAAAATATAATTTATTTTGTTAAATTATTCATGTGTCTTTCCATGAAACTAAACACAGAGAACGGTAAATGTGTAGGTAAATTCATGTCTCGCAGCAGAAATGCAAGACAGAATCACACGGTGCCTAATCCGGTTTTCCGACTCGGAAAACCGGGTTATTGTAGTTGAGGTTCATTCGGAAATTTCGAATAAAACTCAAAACCCACTTCCTACTGTGTAGGTTGCGAATTACACTGATCTATTAGGTTTCTGTAACGATCACTGTTATTTTATTTTTGTGACTAATTACTGACGACAAGAAATTCATTTTATATAATATGAATTCAAAATAAAATATACAGAATGGATGGTGGACCGTCTTCTCCAACATGTATGTGAATATGCGACGATGGTGACAGGAAGACTCCCAAGTGTACGTACCAATCACGTTCGACAGCGGTACTGCCATATCATAATCATAATGCGAAAGTCTCTTCAGAGACAGAATTTTAATTGTATGTAATGGATCTCCACAGTAATTCGAAACAAGTGCACTGGAGTTCGTCACTTGTGTGAACTACATATAATGATAGAACAATAATTGTCGAAACATGTGGCGGATTTGAGAAAGTACTATAAAGAACAGACACGAACAGTTGTATTAAGATAGAGAATATAACACTGGCATTTGTTTGTTACTTAAGTTACAAATTCTGTTTATGTTAACCATTTTCGGATTTGCCTCAAAATTTTGCACTGTAACGTCACTGTTGGCATTCAGTTAATACATAAAGGGTTTACTTTTGTCTCTGCCTGAGTAAAACAGCTTTATCGCATAGAAAGCCTGCATCCGCCGGTATATCCCGTGAGAGCTGAACGACAAACGAGATATATTTTATTTTACAGGGATAGATGACGTGTAGGTAAATTTATTTATCCCCAAACCACATTTATCATATGTAGGGCTAAATGTTTATGTTTATCGCAATCAAAAATATAATAAAGAAATTAGCATGTTCGTTTGCCATGACGTTATCCAAAATTTCTCGCATCCGCCATGTTGTTATTCCTGACTGCAGAAAATTAAATACACATGACCTCCAGCGGTAAAATGTTCATACCGAATTTTGTAAAAATTCCTTTCATTCCTAAACAATGCGAAGTGAGTTCACAATAGCTTACACATTTTTCGAAGTGTGGCAGAATTCAAATAAGTGGAAATTACCTTAACTAGTCAAAATTATTTTGTCGTAAATTCGTCTTACCGAACACAGACACACAGCACACGTGTCTCCATCACAGCCAACGCCTTTTACCACGTATTATATGGGTCACGTAAATTCCCAAGCCATATCTACGTTCGGCCTGACCAGTCTAACTTCTAAGAGTATTCGTGCATTTTTCAGGAAAGGGTCCCAGTATATGGGACACATTCACACACGAGCATCCGGAACGAATTGCTGATCATTCGAATGGAGACATTGCTGCCAATTCGTACTACAAATACAAAGAAGACGTCAAAGCGATCAAAGAAATGGGGTAAATAAATAAGTATCGTACAGTTACTAAGGCAGAGCACCTGTAAGACAGAAAATTATGCTGAACAATGCCACACTGCAAATCATTACGTTTATATACTTGGGACGTAACATAGCCTAAATACAATAAATAAAGGTACATATAGTACTGTAAGGCACATTTAAGTAATTTACAGCATGTGTGTGGGACAATTAAATGATTTACAGTGTGTGTTGGGCAGAACTGAAAAATGTACAGTATATGGACGGTGCAAATCGGAGAACGTTAGTAGCATAACAGGAAGAGAGACGTGATTTCAGGTTTCCGCCGCGGTGTAAATGAGAACTTCGCTCTCCTGAAATGTTACGCAGCGCAGATTGGTAGTTAGTTAGCGACGTTTCGAGACAACCTATACGTCCCATTCAAGGGCCAAACAGTCCCTAAACGTCGGTAACTACCAATCTACGCTGCGTAACATCCCAGAAGAGAGAAGATCTAAAAAAGAGAGATGTTTTAAACATTTCATAAGGCACTCGTTGCCACCACACTGCCATAGGGAGCAGACTGACGGATATTATTTGAATAACAGAACAGCCGAATTGAACAACTGACGTGAGGTAACGTTGAGACCTGTGTGAGAACAGACCGCACAAGAAAAGAAAAATAAGGTGTGAAGTTATAGACTGAAATAGATGGACCGGATTCCACAATCTGGTAAGAAGAATGTACAAGGGCACAAAAGACGAAACATTTTACCAGTATACACCGAAAGGTAAGAGAAAAGTAAGTCTAATGTGAAAGGGCCAATACTGGAAGGAACTCTACAGGCGGAAGAAAATGTTAAGGAAAGCCCTTTCAGATAATGTTGATAGGGAAGATGGTCACAAGGATGATGCATTTAAGTCACACATATTAATGTATCTTCAGTATTTAAAACATCTGTTGTTCGCCACTTTATAAGACACATCAGGTGTTAACGTTTGCAATACTTTGTCAAATATCTCTCTGAGTTTCATTTCTAAAGGTAGATATAGAATTGGCACAGGACATGTATAGAGTAGCCTAAGTCTACGACTGCTGTCTACTAAGAAAATAATCCCTGGTTTTGTAATAGCATAATGTAATTACAGATCTCCACAGAAACGCATTCGGATAAAGGATGATTTGAACACTACTTAGACTCAATTATTCCAAAAATATACACCGTGCCATATTTTCGCAACTGAGCAAATAAGTACCATCCAGAAAATTTACGTACATTATCCATTGCTCCGTTTCCTAATTTTACGCACACATACATTATGATTGTTATCCTTCTACAAGCACAGCCCGCCGATTTCGTTGGCCGTGCGGTCTAAGGTGCGGCCGCTTGTTTGCTGGAACCGCGGGTTCGAATCCCGCTTAGAGTATGGATGCCCGTCTCTTGTGTTTGTTGTGTGTTATGCGAGTAGCGGCCTCTGCGACGGGCTGACCACTCGTTCAGAAGAGTCTTACCGGGCGCGCGCGCGCGTGTGTCTAATTGTGTGTGATCTAGAAACCTCCAAAACTAGGCGGTTTAGGCCCGATTTGGGCTGTTGCGCCACAAAAAAAAAAAAGCACAGCCCTAATAGTTGAATGATGTGTTCTTAGATGCAGTTCTACCGCTTCTCCATATCTTGGCCTCGGATTATGCCGGAAGGGCTTGCCAACAACATCAACCAGAAAGGCATCGACCATTACAACGCCCTCATCAATGAAGTGGTCAATAATGGCCTGCTGCCTGTGGTATGCTCTCGTTTTTCTCATTTGTCTTACGTTCACTTTCACCTCTTTGAAGCGCAGTGATAATTTTCTACATCACGTGCTTTAACTTTCAACAACTCAGCATTTCGCATACATATTATAATGGTGAGTTTTAGTTGGTTCTCGTTATAAGCACAAGACTTTAAGCTTGGGCGGCAAACGTACTCTTGTCGATACGTTCCTCACCCTGACAACAGAGAGAGATCATGTCGCTGAAAGACTGGTTTTATCTCAAACACGACGTGGCTGACCGCACAAGGAGATTTTAATGTGTAAACAGAGACTATTTGTCTAACGTTTTATTCTCTGAAGAAGGTTCGATATTTCTCTCAGAAGCTGAGAACGAATTTTTGAACATTATGTGTATCAAAGTTCAGCTTCGGTTGATTCTGAGAATTAACAGATGATATTTCTCTAAAATCGCTTATTGAATTAGAGGTAGAGGTCAAATTTTGAATGTTATTTAGAGAAGAATCAGGCTTCACAGAATTAACTTACGTATCAACGTAGGTCTGGCACACGGACGATGCTGTTGACACAGGTAACCAGGGAGAACAATTCCTGAGAACTGAGGTCAATACTCATCCTCATACACATTCTCCGTATACTTAAAGATTAAATAAGAAATAACTATTCTAAACAAGCAGAGACTGTAAAACGAGTTATCTCTTCTTAAACTTACGTATATGCCGAAATTGGAGCCTTGTAATAAAATTGCATGTTTTGCCCAACCGTTTGTGGTTATTTACTTCTACGAATATACAACTGTCACAAAATGCACGCTGAAATTAATATGTTTGCATAAAACCCGTAAGTAGAACAGAATTCTGTTCACACCACATTATTCAGTAGAATAAACTCAACCTGTTATTATAATTCCTCTGAGACTATTCACAAGAATGTTCCATTCCTGACGTATTTTATCTTATTTTTAATTCTAATTTCGATATGAATTTTATGAAAAAGTGTAACTATGACAAATAGCCAACTGCGGACTGCCTCCAAGTACAAAGTAACTGTCTTTAATGACTAAATGATAAAGCAGTATGACAATTTAAAAAATTAAATTATTATCCATACACCTTAACTTCGGGCGGTCTTGGATTCGAATCCCGCGATGGACAAGAGACTTATCTCTATTCCAAAATGTGTGGACCGGCTCTGGGCTTAACCCATTTCCCTATTCAATGGGTACCGGGTCCTTTCGCAGGGCTAAAGCACCCGGTGCGTGAAGTTAACTACTCACTTCCAACTAATGCCGAGTTTAAGAAAGAGTGGGGCTATACATCTTATCTCCCAATATGCCTTCATTGCATGTACAGGAACAACTTTAACTTCTTATAGTTTAATTGCAATTATCATTTCAGAGTAAAATAATTATTTTTGTACCGAAAAGAGAACAGAAGATAATACGTTTGCTGCTACATTATGTCCCCAGGTAACCATGTTCCATTGGGATGTTCCCCAATACCTACAAGATCTGGGAGGATTTGCCAATGACTTCATTATACCACATTTTGTAGAATACGCTAAAGTTTTGTTCGAAAATTTTGGTGACAGGGTAAGTAATTTAATTACAGGGAACAATTTAACCAGCAACCCTAATTCTACAATAAAAGTATAAAATATAGGCAATTAGAATAGCAAAATGAAGCCCAAACAAGTTAGCAAACACACAGAACTAGAATATAAGAAAATTATAGTGACGGCATGAACAGAGAGAAGTGACAATCTGCATTGCCAGTTACCTTATCGGGATGATTTCAAATAGTCCTATGGTGGACATGACAAGAAAAGGTTAATTTTACGGATAGAATACGTTTTGTAATCTCGTACGTTTTTGCAAAGGAACCCTTAAGACAACGCACACTATTTACACGACATAGCCAATATTATAAAATAAACCTCTTTATTTACACAAATTTATAATTCAAGTCAATTTAATTCAATCCTCACTGTTTATAGACACAGCAGTTGTAAAAATCATGGCTAAGTAATTTTAGTCAACACTAAGTTTATTGAAATAATTATAACTAAATGTTCCAAAAAATTCAATTCTTACTTTTGAAGGCTGAAGATAAAGAAAATTATCTTCAGCCTTCAAAAGTGAGAATCATAGATGATGTACATAAATACATTTTTCTTCTTAGCCTAATCCCTTTCTTAAAGAAAGAAAGTAGGCTTTTGATAGAGCACATTGCTCTGTGTGTCTGTGTGTGTGTACTTGTCTCTCTTTCAAATTTTTAAAAAGCTGAAGGTTCTTCAAGAACCTGGTATTAAGACTCATATCTTCTGGGATATTACTCTGTGACGACTTGTAAATAATTCCTTCACAGGCACTACGATGATTCTAAACATCAGTAACTATCTACCAGTCAATACGGCGTAACATCCTGGAAGACTTAAATCTTTAACACTGCTGTGAGAACTTTACATTTCGCAACTTCGTATATACCTTACGCGAGCCAAAATGATGATTTTTAATTTTCTAGGAACACTAACTAGAAAATGGCGGACACAAAACCTTATGAGTGGGTATGAGATCTTGATACAATGTGTGGTAACGGCTGTTCAAACACAAAAATAATGCTGCAGGACGTGAAATAACAAAATGGCCGTTGTGGCCGTGTGAGAATCTTCTTTGGCTTCCGATTTGATGACGATAACTAATGAAAAATTCTAGCTAGGCGTGTGAAATTTCTGATAAACGTACTTACACATTATGCAAGAAGTATCGTACTTAAGTGAAGAATAAGAAAGAAGGCAACAGTGCGAATGTTTGAACAAATTCAATGTGAACTACACAGAATCTTTTTAGGTAAATATAAAATAATAGAAAATAAAATAAAAATACAAAATAAGAATCACAGTAACATAATTAATGACTGTGGAAGACCTTACATCTAAGCAACAGGAAAACAGGCTTTGCGTCTTCTGCGCGGAACTCCCTGTTAACGTCGTGTATTCTCTATACCGTTTTGTGTGTTGTAGGTGAAGTGGTGGACCACCATAAACGAACCTTGGACCCACGCGCTCGGTTACGAAGGTTCAAGTTTCGCTCCTGGAACAAACACTTCTGGGGTTGGTCTGTACCAGGCAGCACATAACATGATCAAGGCGCATGCGCGCGTCTATCATCTTTATGACCAGTACCGTGCTAAGCAGAATGGTAAGGTCCATCTCTATGAACTTTCGTCGCAAAACACGGTACTTCATTTTTATTTATGACTGAGCCTAAATACTTTATTCAGGTATGAACCGAGCGATCCCAGTGGCCGCGCGGTCTAAAGCGTGGGTCTACGGCCGCTCGCTTACTGGGATTGTGGGTTCGAATCCCGCCTAGGGCATGGATGTCTGTCTCTTGTGAATGTTGTGTGTTGTCAGGTAGAGGTCTCTGCCACGAGCTGGTCCCTCGTCCAGAGGAGTCCTACCGAGTGTGGTGTGTCTAAAGTGTGATCGTGAAGCCTCGAAAAATGAGGTGGTCTTGGCATCCAAGGGGCTGTTGAGCCATTGAAAAAAAAAACCTAGCATCAATCTGATAGCTTGAAGACTGACGTTTACATAAACTATGCATAAAACTCAGTTCATGCACACTGTTTCCATTCTAAGGAAGAGTCGGTTAATGTTTCTTAGCGAAATAATGCTGTTTATTTTGAGAATATACGGGAACACTTAAATACACTGTGTGGCACACGCAGAGCTATTTAATGTTACATAGGAGGTGGTATATATTTACAGCCGAACCCAGTGGCCGCGCGGTCTAAGGCGTGGGTCTGCGACCGTTCGCTTTCTGGGATTGCGGATTCGAATCCCGCCGGGAGCATGGATGTCTGTCTCTTGTGAGTGTTGGGTGTTGTCAGGTAGAGGTCTCTGCGTCGGGCTGATCACTCGTCCAGAGGAGTCCTACCGAGTGTAGTGTGTCTGTGTGCGATCGTGAAGCCTCGATAATGAGAAGGCCCTGGCCCACTAGGGGCTGTCGCACCAAGGAAAAAAATATATATTTACAACTTTAGCACTAAACACTTAATTCTTCGTAGTGCTTCGGGATCGATAATTCATGGAACTTCAAGTCTTTCATCAACTTTTGAATAGCTATCACATTTTGCCACTGCGCTTTCTTCTGTGGATTTCCAAGGACTTCACAAAACTGATGTACGTCACAATCTGTCTATTCGACCAAACTGGTCGACAGTAACAATGGCCGTTTTTCATGAATCAAGCTCAGTGACCTGTTATACATTCATGTGATTTCATGCCAGGATACCTATGTATGTCTTCTTTGAAGTCTGTAACGAGGCACCTATTCAAAATACATTTCCCAGTATTTCTGCAAGTTAGTACATACTTCAGACAGACACAAATTCCACGATTAACCTAGAAATCTTTGTAAAATTTCGCTCTCTTCTTATCTTAAACCCCGTTAACAATATTCCAGTCTATTTTCTTTGGAGGTGCTTTCGCAAAGCAGTTGCAAAATCGGACTATTGGCAATGTAATGTCCTCACATCCGCATGGTAGAGTGAGACACAAACCGGACGGATTTTTGTGGAAATTTCATTTTTGGGATTCTTAACATAATTTGCCGAAACATTTTGATTTTCGTTAAAATTTAACAAAAATAGGCACATTATACGAAGACTTAATTACACGTGTGATAACATTACTCTATGACAGACTGTACGGTTCATGACGTCGACATTCTAAACATTACAATCGAACATGACGATATCTCGACGTTTCCGAGACACCGATTACAATTTATTATAAGTGTCTAGCTCAGTTACGGGGAAAACGTATGAGTTGTGTAAAACGTGGAAAGTCACATTTAAAATATAAGCACCATCAGTATTTTTCTTGAAAAAAAAGTCACGAATTTAAAACGTATGGACAACAAAATGACGAAAATGCCAGTAATGTAACGCTGTGCACCGCGTAATGCAGCTGTGCAGAAAATGGAGGTATAGCACCACGCATTATTAACCTCTGTATTAAAAGATAAGTGGTCAGTTTCACACCGGAACACTTTACCCCCCGGAGAAATGAATCCGGTGTCCATAGGACAGGAGGGTTTGTGGGCCTCAGAGGCTGTCTAGGCGCAGTGTGTAAGAGAAAAATCTTTTTTCCTGTCAGGAATCAAGCCCCGACTTCTCAGTCGTGTAGCCCGCATCTCTACCGAGTGAGTTAACCCGATTCCTTAAAGTTTGAGGTTACAAGAAGGTAGTTATTTCATAATAATTTACTGAATTATTCAGGAGAAGGATGATTGGATGTACTTTTAAAAGTCTAAGGCGTGGGTCTGCGGCCGCTCGATTGCCAGAATTGCGGGTTCGAATCCCTTCGGGCGCATGGAAGTCTCTTTCGTGTGAGTGTTGTGTGTTGTCAGGTAGAGGTCACTGCGACGGGCCGATCACTCGTTCAGAGGAGTCCTACTGAGTGTGGTGTCTCTGAGTGTAATCTCTAAACCTCAACGATGAGGAGGCCTAGGTCCACTACGGCTATCGAGCCATGAAAAAAAAAGTACTTCTAAAATTAGACGTAATATAAGACCCGCTCAACCCAAAATTCTTTACGCGAACAGCAACAGCCAATTTTGCTGAACACTGTTTATGTTCAAATACACTCAAGTAAGGTAAACGTAATTACGTTTCTGCCACTAAAATAAAAGCAATGCTAAACTAACTCTATGGAGGAGAGCCCATTTTGAGGAGCTAACAGGTCCTCATCTGCTCAAGAACTTCCCCGCATTTTTTAAAAACCGTAAGTTCATTACCGCATTCACAAGAGCCCGCCACCTGTCCCTATCCTGGGCCAGATCAATCCGGTCCATGCCGCCCATCCCACTTCTTTAAGATCCATTTTAATATTAACCTCCCATCTACGCCTGGGTCTTCCTAGTGGTCTCCTTCCCTCAGGTCTCCCCACCAAAATCCTGTATGTACCTCTCCTCTCCCCATACTTGCTACATGCCCCGCCCATCTCTTTCTCGATTTAATCACCCGAATGATATTTGATGATGAGTACAGAGCATTAAGTTCCTCGTTACGTAGTCTTCTCCACTCCCCTGTTACCTCGTCCCTCTTAGGCCCAAATATCCTCCTAAGTACCCTATTCTCGAACACTCTCAGCCTATGTTCCTCCCTCAGCGTGAGAGACCAAGTTTCACACCCATACAAAACAGCAGGCAAAATTATACTTCTGTATATCTTAATCTTTGTATTTTTGGATAGCAAACTGGAAGACAGAAGATTCTGCACCGAATGATAGCAAGCATTCCCCGACTTCAATATAAAAGCAACGCTAGCGGAATGAAATTTTGATTTTAATACACCTAGATAGCATGGAAATGAAATCTCAACCCATAAACACGTTTGATTACATTCGTTTGTTTCCTGTATATTAGATGCCGTCTACTAAAATAAAAGTTTAAAACCTAAGCTTGGTGGCACATTTTTCTGGCCTCAATTTGTGAGACTATTCCTTTGGCAACTCTGATTTATTATGGTCTCAAGTGCGTAAAAAGCGAGGAGTTTTGAAGAGAGCCACAACGTATATATTATTCTTATACTACCTTTCTTATCAAAATACACTGACAGTATACCGCGGTGACGGCGCAAACAAATTTGAAAAGAGTCTTTTCCCAGAATATTAATAATTTACACTCATATTTCCTATTAGCGCTTATTTCTCTAGTAGCTACCATGATAGCTTGAAGTTTCGGTTTCAGACGCCGTGTACTCACAAAATAACATCAATTCTTAAAACTTCTTACTTACTCACCGCTTAGAGTACAGTACTTAACAATAAATTCCCACACTTTAAAGCACGCCAGGACCGACTCTTTCAAAATATCTACCTATACTCGATAAAAGTAACGTAGAAAGGTAAAGTTCTCCCTAGAACGTGCCACGATGGCCCAGAGGGGGAGTAGAGGTATAGCTCTACTCTTTCTTTAACCCCGGCACTAGATGAGGGTGAGTGGTCAACTCCACACCCCGGCCGCTTTACCCCCGGGAAAGAGACCCGGTACCCATTGTATAGGAGGCTGGGTGGGCCCCAGGGCCGGTCTGAACGGGTGCGGAAAATCTCGCCCCCACCGGGATTCGATCCCCGGATCGTCCAGCACGTAGCGAGTCGCTATACCGACTACGCTATCCCGGCCCAGCTATACTCGATATGAATCCACAAAACCTTTTTCGTCCCACTGACCTATTCTTAGCACATTTAAATATGCTGTTTTCGCTGCTACGTTATTGAACTATATGGTAGGAGAGTGATGACGGACAAACAGAGAAGAATGTGACTGGAATGATCACAGCCAGTTCCGCTACATTACTCTGATATTAGACTGCGAAATCAACACCAACACAAACTCGAATCAAAACAGCGGATTGAGTTTGAAATCGGACACTTCCGAATACAATCCTGGTCTTTGCCATTACATCATTCTATGCGGATTTTACTAGTTTCAATAGTCATACATTACCCTATTATGAAAGTTATTAAATAAATGGCTTAGTACATTCGTTTCGAGAAAATATGCGTAAGGTTGATAAAATGTATGAAGGTGAGTTGATTTCAACTGTCAAATTTCAGGAAGGATATCTCTCAATCTACCTATACAATGGTGTGGACCGCTGCACAAACGCTCCATCAATGACAAGAAAGCCGAAGAATTGTGTGCGCAGTTCAATGTAAGTTTCAGTCCTTGAGATGTAAACAATATTTTCGACAGTTAACAAACGGCCCCCGTTCTTTCGCTTGGAAATATTCAACATTAGTCTTTCCTACGTTCCGAGGTTCTGTCAACAGTTATTATTAAGATTTTGGTCTTTTAGGGTGCGACGTCGTGTAGTTTCGTGGATAGATTTCCCCCCTCTCCCCAAAGGCAGTAGTCATATACAAACTCACGGCGTTACATTCCAGAATACCGTAGCCTTCATCTCTTTGTAATTAACTCCATGACGAAAGCTTCTTTTAGAAAAGTTAACAGACCTTCAAGCAGCTCAACAAATTCCCCTAATTTATTTCATAGGAGAATTCGCAGAAGCCTGTAATTAGACCCTCTACTGGATCTTAAATCCAGTCTATCCTTTCATAAAATGTCTCTTGACATCCATTTTGTTATTAATTTTCCACATACGCCTAGGTCGTCCAACGTTCTGTCCCTTTGAAGTTTTAAACTAAATTTTTTTACATTTCTCATCCACTGAAATAATATTAGAATGACAGAAAGTTGAGATTAATATTTAATATTTAAAGAAAGTAAGCCACTTTTTACAGCCACCGTGAATAACGAACACGTTAGTGGAAATGTATCCTCTAGATTCTGAAATTACAGACAAAAGTGGCTGAAAGATCTCTCCGCTCCAAAGGATATTTGATTGCTAGAACACTATATAAAGTTTAGTGCATAACAAGATGTAGTTTGTAGTTGTAATAGAGATAATACTTATTACCATAAGACGCCGACGCTCTAAACAATTGAAAAAGTGTGTGATGTACGTTAGAACTGAAAGTTGACAAAATTAAGACTGATTCAGTTTTTGCATCCTGCAATGAACTAACTTTCAAGTGTCAGAGAAGTTGTTAAAGCATCCAGTTATTATTAACAGGAATATCAACTTCAGACTTTATTATATGTCTCATGTGGAAGATTAATCTAACACGTACATGGTTACAGACTCTTAATATTGTACAGAAAATAATATATGTTATTACACCAGCGAAATATATTTTACGACACCACATTCTAGGAGCGAGTAGCCTACCTTACGCACAATCTTACAAAACTATGAACTCTGAGAAAACATTTACGTTTCAGCTTGGCTGGTTCTCCCATCCAATATACAGCAAGGAAGGTGATTATCCTCAGGTGATGAAGGATAGGATCGCCAACTTCAGCCGTGCCGAGGGATTAATTGAATCTCGTCTGCCCTCTTTCACCTCCGAGGAGATTAAGTACATAAGAGGTGAAGTCAGCTGAATAACTGAGACTTGAGGTTCTCAAGACAATCACTATAAAGTCTACTGTTTCCTGGGGCGTGACGCCTCTTCAAGGCAGATCGCACCCTGATTCACGAGGCAGAAGTCCACCAAACAATATGAACAGGGAGGATGGCCTGACTCTAAGCGGGTCATGGAAACCTCTCTTTCGCCTCCTTAGAGACAGAAGACGGAACCCCCCCCCCCCCCCCCCATTAGCGGTGACTAGCCCACGGTCCTTTTGAGGACCACATTCTCCCTCTTCCTCTTCCACGTTCTCCCATTTCCCATGCTGCTTTCCCTTCAGCTGCATCTGTTTCTATCATTCTCCTTCTTTCCTCCGGCTCTAGCTGCTCTTCCCCCCCCCCCCCCCCTTCTTTTCCAACATCTGCTGTCTGTTTCATTTTCCTTTTTATTCCTACATGTTGTATACGCCTTTGTTACTTTATCGATTGATTTATTTTTATGCATTTTTATATCCTGTATTTTTTATTTTTATTTACTTTTATTATTTATTATTTTTTGTTTTCATTCCTATTTGTATTTCTTGTTTATTTTGATTTTTTATTACACTTTTTAGTTTCCGTTGATTTTTATTTCATTTTTTACTATTTTACTTTTTAATTTTGAATGATTTCTTTATTTTTATTTTATTTTTATTTTTAAATTCTATTTATCTTATTATTATTATTCTTATATTTTTATTCCTTAATTGTTCTGTTCCTACATTTATTATTTTTATTTACTTCATTAGTTATTTATAATTCCCTATTTTCAATTAATACATTCGTTTATTTGGTTTACTTTCCTTCCTTGTTATTGCTGCATTCCATACATTTTTATCCCATTATTCTCATCCTGCTTCACCGGCAGCACTTGGCCACCATGAGACCGGTTCTCGCCCAGGTAGCCCACTAGTCATCTTACGTGTCTCTCTCCCTCCTCACGCTGTTTTGATTTTTTCTTGTAACTTATTTATTTTTATTTGTAATTTTTACTGTTGGTTTACCTGTAATTCATTTATTTAGCTTTATCTTCATATTTTCCTCTATTACTGTTACTCTATTCCACATATTTTCTTCCAGCTGTCTTAGCTGATTACATTCTCGGTACCCTTAGCTCCTTTACGTTGTCTCTATCCACACCTCTCTCACCCTGGTTCTACCCTATTGACTGTCATCACGCCTACTGATTGCTACCCCGCGCGTACTTTCCACGAATCTACGTTATAGGTTGCTGGCTTTCTTTTTTTCCAACTCGGACACTTGACCCGTGAAGATGGGACCGATACGTTGTCCGAAACGTCGGTCAATTACCACATGACGTCGCGTAATATCCCAGAAGAGCGCAGATCTCTCTCGTAAATCATGGCGTCTTACTATGAGAAAAGAAAGTAATTTGCAAGTGTCTAGTCTAGTTTCTACTCTTACACAATGAAAATCTTCGCGGTTTACTCAAGTCACACTTTAACGACAGTATTTCCAGAGGTTACAACTGACTCTAAATGTGGTAAGGGTAAAAGTGATAAGAAATGCACACAGAATTTTAATGTGAACACCTCCCCCCAAAAATAACGGCCACAAAAGACTAAAAAGAAGAGGATGACATTGAAGACAAGTCTAGAGCAACAGATTGCAAGGGGAACAGGTGAATAAAACTTTCTGTGAAAGTGAATGTTGGATGAAAGTGTTTGTGAGGTTGAGAGGTGGATGAAACTGGGAGGGTGAGAGAAGGATAAAACTGGCTGTAATGGCGAGTGATAGATGAAACTGTCTGTAAGAATGAGAAGTCGATGAAAGTGTCTGAGAAGGCGAGAGGTGGCTAAAACTGTCTACGTCGTATCCACTGGCGTTCTTTGGTACATTACTGGCCGTCTTCAATGCTCGACTTGCATGAGCGGAGAGCTGGGTTACTTACAGAAGTAAAGTACTTCCCCAGTTTAAAAGAGAGCGCTCCCGTAAAAGACTAACAGACGCGCCGATACATTCAGAACCGTCTTCAGTGACGTGTAGCAATAAAGTACCGTCCAGGTTCGTACTAATGTGCTTAGTGTCGTCAACATCAGAGTAACACCGCACTATGTGTTGTAGGAACTGCCGATTATTTCGCCTTGAACCAGTATGCTTCGTTCCTAGTCGCTCTGGGGGAAAGCGGGCCTGATCCTTCATACAGCAGAGATGGTGGCGTAAGACTATACGAAAGCGAAGAGTGGCCTCAATCTCTAACATCGTCGTGGGAATCGGTAAGAATTCTGATTTCAAACCTACTGCGCGCAAGCCCGCGTTTCGAATTTGGAGAACGCCATTAGACAGGGTAGAATGACAATGAGACACGACTGCCATGTAACAAGGATTTCAAAACCAAGTTCAAATCTCAAAAAAGTCCTCAGAGTTTCCTTTACAAAACCTGATGACTGGAGAAATAACAGTTATTTATACTGAGAATCGTGCGAAACCCATAAAAACCCCTGTGGAAAAAATGCGCACATTTTAATGTTCAGGCAGGTAGACTTTTGATTTAGGTTAAAACTGTAGTTGTCGGTGAGAAGGCCACTTTTCAACAGGTTTTCCATTTCCAGGAATAAAAATAATGGATACGAAATTTAAAAATAAGCATTTTAAAAGGAATTAATTGATTAAAACATGCTCGGTTATTAGCAATTATGGCTTTTAAATATAATAATGACTTTCAATAAAAGGGAAAAGTACTTGTCTTCCAAAGTAATTCTGGGTAGGCCTTAGCTCCTTAAATGGAGAGAAGTGATTCAGGACGTAATGAATAGAGTTTCATGAAATGCTTTCCCCAAGCAGAGTACAACACAAAAAGGGCACAAGAATAAAAACTTCTGATTTTTATGAAGTAAGAGTAAGAACAATCTATAGGGTCTACCTACAACTTGGGATGAATTACTTTCCTGATTAAGGTGTCAGGCAAAAACCAAAAATTAAATATTTAGTTCGATAATAAAATCCCAACAAAATAAAGTGAGAAATAAATGAGTTTAATGAGTGCCTGAATCTGAACATTAATGAGTAAAGGTAATGTTGAATTAGAGGGGTACAAACTGAGGAGATTTTGGTTACCCTCTGTAAAGTTGGGCATGCAGCAACTTCTTCGTCCCCGTGTGCCGTGGCACTACTGCCGTGAATCGTTTATATGTTTGACGGAGCAGCCAGTTTAAACTCAAGGTGCCCATAGTAATCACCTCCAATCAAAATACACCTATTTATTAATAACAAACAAACGAAAATCAAAACAGTACTTACAGGAAACGTAGCAAAAACACATACAATCAAAATAAATCAACACAATCTTAATGACCAATTAAAGAGGAGCTCCACAGTACTCAACCAAAAACTTGGTAGTGCTCAGTTGATACAAACACACACAAACAAACCTTAGCACTACCGAGGACTTCAACAACTCTATCTATATCTTGCCGAAACGAAATTTTGATTAACAAGGCGAAACAGAATTTAGATGCTTTTCCCTCTAAGCCAAGTTGTTGAGTCCTCACGAAAACTACACCACTAAACAGGTAAACTCGGGAAAGTACCAAGACGGTACATAAGGAGAAGGAAAAGAAAGGTCCACAAAAAGTAGGTGAAGGGTAGCAGGTATCGTCCGACGGAAACTTCTCGTGACGTAACACGGCACACCCGTAAATATTTCAGAAAACTGACGCAATGAGTTTGAGTCGTCGTTTCAACAGTTGAATGGGGCACCACAATAATAATTAAAATTGTAGAAAAACTACAGAATAAACTAGAGAGCAAGTTTGTACTAAAATACACTTGTGCCACTGTCATACTTCAGTACAAATCACATAATAACACAGATGTGCTTTATCCTAGATAACACCGAAAGGAATACAAAGCAGTATGAAATGGATCAAGGATCAATATGGAAGCCAATGGGAAATTTTTATAACAGAAAATGGGTTTGCTGATGAAGGAGCATTGAATGACACAGTAAGAATTGCTTACCTGGCTGTAAGTATTATGTAAATCTGTTCATTTAGTACGGTGACCAAAAATACGCCCTTTATATCTATGTGTCTTTAAACATGAGGAACCATAAAAACTTACGTACGAGTATATTTGGTGGTATTAGTAAAGATTACGAACACATAATTGTGATTCTTTGTCAACCCACAAGGTTTTAGAATTCATATTGAAAATACGCTTATTAAATATATAAGGTTACATGAAAATAAATCAGAAAAGTGAATTACGTCATTTGTATATTTGTCAGTGGCGGCTCCTGGGACTATGTTATAATAGGGCTGGGGCTAAAATTATTATATGATTGATCAGAAAGGTTTGATAGAGGGTTTCTCTCAGCGCAGCCACTCAACCACTTATGTTTAGCGTATAGGGCAGGGTTAAATTTTCTCACGTAAGTTCCCATTCTGCGATGACTGGGAAATAAATAAATAAATAAATAAAGTGTTGCACGACCAAAATTCTTAATCACAGTCTTCTCTGCGAGAGTTAGTTGCGAAAAACTGGTGCCTTGTAAATACTTCACACTGTTCTTGTTTTCTCTTATCTTAAAACTGCAACTACTAAAATTAAAACATTCACAAACATGGCTTTGAACACGGCTAGGTAAAAATGCTAATCAAAATGCCAGTGTTTGAAACTTTAGGAAAAGGGAAACATATATACGAAGTCTTTCTTGTAATACCTTCTGGGCTGCACTGTCTGCAGTTCAGGCAGAGCGACCTAATTCGCTGTCTCTCCCAACACTCACCCTAGCTCTACTAACCCACCACGCAACGTCTGGGTAGGGCAAAGCCCGCTCGTTTTTCTGTTCTCTGCAGCGCTTAGAGTCCGTCGCGAGTATTTGAATTTAAAATGATTTCATTCATATTCTTTTGAAGGAGGTTTGCATCTCCCGATGAAGTCTTTTATTCAGATATTTAGTTTAACTATCCTCAAAATTTTTCGGAGGGCTGCAGCCATTATGGACGAAATGCACCTGATAATTATTATCTCCAGAAACTACACAGCTCAAAATGTGTTGTATGTATATTTGGAGTGGGAGAGCAGGAAACAATGCGGCATTATTCAAATAACTGCCCCTTTGTAAGAGTGGAGACAATGAGAAAAATCGTAGGACACTTACGTAACGATTTACAGCTTCCCGACCTGAAGTCAAACCCAGCATCTACTAAACACAGAAAAGAATTTTTATCGCGAAAATAAATTTGTTGTGAGAATTAAAAATACCTTAAAAAGGCAAAATTCCTAAGGGTGGACACACCCTGGTTTGAATTTGTCTGTTGGACTGTGGCACCGTGTAGCCTGGTAGGGGGTTACTAAATTTCGTAGTATCCTGTTGCCTGAATCTTCAGTACATAATAAACTGTATCATAATCCAGAAAACCACAATCCACATCTCAACAGCCGTGGATATCTCTAAAGTCACAATGTGGCACCATTCTTCCAAGATGGTGGAGCATTAGTTCAAACAAACAAACAAACCTATGAGAAAGAGACACATAAATATACGACCTTAGAATTTTATTCACGAAAACACGATGGACTGGAGTTCCACACTTATCTGAACCAAAATTCATTAATTTGGATGGGTTTGCATATAGCACTTAACATAACTTTATATTATCAAAATTTAATTCAAAACTTTCAGTCAAATCCATTGCTGACTTTACCCCATATCTTCATCCTTCCTTCTACTCCGACAAAGCCAAACTTTGTGTAAGGTACATGAAGAATACCAAGCCTCCACTTTGGTTTGCGTCACACGCTCCTCCTTTTCTTCATAATTACTGTTACTGTCAATGGAGAGAGGGAGGTAGGTAACGGAAATATCGCATACTTAGCATTTCCGTAACAAGTGAAAATTCCTGCTTTTACTGTATTCAAAAGGAAAAAAACAAGACGCATACAGATGTTAGACACAAAATCAAGCACTCACAATATGCATTTCCTCTTTCTGTATTTACCAAAGTTTTTGAAATTAATTCTGTAAATATAAATATTTTGTATTTTTTGTAATACTAAAACGCTATATGTGTGGACTTTTCCAAGCTGCTGCAAAATCAAACTGAAATAATATATATTTTTTTCCAGGCATATATGACCGATATGCTGAAGGCTATACACAATGACAAATGCAAAGTGATTGGCTACACCGTTTGGAGCCTCATCGACAATTTCGAATGGGCTCAAGGCTACACGTGAGTGTAAAATATGTCATGATAGCGTTTGGTAACAAGGAAAGGGGTATACTCTTTGGCAGTTCAACGAATGC
This sequence comes from Reticulitermes speratus, assembly GCA_021186555.1. Classification (NCBI taxonomy): domain Eukaryota; kingdom Metazoa; phylum Arthropoda; class Insecta; order Blattodea; family Rhinotermitidae; genus Reticulitermes; species Reticulitermes speratus. Next base: position 48,040,242 of record JAJKFL010000001.1, read on the forward strand.
AGTAGTTTTAGGAACAGAAAAAAACTATGTCAAATTTGAATACTTCATCTCAGAGTCATGTTTCACTGTATTTATTTTCCCTTCCTCTTAGCCACAGTAAAACAGTAAATGCTAAGATAGGTATAAAGAAGGCTGGATACGGATTTTGCTGTAAATAAACCGAAAGAACAGAGTACACCGTCTTGCTACAAACTCACACAAACGTATTTTAATATACGAGGTCGTAAATTGACGTAAGATTTCGTATCGACATTGAGGGTCCTTATATCTACATTAGGCATGTTTTCTGTTTAAACATTTTTAAAGTATCCCAACACCCATATAATTTCGCCGCCAAACATCATATCTTGCAAGTGTTTGTATTAACATTTTCTTACCTATGTTCACACTGAAATGAGACGTTCTGTTTAGGTATCAGCGATAAGTTAGAGGATGATTCATGGCCACCTGCTTACGTCTCTTTGCTACATCGCTAAACGAGACAATATAATTTCGTTCTGCATCTTAATCTTAATTGCATTAACGTTATATTTTATCCCCATATAGTGAACATTATCCCACATGACGTAACAGAATGTATAAAGCGCAAAAACCAGTAATGAAAAGTGAGAACACTTTATCAATAATTGAAATATGTATTTATGAGTAAGTTACTAATCTGGTTAACTTGCCTGTGCTTTGAAGGCACCATTCAGAAATACACTATCAGCCTTGTGTTCGTCTGCAAAACGGGAAAGATTTTTGATCGGAGCTCCTGCGGTGTAAACAGGCACTGTCGACCAAATACTGCAGACGTTAGGAAACTTTCAGCACTGGCTTTAAACCAAATGAGTAGGTCAATGGTCATTTCTTCACAACTCATCAACCCTTACGGGAAAAACCGGAGGTGGAGCGATTTGTTGAGGCTCAGCAGTGAATGCAAAGGAATACCACGATTTTTGGTTGTGGATTTTAACTCTTTCCTGGTATCGACATGTTGTGATGCAAATACCATTGCCAACTTTACAAAAATATGCAGCAAAGACACCAAGAATTTACGCAATGCCTCGATGCACTGAATTTATATGGACAACGAGAAGTCTTCTACATTATCCTATCCCATGGATATCAAAACACACTTGTCAGAATATACACATATAAACAGAATTTCTATGACAACATAAATTGTGTCTTCTTACAAAAAATCTGATTAAATTCTTAAGGAAGCTAAACTCAAAATATGCACTGACTTTCACGAGTTCAACAAAAAATGAACCAAGTGCTAGTAACCTAACGGAAGTGGTTGAAGTCCGTAATAAGCTAGTGGTCTGTCCTGCATGGGGAATAAAAAAACCAGTAAACACAATTAAAATTTGTAACGGCATATTTTACACGCAATTCCTTAAACGTAAGCGTTCAAATATAAGAAAGTTAAATTATTTCCTTTATGAAACTTGCTTTCTGAAACAACGGTAAGAACAGAGATAGAGATTTTGAGGACAATAGCTGTGCTTAAGAAAGTAACAGGAACATGAAAAAACACTGTGCGGAGATAGATTATGTGTAATCTTAATGAAATAGTACCACGGTTATCAGGTCAAGGAAGATGGTTCTGGAGAAGCATCTAATGAATATGTCAGGAATGATAAGAGCATACTAAAGAGTTTATTTGGAAAATATGAAAGGAAGAGACCAACTCGAGGATCTAGACATCAGTGGAAGGATTATATTACAGTGGAACTTGGGAAGTATGAGTTCAGAGTATGAACTAGATTCATTTGGCAACGGACAGAAACTTGAGGCGAGAGACTGCGAAGACGGCAACGAACCTACTGTCTTTACAAGAGGAGTGGAATTTCTTCGTCAGCTCAATAACTATTAGGTTCACAGGATGAGCTTTACTCTTTTGAGTTTGTTCAAAGCTGCTTAAAGAATCAGTGTCATGAACGAGCTTACCTTAACTGTACTCTCTGCGTCGTCAGCAGCCAATTTTTAGGCGCGCTTACAACATTGCGAAAAACGACTATTAGCTTCGTGATGTCTGTCCGTCCACATGGAGCAACTCGGCTCAAACTGGATGGATTTTCACGACATTTGATATTTGAGGATTTTTCGTAAATCTGTCGAGAAGAGTCACGTTTGATTAAAATCTGAACTTTACATGAAGACCTATGTAAATTTATGATATATCTCTTCGAATTCTTCTTAGAATGAGAAATGTTTTAGATAAAATATGCAGAGAATACGCGTTTAATCTCCGATAAATTTTTTTCTGAAAATTGTATCGTTTATGAGATAATGTGGAAAACACATGAAATGCCTTGTTGCGTTTCCACTACAACAATGGTTACGCGAACGCGCCACAATGTTACGTTATACGTACATTGCTTACCTTGTTATTTTCTTCTTTGTATGTTATGTTTTCACATTTATTTTATATTTCCATTCTCCAAACGTAGCTGTCAAGCATTCCAGACCGCATGTTTTCAAAAATCCTTACAAACCCTTGCATCATGTATTTTTTTCCGCCTGCCACGAGGCCACTTTTTATAAAGCCCAGAGCCCGAAACTCTATTCCTCAATTAATATGATTACATACATTTACGAATGTTACAATATCCTATGAACAGTGAAGTTGATGCTGATTTACAATACGCATGACGAAACATTTTAAAATATCGTTAACAAAACTGTACTCTGTAGATTAGAAATTGTGACAAACATCGGATGCCGTGTTCAATAAATAATGGTTCGCACATTATATTGCTTTCACCATTACCTTGACGTTAGTCTAAAGATGGGTCACTAAGGGCCGAAACATGTCGCTAAACCATAAACATCTTAAATATTCAATACTTCTGGCCTGATTGTGACTTTAAACCCTTAATTGTTACGTATTAGCACTATACAACGAGTTTATCCACTAATATGATGGTGTATTCCTCTCACAGGTCGAAATTCGGTTTGTACTATGTGGATTATAATGACCCTGACAGGAAACGCACACCGAAACAGTCAGCTTTCTTCATGGCTAACGTTACCAAAACGAGAAGAATACCGCTCATTTACAAAATGGTCACGGGAAAACTGGATAAAATGGAAGGACTGTAAGAGATTGGTATACAGAATGTTTCATATCTGACATCAGTAACAGTGATAACTCTGACTGAAAATAAACTACCTTAAACAGCACCTATTTCCCTAATACTGCAAAATCCTCATTATCATACTATTTTATCCATGTCGTTCATAAGCGTTTGACAAAAAATACAAAGTGCCTGCTTTTGTTTATTTTGTATCTGTTTGAGTAAGTTTACTGCATGAAATATATTGTAATAATCTATGACGATACATAATGTAGTAAATATTAAAGTGATATTAAATTATTACGTGCTTCTAACTTGTCTTCATAAGTACCTTTATTTTGCACATACAGTTCGATTTTAACTACAGAATAACCGAATACATTTTACTTACGAGGAAAATATAAGTATAATGTTGATCATACACAAAGAATGATTTTGGTATTACGCTTGTAGGAAGCAATATTATGTAGACAAGGAATGTGTAAGCAGAACCTTTGTTCACAAATTTGCTATGTAATGCAGAAACAACAACCTACTGTATTTTGACTCTCACAACTAAAAAAACAGCGACTGTTCTGAGAAAAGCTGTTGTACTTCCTCATTTGCACATTTCAAACAAATGTACCACATATGTGACTACGTATGTAGTATTTGTTACATCAAAGTTATTATAATAAATCAGTTATTTATAAAGAAAAAAAGTTTAAAATTCAATAAGTTATATTGTCCTGAGCCAAACCAAGGCAGTCGGGAACCTCCCAAAATATTTTTTAAAGATCCGTTTTAATAATATCCCCCATTTAACTGGCGCTCTTGCAAGCGATCTCCTTCTTTCAGAAGTTTACATCAAAAGCCTGCATACATTTCTCTTCGCTCTTATGCGTTCACTTCACATGCCCCGCCCATTTTATCTTCCCTAATTTGATCACCGTAATGTATATGTGCATACTCGTATAAATAAACAGATACATATATTTATATATCAGCCACGTGTTCGGTCTTCGCCCGGGCTGGCATAAACTCATATTCGGCGTACAACTGCAAAGTGTAACAAATCTAAAAACGTTTAAAAACAAACAAAGAAATCTGAATCTAAATATTTTTAAATTTAATCTCATCTAGCCTAGTACTAATATCTGATTGTTCTACGTTGTATTACATGCTCGACGTTTAATTGTTTCTTCGGCCTCCGCACTTACTCACTATGATGACCCATTTCTAAAACGCAGTTGATGCTCAACTATTTCTTCTGCAACCCAGTAAGCATGGCGCTAAGGGTTGTTATACATGTAGGGACACATATCGATCCCGTGGACAGATTTGCTTATATTTGGTACGACACTACCCATAATCATCTTAAAAAGCAACCAGAGTTTCGAATTCTTATTTCAGTTCCCTGAAGACTTATGGCTGCCACAGGCACAGAGACACACACAGACACGCAGACAATCCATCTTTTATACAGACAGCTCAGCCACAGGCCCGGTCTTTGACCGGCCAGACATCGTGTCACTATTTCCTTACAAATACAACAGTTACCGAATTTATAACTAGTTAAAAAACTAAATAAGTACTCACAAACTTGTCAATAGTTAGGCGCGCTGGCGAAGTTATGAAAAGCGACGATTTGTTTCGTTATGTCTTTCCATCTCTCTATCCGTGTGTCCATAAGTCCGTCCACATGGAACAACGCAGCTCCCACTGGAGAGATTTTCCTGAAATTTTATAGTGGGAGGCTTTACTAAAATCTGTCGAGTGAACTCAAAATTTGGTTAAAATCGGATAAAAATAACAGGCAGTCGCATGAAGACCTAAGTATATTTATGACCACTATGGTGACTAGCGTTACCATGGGTGCCGTCGATATTAATAAATTATAATAATCTATAGTAATCGACAGTAATTGATAAGTTACTCATATGCATTATTTCTTCACGCAACTTACATGATATATAATTAAGAGAAATGTGAACGTGTCAATATTTATTAGTGTGTAGGAATATCAAAATTGGAATGTACATGGATTTTGAATATACCTACAAATTGTGCATGAGGCATTGTTTGTAAGTAACAATTAGAAAATATTTCGATAGGGTGACGATTTTAGCTTATGTAGTGTAATGAATTAAAAACTGGAGTGACGTTTTTTTGATAGATTATTAGATATGTTTCATTTTTAAAATCTTACTCAAGGCCAGGATCCAGCCACGGGTCAGTTTTTAAGAATTTGCATTTCTTTTGTTAATTGGAAATTTAGTAACATTAATGATGGGTTGAACAGGTAGAAGTTTGTTGAAATTGTTTAGGTAGATGAAAGAGCTGAATTTTAAACTTGAGAGTAGGAAGCGGATTGGTACACATACTAGAGTAGGAAGCGAATGTAATAGGTGCCGAATTTAAACTAGAGTAGGAAGCGGATGTAACAGGTGGTAGAATTCTAGTAGCAGGTTGGGAACGCAGGACTTGTATTAAAGCAGGCTCTGATTGGTATATGAGAAGGATCGATTAGTTTATTGTTTTACGATTAGGTAGATAGAACCATTTAGAATTTGGAATTGTGGTAATTTGGTAAAGTGAGTGAATGAGATTGAAGTGAATTTATGCATGTATGAGAGTTGATGTAATTTTGGTTGTAGGAATGTTGTTAGCATGTGTGAATTTGGGTAACATTTTATTTGTGAATTTAGTTAGAATATTGAGTTGAAAGGTTTATATGTTTAGAAGTATAGAGTTTAAGATAACTTGTAACAGTTAGTCCACACACACTTGGCTTCGTGAGAATGGTAACCTCAGCACTTTGCGCTTGCATGCTGGAGGATATGGGAACCACAGCATCAGCATATTCCTTATTAGGACATGTAGATTTCCATTGGCTACTTACGATAGGGACTAGACGTAAATGCATTAATTTGATTGGATGAGAAGGTAGGAGATGTAGTGAGGTAGCCATGTTGCTGGGTGTGGTATGGAAGTTATTAAATATAGGTGAGAACAATGTTTTGAGGTCTTTTGATCATCTTTTGGCACGACGGTTTGGTTGGTGTTTGAAGCAGTTTGGCGGCGTGATTTTAAATTAAACTTGTTGAAATTATGTAGAAATTATGAAGTGTTTTAAACTCCAACACTGTGTATTTGGTAAAAGTGTTGGTAGTGAATATGTAAAGTTTAACTACAGAAAGTGAGTAATATAAAGTGAAATGGTAGTGCAGCATCTTATCTTGTGGTTACGTAATAAGATGGCAGTGAAAATGCTATACTTATGCACCCGTATAATACAGGCAAATATTTGGAAATATGAACGGGTAATATATGTTGAGGTATCCAGAGGGAACATGGATCAACTTGTAACACAAGGTAGGTTGGCAAAAGAATAAGTTTTTGGATGGGTTATGTGTTGTAATTTGCGAGTTGGTACTCGTAGTGGAATTTTGAAATTGATGAATTTTATTATGCAGTATTACAAACACAATTATTTAGTTAGGAAAATTGTGTAAAGTTGTTGCAAGTGTGAGTGGGCCAAACTGAACGGGTAATATATTTATTAGCATTAGAAATTGTGTAAGGGAAATTATAATGGATTAGATTGTGAAGAAATGTTTAACTTTGTTTACAGTATGAAGGAAAAGTTTGATTGTTGATTTACAGAGAAATATTAAAGGGATTTAAAATTTATTGTGATGGAGGTTAATTAGGATTTAGTTGGGTTAAATAAATTTTATTATTTACTTTGGTTATAAATTGAGAGTGGTTTATTGTTTCAATTATGGTGATGAAGAACAACATTCCAAGTATAATCACATCCCAAGTGTAATTAATTCCTTATGAGCTAGGAAATATCCCAAGTGATAACCGGTAGCAGTATTAGTCAAGGTCAGAGGATTAGTTGACCGTTGGTATGGTTATACCAAGTAGTTAGGTGATGCTAGCTGGGCTAGGCACGCCTGTGGGGGTTACTCAGCCGGGATCGACTGAGCTAGACGCCCCACATTATGTAGGTTGAAGCAGTTGGAAGTAACCTGCTTTAAAATATACAAAACTTCCTGGTGGCAGCGCTATTATAGAGTATAAGAGAGTGGGTGAAGCCAGACGCAGCGGTGGACTGTGGGGCTCACCACGTGTAGACGTTCTGGGAGTATGGACTGCCCGAGCGCTACATCCGGGTTGGTGTCTGTGTACACTAACCAGTTGATACGCTACCGAAGGGTGACAGTTGGTCACCAAATCCCTGAAGTTTGAAGCACGCTCAGGTCACGATACCAGTAGAAAGGGTTTCTTCGAGAACACTCTATGTGCTCTCTCTCTAGTAAGAAACCCCTTTCTTACAGTAGGATTGTTAAATTTAATAAATCAACGCAGACATAAAAATAAAAATTTCCGCAAGGAAATATAATAACAAACCTTCATAATAGAAACAACTTTCTGTAATTTGTACATTGTTGTGAACAGGAAAAACTGTGATCGCAGTGGATTAAATGGCATGGCTAGCTGAGAACTGTCCAGAATGCAAATATTCGAAAGCGCCTCGATGTTCCTATGTTGCTTATTACTAAATTTACGATACGATTTTCATAATAATGCCTTAAATGTAATAGTGATTGTTTTTTAATTTTTAGTGGCGTATATAAGACGCCATGTAATGATTGACACAGAGTCTAATTAGGTTTATAAAAAGGCGTATCCACAAGTTACAGAACTCACCGCTAGGATCCACGACGGCAAGTACTACACCTTTTTGTCACTTTGTGCTATAATATCGCTTTCTTCTGAGTTAGTCCTGTTGAGTTTTGTTACCATAAACATCTGTGTTTCTTCTGGCTTATTATTGTGCATGTTAAGTGCAACCAGCACTGTTTCCAACAGTGGCAAACCCGTTGTATATACTCGGAATAGGGCTACTTTGAAAGCGATAACGACGACCGATAACACAAACAAGAATGTATGCCGTTATTCACTCAGCTCCGGAAGTGTTCGATATGACCTCCTAGACCAGTGGTATTCAACCTGGGGTATGCGTACCCCGGTGGTACGCAAAGACATCTTACGGGGTACGCAAAATTACAAAAAAATAAATATATTATTTCATGATAAACACTGAATAATCAGGGCCAGATTTAGGGTTAGCCACAAGAGACCCGGACGTAAGGACATGCGATTTGGGAGCGCCATTTCTCTCTCTCTATCCTTTATGCAAGTCTTATCTGGGCGGCTAGTTTCATTTTATTCCACATACTGCATATAATTTTGCTTTGCTAAAAATACCTTTGTTCCTTTGTTAATTTTTATACAGTGTGTCCACAAAGTCCCTTCGGGGTTTTGAAAAATTGTGGCGCGCAAACAAATTGAGCTAGCCACATGCGGTTTGTGGCAGATTACAGTAAAACTCTGGAAGTTTTTACTGACCTCAGTAGATCTCGATGTGGGCTCCCTTGGTAGCACGGAGAACGTCCAGACGATATTCGAGCTCTTGCCATGTTCTGTGGAGCATGTCCGCTGGAATAGCCGAGATCGCATTCCTGATGCGGGTCTTCACGTCATCAAGTCATCTGTTGGCGGCAAATAAAACTTCCAGAGTTTCACTGTAATCTGCCGCAAACTGCATGTGTCTAGCTCAATTTGTTTGCGCGCCACAGTTTTTAAAACCCCGAAGGGACTTTGTGGACACCGCTGGAATAGCCGAGATCGCATTCTTGATACGGGTCTTCCAGAGTTTCACTGTAATCTGCCGCAAACCGCATGTGGCAAAAAAAAAACTTCCAGAGTTTCACTATAATCTGCCGCAAACCGCATGTGGCTAGCTCAATTTGTTTGCGTGCCACAATTTTTCAAAACCCCGAAGGGACTTTGTGGACACACTGTATGATAGGCAACGTATTTGTTATTTAATAGCTTGAATATCCTTTTTTTCATTTAAAAGTTATTATTTAATACATTATTTTGGATGTAATTTATTTAACTTATTTTAGATGTAGATTATAGACTATGTATAACTTGAATTATGTACCAACAGCTTTGGGGGTACAAAGTCGAAGAGACATATGTGGGGGTACGCGAACAAAAAAGGTTGAATACCACTGTCCTAGACCAGTGGCATTCAACCTGGGGTATGCGTACACCCGGTGGTACGCGAAGACATCTTAGGGGTACGTAAAATTAAAAAAACTATTATTTCATAATAAACACTGAATAATCAGAGCCATATTTAGGGTTAGCTACAAGTAACCCGGACGTACGGACATGCAATTTGGGAGAGCCATTTTTTTCTCTCTCTCTCTCTCCTTTATGTGATTCGTATCTGGGCGGCTAGTCTCATTTTATTCCACATAGTGAGTTGGAACGTGACTGAACACTATTGGGCGGGATTAACGTTTTCCCTAATACTGTTTCTCACTTCTTGTAACCATGCAATAAACCTACTTCAAAATATTGTTGGGGCAATAAACAAACAGATGCACTCCTTCACATTACCTTGTTCTTGGACAATTGCCGTTGCTGTCATTTAATAGCTTCATTTTCCTTTTTCTCATTTAAAACTTATTATTTAATACATTATTTTGGATGTAATTTATTTAATTTATTTTAGATGTAGATTATAGACTATGTATAACTTGAATTATGCACCAACAACTTTGGGGGTACAAAGTTGAAGAGAAATTATATGTGGGGGTACGCGAACAAAAAAGGTTGAATATCACTGTCCTAGACCATCATGTTATCTGACAAACATTGCTTGTCATGGCTCGCCGCTAACCAGCCGCTCATGTGAAGAGTGAACCGAGTGAAATACTTTAATACGCTAAGAGACCAGAGAGCAAGTGACAAACGACCTTACGCTACTGCAAGTACCTTGAAACCTGGACGTCAGCATCAGAGATGTGCCTTGTTATTCACAGATTACAATTAAGTGGTCGGCTGAGACAGAAACTGCAATGGTAACCACGAAAACCACCAACACATACGAGGCGCTGGTGCTACGCCTGACTGAGTAACGCCTTATTTCCTGACCCGTATCCCACGTAACACACCACTCACAGTCTTCTGAGACAGTGTGTTTCATCATATCGGACTACACTGAGCTAACCATCACTGACTTGGGGATATCAGTTGAGATGCAGGAGCAGAGGAGTAGAACATACCAGCAGTAGTAGATCCAAAAACAAGAAAACAACAGGCACATAATTCACAAACATTTTCCTTGTACATGCCATGACATAATTAGGGAAGTGAAGGAGTATGTCCACTCATTCTCAAACTCGGCAAAAGAAGGTGTTTGATTTGAGAGCTTCACGCCCCGGCCGCTTTAACTCCGGGGGAAGAATCCCCCAGTAAGAAAGGTAAAGTTTACTCTAGAAAAGGTCATGAAGGCCTAGAGAGGGAGTAGAGGTATAGTTCTATTCTTTCTCTAACCTTGGCGCTAGATGAGGTGCGTGGTCAACGCCACGTACCGGGTTTTAATGATTTGCTTTCTTTTTCATGCTTTGTATTTAGAAAACTTGATATTGAATAAAGGGTTTTAAAATAAAAAACACGAAAAGGAAACCAATTTTTGTCCTTAATAATGCGCCTATTCCTCCTAATGAAAAGGAACTAAAAACAAATAAATAATGTAACTTTTCTATCACAGCTGTGGAAAACTCAAAAATAAAAAAATGCTGTTTACTGGACAGCTTTGGAATATATCGAGAAAGAAAGAACTTGCACGATCACGGAGGAAGCTACTTGAAGAAGAATAAGAAAAATAAAAACAAATTGACGACAAACTGACAGATAAAACAGTGGAAGAATAGTGCTAAAATATTATTCTTTTATTACAGCTCGCATCAGGCTATGAAACGGGGAATAATTATGACAAATAATGAACGAGTAACAAGAAGAAAAACGGCTAACTGAAAACAACACAGTAGACCTTGTGAGTCATGCTGGCAACGACCACAAAGAAGATGACTACGAAGAAGCGGAGAAATTTTATAGAATGTGTCACAGTAAGGGATTGAAAGCTATTCGGTCACCACGAAACCCGAAGGTTCACTACCGTGTTAAATACAGCACGCCACTGGTTCATACGTACTTCACGTCCTCACATCGCATGTCTTTAAGATCAGTTTTAATATTATCCTTCCATCTGAACCTAGGTCTACCAAATGGTCTTCATTAAGACTTCCCTACAAAAACCATGCATTTCAGTATCTTCCGTCTCTGAAGGTCGTGAATAAAAATTGTTCGACTCGCTAGAACACGATATAATATGGGTGCATATTTAGTCGGATAACGCAAGGTCTATAGGTTACCAAATGTTCTATAAGAAGGCACAAAAATGAGTAAGTATTCTGGCTGTTATTGTAGGAACACAGAGTTTTGATTAGGAATACCTTACAATTAAATTACAGGAACATTTCCAAAATTGTAAGGAAAATACAAAGTGAAAATAAACACATAACATAATTGTATAATAAAAATGAATTCAAACTGACTCATTATGCAAATTAAATAGAAAATTACAAATTATGAATTCATATTTTTAGGATTTTCTAAGATATGTTTTAAGCGACTGCAGGCGAACTGGAATTTTCGCATCGTGAAAATTGTGCAGATGGTCCCCAGGCGAATATTCTGTTGCCCATGTGTTGCGAATTCACATCGCCCTACAATGTGAAAAAGTTGAGCTGTAGCCTGCGAAAATAATTTAGGAGCCCTATATATATATATGAAACGACGCCGATCCCAGTGGCCGTGCGGTATAAGGCGTGGGTCTGCGGCCGCTCGCTTACTAGGATTGTGGGTTCGAATCCCACCGGGGGCATGGATGTCTGTCTCTTGTGAGTGTTGTGTGTTGTCAGGTAGAGGTCTCTGCGACGAGCTGGTCGCTCGTCCAGAGGAGTCCTACTGAATGTGGTGTGTCTAAAAAGTGTGATCGTGAAGCCTCGAAAAATGAGGCGGCCTAGGCCCCCAATGGGCTGTCGAGGCATCGAAAAAAAATATATATATATAACGACATCGTTGCTGTTTGTGTGACACTACTGATAAACCTGTATAAACAGAAGAAATAAGCGGCACTCATTCATAAATACCGTAAAGAAAGAACAAGACTGAAAATTATGGCGAAGGAAGATTACACACACTATAAGGAATTTCGAAGCTATGAATACCAACAGTGGGGTCAATATTTCGATAATGACCATAGTGTTACTAAACCATCCATCGAAACAATCCAATGAACCAACACTCACATATGCTCAATATTATACAATACGAAAGGGGTTTTAATATAACGCAGTATATATTACTTGTTTCGCCCAGTGAGAGATATACGTGTTACGTCAATCTCATTCTTCGTCATCCCAAGAATTACAAAATATATCCCAATACCTAGTATCGCAAAACTCTGAAACTATCAGGTCACAAAATTCAAAGTTTCCACAGCCACAAAGCGAGACACACAACACATAAAAACGTCCTGACACATAATTAGAACTACACAGTAGCATTATGAAAATTACTGTCGTGAAGATTAATTAACTCTAACTACTGAAACATTAAACTTAATCTGTCTTTACGGTGTGCAGTTTATAACACAAGTAGTTACTGACTTGCATGAAATCGTGAGGCGTTTTGTAATAACCACAAACTTCTGTCAGTATCTGAGGCAATAAGTATTACAGTGAAGACGAGGAAGATTTTTGGATGATGCTGACGACGGCGCTAGAGGCTTCCAAGTATTTTACTGTTGTGTTCCCCTCCAGCCCGCTTTATACTGTTAATCAGCCCAAAGCGCTAGACGGTAGCAAAGGATTTCACTACTATCACGTCTGCAAATAAAATGGTTGGGACGAAGAAGGAGACAGAAATGCGCGGAGGGGGATGAAAATTGAAGTTGACTTCTTTATGTAGCTTCAGAATAGATATTCGCTTTAAACGTCTTTGGTTCACAATCCATCAATATCAGTTCTTGAGGCAGACTACTTTGCTAAAGTTAGTAACAGTGTCACAAAAATTAAGGTATAGTAGAATTGACTCAATGCTGAACTAGCCTCCACAGCATGAAGGCGTGTAAGAAAACGGAGCTTAATTCGTGAGGTCTGTACTCAAAATAGCGCGCCGGTTATCTTATCCCGGGTAAAAGCTAGAAGTACGCATTGAATATGAAATTGTGTGGGCTAAAAATCCCGTCTGAACGCAGTGGCGAAGAAAAAAATATAACTGCCCATGTTGGTGATCGAACCCCGCTCGCCCTACCTACTTGAATTTCCCTGTTCGAAATATCGGGCCAAAGACCGGCTGTAACTCATGCTTTACGCACGTGTCTGGGTAGGTCACAACATATTCCTTCAACATTTTTCAAAGTACCCAATTCACTACTAATTTATTTATACATACATACTTATTTCCCTTCATTTAATGGCACTTTCGGCAAGTCATATGATACGCCGTCAAATGGCAAGATTATTAATGAATAATAAAGTGGAAACAATCAGAAAGACAACAGTCATGATCCAATTTGCACTACTATCCCAGTATTTGTCTCAAGGACTGTACAAGACCAAGAGAAACTTCAGCAAACGCCCGCTATATGTTCCTATTCTTTGCCCGAGAAAACCAATCCACATCGTCAAAATCTATTATTTTACGATGCAGTTTAATATTACATTCCTCACTAGGTCCTCGGCCTTCCAAAGCCTTCTCTCAGCAGTTTTCTTACTAAAATTCCTTACGAATTTCTCATTTCGTCCATTCCAACATTTTGATCTGATCACGTTAATAAAAAGGCTTCGAAGGTCACGCTAATGAAATGCCCCATTATGCAGTTGTCTCCAGCTTCTTCTTGTTTCCTCTTTCCTACATTCAAACGTAGGTGTTCAGCAAAGTAACACATTCCTTAATTTCTATACAGAGTACGCTACGAGAAGGGGCAAGAGATTTTTACCTTCTCTAAGACGTCGAGACCAGATCTGAGGCCCAACCAGCGTCCTATTTAATGGGTACAGAGGGTTCCTTCCTCGGGAATAAAGCGGCCGGGTCGTAAAGATAACCGTTTACCTCTGTCTAGTGCCCAGGTTAAGAATGAGTGGAGCTATATCTCTACTCCCCTTAAAAGCCTTCATGGTGACGACGGAGGAAATTTACCTTTTACTTCAGTTTGCAAATAATTTGACAATATATGAACTACAGAATTCATGTAGCCAATGATAAAATTACAGAATTGTTGTGTATGTATTTTTTATCCCAGTTCATTTAATGACAATTTTCCAATGTCCCTGACCATGTTTTGTCGAATGACATATAAACAGGATTATCATGGATGTTTAAGTTGAAAGAGAAAGAAGCAGTAGCGATTTCTTTCCATTCTTGTGGCGAGGGTGACTGTGAGGTGATTGATACAGCGGCCGTTAACGGGACTATTGTTTTGTGACTGTGAGGTGATTGATACTGCGGCCGTTAACGGGCCTACTGTTTTGTGATTGTGAGGTGATTGATACTGCGGCCGTTAACGGGACTACTGTTTTGTGACTGTGAGGTGATTGATACAGCGGCCGTTAACGGGCCTACTGTTTTGTGATTGTGAGGTGATTGATACTGCGGCCGTTAACGGGACTATTGTTTTGTGACTGTGAGGTGATTGATACTGCGGCCGTTAACGGGCCTACTGTTTTGTGATTGTGAGGTGATTGATACTGCGGCCGTTAACGGGACTACTGTTTTGTGACTGTGAGGTGATTGATACAGCGGCCGTTAACGGGCCTACTGTTTTGTGATTGTGAGGTGATTGATACTGCGGCCGTTAACGGGACTACTGTTTTGTGACTGTGAGGTGATTGATACTGCGGCCGTTAACGGGACTACTGTTTTGTGACTGTGAGGTGATTGATACTGCGGCCGTTAACGGGACTACTGTTTTGTGACTGTGAGGTGATTGATACAGCGGCCGTTAATGGGCCTACTGTTTTGTGATTGTGAGGTGATTGATACTGCGGCCGTTAACGGGACTACTGTTTTGTGACTGTGAGGTGATTGATACTGCGGCCGTTAACGGGCCTACTGTTTTGTTCCCGGATGATAGTTTAATATGTATGGATTATGTTGGAATAATAACTGACAGGAGAAACTGAAAGACTGGGAGAAAAACCTGTCCAAATCACTTTCTCTAGCGCAAATCTCACATATTGAAAATACGTAGATATTACTAAAGCATTTCACTTCAAGGAGTGAGAAAAGGAAAGAACTACGTCAGTCTTGATTTGATGGGCATTGGTAGAGATTCAAATGAGATACCTTCTGAATTCAAAGTTTGGTAAAATTTACACCATGACGTTCGCTGAATACGTATGGGGGCTGGAAAGGACCGGGGCGAACAAGTTAACGTAGATTATTTCAAGGAAATTTTCCAAGATTCGACTAAGAAACACTACTGAAACCTTACGACAGTTGGCGATGTGATGCACACAGTAACCAGATACTTACATAACGTACGTCAGTCAGACATATTTCTATTGAAGCAAACATTCTAGACACCACATACATAAGTTTACAAAAAAAAGTTTTAACGCTTGACTTCAGCTTAACATCTGATAACACTAAACGAACCTGTTTCACATTTACTGGCACATGACAAGCACAATACTACAAAATACATTAACGCTTTTGTGTGATCACTTTAACAGCTGAGTCAGGAACGAGAACGTGATCGTGGATAGCAAACAGTAACGTGTAGTCAAACATCACGAACATTGGCCTATATATGGATCCATCTTGCAAAGTGATTCCGACTTGCAGCGAAACTGCAAGAGCAAGAACACACCTTGCAGTGGGAGTAGTAATGACGGCGTTAGTTCTGTCGGCAGCAGGGCTGCTGCTGTTACTCATAACAACTACGTTGGAAAAACAATTTCATTACACATACCCTGAAGACTTGCAGAGCGAAAAAGAAGGCGAACATCACATCTACAATTTCACTTTTCCCAGCGACTTCCATATTGGTGTATCTTCGGCTGCCTACCAGATCGAAGGAGCTTGGAATGAAGGAGGTAAGAAATTTTTTTCTTTAAATTTGTAGGCTAAAGTCTGAACACAAAGTTGTCTTATGAGGAACACTGCACAAGGAACCAGAGAGCTCTCGTAGACTTTCTCGAAAGCTTTAGATGTGTAAAGATGATGACGAATGTCACTGTTTGCATGGAAGCAGGCATATTATCGCCTTCACATAATTTCCCTTCCAAACCTACTCTGAGACATGTCAACCCAGTCAACATCCTCGAGCCTCTAGATATATTCTCGGGTATTACGGTCTGCAAGAAACTAAGTTTCTGCGACGTTTCGGAAGAACGTGCTTCCTGTAGGAAAATATATTTTACAAGACTTACATCCTCTTCGCTTCTCGCATATCTGATTGGCCACGATCCCTGCAACCTTCCTTCATATTAGACCCACTTTCTACGGCCAGTCACTTTGTAACAGGTCATGGTCCACGGCTTCGCCCTCGGAAAGAGCTTCCAAAAATGAGATCATAGCGCCTTCGCGCTTCTGGGATGTTGCCCACCGTTGGTAGGTAGTTTGTAAAAAAAAGTATCAACCAATGCTGCGCAACATTCCACAAGGCGAAGGTCTCAATTGCACCGTGGCGGAAGCCTACCTTTTCGCATGAAACCACAACCTCCAATTATTACTGAGTAAATAAATTAGCAGGATTATATACAACGCCGTTTCCTGTTGCAAAGGATTACATTACCGACGGTTCAACATTTTCCCCATAAACAATCCCTCCAGACAAAGTTTTGATCTACTTTTTCCTGTTGTCTTTCTTCGGTCTTCTAATTTTTGTATAAAATTGTGTGGCGAAGGTCGAGTTCACACGGGGTATATAATCTCTTGTTATTGATTTTCCGTATTTCTTGTCGTCTTCTGCTTTTCCCCCGAATATTTCCGGGATTCTGTTTTTTATTTCTACTTTTTTGCATCGCAACATTATAACAAAAATTACAATACTAAGAAAGAAACGAGAAAAACCTAACCTCAACATAGAGAAAATTTAAACATAGTTTTGAATCTAAGATAATAGTAAAATAATAATAATATAATAACCATGGCTCAACAGCCCTATATATGGGCTCAGGCCTCCTCTTGCCTCCTCTTTCCGAGGTTACTAAGTCGTGCGCATTCGTGGCAGTTGGTGACTGGCCAACTGGCCGCGCTACTGTTCTATCTATCCTGATGTGAGGAGGTGAGAAATGGAGGCTTTGAATTTAGCTTACCAAACATTTTTATTCCATGGGACGGAAGGAAGTGGTGCTCCGGATTTTTATCACACTTAAAAATCCATCGACCTCGGTCGGGATCGAACCCGCGCAACTTGGATCCAGTGGCGAGCACGCTAACCACTAGTCCACTGAGGTCGACATAATAGTAAAATACCAAATGTAAATTTTTACACACATTGCTTCTGAACACAGATGGCTTTATAAATTGATGCCTTTATAAAAATAACAGCCACTAATTGACAAAATTAAGAAGCATTTTAAATCATTTTCGTAATTTTTGAGATCTCATAGAAATTAAGTGTATATTTTGTATGCATGTTTACCTTTTCTAAAAAACATTTCGACAACCTGATGATGGTTCTGTAGTGGACCGAAACATGTAGCTATGTTACAATAAAAGTGAATGGTTGTGTTAGACGGAAATTTGTGTACTCATCTATGTTGATAAAGCAAAGCAATCCCATTACAGGCCTGGACAGGCCCTTAGGGTTACAGGAAGTTTAAGCTCCCAGATTTCTAGACAATCGGCACATGAAGGTGGTAAGATTGTCAGTCCTACGCACCGGCCGCCTTTACCATCTAGGAAATACTCCTGGTACTCATTTCTGTTTATCTATATTGATATTTAAACAAAAAAGGGATGACAACCATCAAATTACATTTTTAAAACAGAATCTGTCACTAAAATACTCGTATAGCACAGACAAAGGCAAGTTTGAAAACACGTAGCCAAAAACATCTAGAATGAATGTCAGTTGAATACGTTTATGTGTAATATTGGTTCAGGGTTTCAGGCTGTCACGACGATTGTTGTTCAATGATAGTCGTTTTTGGGGGTTTCACACCGTGTACTAAAGGCTTGTTCGAACATTTCGGAGGAACCTTCTGTCTCCCTCTCCTTTCGGGGTGACTGAAATTTATTCACGCGTCTGTTGAAGTAACTGGGAGGAAAATATGTTTTGGTTATACGCGAAGGTTTAAGGCAATTTTGGCTACTCAGGATCTAAGAAAGGGTAAAGCCCTAATCCTTCTTCCCCCTTCCGTAGCTCTGTTTGGCGTCATTTCTCTCAAACCTTTCCATGGACCCGACATATTACTTATTCCTAATTATTTCATCACCCACATTAACCAGATTCAATCATCCTGAAGACAGAGGAGGTAAGTTCCTCCGAAACGCCTAAACAAACCTCCTCAAGACGGAGTGAATACCTAAAAAAAAACATAATTTTTACAACACTGGCTGTTGTGTAGCAAAGGTAATATGATAAATGTGTTACAAAACTTGAACATTAAATTAAAATATTACACAAACAAATCTGGTTTCCAATCATATAATATTATGCAAACTTTCATGAAAATACGTCCCTGACACAACTAATACTGGAAAAAAATATATGAATTCCCTTGGAAGTATTTGAGGTTTGGCATGCGCAGTAGTATCGTCGCTTTGTTATCGCGAAACCTGTCGTCCTTCTCCTGTAGGTTAGGTGTCACGTAGTCGCACTTTGGAACGGATAAGACGAATATAACATACAGGGTTGGATGGATAGACACATACACAAAACAATACAAAACAATCATCACCATTGCTCTCAACAGTTCACACACAGTACTATATGAATCAGCGGTCAATGATTACAAACCCATAAATATGAATGAAATTTCGAATTTTATTCTTTAAAAATTTTATATAATATTTTGTTTCAGGTAAAGGCGAAAGTATATGGGATAGATACACTCACACCTACCCTGACGCCATTGTTGACGGAACAAATGGCGACTTTGCTGCGGATTTTTACCACAAGTACAAGGAAGATATTAAAAGAATCAAGGATTTGGGGGTAAGACATCTAAAGCCAGTCAGCTAATAGACAGTCCAGTAAATGTTATATTTCATGTTTTGGAAAGCCACGCTTACAGCGTTTCGACTTCAAGTAATTTTCCTTGGTCCTGTCGCAACCAATCTAATTCTGAGGCCTCTAAACATGTTGCACTTTCCCATTCATGACGAACAGACGTATCATTGACACTACTCGAATGAGAGAGCAACTTTCTGATTAACCGGTGTTCGGTCCCCGGCAGGGCCAATCATTTTTGTCCTCACAGCCATGTCCAGACAAACTTGTGTTATTTGCCAACCTAGCACAAGGGTACCGGTGTTTCTTACCATGGAGTGAAATTGATCACAGCGTGAAGCTCACCAATTGTCTCCAGACAGGGTCGAAATAAGTAATGCGTGGACTTATACCTACATTCCCCCAATACGTCTTCCTAATCATGGTACTTAATCACAAGGACACATAGAGATCATCTGCATAAACAGCAGTGATGGGAGGGGAAAACCGGGTTGGTAAAGGTCGCAAACTTAGATTATAAAACAGAAATAAAAAGTATCATCTTATGCTTTAGAAGAAAGGCTTTAAACATATTATTCGATGCATGAAGTTATTTTATGATCTTATTCCAGCTGGATACCTTCCGTTTCTCCGTTGCTTGGACCCGCATTATGCCTACTGGTACCATCAACAGCCTCAATCAGGAGGGAATAGACTTCTACAATAACGTCATCAATGAGCTCATTAAGAATGGCATCTCTCCCATGGTGCGGTTCTCAGGAATATTCTGAGACTTCAAATTCTTTAAGTATATGTAGAAAGTATAGAATATTAAATATACAGAGAAATTAGCATTTAGAAAATCTGATATGGACATAAAAGGTTAAGAACAATGTCGTTAAAGCATCGCAAAATAGACAGCTTACATGGTACAGACATCGCACTACAGAACTCAGTGAAAGAATCAGGAACAGAGACACAGCTATTCAGGTTTTAAATTCATACTTTAATACAGGTCAAAAATGTAAAGGAACTTAAAAAATGCGACACCCAAAACGTGCACAGTCTGCTTTCGCTGAAGCTTCCCTAATTAAAAATACGTCACCGTCATCCCAAATATGAATTCCTGTATCGTTACACCAGGTTCCAAGAAACCTGTTGTCTACACCTTCATTGTGAAAGATAAAGGTAGCAGATTCCTCCCAAATTTTAATTATCTACAATAAAAATTACATGTCGTCACATGACAAAGGAGTTATCTTCATACGGAACGTTTCGATAAACGTGTATGAAAAGGAGTAAATTCGGCGTACTGGCGGCATGTTCGGAAATTATACCGCGAAATTTCAAAGACGTATTCATCAGACCGTCTTATGTTTTACCTCATAAGCCTCCATGCCATTGTATAGTAATTTGTGTACTTGGTTCAGAATAACCTCCACAGGATGAATTTCTTTTTGGCGATATCGATCCACAATAACCCCTACTTTAAGTAAATCTCAAATCTGATAACAAAATGATAGTATTTAAAAACAAGATTTGTCGCACATCTTATATGGGACGTAAAGATCTACAGTTTTATTTCAAGCATTTCTCGGTATGCATATATTTAACGAAGTAAAGAAAACAAACTTAACTCTTTGAAAACTAAAATTGATGTACATTATATACAAAGATTAAGTTTGTACCTCACGGAAAGCACTGTATTTTTCCGTTCGAAACATCAATCGGTGAATCCCGTATAGGAAAATAATGAGCGTTTATTTTCAAAATCACAAAAAACATATATACTGTGTGGACAAAACGCAGAATTTTTTATGCTAATTCTGGCAGTACATATACTAAGCACTAGGCCTTAACTGTGAAATCGCATTTGAAAATATTGAGCTGGTCACACATTTCAGACGTTACAATGTACAGAGTTATAAATTCCATCACTGACAGAGACTATTAGCAATATATACTACGCTGAGTGAGACACAAAACAGCCGATCCCGGTGGCCGTGCCGTCTGACACCACTCGATTGCTGTTATCGCGGGTTTGAATCCCGCTGAGGACATGAATATGTCTGTTGTTTCTTCTTTATTGTGTACGTATGGCCTCTGTTACTGGCTGATCACTCGTTCAGAGTCCTGCCGGGTGTGTGTGTCTAATTGTGTGTGATTTAGAATCCCCCAGAAGAGGCGGCCTAGGCCCGATTTGGGCTGTAGCGCCAAGGCAAAAACCATGACACAAACCAAACTATGAAATTAACCACAACCAAAAGATTTACATGTTAGCAATACAGAATACCCTGTAGACTGTATTGCACCTCTGTGTTATATGTGTTACGTATTCAGTTAACAAAAGCCTGAAATATCACTACTGGAATATATGAATGAGCAATTGATTCATTAAGAAGATAATTGAAATAACAGTTCCAAACCGGCAATATGTTATTAAGATAATCATAATAAACAGCTTCATTATAATAGGACACTTAATTCAGTAGTTTAGCTATTTGTTTGAGTTATTTCATTCTTGGGCCTGAAGGAGGATGTTGGCAAACGTCCGAGAAAAAGGCACATTTTACTCTTTCGGATGTAGGGAGGTCAGTTAAAAGTCTCGTTCAGTATATTTCGTTAAGGCTGGTAAGGATATCAAGATGATCGTGAGAGGGAATTAAGAGTTTTCAGAGGTATGTCTTCTTGTAGTCTGGTATACAGTATCACCTTTCCTCCAAATCACTGCTACATTTCTTTTTCCATAGCGCAACAGCCTTTAGTGGGCCAGGGCCTCATCATTATAGAGGCGTCACATTTACACTCAGACACACGACACTCAGTAAGACTCCTCTGAACGAGCGATCAGCCCGACGCAGAGAACTCCATCTGACAACACACAACACTCACAAAAGACAGACATGCCCCGGCGGGATTCGAACCTACAATCCCAGCAAGCGAACGGACGCAAACCCACGCCTTAGACCGCGTGGCCACTGCGATCAGAACAACACTGGTACATACCCAACTAAAAACCGTCATCCCAGCAACAGTAACCTTCATAGATACCGCCGTGAGATCCTCAAACCTCACGTGGTTGTGACTGAAACTGCCCAAAAAATACGGAAACGAACGAGGCTTCATAACGTCTCAAGTCTCGAGCTACATGTTCGTAAGCAGAAAGAGCTTTCACTTCAGGAAAGATTTTGTTTTGGTTGCTACAGGTAACTATATACCATTGGGACTTGCCACAGCACTTACAGGACCTGGGAGGATGGACTAATGAACTCCTTGTGGGCTACTATAAAGACTATGCTGATGTCCTCTTCTCAAATTATGGCGATCGAGTAAGTAATAAATTATATAGTAACAAATACAATTAGTCAAACACAACAGTTTTTTAATCTTTGGAGACAACATCCTCTGTGTTATGTAACTATATAGATCTACTAACACAACGGGTTGTCCTCTGACAAAAAAAACGTAATTAATTAACTGAACTATCGAAACTGGTTGTTTATATGTTTAGTATCCCATTACCAGTAATTGGTAGTTACGAGAAAACATTTAAAATTCTAACCAGCTATTTGGTAATTATGTCTGCGTTGTAAACATTCTAGTTATCCTCACTGACTATATTCGAGTATTAAATACCATCTTGTGCTCAAGATATACTACACCATGGGGTGATAGTAGAGTCTGCTGCAGAATTCATGGAGGCCCATTCTTCGTATGCGATAAGAGGCGCACTTGCTTGGATGCCGGCCAAATGAGTCGTAAAATGTGGTGTCACTGACGTCAAGTCAAAATTGTTCAGTCAGTATCTGAACTTCATATAATATATATGTTAAATTTTTTCCCGAATATAACGGCTTCACGAATTGCTACTGATTCTCTTATAACCTTCTCAAAATCACGTATTTTGTACTCACTTCTACTAAATAGGAAGATAATTGATACAGTGTCTATAAAGGCAAATGTAAAAGTACTGGAACTTTCAAACGCTTTGCAGGTTAAACTGTGGATAACAATGAACGAACCAACTAAAGCTGTGGAAGGATATGGCGGAAACGCCACTGGTTCTGGATATGCACCGAACGTTTCTGCACCAGGAGTGGGGCCGTACCTGGCAGGGCACACACTTCTGAAGGCACACGCGGCGGCATATCATTTGTACAATGAGAAGTATCGGGAATCCCAGAAGGGTAAGCAATAAGAACTATCCCCTACCAACATCACAAAACGCAAACCATAACACTGCTCCGGCTTTCTAGGCGAGAATTTCTTTTTTGGATTGTAGGCCCAAAAACAAGTTATTCAAAGTATTTGCGTGGTTGTCTATACATTACGTGTTCTAAGTTTTCCTTCGTTGTTTCCGACTCGCGATTCATGCTTTATAATTCAAAATTATAAGCCGATTACACCACGAGTACATACAGAATACTTATTATTGCACTAAGTACTGTATAAACTAATAAATAACACGATAGAACCTCCTGTCACAGAGACGACATCTAGCAGAAATGAATAGAGGTAAGCACTTAGTAAACAATTATTAACAACTTCAGGAAACGTACGCATAGCTTAACGATCTTACCAAATTCATTTACTTTTGTTTAATTACCTCGCAAACCGAAATAATTAAGGGAAAAGCATTTTGATCATAAAGGGCATCATATGTCTCTTACAACTCTGCTCGAAATAATTTTCGCTGCGATAAACATTTAGCCAGTTGCGTCCGAGTCACGCTGGCGAAGAGCACAGACGCACGTAGCATTTCATGCAGACTAGTGACCCTTATCTTTAACTGATTTTTAACCAAGAGAATAAATCGAGAATATAGGTTAGTGAAACTCCCGAATCTCGAATTTAGTTGGTTGCTTGGTCGGTCGGTTGGTTGGTTGCTGGGTTCGTTCGTTGGGTGGTGGGTTGTTTGGGTAGTTAGCCACTCAGTTAGTTAGTTAGTTAGTTAGCCAGTTAATATTCGCTAAAGAAATAGTTGCTAAAGTAATCTGTTTTTGTTGAATCTGTTTCCCATTGCAGGTCGACTTTCTATCACACTGGAAACCTTCTGGTATAAACCTTTGGACAGTAATTCAAGTAGTGATCAGGAAGCAGCCGACCAAAGTTTGCAGTTCAATGTAAGTTGAGTTTAATTTTGTACAATATCAACTGGTACACACTTTCCTAGCATTTGATTAATTTATGGACCAACCCTTCAAAGACTAAACATTTATTTTGAGCACTGCACTCCCTGGAACTAAAAACGTTTATGATATATATATATATATATATACATAGTGGCCAATGAAATTACTCGTATTATGCAACTCAAATCTTCAGCAATTTATAAAGAAGAAACTTCCTGTCTTAAAGTGTGTTATATCCTGAATTTGTTATTCTATTCGTTTTATCTAGGACATAATCCTTGATTGTAAATGTTGTTTGCAGATATTCTTAATACCGAAATCTTTTCAAACAGTTTCAAGAAAACCCCTGAAGATTATGGTGATGTGTTCCAACATATAGAAGATAATTTTATAGACACATACATACACACTAACGCACACATCTACTTCGACTTTTCTGCAGGCATATAAGGCCACCCAGCTGAGGAAACTGTGTGTTTTTGCCCAAGATTAAAAAGTTTAACATCAGAATATTACTTATACCAAGATTAAAAGAACTCAGACCCAGGCTGTAAGCTAAGAATTTGCGTAGCCTGTAATAAATTAGTGTTGTTTGTAGACTTATCTGTTCGTGTATATACATGCTGTTTAATTTCAAAATCATGTCATTCTTCAGCTCGGTTGGTTTGCAAATCCAGTATACAGTGAAAAAGGAGACTACCCGGAAATTATGAAGAAAAAGATTGCTGAAAAGAGCCGTCAGCAGGGCTACCGGCGATCGCGACTGCCAGAATTTACAGAAGAAGAGGTTAAGTACATCAGAGGTAAGTAGGCGTAATCACACGTATCTTAAATCAAAATTATATTTAAATTTTAATACAATTTTACTGAAAAAGCTCTAGGTGCAATATCACCAAACACCAGCAAACTACCTTTGAATTGCAAGGGAAAATAACGACATGAAATGCTAAATTTTTCCAGTGAATGTTCCTCTCACACATCGTGAAAGATACAGTTTACCTAAATATGTATTTAATATATAAACCAACATATTTTCTATTTATATGCAAAATAATTAAAAAGATGCTTCATCATTGCTGCATTTTCTGTCTGCGGTAGATTCACAGTCAAGAGAATAAAATTAATCTGGTTTGTGTCTGACTTTGATTTTGCTAAGCACAGGCACGTTACTATCTATACAATCCTTCCATTCTATTTCCTCATACTCACGCCTTAGAATAACATTTCTATTGCTATTTTTTCTTAATGCATTGTGGCAAATATCAGATTCTCTACAATAGGTTCACGAAAATAGTCTTATCATTTGCGTTTAACATGAAAAAAACGTTCAATTTTAAACATTCCATTCGAACATCCTGTAACACACGTTTTCAATTTTATCTATTTCGATACATTACAATTTAAGAAAAGAACTGGATTTAATTCCAAAAATTATTTAAACGTTTGTGCGTTTTGACTTGAAAAATTAATTCACGGTTGTAAATTTTAAAGTAGGGTTTTATGTATTGAAGCAAGAGCAGCGGTGTTAAATTTCCCATATGTTTGCGAATTACGTGTTACAACTTCAAATATAAACTCCTTGATCCATGAAGTATTGTTTTTACATGAAACTTTAGTATTAAGTCCTCATGAGAGATCTCGGATTACATTTTCTACTAAACTCTTTAAAGGTAATTTAAAATACCGAACTGAATAACGTACAAAACAAGAGACACGAAGAGAAGGTGCTGCAGACATGTACACAGTATAGACCAAAGCAGCTATGTTACATTCCCAATATATCTGATGTACCACACACGCCACTTAATTTTACCAGCATTTCCTACAGTCACTATTGTACAACTGCTATGTATATATATGTATATCTTAAAAAATACAAAGATTAAGACATAAATATACATATGCATGTATGTACATATATCGCTGAGGTATAAAGCCAATCAATGAGTATTCTGTCCACAGGAACTGCCGATTTCTTCGCTTTGAACCACTACACGACAGTGACTGCGACATTCAGAGAGGATAAATCGGGGTTTTCTTTCTCAAGTGATACAGGAATCACATTGTTACAACCCGCCGACTGGCCAGTATCTGAAACGTCAGAATGGGAATTGGTAAGTTGATTCTCTCAGCCCAGCGCAGAGACTAACTCGTTAGAAATTATTTTGTCAATCATTTTGGGTTCCATAGAAGCGGAGAATTCCTTAACTAACTGCGTAGCAGCCGGTATCATAATTTTGTTTCGTGCCCAGCCTAGCTATATAATGCGCTTCTTGTGCGTGTTATAAAGAGTGATTTCGCGCGAGCGCGCGCGCGCGCGTGTGTGTGTGTCACATGTACTGTCAGCACACTTCACCCTCCTCCCACACCCAAGTGGAGCACTACTGAAGTCTACCAGTGAGAAAATAATGTCAACCCGTTCTTCAACGTAATTCGCTATTGAAACCAGTCAATATTTTAAACAAGAAACATGGTTTGGCAGTACATGATTTAGAATAACTGAGTACATGTTTGCTTCATAACAATCAGAGACAAGTCAAGTGTTTATGACAGATTACTAGTATTACACACTTTCACCGTGGCGCTGCAAGCAGTACCAAAAGAAAATGTCAGACTTTACATGTTCGGGGAAACAAAACCGCGTCATGAATTTCGACAGAACTCAATCAGCAGTCGTTCCGCACGACACACGGCACAGCAGTTCCGACAGGTGAAATGGACGAGGCGGAAATTCCACGGCCACCCACGTCTCCGGATATGAGAATTTGCCTTTATCTTTTCTGCTGTTGTCACGTAGAAGGTCTTTATATTATCTGCGAATTAGGGAATTTGCAAGGTCTTCGGAACAGAATTCGACATGTCACTGCTTCGGTGCATAATGGCATTCTAAGTAAATTGTGGCAAGAAGTTGAATTTCGTTAAAATATGTGTATAGTGCAGTGCATGGTTTTTGGCCGGCGGAATTTTCAAACGATAGGATAGGAGCGAGTTAGTAATGCAGCACCAGAAGTCATGTGTGGTCTAGTCCTCCTCTCCGCCACCGTACGAACAGTTGACCTTGTCACACTGATGTTCCAAGCAAATAAACACCCACCACGCGCCGTTTCACTAGACCCAGTAGGTCCGTCCGCCAGCTCCGCTAACTCCTCCATCGGCCAGAAACCATAAACTGCACTACAGCAATAATGGGCGGAGTCATACGGGACATTAGTAGACAAACACAAAATTTAAATTTTATTGTCACGAAACAAACTCCAGTGTGCTATTTCGATGACAGTCACAACAAATGTAGAATCTGTGCACTCAATTGTGATACTCTCTGTATAACTTAAATACATTCGTTAGTTATAGGCACATTCAGAAAAACGCCTAAATATTTTATATGAAATCTTTATCTTATTTGTACTTTAATAACTTCGTATGCCGTGCATGTTTTATATATTTTGTATGTTATGACTTATTCCACATTCTAATGCCATTTTGGCAAATTGTTGGATGTATGGAATGTACTACGTATGTATGTATGTATGTATGTACGTATGCATGCATGTATATGTATGTACGTTTGTATGGGTGCAAGCAGGTGAAGTATTACCAACCATTTAAGACAAAGAGCTAGGTGTTTACCATGCAAATGTAATGCACCACAATTCAAATGCTAATATCCCTGCATTTTCCTGACTTAAACCTCAGTCAGTACAGATGGCGTTGAGCATTTCGAGCAGTCGGGACGTCTCGGCTATGAAGTAGTACTAGTCGCTCCACTGCAGCTTTGTCTCGGCGCCTTTTATATAAAACGACGACTCATTACTGTCCTCACACGAGCCACGTACTGTTCCCTAAACTGAGCCAGATGAATCCCGTCCACGCCATTATCTTGTATAAAGAAAGGCACAGTATTCGTGATTATTACAGGAAAACGGGCAGAGGAAGGTAAAGTTTGACGATTTCTGAAAGTCTAAGTTAGAATGAAATTGCGGACGGTATGTACAAAATAGTTGCATGGATTTCCTTTATGACATACAGTCGAACCCGGTTATAACGACATCAGTTTATACGATACCTGGTATATAGCGTCAGAGATTCTGTGTCATCAATGAATTCCTCACTGTTAGCCATACCTTTATACTCCTCGGTTGTAACGACACTCGTTTATAACGACAGAAGTATTCAGTCCCTTTCATGACATTATCACCGACTTCGACTGTTTACTTTCTTCTAAGGTATTCTGATTACTGTTTACTTTCAGATTGCACCTCACGGTTTGCGCAAGATTTTGAAATATATACAAGATTATTACGGTAAAAAATGGGACATCGTTATCACCGAAAACGGATTCTTAGACGGTGGAGAGATTGCGGATTCACAGCGTATAGTCTACATAGCGGTAAGTGAAAGTGTTATCAAGTGTTACGTATATTCAGCTGATCATGTACAGAAGCAAAACGAAACCTAAGTACTGTATCATGAAAAGGCAGCTACTACAGGTGTTTCAAAATATGCAAATGTATGCAGCTATTGTGCTTTGAAAGTTGTAACATCCCACGTAATCTGTAACTCCTGTAATGAAAATTATTCGGTAATAGATTCCTAAAATGTCTGCCATAAAATGTTCAATTTTGCTTTTTGATATGCACAGAAACTCATATTTGCATTAGGCTGTACCTGCGTTTGTAACTATTCCTCTGCCTTACATACTTTCATAACGAAAACAAGGGCTAATCCTTATAACAGTATAGTTCATTTTGACAGGTTTCTGGAAAAATGACATTGAATAAATTCTAACTGTTATTCACATACACCGGTTCTAGTCGTTAAGACATGAGAATAGGCGTAACTTGGGTGGGGGAAGGGGTGAGCAAATGCCCCTCCAATATTTTTCAAACCTACTGAATTGAAGAGGGGTAAATAAAAAATGGGGTGAGAATGAGGAAAAGGTGTGTATGTATATTCAGGACTTGTTCAAACCAATTTTCCCCTTGTTTGTAACTTGTCTCCGTAAATTAAAGTTCCTAATACCCATGGTCGGCCGATCCCAGTGGCCGTGCGGTCTAAGGCGTGGGTCTTCGACCGCTCGCTTACTAGGATCGTGGGTTCGAATCCCACCGGGGGCATGGATGTCTGACTATTGTGAGTGTTGTGTGTTGTCAGGTAGAGGTCTCTGCGACGAGCTGGTCCCTCGTCCAGAGGAGTCCTACCGAGTGTGGTGTGTCTAAAGTGTGTGATCATGAAACATCGACGAAACGAGGAGGCCCAGGCCCATATAGGGCTGTCGAGCCATACAAAAAAAAAAAACCCATGGTCGATTTTGCCCCCCCCCCCTCCTCCCAGTGTTATTATCCAAGTTACGCTTATGGATATGAGTTCCATCTGTGGGCAAGACTTGAAATTTCACCTGGTGTTTAACTTATGCTATCTCTCCAGAATTCATGATGTACGGTGTGAACTTTGCGTTTTATATAAACGAAAAGGAATATAATGTATAAGGCTTTTATGGTTTCTTTCTTTACTTGAATCTTGATAAGTATCAGTAAATGTAGCAAGGCGACCCCACAATTCTAAGTGATTACCTAATGTTGCAGACTTACATGATGGAGATGTGGAAAGCAATTTACATTGATAGAGTGAGAGTGGATCACTACATGATCTGGAGTCTGTTGGACGATTTTGAGTGGACAAGTGGTTACAGGTACGTTCAGATCTACAGAGCATCTTTTATTGCTGCTCGGAGCACGAAAACTTTATCGCACGGAAAGCCTACCTATGCCGCGATATCCCGTGAGAGCAGCAGTACTGTGGTTAGCGATAAAAGATATTTACTGTATTAAAGCGAATATTTATCTACTAGAGAAACCTACAACAAATTATTCCTTAATGTTGGAATCGGGGCGTGAAAAATACAAAGCAAATCTACTAGACACTGAGCCAAATCAAATTCACGTGATGTTTTATACAAATATTTTAATATCCATCACTCTTATCCTATAAACTACCAATACAGAGCGGGCGAGCATATTTTTGATGCCGTTATAAGCAATAATTTAATATTTTCAGAAAAGCAAACAATATCAATATGTTGGCACAAGAAAAGTAATACTGGTTTTAGACTTCCTAATGAGGCGAGATGATACCATCAGTAAAGTGGTTGACTGTGGGCTAGGTTCGATTCTCGGCAAAGACAGGGATTTTGCCTCAGCAAGAATAACCGGACCGTTTCTGAAGAACACTCAACCTCCAACCCAGTCGACACCGAAAATTCTTCCCAGGCCGTAAAGATGCCGGAACATGTAACTCACTAGTCATCTCCACCATGTGCCGAGACTAAGAACGCGTGGAACAATACGACTACCTCCACGTCCCCATTAGTTTTGATAGCGCTCGGATTAGACAGAGGGTAAATTTAACTTTAAGAACTGTCAACATATTCCGTTTTAATTACAGATCGAGGTCCGGACTTTTCTATGTGGACTTCAACCATCCTGATAAAACTAGGATTCCAAAGAATTCAACGGAGTTAGTGAAGAATATTACTAGCACAAGGCGAATTCCGTCAAAGTATGTCTACTACGAAAAGGAACTGAATAAACTGGAATTTGACGAAGATTCAAGTGAAGAAGCTTCATAAATAATCAGACAATGAATTGTAACAGAGACACACTGAAACACGGACGCAACTAAACATTTTATTGTAACTTACTAGTTATAGTAATATCAACTAACTGAAGAAATGTTAGTAACACAGTACACTGTACATAAATTTAAACACTGTCTAAACACTGTTGTATAAAACACGCAAAAATAAAATATATGATACAGCACAACTGCTTACGTCACGCATTTTCATTCCTCTGTAAAACAGCAAATGAAGTGACCAACAAGTTGAGCGTTTGCAATAAAGCATAGTTATTAAAGCAACATAAAGTAAGCGAGTTCTGTGAATATCATAAACGTTTGATTACATGCCAGGGCATAAATAGCGTTTGAATTTTAGCTAATAACTGAACGCGGATGTTTCAATGATCACAGTTTCTTCTGACAATCTTCAAGGTAGCGGATACTTTTTAAGCTGTGGCTTTTACGATTCATTACGGAAATTAAAAGAAAGCAGGCTTGGTCTCGCCTCTGTTCCTTTGGTTGGCGCTGGTTCAGTCACTGTGGTTGCGGGCCGATAGGCAATGGCGTTTGTCTGGTCTCGGCCCTGTTCTTTTGGTAGGCGTGGTTTCAGTCACTGCGGTGGCGGGCCGATAGGCAAGGGCGTTGGTCTGGTTTCGCTTCTGTTCCCTTGGTCCTCTTGGGCTCAGTCACTGTGGTGGCGGGCCGATA
The DNA here is from genome assembly GCA_021186555.1 of Reticulitermes speratus. Classification (NCBI taxonomy): domain Eukaryota; kingdom Metazoa; phylum Arthropoda; class Insecta; order Blattodea; family Rhinotermitidae; genus Reticulitermes; species Reticulitermes speratus. The sequence goes on from JAJKFL010000001.1 coordinate 48,071,843, forward strand.
GGCAAGGGCGTTGGTCTGGTTTCGCTTCTGTTCCCTTGGTCCTCTTGGGCTCAGTCACTGTGGTGGCGGGCCGATAGGCAAGGGCGTTGGTATGGTCTCGCCTCTATTCCTTTGGTCGGTGTGGGCTCAGCCACTAACGTATGTTCTCCTACCACGAGCCTGCATGTCTTAAAATATTAGGATATATTAGCTCTAGAATTACCACAGCTATCCAAGTAACTGTCCACCATCTAAGAAACCATAACTGATTAAATCAGCCATTCGCGGTTTCTCCTTAATGTGGCTAGCACTGAGACATACATGGCATAATCTTTGAGACAAGCATATGACTACTGGCAGGATCAACCAGGGAACCGTCACTGCGGTGCAGGTTCCTTTGTTCCTTTGGTTGGCGTGGGCTCAGTCACTGTGGTGGCGGGCCGATAGGCAAGGGCGTTGGTCTGGTCTCGCCTCTGTTCCTTTGGTCGGTGTGGGCTCAGCCACTAACGTATGTTCTCCTACCACGAGCCTGCATGTCTTAAAATATTAGGATATATTAGCTCTAGAATTACCACAGCTATCCAATTAACTGTCCACCAACTAAGGAACCATAACTGATTAAATCAGCCATTCGCGGTTTCTCCTTAATGTGGCTAGCACTGAGACATACATGACATAATCTTTGAGACAAGCATATGACTACTGGCAGGATCAACCAGGGAACCGTCACTGCGGTGCAGGTTCCTTTGTTCCTTTGGTTGGCGTGGGCTCAGTCACTGTGGTGGCGGGCCGATAGGCAAGGGCGTTGGTCTGGTCTCGCCTCTGTTCGTTTGGTCGGCGTGGGCTGAGTCACTGTGGTGGCGGGCCGAAAAGCAAGGGCGTTGGACTGGTCTCGCCTCTGTTCGTTTGGTCGGCGTGGGCTGAGTCACTGTGGTGGCGGGCCGAAAAGCAAGGGCGTTGGACTGGTCTCGCCTCTGTTCCTGTGGTCGGCGTTTCGCGGTTTCACCTTAATGTGGCTTGCACTGAGACATGCATGACATAATCTTTGAGACAAGCATATGACTATTGGCAGGATCAACAAGGGAACAGTTGCTGCGGTGCGAGTTCCTCCCCGGGCCCTCCCGGAGGCATTTGGCCGCGACGTTGCTATGAGGGTGGACCAGTTTGCCGGGCGGAGGACTTTTCTTCTTCTCCACTGTCTCAGTCTCTCGTCCTCCTGAAGTATCAAATGAACCGTCGTGAACCGAGGCGGGAGCGGGTAGCGAGCAGAGGCCGATCTAGCACCAGACGATAGAGCGCTGGACGGAAGCGAGTCTCAACATTCGTCCACCACCAGGCAGTAGGGGTTCAATAATGTTTCAGGAAAGGCCGAAATCATTTCGGTTAGAGCAGCAGTGAATACAACCCCGAATGCCGGGCCCGTCAGGCCGATCTTGTAATATTATTCTCTTTCCTTATAAAGAAAAGGAGGCTGTAAGTAAATTTTCGACACAGCCGGGTTAAGATATTTCTGGACCGAATTCAAAAGTAAATTTGGGGGCCTCACATTATGCGTATTCCTGAACTGACAGCGCAGATAAAGCATGTACACAAAATATGTTTGATACAAAATCTGAAATACACGTACAGCCAGCCACTCCGTAGCTCCCCAGTCGGTGGGGCCACACGAAGCAGCATCAACTTCGATAGTCGTAAACCGGACGTGCTGCGAGATAGATAGATAGAGATAGATAGAGAGAGAGAGAGAGAGAGAGAGACGGTGTGGGGTCTGGATACTACCTAAGGACAGTATCGCATGGCGGCCTTTTTTGAACAAGAAAATGAATTTCTGGTTTCTTTAAAGTCGGGAATTAGCCTACTTCGTATGAATGTTTTACGTTCTTGTCAAAATATTTCGAAAAGAAGTAGGCTACGTATAATAATGTGATATTAATAATTGTTGAACTTTTTAGGAGCGTTGGCAAAGTTGCGACAAGCGACTATTAGCTTCTTAATGTCTGTCAGTCCGTCCGTTTGTCCGTACGCACGTAACAACTCGACTGCCACTGGGCGGATTTTCGTGAAATTTTATTATGAGGAGTTTTAATAAAAGCTGTCGAGAAAACTCATGTTTGGTTGAAATCGCACCAAAATAACAGGCATGTCTATTCTAGTCATCACATATGGCTCATCATCGGAAGTACTCCACGACGCGGTCAACAAGGAAGCAAAACAATACTTTTGCAATAAGCAGTGCTAATATATTTGCAAGACTGTACATAAGCGATACAGACTTAAAACGCTTAATTTATTTTCAACATATTATTGAATAAATTTGGTATAGTGACAAGGCTACGGACTGGAGGAGCCGGAGTTCCATTCCCAGCAAGAGCAAGACATTTTCCTTTTCTCCTTAAACTTTCACACATGCTCTGAGGTCCATCCGCCCTCCTGTTAAATGAGTGCCGAGGGCTCTTTTCGGGGGGGTAGCGTAGATGGGAGTGAGTCTGACCATTCACCCCCCACCTAGTGCCCATGTTTAGAATGAGTGCAGCTATACCTGTACTCCTCCGGTATACCTTCATGGTATTGAAAAGACACATTTACCTCTAAAACATCACGTGAAACTGTAACTGATTCGCATAAAGTATAGAAATAGAAAACTTATTCCATCGTCTTTAAAGTTAAGGGCCATGCCACAGCTTAGGCAGTTAATCGCCGGCCTCTCACCGCGGAGGCCGGAGCCAATCCTAGGCCAAACCATGTACAATTTTTAATAAACAATGTGGCACTGGGACAGGTTTTTCTAGGAGTACTTCGCTTTTTTTTGTCATAATTCCACCAGTGCCCCATACTCTCGTATTTCCTTCATCTACCATTGACGCTATATAATCCTAGCACTTGAAAGCATCGTCAAATAAAACACTTCTCTCTGTCTCTCTGTCTCTATCTCTCTCTCTCTCTCGAAAGATTTTAATACTTATTGATCTGTTCTTATCCTGAAATGGTCGGTATTTTTACTTTAAATATTATTCAAAATCTTAATAAACACAGAAGCAAATACGTAAATTACTTGGCAAATTTACAGAGCACACACACATTCATAAGTTGGATTATATTTTAAATTAGACAAGTTGTAGTTTATTGCATTTATATACCAACATGTATTGCACAAAATTATAACTAGATAAACTTATCACTTAACCCGACACGTGTTTCGGCCCAAATGGGCCATCATCAGGGGTTGCTGGTTTGTATGCTTCACTGTACACTTCCTTTGGTATTGTTAAGAGTTGTAAGTTTTGCTGGTGCTATGGTTAGAACTCTGGAAACACTGTGCACTACACTTATTTACTGGTGATGTAGTAGGTTATCGAAACGTAGTGTGTAGAACGCTGCCAGGTGCGGCTAGCCGTGGATAAGGTCGAACTGGAGTCCCGTTGTTGTGTCGCGTTGTGGCGAAAGTGGTGTTCTATGCGGTGTTGCTGGATTGTTTGGTCGTTGTCTTTGCAGGTTGAGCGGGTTTACTGCATCCTTATATCTGCGGTTGGTCCGTCAACCATCTTGGTCACTGCCTACTGGATGTTGTTTGGAAGCTTTTAACTGTTATGTTTTTCCGTCTGTCTATGCATCTTGTTGGAGGGCGTGGAACTGCTCTGGTTTTCCACCTTGTGGTTTTTTATTTCTTTTACCGGACCCATGTACATCCGGTTCTTGGTCGTATTTTTGCAGTTTTCCCATCCATTGAGTGTAAATGCGTAGTCTTGGAGCCGTTTGTTGAATAATAACCCTATAGTAATGGCCGGGGAGTTTCTTGTCTAGAGTTTTTGTTTAGGATAGTTGGTGCTCTGAGTATTGGGTCTGTTGGTCGTATGGTCTTTATTTTGCAGTTTTTTTTTTGTTTTTAGCCGGTGGTTGGTGTGTCCGTTGTTTGTGCGTAATTGTAGTTGTAGTTTGTTGTCTGTCGATTCAGTGTCACCTCAGATTTCCAGAAATGGTTGCTTGGTTGCCTGCTAACTAAATTATTTCAGATAAGCAAACTGTTAAACACGCTGTCTGAAATAAAAAGTAGGAAACAGCTGTTGCCAAACTCAAGATGAAGGTAACTTACGCTTCGTAACTATAGGCTAAGTTACGGCTTCTGATACATAAATGTCAAAGGTAATTAAGCTTAGCCGATAAAGGGTAAGATGCGGGTGACAAGCAGTTAATGTACCGTTTATAACATACACCACAATGGTGTATCGTTCCCTGCAGTAAGATGTGCTCAGGAGCTAATGAAGTTTTATACGTATTACGTTTCAGGTAAATTAAACTGCAACAACTAGACAACTACTAAATTGTTTACAATGTGAGTCTCTTGATATAATGGAAAATATTTCCACGGCTCTGATTATGCATGGGACAAATTCAGAATAATATTTCATAGCACAATCCACTAAATTTATATGGCCTTTTAAAATACATAATCACATTAAGAAACTTCTCATATGAGTGAGATAAGGGTTGTTCACGCAATACAAATGTCAAGTCGTGGCCTAAACAGACAACATTAGAGCACCATCCTATCTTAATTTATCTTTAGCTAAGAGCATCATTATATGCTATCAAACCGTTGAAGGAACCCCAAGTGAAATTTACGCCTGTCTCTTGCTGCTGCTGTTTACAATCATCGAATTATTCAAAATGCTCGCAATTCCAGTCTGGGGCATTTAAATACCATTACTGTGTTCAATAAGCCAGTTACTCAGCCAGTTAAACCCAATTCTCATTTTCAAACACTATTATGATAAGTAAATGAATTTATTACCAACAAATTGCACAGCAAATTTTACTTATCCACATATGGGAGACTATTGCAACATGTTTCGGCTACTTCTTATAGCCATGCTCAGGCAGTACTGATATACAAAGGATATAGAAACAGCCGAAACATGTTGGAGTAGTCTCTCATAGTAGATAGACAGTGAAATATTGTTGTTGCAGTTTGGGTGTGGTAATAAATTCATTTATATAGGCCGTTTATACTATTCAAGGAAGAATGATTTTTTAATATACATCATCAAGAATATTAATAGATGCGTTTGACATTGCCAGCCATCTACGTCTAATCTCCCCAAGCAGTCTTTCCCCTTCAGGTATTGCGGCCAGATCGTTGTATGTCTTATTGCTACACAAGGCATATAATAAAATTTATAAAATTTAAACTTGAAAAACATTTAGACATCAAAGCATTTTATGTAAAAATTGTCGGTAATATTGTTTGTTGGCTTCTTTAGTACTGGCATCTAATTTAGTGTTGTGATTTATGGCATGGGGACGCATCGTTGGTATGTTAACATAAAGCGTATATGTATATTCGGTCTTATTGTTTTGGAGTTTATTTTATTCCTGGTTATTGTACGTAACACATCTTTGTTTCTTGCGTTAAATTAGTAACACACGCCTCCGCATCGCATAACGATTAAGATCTTATTATGTCCATTCCAGCGTAAAGGTAGCCTCCAGAGGAAGAAGAAAACAGTCACAAATTTTCATATCAATTTCTATCTCTTCTTTCTATGCTCTCTTGAAAGAAGAGCAGCCGTTTAGTTCTAAATTCGAAACATTCAACGCTGTCGTTGAATTAAAATTGCGTCGGTAAATTTTATGTTAGAAATACTTCAGCTTTCATATGTGTATACGTATATTAAAAGTCTTTTAAACTGCATTTCGTTTAGGCATACGTAAGTTTAAATGTTTCTCGGAGCCATATAAATAGCATACGAATTTTTCATTAAATCGTATTCCACACTCACAATTTTGCCACTAGAACACTTCCAGCCTCTGACATCAGTAGCCACAAATGTTCCACACAAAACCTGGTCCTAATAAGTCCATAGCTAACAAGGCTTACGGTAGATTTTTTCAGTTTTTTGTCTATGCAATTATTATTGCTGGTTGGAAGACTATGTCAATTTGTAATAGTAAACACGAATTTCACGGCAGTAATATTATGTGCTATTTGATGTGAATGAGGTGCAAGGCGGACTTTATTAGAGAGGCACCAATAATACTATGTTCCTACAGGCATATTTAGAAGCAGCTAAAGTCTATTCGAACCTATCAAGTACGCTTGCCTCTGCTTTATAATCACTGCTTCTATAAGGCAGCCTTAGGATCAATTTACCTTAACCGCTACCTCGTCCCTGCTATAATTTGGACACCATAAAACTGGAATTGTAAGAAAACCTCAAACGTGTGTGAAAGTCGTTTCTCCTTTTAGTATTACGTATCACACTTTTGTTACTCGCGCTCGCGGTACAGTGCTGACCGAAGTGTGAGCATCAGCTGTTGCGTAAATATGATCTGTAGACACAGGCAGACCTTGCAAGTGGCCTAAGAGGTCGAAATGAGTTTCAGATAAATCAAATAAGAGTGACATGTGTTGATGGATAGCACTGAGATCGAAAAATGAAACACTAAGGGGCGGTAATAAATTAAATAAAGATTATAGTCTGGAGATCTGACACGTGTTGTCTGGTACAAAGATACTAACTGAATTACGAGTCTGAAAAGCTGTTCGGTTAGAAGGGACCAATATTTTATAACTTTTATGTAGTGATTTATTGATTTATCACTACATTTTTCATAAAAGTACATTCACTATCACTTATATGAATAACTCTCACTTCTCTACTGTAATCTCAGATAGATTTTTAAATGAAGTGTTCTGTGCATTTAATACATTTGTGTATCCAAGATCTTTTTGTCGTGTAGACCTTGTTGATGCCCTCAGTTCATTAACAAGTAGAAAAACAAATGGTTGGTAAATAAATAAGTGCTTTACAAAATAAATTGTTATTTTAAACTACTCTTGTTTCAATTTAGGTGTTTTCTTCTCATAAACACAGTTACCGCACCAGCACCATATGACGTCATACACGATTCCTCCTGTAATATTTTTCAAATCTCTACGCCACCTTTCTAGGTTTTGCTGAAATTGTTTTAGCATATTGACACTATACTAACAAGCTTGTTAGTTAAGATGAAGTACAAGGTTCGAACTACTTCTGAGAGGTTCTGTACTTGTCAGTCTACAGTGCACATCATTAGAACATCACAATATAGATAGGCTATATTACATAACAAAATTAACCACAATCTTGTTCGTCAATAATCACTTTTGAAATAACCCATCGCACAGTATGAGCACCTAAACATTGTTTATTAAAATATATACTAGCATTACACTTCAAACCCTTGTACTTTAGGTTCCTATATTTGTTTATGGTAAAAGTTTGACAAAGTCTTATATGGCACAACTGATGATGGTCCTAGGACCGAAACACGACGTGTACTGAGTAGATATTAAATGTAAGTTGTGCTGAACGGAACATATTGTGTTGTTTGATTGATTGTATTTGCACAGCGGGATGGATCGTGTTAAAATTAAATGTAGCTGTTGCAAATGGCGTTGCTGTTAAAGGACACAGCAGATCTGAATAATATACAAAGGTTTAGTTCTAACCTCACAGAAAGCACAACATGTCTGTTATGAAATTTTTTTTTTTTTTTACTCGTTCTCTTCTACCTACTCCGGTTTTCCCGTTTCAGTGTCGAGGTTTGTAATTTCTTTTGATCGCACTGAGAGACACACCACAGTCGGTAGGACTCCACTGGACGAGGGATCGGCTCGACGCAGAGGCCTCTACCTGATAACAACACACAACACTCACAAGAGAGAAACATCTATGCCCCCGGTGGGATTCGAACCCACGATCCTAGCAAGCGAGCGGCCGAAGACCCACGCCTTAGACCGCACGGCCACTGGATCGGCCTGTTATGAAATTAATTCGTATAAATTATCATCGTTAATTTCGAAGGTCGTTTGAGACTATGGGCTAAATATCGAAATCTTTGACTTTAAAAGTCGGTGGCATGCATGACTGCCACTGCCCCAATACAAGGTAAACGCAAAGACATGCTTTTGGAAAGTGCAATAAATGGAGAAGGCTACAGAGTCTCTAGTTGCGCAGCCGATAAGAGGTCACCCATGCAGAGTTGTCTTCGCTCCCTGATTTCGTGTAAATACGATACATCAATGTCAGCAGCTCCGGCTCCCCTACCCTCCCTAATGGGGCGACGTGTTTAAACAAACCTTCACTCGAGTACGATTTAGGAGATGCACCACTTGTGACGGTCTCCTATTACCTTTACACACTCCCTTACGCATCCATTCCACATCACAGCGACATCTTTTAGTAACTGGATACTGCACAGTTTCGTCCAAATGATTTGTTGTGACATCTCCATCTGCTGACTCGTTTTAAACCTGGGAGTAGCACTAATACGCTTATCATCCAGTCAACAGATGATATTTTTAAAACTTTTTGTCAACAGATGACTTAGAGTAGGAACAAGCATGACAAGTGATATATCTTATCCATTATTTACCATCTCCTGTCGAGGTGGATTAAATTCGGTTGAGTGAAAATTACTTCCCTCATCAAGGAGCTAATCTTGGCGTAGCATCTATAGCAACGTTTCTGGATAAACAATTAATTGTGCGGAATGCACATTTACTCATCAGTATGCGCTTCATATTCAGGAAGCTAATAACGTCATCCTTCCGGAAATAAGCCGTCCTCACACCTACGTAGACCGACAAGGGAAATCCAGAATGTGCGCAGATAAAGTCTTTACTATTACTGTCAGTGCTTGCAAGACGTCTTAGTCCACAACTATCCCACAAAAGGAAGAAGTGGAGAATAAAGTTAAAGAAGGGAAACAAAAGTACGCGCACTTCTATTAGTCTGCCTTTCATTTTTCCTCAATTTCTTCCATTCTTTCCTCCGTTACGTTGTGGCTATTCGTTTCCTTCCATTCTTCCTGCTTTGTTTCCTCGTTTCCTGTCTGACTTTTTCCCTTTGTTCGTCAATTTATTTCTGTGCTTTGCTTCACTCCCCCCTTCCTTTTTGCCTGCGTACGTTTTTCTCTTTGTTTATTTGCTTGATTATATTTTCTGTATTTTCTTCATTCATTTTTCATTGTAATTCTTCCGCTTACTTCGCATTAAATTTTACTGTGTAACAGAGTATTACTAAAATAAATACTTCAGGGTTCCACAAAGAGAATTAGGTGCCCAGGAACTACAAGAAAGACATTCTGTAATGAAGGAGGGAAGTACAAGGAACTACGTTTCTCGAAGGCTTCTTTGTTAAAAAGAGAAGTGACGTAGTATGCAAGCTCTGATAATGAGATGGAATATAATTACACGTGTTAATTAAGTCTTCTGACGCTGACAATGGCTGGAGGAAGGAAAAGTTATAATGAGTTGTGTCATTGATTGGAAGTGACAGGAGCAGACAGTGGACGGCGTGGAGCTGCGGCTTTGGTAACCAAATGACGGCTGCTGTTACACCGCACGGTAAAATAGCAAATTGATATCGTTCGTTACTTTGCGTTGTATTCGAGACAGGCGGCACGTTTTGCAGTATATGCGAAGAAAGTTTTCTGCGTGCATTTTGTATGTTTTAAAGTTACCTGCTGCTTACTTAACGACACAGTTCACCTACACATTAGTAATCAGTCCTATTCTAACACAGCTAAAACCGTAAATTTTAACTTTTGTGATTTTAGATTGGATATACTTAAGGAAGTAATGCTGTGCATGGAATTATAAGCAATATAGACAAACGAAAAACAGGATTTCCGGACTTTCTTCAAAGTCTGGTTCCCCGAACTGAACAACTTCTGTTTACTGAACCTGCTGTAATTCTCCGGTGGATAGTTGAGGAGTCGCGTGGAGAATCGGACTTGTTAGAAAGAGCTGATCTGTCAGCGGTGCGGTAAACACTGTCACATGTGCGTGTGCGTGGGCACTCAGGCGTTATCTGTATATACAGGCGTGACGGCCCAGACTTCTGCGCTGTCGATTTCACAGAGTTCCTTGTAGGTTTGCCGTGATAATTACAATACTGTCCCAAAATCATTCTACTTATTTTAATTAGGTCTGTCCATTTTGGGAGCATGATAATGGATGAAGTGCGAATGCCTTTGCGTAGATGAAGAATACGAGTACAGCATTTCTTATTCGGTTGTTTCGTCATGTCTTCCCGTGCGGACATTTCGACACATGCCAGACGCCAAACTTTACAAGTATTCCTTCGCAGATTTCATTCATGTTCTGTTTTATTTACTTGATTATCACATATTTCTTATCCTTCCTTTATTCCAGCGCGCGGTAATACAGCCCTTCTTACTTTCGTAAGTTTCACAGCACTTGCTGCTCCCTCACGTAGCAGCACGGTCGACCTTTTTCAGGCTGGGTTTTACTCGGGTGCTCCTACGGCAAGTTCGAAGTAAGCAAGTGACTATTTCACGTTAATGTAAGGCGATTTATTGGCATATAATTACATAATTATGATGCTGATTGTTTTTTCCTCCTTCGTATGAAGATTATACTGTTATTACTTCTTCTCTATGGGTCAATTACCTTCCTACGGCATAATATGCCAGAATGTGCCAAATGTTGTGTTAAAATCAGTGCGTACGGATGTATCTGTGGTAGATATATTGACGTGTAGAGGTGTGCGGATGCATCTGGTCAGTGACGAGATCAGGACTCTTAAGGAGGGTAATTCATAACCCCCAGCCGTGGCATCGTAACCAGTTACAAGTCCGGTTGGCAGTATGTGGGCCACTCATTTTCATCTCTTTTGCCACCTTAACAAGCATGCAGGTGGCAAACGATCTGCAGCACACGCCAACGTGAAGCAAGCTGTCGCCTCCTGACAAAAATTATTTCTACGCCGGAACACGAGCCTTTGTGTCAGGATGGGACAAATGCTTAAATGCCAATCGTGAATACGTGGAGGTCAGAGGGGTGGCATCAGCTGCTCACGTGCCATGCATGAATCAAAGTCACGAAAATCTTTTTAAAACTTCTTTTTAAATGTAAATAAGGCTACGTGTAATTGTATTCTTTAAGGAGTCAACGATTCTAGGCTGGTTGTTAGGACCTGAAATCAGTCAGTCGTATTCAGTTCCAATGCATGATATCAAGACGAGATAAGATTCGGCGAACAGCACACCAAATCGTTTGTGTGCCGCCATGTTGGCACTACACGTACGCAAGGTTTACCGCGGTGTGTTCAAGACAGGATACCCTCAGAATCCGTAGGGAACTCAACTACTGATTCAGATGTTGCAAACACCTGACTTGGAGGATTCTGTGGGCTCTCAGTTGCGGCAAAAGGAATAAAAAAGCCAAGCTTGAAGTAACGACAAATATTAACTTAACAGAAGCAGTACATTCCTTTTGTCGTCACGTATCATTCCGACGTCGACTAATTCAGATTTTCGTAAAACACGCCTGGAACTGTAAACAACGAAACTGTCTTCTCATCTGTCACTAATACGTATTTCGATTATGTGTGTGCATAAATAATAGGTGTAAAACAGTACTAGCTTCATAAAGTGGAATTATGCGACACAAATTCTTAAATCTCTTACTTCAAAAGGCGATAATTATTAGTGTTCAACGTATTTTACTAAACCGACACAGAAATTGCACACAGCCTAGAGTGTCAGGGTGCTGGATGGATTCATCTGGCTGAAGAGAGGTTTTAGCCATCGGTTATTTCAAAGCGCAGTAAATAAATAGCGGAGAATTTTTTTTGGCCACATAAGCAAATATGAGATTAAGAATGACACGTCTTCAAGCATTTCGTTTATTGGCAGTTGTGTCAGATATCTGATTGTGAACGTTGATATATCCATCTATGGAGTCTTTTTAAGCCACGCATCTATTCCGTGAAGGAAAAGATTTGTGCATAAAGGCGTTATTGCTTCTTTAATTAGTCGGATGTAGGCGAACCACAGTACACAAAGCATAAAGTGTGGGTCGGCTATTGATCGAATTACGAGTAACAGTGTGCAATAAAGATAATGAAGTACCTGATGTCAAAACTCTAGCCGTACCTAGCCTTTTTCTAGATTAATTAAAACCAAGTTCTGTTTGCATGAAATACGTGACTATGAATTTTATGCTCCTCTACTGCAGCCTTCCGGCATTTGTTCTGCTGATGCACAAACAAAAAAAAACAACGATTTACAATACGTAGTTATACTGTCTCCAAGGAATTCAGGGACATTTCTGTAACAGTTCTTCCTAAATTTAATTAATGGTATTTTAGTTAATTGGTATAAAATTCTCTGTTTGCTAGTACAAATTCAAATATCCCCACTCTTCAAAACTGCCATATCTCCAGAAGGGCCACGTCAATCCAATTACGATAATGTTCTCTCAGCAGACATGTCGTTCATGGTTTACTTAGGCACAATCACAAAAATTCACAGCAAATAAAATCTCAGTTAATACACACACTTTACGTAAAATTACTTCAAGAGTAGCGTTCATCATCGTGGTTACCTTGAGTTACAATATTAGGCCGATTTTTTCACAAAGAATGTCTTGCACTTTTATGCAAAATTACGTGATGTACAGGTTTGAAGGAAGTGTGAGTTACAGAGCATTATGTGGAAACAGCTTAATGAAACTGCATGGTGTAACTCGGTTTGTATTAAGAATAAATAACACTGTGTTGCTGCTACCGCCGCTGATACTGACACCAGCACTACTACTACTACTACTAATTTTTTTCAATGGCTCGATAGCCCCTTGGGGGCCTAGGCCGCCTCGTTTTTCGAGGCTTCACGATCACACACATTTGAGACACATCACACTCGGTAGGACTCCTCTGGACGAGGGACCAGCTCGTCGCAGATACCTCTACCTCACAACACACAACACTCACAAGAGACAGACATCCATGCTTCCGGTGGGATTCGAACCCACGATCCTAGTAAGCGAGCGGCCGAAGGCCCACGCCTTAGACCGCACGGCCACTGGGATCGGCACTACTACTACTACTAACTAATAATGAATAATAAATAATAATAAAAATATAATAATGCTGATGCTGCAAGGATTATCTTCTGAGACGCCTATATCAGTGATAATGTGCGGTTCTCAGACCACTTGGAATCGGTAAGGTACGGCCACTGAGGAATAAGATTATTTTCGTCCTCCCATGATACGTTATAATGAAAACTTTGCGCTGTACAATTTTAATATTTTACTTCTCTACCTGGAATAATGGTATAACACAGTGCTTATTGACCGGGGGCAGCGAGCTGTGCCTAATATGCCCTCAAGTTGAGTAGATTATGTTCAGACAAAAAAAAATTTTCCTTTAGGTTTTCCTTAATCTTGGTTTTATTTTCTTTGCTACTACGAAAGTCACAGACTTGGAATAAACCTCATATTCATTTATTTAGTCTATTAGAATTTGTTCCCTGTTTGTAACTATTCGAAAGTTAAATGTTACTACGAATTTTGCCATATGGGTCTGCGAGTTGAAATAGTTTTGAGGAGTGGGTCCAAAGAAAGAGTGAAGCTTTGTAAGGGTCCGCGGTACCAGGAAGTTTGAGAACCAATGGCCTGTATGTAGCCCGAAAGTGCAAAAATTACTCAAAATTTCTTATTTTAACATTTGAGCTTTTTGTGGCACCAAGTACTAAGATTACTTTCTTACGGAATGTGACGTCATGTAATGTAGTAGATACGTACCGACCTTCTATAGGGACGTGGTCGAAGCTAATATCAGTCATTACGTCATTTAGACTATGGAAATAGGCTTGATAAACTGCATGCAACATATTACGATGACAAGAAATGTATTCATTTCTGACGCTTTGAAGGTGCTGTAACAGGGTAAGGTAGGTGTAGATTAGATTACGGTTAAATTCGTTCTAGCCTGTTTTAATCTCCTCACCTATCTATACGTTTTCGTGCAAAATTCACAAGTATGCCTACATGACGTGCGACGGTAAGCATGAATGTTTAATTTTCTTCAATATAATTATGTTCCTTACTCTCCTTACTACGTTCGAAGCAACTTTGCCTTCATACGTGCCAAAACCTTCAACCACCGATAAAAATGTGCCGACAAACAGTACCAGACAATATGTAGTTACTACTGAGTAAAGGAAGGCAGCTTTTTTTTTTTGCCTTGTAATTGGGATCGTAAATACAAAGAGGGTGTATTCTGAAATATAATTTATCTGGAAATACGAGCACTAAAAGCAAAAACTGTAAAATCTGAAAATATTTAGGTCCCTAGCGATTCAGTCCCAAGCAAGCATTTTACTGACAATTTTAAACACGGTATGTGTGTGTGTGTGGTGTTGCGTTGTGTGCGGGACGCACGTAGACACTAATATAGTTTCTTTAACATATATTTAATAACTTGTAGTTTACTTTCTTCATCACATTTATTACATTAAATAACAGAAACTGTAAGGTATATGAGCCTAAACTAACAGATCTAAGAGCCCTAACGAAGTGCATCCTGGAACTGAAATGCTAGTTATACCTTATACTATGACACTGCATTTGTCGCCTCTTAGAAAGGGCAGAATTATATCGACATACAACCAAATAAGATGCCTGAATAAAATAACAGATTGCACCAAATGTTGTTGGTAAGGAAAGATTATGTTTTCCGCTGTGATTTATTCGCTCAGCTGAAATTTACATTAGTGAAACACCATCTATTTCTATATCTTGTTTTCATTTTATGCAGCGATTCATACAGGAGGCACACGAAAAGCACACGCAGACTTTCATAGATTTGAGCAACTTAGGCTTCCGCCGCGGTGTAGTTGAGGTCTTCGCTCTTCTGGGATGTTATGCCGCCCTGTGTTGGTAAGTGTTTACCGACAGACTCCTGAAACGTCGGGAAACGACTACCAACGTACGCTACGTAACATCGCAGAAGACCGACGACCTTTCATAGATAAGTAATGGAAATTCATAATTGATCAACATGAAGAAAATTCGATGTATCTCCTACTATAAGCAATAACTGAATCAAATTTGAGAGATAAGAGACAAAAGTTTAACGAAAAGTTTCTCGAGGAAATGTAACTTTTCTTCCTCTTCTTCTTACGTCCCCATATTTTCAGGATTTCCCCACAGGCATGCAAATTTATATAAACATATATTTTTTGTATTCTCTTGGAAACAAAGAAAAAAACAATATTCCAAGTTACCGAAAGTTATTGTTTCTCCTGTTGATTAAAGAAATGCAGGAGGGGAGTGAAACGAGGGATTGATTATTTGTTTCCTGGATACCAGCTGCTGTAGAATTTCAACTTATTTTCACTCTGTCCTTCGCAAATTTCCCTTTCAATTTGCGCTCATTCATAGCAACGTCACGTAGAAAATCTGAACATACGCGTATACACACTTGTTATAGGTAAACGCACAACATCCTGAAAATGTTATTTGAAAGATCTATATAATTCTCTATTCTTCGTAAGTTCAATCTTACGTCCACAAAGAAATAAAAACCCCGCCAACTTTTGTGATCACATATGTGAAGTTCTTACTAGTGAAAGTTTTTAATGCTTATGTGTGACAAAAGGATGCCAAGAAAGAAAGAATTTGGAGACTGCTGCGGAAGAACCGCGATTGTGCCTCGGCAAAAGCAAGTATTATACTCGCTGGTACGTAGCACGGCAAGCAGGATATTAACTCGCTGTACTTAGCACGCAAAAGCAAGTATTATTACCTTCGCTGGTACGTTAGCACGGCAAAAGCAAGTATTATTACCTTCGCTGGTACGTTAGCACGGCAAAAGCAAGTATTATTACCTTCGCTGGTACGTTAGCACCGACTCTGGTGTCGGACTTCTCCTCAGTTTCTATATATTATATATATATATATATATACACACATACATTCATTTCTATTCAAATCTACGATTTTATCTTTTTATTGTATTTACGAACGGAATACGGAAAAATTATGCGTTTCACTAATCAACATTATAATTTTAAGTTGGTGAAACCATTTTATCCGAGCAATTTGTGCTTTTGGTTACACATAACTATGAATTTTATTCGGCAAAATGTCACTTCGAACATCCAAAGCGGAACGGGCAACTCTGAGGATCTCCTTGCTTTTAATCTGTCGTCAGAAGTTATGTTATTGTAATCATTCAAGGAGTATGAGACGAGAGGGATATACAGCACACAAGGTAAGGGTGAAATATTTTTTTTTTGTATGGCTCGACAGCCCTATATGGGCCTGGGCCTCCTCGTTTCGTCGAGGTTTCATGATCACACACATTTGAGACACATCACAGTCGGTAGGACTCCTCTGGACGAGGGACCAGCTCGTCGCAGAGACCTCTACCTGACATCACACAACACTCACAAGAGACAGACATTCATGCCCCCGGTGGGATTCGTACCCACGATCCTAGTAAGCGAGCGGCCGAAGACCCACGCCTTAGACCGCACGGCCACTGGGATCGGCAAGGGTGAAATATACATAATGTTAATCGGAAAACCAGAAAGTGACATCACTCGGGAGACAGGCGTCGATGGAATGACAATATTACAATGGATCTTAAGAAGTATGATAGATGATGTGTACTCAACTGAACTGAGTCAGGACAGTGTCCAGTGCCGGACTCTTTTGAAGCGATAATAAACCCTCGGGTTCCGGAAAGAAAAAAAGACTGGAATTTCTTGACTAGCCAAAAAAATTATTGGCCTCCCATAAAGAAGCTGAACAGCGGATTGCATCAGACAATATGAAAAGGGCGGCAATATTCACAGCTCTAAATCTACTGCTACTACTACTACTACCGCTACTGTTGATGACTGCATAATTATGATCATAACGATTAGGAAAAACGAACTGAACTTGAAAAGTAATGTAGAAGTTTAAAGTCACTTAGGCCGTGTGAGTATCAACTGTGTGTCGTGGGATTTACGGCTATGCATGCAAGTATGAGTTTTCTTTGAATACGAGGCGGTCCGCTGCCATCGAATTCCCCTGCATAGAACTAGTCACGTGACAGTCTTAGTCACGACAAGAATTGATGGTTATGGACAGATATCGGCACAGCAGACCTATCCATCATCGTCATGCAATGGACATACAAAGGACAAGTCAAAACTTACATCCATTCCACTGCAGAACGTCTGTTATGAGGAAGAAAATAAATATATCCATGTTCCAATATTCCTACGAAATGTGCTCTTAAACGCAGAAGCCAGAACATAGAAAGAAATGCCACAAAAACCCTATTAGCTGACAGAAAACCTGATTCTTGTGTAGGTACCTACTTCGAATCGAATCTGGTCTGGCTGTCGTTTGAAAAATACACCACATGTCACGGTGGAACAAAAATTACACACCCAAGTAACTCCAACAATAAGAGTTACCATAAATCACATACATACACGTAAGGGCTGTTACAATTACAAGCAAGTAATTTGTAAGACAAAGGTGCATGTTTCGAACTTTGGGCGGGATAGAGAAGGCGCGATCTTCCTCTGTCCTACAAAGCAAATGAAATGATGGCATTTCTAATTAAGCCACGACAATTCCCTTCAGAACCCTAACAATTCACTGCTCACTAATCATGCAATCATTTGACACTATATAATCTATCTACTACCAGCATCGTTAAATAAATCGCAAATAAAAATAAAGCTGTCCCTATGCGTAATTAACCACGACAACATGAAATCATTTGTAGGAGTGGAGGTATAGCTACACTCATTCATAATCTTGGAATCATATAGGGAATCGTTAGCGTTAATCTCCAGCCACTTTACCTCCAGGGAAAGATTCCTCGACATACTTTAAATAAGAGTCTAAGCGGTCTCAAAGCCGGTCTGAACGCTGCCGAGAAAAGAAAAACTTCCTGCCACTGTCGAGACAGGATCCATGAGTCCTCAGGTCACAATACCGAATATGCTATCTCGCTCCAAACCATAAATAAATAAAACTGATGAATTACAATTGTTAGGCTTACACTTTGACGGTCTGAAGCCGTTTGATTGCTGGGATAGCGGGTTCGAATCCCGCTAAGAGCACAGATGATCTCTTGTGTTTGTTGTTTGTAGTGTAGATAGCGGCCTCTGCGACAACCTTATCACTCGTTCAGAGGAGTCCTACCGGGCGTGTGTGTCTAACTCTAGGTGATCTAGAAACCTCATCAATGAAGGGGCCTAGGCCCGAGTTTGGCCGACGCGCCACAGAAAAGAAATCCACTCCTTATTGAAAGGAAATTTGCCTTTAACCAACTGCTCACATAATCTGCGAGCTTTGGGGTTCTCACAGCAGTAAACACGAGAAATATTTTCTTCTGGTGTGAGATGCTGTATGGTCAGGTACAAATTTACGTAGGTTTCACGGAGCATACTGCCTCTATCTTCACAGTAGAAACGGGAAATTAAAGAATTAGGCCTCTTTCATGCTCTCCCGGAGTCATCTATAAACACTTGCGATTGATTTCCTTAGGATTAGCTTTCTTGTCACCTCGCGTCAGGACGTTCAGGCTCCCACACCAACAATTAACACGAAGCTTATGTTTCCTGATTTGTGTTCCAAAGTTAAGAGGTAAAATCTTGAGTAGGCCTACTCTAGCGTTAACAAAAATAGTACATATCACTTCTAATAACAATCTGCACATGGATTCTCCACATCACGCTATGTCTGTATCACTTTCTTTTCTGTGGCGTTACAGCCCAAATCGGTCATAGGCCACCTCAGTGTCGATGTTTCTAGATCACACGCAATTAGACACCCACTCACATCCACACACACACACACACACACACACACACACACCCGGTATGTGCTGAGCTCGTCGCAGAGGCCGCTACCTACAAAACACACGCCAAACATTCATGCTCTCCGCGTGATTCAAACCCGCGATCCCAGCAATCAGCGGCCGCAGACCTACGTCTTTGACTACACGGCCACCAGATTCGGCTTCTGTATCTCATTACCATATTATGATGTATGCTCGTATTATTTCATATTATGTTGTCCCTGAGCAAAGCCGTATAAACGAAAATTTATGACATAAATAATAAAAAGCAATCCCATTACAGGCCTGGACAGGCCCTTAGGGTTCCAGGAGGTTGAGGCTCCCAGATTTCTAGACAATCGGCACATGAAGGTGGTAAGGTTGTCAGCCCTACGCACCGGCCGCCTTTACCCCCCAGAAAATATTCCTGGTACTCATTTCTGTTAGAGGCTGAGTCGACCCCAGGGCCATAGTGCGACCGAAACGATTATGTCAAGGAAAAATTCCAATGACACCATCGGGAATCGAACATGCGACATTCCGATTTGTAGCGTAGTGCCTCAACCAACTGCGCCACCGCGTGCCCCGACATAAATAATAACGATATAATTTCTCGGTTACTGTCTTGTCGATAATATGATGGTGCTTTTTTTTTTAAAGGGACGTACTTCTACGCCAACCCTCCAAGCTTAGTAATTAAGAAAGAACCGATCAGCGTCGTAAAATAATCAACTAACTTGAAACTTTTAAGGAATGCATTTTGCACATTTATCTAAACACGAATTTACGGTTGAAGACAATAAAAATAATAAAAGAAAATGGAAAAATTAGTTGTAACTGCAGCTAATATAACCTGAAAGTTATTTTTTTTTGTAATTCGGAGGAGAGCTGATGTGTGACTGATACTTAACTGTGCTGATTAAACTGCAGACATTATTATATAACGCTAACATAAGATGGAAAGAAAATAACTCATAACGAATATTTAGGCAGACATTTCATTAGCAACGGACCTGGACAACGTCACTTAAATACATGTAACACTTTTGCGTCAATGGTGTGTTTACATGAATTCGTGCTTGAAGTAACCTATTTATTACGCAAAAGTATCCTATGCTACGCTTCATTTGCAGATTGTCTTCATTGGGATATACGAGTACATTATTTGGCCAATTACATTACAGAATAAAAACACACAGTTGTTCCTCTGAAGAGTAGATCTATAGGCTAAAGTTCAGCTTCTATCTGGACGTAATTCAACAATCTGACAACGGAGGCACCATGTTCCTGGGCAACGATTGTGTCAATATAGATCGCACACGGTGTCAAAACCCAGAATAATATAATCTAATCAGCACCCAAGGTGAAAGCTTTAAAACCTACACAAACCACCCCTTCTACTCCACAGTCACTCTCGTCTTTCCTTGTCGGCTTTTATTTGAAAGATAAGCCATTACTAAGTACTCCTTCATAGCGCAATGATATAAATATTTCAGCCATTAACTCAAACAGAAGTCGGGACAGCAACTATAGAATATGGGCAGAAAGAGCGAGGAAATGGGATTCCTGTTGTGGGATTGCAGACGTTTGCCACCCTCGATGAATATTATTCCAGCAATACGCTCGCAGAAGCGAGCAGGTCCTTTCTACGCAGCATCATATAATGAAAATCCTCTATACTTTTAGGCAACGTCGGTTATTATCCGATATCAGTGATCTTAAGCTATTCATTCATTCGAACACACCCACCTCTTGTTCCACATAATGGCAGATAGAAATTCTTCATTAGAAATCATGTCAGGCCTGTAGTTTATTCTATTCAGTCTGATCACATTGCGTAGCCACAACAAAGAAATCTTCCGCCAAATAATGAGCTGTTGTCGATACAGAATAAAAAAGATGCGTTTACTGCCGGGGAGTAGGTCTTCTTCAAACAATTCTCTCTCATTAGTGCATTCCTTTTACAAAGAATTTCGAGGAAAACAAGTTGTACCGTGGCCTAGTTTGTACAAGCGGCTTATATGTAGTCCATTACAAAAGATTTGTTCACGCTCATCCCAAACAGCGAAACCGCGAGAAAACTGGTTTGTGTTACATTCCCGCTAAAAGGAAGGTGTGGAACCTGAACCTTACGCCTGACGGTGTCTACTTCTTTCATCACGGCGCAACTTATTTTCTAAAGCCTTTCGCGCAAGCCAGATAAAGTGCTGCAGTCACGAGGACACCCAATTCCTATGGTCTGTCACAGAAGCAGATGTAAATTTCCAGGCCCTGTCAACCGGAGAACACGATTGTGCAGTGTCGGGTGCCTGATGTGCTTCAGATCTAGTACGAACCTACTGTCTGTAGCTACATGTCTATGCAATCATGAGTGTAGTTATTGTATGTGGCCTATACGGAATTCGACATTCACAGATGCACGCCTGTGTAGGCAGACCCCACATATTTGTGTCACTAAGCAGCAGTTTATGCATGCTACAAGTCACAAGGTACGTGACGAAGGTGTCTGTTTGACGTGATACGCACTTTCAATCATCTCTCTTTCAGTCACACTAATACATCCAAGGGGTACGTTTCTTAAATTTTACGTCTGCCTGATGACGTAAGCAGAGCCAGCTTCCAAAATCTCATTTTTTAACCAAAAACAGCATAAAAATACCCAGTGTGTCACATGTAAGTGTGATGATCGCATTCATGGAATTATGTGTGGAATCCTCAGAATAAGGGAACGTTTTGTCCTTATTTCTATATGAAAATATATGTACGTGTGTTATGTACATATGTACGTGTGTATGTGAATGTGTGAGTGTATGTATGTAGCTACGCATGTATGTATGTATGTACGAACTTGCACAGCATGGGTAGGCCTAATTCACGAAATATTACTCATAGGCCTATTTGATAGTTATACGTTTACAGCCTATGTACTTGCAATAGTCGAAAATCGAATAGCTGCTGTTCTAAATCGAGATTATTGGTAAGTGTAACCGACAGACAGGATCATCTCAGGTGCCAATAATAATGTCCATCGCATTTTAATGCCATCGTTCCATGTCCACACAGACCTTTAAAACGGTTTCGTTCTTCCAGTTTTTCCTGCTAAAACGCGCGACGCATTTTTCTTCTCTCCTACGCATGTAACATGTCGCGCCCACTCAATTCTCCTTGCTTAGATCGCAAATATAAAAGTAACAGAAATAAAACATACTTTGCTTATCATATTTGTTTTAGCGACCGAAACAAGATTTTATATCCGCAGTCCGCTCCGAATATTGCGACTTAACTAATCACCTTATTACATGTGGACAAGAACGCTATTTACAACTGTCCAGATGGAATATAAAAATTAATTTTTGTAATGCAAGTTAATTAAACCGAGCAAGTTAACCTTTAGAGTCCGTGCGGCTCCTATAGTTGCCAGGGCCCTTTAAATTAAATCGTGCACCATACTAGATTACTAATCGGGAGGTTCCAAATTCAACACCTGCCTGGGTGTTCGCTTTAATCGTTGCGTTCTTTTGGTACATATTCTAAGATTCTCCAGGCGACTGTCAGAATAGTACCTTCAAAATGACCACATCACAACCAGATGAGCAATTTACAACATACGGCAGGTAGGAGCAATAATTCCGCCATTTAGTCTGCAGCTAGAACTAAAATATATAGCACATGCAATGTCATTACGTAACACACGAAGAGAGTCACACAGATACAGGCAGCATTTTGCCCTGTGCTGTGTCTGTCCTGTCCCCGAACAGAAAAAAATCAGATTAGTCATCTGTACTACCCAACAGATGCCACCTCATTCAACATTCCTCTTAATTAAATCTATGAGCGGCCAAATGATTTGTGACAAAGTAAAGCGAAATAGGAGGCAACAAAATATTTTGTCGACGAGAAAGGAGAGTTTGGCAACAAATGGAAAAGGAAGATACTGCCGAGGCGCGCCGATCTGGTGTTTAAATGGTCCAACTTTGTATCCCAACTACTGTCTCTAATATCAAAGCAAAAAACTTGATGACAAACCTCTCAGAGTAATGACAGCCAGTCAACTGAAGACGTGAGCAGAGTCAACTCGCTAAATATCATTTATTACAATTATCCGCAACCTCAGATAAAGGACATCACCCAACACAAATCCATATTGACATAACACGAGGAGCCGTACAAAGAGCTTGTGTTCCAGTTCCTTCTTTCTCACTGCGAATACCGTTTCTCAGGCTAACAAAATAAAAATATTTGTGCGTGTGCACATTTCGACATACCTTAATTAAAATTTAATTAACGTAATAAAATTTATGAATCGGAAAAACGTAATTTTGCCGATCCTGGTGGTCGCGCGGTCTACGGCGTGGGTCTGCGGCCGCTCGCTTGCTGGCATTGTGGGTTCGAATCCTGCCGGGGGCATGAATGTCTGTCCTTTGTGAGAGTTGTGTATTGCCAGGTCTCTGCGACGGGCTAATCCCTCGTCTAGAGGAGTCCTACCTTGTGTATATGTGTCATTAAGTGTGATCAGGTGCAACAATAACCCTCTACACCTACAACAAGTAGGTACAAAGCGGCCAGAATTATAACGGAAGAAAGAAAGAAAAACTGAATTTTATGATATTTTAAAATTTATATCATAGAAGACGTGGGAAAATTAGAGGCTAAAATTTCCTAGAAAGCTGGAAACATATTTAAGGAATGCATATTAATTAAATTCTCACAATATTTGTAGCAGAAATTTTGATGTTGGTGATTGGCAGCTGAAGGCATTAAACAAGACGGCAAAAACCCTTCGACCAAGTTTATTAGTTGAGAATGCTTTTTGTTACTCAGCACAGAAGAGCAACTTTGTCAAAAAGCAAGTACTGATTTCACATTATTCTGACAATTCCTCAGAAAAATTTATCACACACATGTACTTATGCTTTCAGCACCCTGTTACGTAGATGAACCTACTGGAATTAATGGGTAAAGTACATAAATATTCATGCTTACAAGAGAATAAAAACGAAAAATGACAAATTATGGAAAACGGCTGTCCAAAATAAAATGTACAACATACGCTGTGTAAGAAAAAATAAATGTTATAAAAATGTAGATAATGGGGGGACGGGGACGAAGGTAGATCAAATAAAAGTAGGACAGGTAAAGAGAAAACAGGTTGTAACTGTGACAGGAGAAGCATAATGTAGCGGCAAGCCTACTGCCCTGATACATTCTGACACATTTCTGCTCTTAGGTAGTCGATTATCTTCGAATATTTCCATATTAGTTCTCCACAAAGCTGCCTATTTCCCAGTAACCTCTGCACTGTGGGCTACTCGAAACTGTTTTCTGTTTCACTGTAAATATGTACAGTCTCTCTAAGTATGTCCAGCAGCTGATCTGAGAAATCTCATATAGTGTTACTCCAGTTTCTTCTAGGGCTTATTTTTCAGAATCCGCTTCACACACACAGTATTTATCGAGTGATTGGTCTTAATTGTGCGAAGTTTTAATTGAATTTTGTTTGATATAATTCTACTCAAATTTCGTCTAGTTCATCAATAGATTTTATTAATACTATGTCACACATTTTATTCAAAGCGTCCGTATTTCCATAATTTTAGATTATACTTCCTAGACCAACGGGGTAGAAACTTTCCTAAACTCTAGGAGCCACCTCAAACTTCTAGACGCCAGAAGGGTGACATGCAGCAAGTTCCATACTGAGGTCCCACAAATACTGGGAGTCTCCGTAAAAATTTAGTCGCCATGGCGAACTGCGCCCGAGATTTGAGCACCCGTCTCCTAGACAACTACGTATCTGAATATATTCTATTCAGTCTTCACTTATACCCCTATAAATTCAATGCCTCTCATTAGCACTGATTTTGTTAAAGATATCGAAATTTCTGTTCCATACAATTAACAAATTCAGTGATGCTCCCGTAAGCTCTGCTTAAGTTACTCTACTCAAGACAAGTTTGTCATCAGGCTGTATTCAAACTAAAACAGAATTTAAACTAGTTTATCAATATATCGTAGCTACATACGCTGAAGATATGCTTATGTGAAGCAATAATCTAGAACTAAGTTTATTCTCCCGTAGTCGATCACTGCAGTAATATCACCGCGCCAAGAATAATTGCCCATGGGCCTACTAAGGAGCAAACTAGGCGCCACTCATTTTACATCCCATGGGCCTTTTTATTGTCTTTCGCCATTACACTGCACACTCCATCATAAAGAATGTGAAAGCATTGCCTGCAATAAAGCAATAAAGTTTAATTCTTTAAATGCCCTTCTCGGGCTTATTACAAAAGATACAGTTCCACGTGGGGCGCGCGGTGGCGTAGTTGGTTGAGGCACTACGCTACAAGCCGGAACGTCGCGGGTTCGATTCCTGATGGTGTCATTGGAATTAATTCCTTGACATAATCGTTTCGGTCGCACTATGCCCTGGGGTCGACTCAGCCTCTAACAGAAATGAGTACCAGGAATATTTCTTGGGGGGTAAAGGCGGCCGGTGCGTAGGGCTGACAACCTTACCACCTTCATGTGCCGATTGTCTACAAATCTGGGAGCCTCAACCTCCTGGACCACTCAGGGCCTGTCTAGGCCTGTAATGGGGTTGCTTTACCTTTACCTTTACAGTTCCACGTAACTCGTCCTCATGCAGAAGCGCCTGGATGTAAACAACGTTTGTGTAAAGCAAACCACAGATTTACTTTCCGGACACTGAAAGAGCATTCGCCTGAATTCTAGGATTCGATGCATTAAACTAAATTATAAGACCAATATTATCATATTATCATTAAGGGCTTAATAGAAGGCTGGAAATGCTTGGATCTGAGAAGTTCCGTCGTTATCCTTCAGGATATGTTCTCACAGCTAAAAACAGAATATTACGCCCTAACGAGGTTATGAGCACTGGAAGATTTGTGGTTATCAAAGCGATGTGGTTGAGGATTAAAGTCTTATGGAACGTGAAGCTGTGTCTATGGGTGAGTGATTTCCGACGTTTACAAGGATCGTGGTGCCCTTACCTTCAAGCTGACCCTTCAATACGAAGGCATCACGATCCTTCGAAAGATCCGAAACCATTCACCTAAAGACAGAGTGTCACATCCCAGAAGACTTGAATCCTCAGCTGTAAGTATTGCTCTTAAATTCACATTCACATAATGTTACAGTTCACTACTGTCAGATTTCAACCGCGTGTATCCTCAACTAACTCAATACTGCAACAATCAGATCACTCTTCTTATCCATTTAGTCACAACCAACTTCAGAAACACTGAAATATGCTCGATTCTGTCACTTTGAGAGCAAATATTATGTCTTCCCTTTTCATTGCTGTTAATTTCTCATTATAGAACAAATAATTAAGTTACTCTCGACCTGATATTTTTCAAGACAGATGTCTTCAAAATGCGCTGTTAAAAAATTCAACATACCTGCTACCTGCCAGAGATAATTGCAATTCTTTATCATAAAACACGGACTGTTATTTTTATTTCAGTTCCTAAACAGATGTCGCTACCGAAAAATAAATTTCATAAAATATATTTCGCTAAATATTTGCCTGAAGGAATGGGGTTTTGATAAGATTACAGACCTCTACTAAAAACACGACATATAACTTATTTAATGTTGATATAAAACTCCAATCTTCCACTGTAACTATGCAATCTACCACATGTTTGCTTGTTTTGGAACGCAACACACAACATCAATACAACAGACAGACATTCTGCGTTTCAATGCCATTCAAAAATTCTGTTTTCCAGTCCTTATTAACATTTCCTGAATATGCACTTTTGCCTATATTTCAGACTAGTTCGACGAAGGCAGAAGAGCTTCAGAAAATTTCAGGTAACCAGCTAACGACCAACGCTGCGTTGACCGAAGGCCTCAACTTCAGAAAATACTACATGTTTAAATCCACTGCCACGACAGTAATCTATCTATGTGCTTAATGGAGAGTGTTGCCAGGGTTTGGAGCTGTACACTGCCGCCCAAAATTCACTCCATCAGAAAATAACGGCCACTGGGTAGCTCTTTCCATAAATTTCAGAGGAATATGAATTACTTAAAAAACAATAAAATTTCTACAATTCCAGTGGCCAGAGTAGACGGTTTCTGCTTTGTTAAAACTCGCTATAGGGACTAAAAAACTGCAGGACATAAATACCAAAGCTTGCAACTGCACGCAACAGTAGTGGCATCTCTCTTTAATGAAGATGTCTGCTAATAGAAATGACAGAGTCGTCGATCATCCGACTCGCTGCGAGGGACAGTGGAATGCCATTACGACGATAACACGCCTGACCGGTGAACATCCGCAACTTGTCACCCCTCCGTCACGCACACAACATGCAAAATTCAGCGCTGCCCTTCCACTGGTCCACATGTTGGACTATAGACAATAGGCGGCATTACTTCGCGGTGTTCAGTGTGCGGTCCGTGAAACGCGATAATCCGTAAATATTTCTAGAGATCTTTCGCAAAATATCTGCTGTACAACCTATATATATATATATATATATATATATAAAACACTGTGCCTAAACTTAACTGTCTATATAACAAATTATTTAAAAAATTAACAAGCAAATTATCGAAACTAAAGGAACAGCTGTAAATAATCCTGTGGTATCGGAAAACGGAAGACTCAACACCTAAGAAATTCATCCACTGAAATCCATTACAAAAAATTAAAACATTGACTTACATGTAGACCACATTAAAAATCTTTACCTTTTATTCCGTTTATAATATTATTCTCATCCAATTTAGAGACTTGCCCTTCCAAGTGGGAAATGTTAAAAGTACTTTCAAGCCGAAAAACTGTATGCTTTCCACATTGCTTCCATTCCAACCCACACTAACAGACAGTGACCCGTGGAACATCACTTACAAAAGGCTTCAGCCAAACAAATTATCATGAAAAAATAAAGGAACAGTTATTCAATAAAGAAGTAGAGTCATCAAGAAGTCGTTGAGTTATAATTTAATGAAAGCAGGACAGTCCTTGCGTTAGAACCAAAACGTGCATATGCGTCACCTCTCTAGCCACTGAAATAAAAAAAAATTGCTGTAAAATAGTTAGCAGTTTTAACGCCTAAACTGTCACGCTTCATACATGCCATAACAATCTGAGTCACTGGAATGCAGTTCCGTAACATCTCGAGGATAGTCGTGAGTGGAGGCTGTGACGTGTTACTTGAAGTAAAAATTCCAATAAATGGAACTAATAACCACAGGCCTATACGACAAAACAAACATCCAGTTTTAATTGAACTGAAATCCAGGAGAACAAGCGGGACGGGACATGAAACACCTGTTGGAAAGAAGAGAGATACTTAAAGGTTTTTGTCAGAAAACATGCAGGAAGAAGACTATTGGAAAGATGTTGTGGAGATGGAAGTATAATACTGAAGCATATTTTAAAGAAATAGGATGGGAGGATGTGGAATCGATGTGTATTTCCCTCAGAAAAAATGCATGTGCCAGGCTGTTTTGAAGAGGTATTGAACTGTCAGGTCCCATAACAAGAAGTGTGTACACTAGCTGAGCAACTATTAATGCCATGAATTGAACCAACATCCACCGAGATGTTTAGTTGGTTTGTTGGTTCGCTGATTAGATAGTTATTTAGTTAGTCAGTCAATTAGTTAAGAAAAAGACTGCTCCCATCGCACATTCCCTGTCTTACTGCTTGAAAGGCGAAAAAATCTGGAGTAGCTAAGTTGATTTGTAATTATATTTTGTAGCAACACGAGAGCCTTGTGCGGAAAGTAAGGTATAAAATCATTATTGCAGAGTTATAATTGGTTTTTATATTGCCGCTTTGACTTCCAAAAAGAGAACAAAGAATTATCAGAAACAAACTGGAAGAAGCGCAGTGCTAATTAAAAGCAATAACAGTTTTAAATTGATTTAAAGGAAGATAAGGAGAAAGAATTAAAACGCACAGCAGCCAGTGGAACCAGTGATGGAATCTAATTATTAAATCTATCAATAGATGTACCTGTGAATTGATTTATAATGCAGTTTGCTTACAAACACATTTATTTTCTTAGCTGCAATAGCGCTGTTTGAAAGTCCCTATAACAGATGGTTAGTGGTTATTTAATCAGTTTTTATACCAATATAAACTGCTAGTTAAAATCTTACAGCGCTCTTGGAATTACAAATTTTGATACAGGTGGTTCGTCAGTTAGGCATTTCATTCGTAAATAAAAAACTGTTAATACGAGTAAATATGAGTAAACTATTAGTAAAAATATGTCTTTTTAATTCCAAGGGCAAGAAATTTAGTGAGAATCCAGCAACCCACATAAGCAATTCAGTATCCATTGAGTGGATCAAGTTACGAGTACATATTCTTGTTCTACAGGGCACTGATTGTGATGACTCAAGTCTTCTTTGCTGCTCCCTACCAACATTCTGCCTGCCACAGTAACACTCAAGAGCTGTCCCTCTCGAATTCTGTATAATTCAAGATTTCATCCTTTTGTAATCCTAAAGGTTTCAGTAGCGAAAATATAAAACAAACCTCAGAAAAAAATCACAGTCTTAGCAGTCGCTGTGTAGAGTGAGAACATACGTAACACACGCCTTAATAAATGTTAATTAAAAATAGTGTAATTGTGGCTGGAGAACTCAAATAATAGCGATTTTTAATACAAGCTAGATTTTCAAAAACGGCTTGGCTTTTCAATAAAACTATGCAAATCTCAAATTTGTTTATATTACATTATCTTCCAATGTTTGTAATGAGTTAGGGTGTCTTTCAAGCATTAATTTTAAAAGGCTCACAGTTCCTATATCCATGTACTAGTAGGGAACTTCCGACATTGTGATCATTCGATAATGTAATTAATGCAGCTGTCTTCTTACCGAGATTACGGAATTCTCATTCTTGTTTTTTGACCTAAATTCTTTAAAGGTGGAATAAATGTCAAGAAAAATGGAAGGATCTGCCCTCGCGTTAAGGCCATCGATGAAATCACACACGACCTGATTCTGAGCGACATTCTTATCGGAATCACAACGCGGCTAAAGAGGCTACACGGAATGCACAGCTGGCAAACGCAATAAATATTGATATTAGGTTGAACCACGGAGGTAAGGAAGTGAAGTCATCGCCAGTGGGTGTTCCCGCAGAAAACATTCGAGTTCTTTGATGACCAGGCGACTAAACATACTTGCCACTTTATAAGGAAATTCCAACACCTTTAACAAGCTGATTCGAATTGCAAAGAATGTAAGGTGTGTACGTGTGAGTCCATTATGCGTGTGGTTTCAGACTTTCGGGGCGTGACCTCCTGGGAGGAAAGAAACTGCTAACGTTGCTAAATATTTATGCAGAACAAAGTAAGGATGTATTCTCAGTGTGTGTGTGTGTCACAACAACCTTCAGTGTTTAATTTGTTGAAAAACTGCATGTTAGAAATCACTTCTAGGGAACGGGTGAGAAAAAAAGAACTGAAAACGAGCTGATCAGTAAAAATGTCTTCTTTTTTTTTTATTAAAATCAATGCTTGGTTTTAAAGCCCACAAGGTTTAAAATTAAAGAAATTTTACATTCTGACCACACAGTGTATTTTTGTGTTTTGTATGGGCCTCAGAACAAGCAGTGATTATTTCCATATAAAGCATTAAGTAACTTGTTTTGATAACCGAGACGTAATGTGTTTACTGCGGGGAAGGATCTAAATGTTTAAATATAATTCAGATTAATTTTCATTTTTCAACCTTCAAAAGCGACACCAGCGTCATTTACGCAATAGTTATTGTCGAACAGAGCTATTATGCAATTAAAAATAGTCATAAATTGAGAACCCTTTCGGATCCATCCTAGACACCGAGGGGCAGCAACGTTATAGAGTTGCATTTAGGTGGTAGCCGGTTCGTTTACGGTCTATTCCGAGGGTTTTCAGGATTTTACTCAATCTCCTCATGAGGATAATAGGATAATATTCTCAAATAATTATCGACCGCTTCCTTCCAAATCCTTACCTACTCACAAATGATTATAATTAGCTTACCATTATATTCGAGGCAATACGAGTACAAAAATTTGAAATAGTGTTATTAAGAAAATAAAAAATTATTAATTCACGCTACAAACTGACAAAATAATACTGTAGTTTGGGATGTTAAATCCGTAACCTTGTTCAAAGGAACCAACGTTTCGGAGAAAACTGCTGTCTCCACTGTCTACCTTGAAAAGTGCCGTGAAAACTTCAAATGTCACACGCATGTTTTCCATAATGATATTTATGTTGTGCTCTCTTTAACGTAATCGGACCAACGACATTTTTGTTAACCAAGTCATAATTCTAGACAGCATAATTTCTCAGTCTCTTGGTAACACAGTCACCGTCTTTGAAAGAGGAATTGAGTTCCTAAAATAAACTAATCCATTCCATTCCATTCTTTCTCAATATTTTATTTGATTTTTGGAGAAACTGTTAACTTCTTGTTAACGCTGAAAATAATGAAATTTTCCTCGGTTGCGAACTTACATTTCAGTCCCTTAGGATAATTACAACTACCTTGACTACATTAAACGCATATACCTTCTTTTCCAGTACAACACTAATACTGCTGAATTTATTGTTTGTAATATATACCTCAGTGCCGATCCCAGTGGCCGCGCGGTCTAAGGCGTGGGTCTACGGCCGCTCGCTTACTGGGATGTGGGTTCGAATCCCGCCTAGGGCATGGATGTCTGTCTCTTGTGAGTGTTGTGTGTTGTTGTCAGGTAGATGTCTCTGCGACGAGCTGGTCGCTCGTCCAGAGGAGTCCTACCGACTGTGGTGTGTCTAAAAAGTGTGTGATCGTGAAGCGTCAATGAAACGAGGAGGCCCAGGCCCATATAAGGCTGTTCGAGCCATAGAATATATATATATATATATATATGTATATACCTCAACACTTGTCTCCCTACTACATACACAACATCCAGGGATAGTAATCATGACCTAGTTTCAGTTAGCTACTATAACGGAAGTTTCATGGACGGGAAGCACACAGAAACCTCAGCGACGATAAATAGTACATTCTGTAACACTTGCATCTGGTCCCCTCGCATACAATTAGGCTCGTCACTACGCCAACGTGTTCGATACTTCCATGTAAATCCAACGGACTCACCTTCTTCGTCTCATTCCAAGTGATGCTGGAGAATGTCGTTAAAAAAAAGCACGATCATTCAAGTTGATAAGTTAGTCTGAATCACGTGAACACACTCCCCAACAGCATCGGTGTCCGATTAGTCGTCATCTGCGGTCAACAAAACAATGGCAAGGTGCAATTTTTTAGCAAGTGTTTTTCGCGATGCAAACGTCTTCATTCCTGCACGGTGATGTTCCGTGGACCTCACGCAAATCGAATCGCTGCGGGCGGGCAAGTATCGATAGGGAGGAACTTGATTAGGCCGTTCCTCACGCGAGGGACCCGCTTGACTGCCTGTAATGACAGGGTACAACGTGCCTCCAAGGCTCAAACCCACACCAAGAACACGAGGTTCAGATATGAAGATGTTAAGGCATGACAGCTTCATGCACACGGTGTCTACAATTGTTCTAAACCATCTGAGACCTTCAGCTCATTCGAAGTACAGTGGTTACTGCAAGTACCGGAATAGTTCATTCTAGTGACTAGACTACGGACTATGCAACCGATGAATCGTGGTTCGATTCCTGGCAGGGGAGAAAACCGAGGCGTCCAGAAACACTCAGGGGTCCAATCAATCTCCTAATCGATGGGTAATGGGGACTCCGGCCGGGCGGCGACGCTCATCAGTCATCTCCATTGAGTAATGTGGTTAAGAATGCGTGGAACTATATCTCCACTTCTTCATATGCCTTCATGTCATGGTGCTGAACCAAGCAGAGGAGCAACTGCACATTCTTCACCGCGTTTGGAAAGCAGTTGCGAAAGGTGATTACTAGCCTCGTAATGTCCGACCCTCCGTCTCCCTTAAGTAACACAGCGACTCCCACGGGAAGGATTTTCATAAAATTTAATATCTGGGATTTTTACTACATTTTTAGAAAATACCCCATTGTTGCTTAAAGTCAGACAAAAATAACGGACACTACACGCAAGATCTAGATACGCTTATGCGACTGATCTCCTTTAATGGAGTCATTATCTTCTCTGTGTTGTACGAACTGAGGCGAAAACATTGACGATCTAAACATCTCGTCTTTTACGAGACACACAGAGAGTGTGAAGATATAAACATAAAAATCCCCCCCCCCACAAGAAAAACAAAAGTAGGCACTGATTACGTTCCGACTCTAGTGACAGTAAGGTCTCCCTTGATGTTATGGTTATGAACATGGTCGCTTTGGTTACCAGCGGTTTCTCCGATTATCATAATCCTTGAAGCAAGTGTGAGCAAAGACAGGAAATTATTTTTGACACTATTTCCTTCCGAAACAGTCACATAGTATAGCATAATTATTTTTCTTGTAATTGTAATTACTAAAATTACAATTGTAATTAAATAGACATAGACCTATTGAGTTAACAGTCTTTGCATAAAGCAATCAATAATACCAGTAATCAGAAGTCCTATGAAGCCTACAACCTCATATATTTAAGTTTAAAAGTAAAGCGTAGATTTCTGTTCGGCATTGCCTGTAGAATGCATTGAAGAATGGTTTGATTCGTTTTCTAAAGCGGTGCTTTATTAAAATAAAACTACATTGTTCTAATGTACTCTTGTTACAAATAAGCCTACTATATAAATTTTCTCATTATTCTAGTAAGAGCCTACAGCCGGATATATAAGGCTGTAAACCTGTTTCTAAGATAGGAGAAAAATTATAGTGTGTGTTGGATAAAACGTGGAAAGGCACACTTTTGATATTCCAATCTTTAGTACTGCACGTAAAAATCACAAATTTAGAAAATACGGAAAATAACAGAGCTAACACGCCAGAAATATTACTCCGAGCGAATATTTCCTGACTTGTTTACCTCACCTCTTCCTTAACACTAAGACACTACACAGTTTTCACAAGTGTATCTACGTGTTTCGTATCTTTTAAGTGCAAGTTCCAGTCCATAAACTTTCAGTGCGCTTGTACGTAGATTCCATCTGCACTGCCTTATACTGTTAGATCAGCTTATAATAAATGTAATTTACATACATACCGCTTAAAACGGCAAGAAATTTTCAGGTCGAAAAGTAAAGGTGTGGTGGAAACTGCATGTTTAAACCAATAGTAGTTTTGTTTAAAGAAGATCTTCACAGATAACTTAGAAGTAACTGATCAATAAAATATCATCAGTAATTGGGACTGGTTCACAAAATTTCTCAACGATCGTACGGTCTAACAGCACCATGATGGAGCTTGTCAAACCAGACAACATCCAAAAGACGTATACAAGGACATATACGAATGAAGTAGGCCTACACTATTTGGGGAAAATAATAATAATTATTATATAATAAGTCCTTCTGTCTCCAGGCTTCCTTCCTTCTTTTCTGCTCGAACATTGTTACGAGAAGTGACACTGTTCGATGCTTTGCTTTGCTTTGGTAGCAGCTCTGTCCCTCGGTAACATTTAATTATACGTTGTAATTGCAAGTGGAGCCGATCCCAGTGGCCGTGCGGTCTAAGGCGTGGGTCTTCGGCCGCTCGTTCCTAGGATCGTGGGTTCGAATCCCACCGGGGCATGGATGTCTGTCTGTTGTGAGTGTTGTGTGTTGTCAGGTAGAGGTCTCTGCGACGGGCTGGTCACTCGTCCAGAGGAGTCCTACCGACTGTGGTGTGTCTCAAACGTGTGACCATGAAACCTCGACGAAACGAGGAGGCCCAGGCCCACATAAGGCTATCGAGCCATAATAATAATAATAATAAAAAGCAGCAAGTGGACCTGCGTTAGCATTTTAAAGCCTTATCACAATGCAGAACTAGAGAGATTTGTGATGTCACAATGTTTATATTTTAGCAACTTAATTTAATGAGAGAGGATATTTCAGTGTTTGCTTCGCGCAATTTAAAGACGACTGTGTAAGTTGAACCTAACAGATGCTATGCATGTACATGCGAGTTGTTACTGAAAGTTCATCACAGCCGTGTGCCATAAGAAATAACCATTTCATTATTCCTTTACAATTTATTTTCCCCGGACGAGGGAAAGGTACTTTACGCCTTCACGTACATTTTGAACTACTTCTTTCAGTTTATACCAAGTTTCAGACATAGATATCTAATACTTAAGTTTCCTAAATACTAAATTTAATCGAAATACTTTTATTTACAGTAGGGTGATCACATGCAAACTAACATACAGGAATTTGTCGAAATGATAATACCTTACAATGTTAAATTGTTGCCAGTAAAGAGTATAAAATTATGATACAAAAATTTTGTTTTTATATGAATTTTTGTATAAAAACTTCAAATAACTTTGAAAATTACCAATATATTTGGCAGAATAACTTAGTACTGACTTTTGCCCCTTTCTTTTATTAGATTTCCGTAGATGTCATCCAAGATTTCCAGAAATTATTCATCTAATGCCAGTGAGACAGCGTTTTGAAATCGGTTCATTTGGCAGTAATTATTTACTGTGTCCTTGAAATTGTTTCTATTCTTTATGAAAGGACGGGATTGTATAACATTTGAAATTAACGTATAAGGTAGATTTTATTCATGTTAATAATTTAGTTAAGACTGTTTTATTTTTTGTTCCCACCAAAGCTTACATTTACTTTGTGAACTTGTCAGGTATACATTTAGTAAAATAATTCCATTCGGAG
Organism: Reticulitermes speratus; assembly: GCA_021186555.1. Classification (NCBI taxonomy): domain Eukaryota; kingdom Metazoa; phylum Arthropoda; class Insecta; order Blattodea; family Rhinotermitidae; genus Reticulitermes; species Reticulitermes speratus. The sequence continues at coordinate 48,107,228 of JAJKFL010000001.1, forward strand.
CAGAGTTATAATACATTCAATACAACTGTCGATTTTTTACAGTATTCAGGGGAATAAAATTTGCAACACTCCTCGTCACACAGGCTTATTGGATATAAGCCGCGGTGCCTCAGGAGACATGAAAATATTTTCAAGAAACATTTTGTTTACAATATCTATGAATTTTTATATATAGCTCTATATATATATATATTATATATATACAGCTCTACAGAGTTGAAAAGTCACACAAGTGCCATTAAAATTTCAATACAATATTTTTTATATTCTTATTTGTCTTAATATGTAAACATAGTTTCAATAAATGTGTAGTTGTATGCTATTAGCATGTCTTGAAACACACACGAAACTAGCTTAATGCATTTTCATATTACAAAGAATTTTACTTTTCGGGCTTCAGTAATATCGTTTAGTCCAGTATTGATGTTTACGTTAGGAGAAGGCTTCATACAAATTTCAGGCATCAAACTAAGAAGATTCGTCACGCGTCATCACCTAACAAAGACAAAGTAATTAGTTCGTTGGTCGTGTTCCTGTTTTATTTTGCTACTTCAAATATGTAATATAAGCTTCTATTTATCCAAGGGTTATGACCACATAAAATTTAAGACAAGTTGTTAAGAAGTGGTTGTGATATACTTTCAAGTTCTCTAATATTGATCCTACTTTGCAAGGTTGTACAGACAATTTTTTCTCTCGTATTTCTTGATAAAAGATTTGAAACTGCCACGGTTTATATAAACTCAAAATGTCATACCAAGTGCCAAAAAATCTGGTATTTATCTACAATACAGACGTCTGTAGGGTAATCAGGGGATGACTTGAAAAACACACGAAATTCGTTAATGGGATTCCAAACAAAGCTTTACACAAGGGCTTTAACGGGTCCGTTGGACAGTTTTCCCTCACATTACCAAGAAAAACAAGAATTCTCACTGTCCTGTGATTCCGGAAAGAAAACTATTGTTGGTTAAGTACAGTGTCATTAAGCACGTACTTTACCCATAATGCCTAGATCCATATTGTTCAACTTGTAATATTAAATTGAGAATTCATTAACAATACATACGAAATATAACATCCTTATCTATATGAAAAAGGGGATGGAGATTTATTAAGTAATTTACAGCTACTACTAAAGCATGCCCACAGTTTTATCTCTTGCCTTCGTGTGATATTTTTATGGAAAGGAGTAGAGTAAAAAATTGAGAATGTCAGTCAGTGAAATAGGGTAGAGACGCACCCCTCCCTCTAGTAATAAGAAGAAATCCTGCGGCGTGAGGCATGGGATGCGTCCTGCGCACCTAGACATCTCTCGAGACTCACTGTACAATCCCATGTTATAAATTAGGTTTAGCCCCTACAGAACAGTGCAGTCGAAGAATTCAGAAGGTACTGTAACGCAAAGACACACCGCCGAAAGGAAACAAGTTGATCGAATATGCCGAACAACGCAATGAAAAACCTTACGGAACCCATCAGACCGTTGGCTTCTGTGACGTAACACTGCGAAATTTGGTAGCAATTTACCGACGTTTCGTAGTGCTGCCTAAACATTCGTGGGACGAACACAAACGCTGGTTATTTCTATCAAACCACACAGCGTTGGATTCCATACGTCAGTATACTTCACAAGTACTGCCATAAGAACCCTAAAATCTTTAAGGAGTTCGTTGTTGAGCGTGTGAAATGGCTCACGATAGCTTCCAGTGTTACATCTCACCCATAACAGTGATACGTGCTTCGTGTTCCACAAAACGAAATGGTAACAAATGAACACCTACTAATACCAGGTACGTTGTCGTAGAGGTAACTCTATGAAGCTGAATCTGAGGGTGCATCCTTTCAATCTTCGCTGTTTCCGGCTATCCGCTTTGAGCCGTCGTGGGTTTTCTCCGTCCATTCAGGCGATTATCGGGACAGCCACCTTGAAATAGGTCAGGCCCTCTCCTGTCCCCATCCTAACCAAGACAGCCTACATTCAGACAATCTATAGACCCTGCATGACATTCTTCCCATGCTAATTAGTCACTCTGCAGTCAGTGAGGAAGTCGAAACTGATAAGCTACAGCAAGTACGGTCTGTAAGTCACACAAGATATGCAAGCCTTTTAATTCAATCAATGAAGCAGCCAAAGAGTCAGTCAGTTACGCCATTCGGGTAATCACTTAATTTAGACAGCCACTAAACTAACTCGATGGAGCAGAGCGAGCAGTCCTTTAGAATCTAATAGTCCCTCAGCTAGTCAATAAATTCCCCGCCATTTATGGACCGGAAAGTTTATTGCCTTTTCACACGATTCTAGCAAAGACCTACTCCCTGAGCCAGATGAATGCAGGTCACAACATCCAAAACTGTTTCTGCAAGACGCTGCATTATTACCTGCACCTAGATATTCCAAGGCCGATCCCAGTGGCCGTGCGGTCTAAGGCGTGGGTCTACGGCCGCTCGCTTACTGGCATTGTGGGTTCGAATCCCGCCGGGGGCATGGATGTCTGTGTTGTGTTTGTTGTATAAGGACTAGTATGGAACGTAAGTGGCATGAAGAAGGACGAAAGGATTTAAAAGTACAAAATGGATCAAGGGGAAAAAACGGGACAGGGAAAAAAAAAAAAAAAAAATCCCACCGGGGGCATGGATGTCTGTCTGTTGTGAGTGTTGAGTGTTGTCAGGTCTCAGCGACGAGCTGGTCCCTCGTCCAGAGGAGTCCTACCGACTGTGGTGTGTCTCAAATGTGTGTGATCATGAAACCTCGACGAAACGAGGAGGCCCAGGCCCATATAGGGCTGTCGAGCCATAGGAAAAAAATATATTCCAAGGCACTTGCTGATTTTAATTTCTTGTGATTCGCTGGAAGTTTTCAGAAAGTAAATTATGACATCAGCGACAAGGCTGTCTGTGGTCTCATAAGTACGCAAAACATTTTATCTCTGACGTGACCTAATATTAAATATCAAGTGCTTTGTGTTCATTATACTTCACATTTTTTTAAACTCTTGATCCACGTTTTTAACTTCATAATGATGTATTGTTCCCGCAATGGGATATATCTGAATGTGCACAGTTCGTACATAATGCTAGTCGCTTTTGCTAGAGAGGTTACTTCTGACACATTTTCATGGTAACCGGGAAATTCTTCGCTGTTTTTGCTTTTTTTTTTTTTTTTACGTATGCTGGAATTTGGCTGAAAACATGTACCATTAATAATAATATTGTTGTTATTTACTAAAAACATGCCACATGAAAATGTAACCATTTTAAACCAAATGGTAAGTGTATGTATCACCTGCAGTAACATTAGGAGGCCCTTACTTTCTATACATAAGGCGTGTGTTGTATGATGCAGTTTGAACAGTTTATTTCCCTGTGCAGGATTTACTAGTTGGTCTTTTTACATGGACACGGAACGTTTCGTCTGTAACATTTGAATACATTTTTATATAGGCTCCGTGCATGAAACCCATTACCCACAATTAACCCGTTCCGAGAATATTGAGGTTTCATGCACGGAAAACACTACTCTGTTAAGAATTAGCGCAGGGTGTTGTCTCTTGTACTTCACTGTAGGCACTACCTAATATGTTCCTGTTTTGAGAGGTGACAGATACTTGGTCAGCCAAAACACAGATAGCAATATCTCAATTGTTTTCAAATTTGAGGGTTATGGGTTTCATGCATATAATATTAGATAAAAGTTCTTCTTCAAAAGTTTAAAATTTTACAACTTGCGTAGGTCTACGTGCGACTTCTTGAGAAGACAGAAATTATTCTTCGGATTCCATAGTAGCTTGAAATATTCTTAAAAAGCTACGCGACTATCAGGTTCTTAGACAGGACTCTGCTGCCATATAGTTTTATATATTCGTACTTCAGCAAATACTGAGTACACTAAGTCTTCTGAGAGGTTACGCTGTGCAGACTTAAAAATATTTAACGACTTTTCAACGCATCCTAGTTTCCCAACTTTACTCCTATTAGACCGCCTGACCTTGAGGAAAAGCCACTACTGCCCTTAGAAAAGTCTGTGACTACCAGTCGACACAGCGTAACACCCCAGAAGACTTGAATTTTTAGCAACACTGCCGTGATTACAACAAATCTCGCAAACACTGAGTAGATGGAAGCATGTTCAAATATGAAACCTGCGCTCTTTTGGGATATTACACAGCATCGAGTGGTAATCTTTTAACGACGTTTCGGAACATCTTCAAGGGTCAAGAAGTCTTGACCCTTGAAATGGGACCGATAGGTTGTCCCGATCTCATCACCATCGTGGCGGAAGCCTGAAATCACGGATGTTCACATACGAGTATGTTATGATTACGACAACATAACACTTAACCATACTGTAGACCCTCGAATTAAAGGACCTCTTACGTACGGATTTCGGAAATAACGGACGAAATCTGCTGGTTACGACATTTTCTTCCGCAATGGGAATATGTGAAATTAGCTGTCTTGAATGTCAACTGGCGAAGCGGCCGCTACGTGGCGGACACGGACGCACACTCAGTATTTACTGACACTCACATGGAGGTAGCAGTGTATTACTCTTTACATAACCTGGATCGTGGATTTATTATGTTTATGTGAAATTTATTAGATTTCAATTAACATTCACTACAAGGTTAATTATATGTGTGTACAGTATTATGTGTATGAATTAGCGTTATACATACAGTGCTGTAGTACTGTTTTGACGACTTTTTAGGCTATATATACAACATATAGACACACAATTCGGAAGTACCGGACAATCGGCATTATCGGACCACCCACTCCCCCTATTAATCCGTTCATTCGAGGGTCTACATTACTCACGAGTAATGAGCAGTAAATATTGGCATTTAATAGTTAGCATACTTGTTTCGCATTATGGAAATTCCGGTTTCGGTTGTAGGTCCAGAAGCTATCCTCACTGGAATTACTGATTATGTTATTTTATAAATTTTGTTTTTATAAGGAAAGTGAATATTACGGCAGCACCGTGACAGTGTGTGTACATCCGTGCAAATAACCTTACAATGATGGTGCTACCTAAATTAAGTCTTCTGGGAATGTTACATACCACAGTGCAGATCTCACGTAACAATCAACAGTATGTCCACTCTTTATAACATCCATGGCTTCAACTGCCTGTTCTTGTAGCCTACAGTGTCTCTCAAGTCGCGATACGGCGCGGGTTACAGCCAATAAACAAGCATTGCATCTCTCGTGTGGCGCGATTTGGACAGCAGTATAAGGGAGACAGCTGGCGTGAAACACGACAAATCCTCGAGGCGGTTGATCGGTGCGGATAATGCCCTCTAAGATTGTACGAAGAGAAAACGAAGAAGTCCAAGGGTATCTAAAACGCGGTGAAGAGAGAGTATAAAATATTTTAGTTGAACAGAAAGGGGCTCAATTTCACTTGACATGTATCAGCGTAAGTTGTTTTAGAGACGAACCGAATTAGCGTACTCACATCCTCACATCCATCTGGTGCCAAAACCACAAAAGCAAAGAGCTACACCTCCACTACCAGTGCATCTCTGCAAATCCATAATCGAGTAAACTTCTTATCTACACTTCATTCATGATTACTTTTTTATCTCAACGTTTTATTTCCCATGCGCGGTAGAAACAGCTTAACTCTTTAAATCCCCGTTGTTACTTCCACGTTTCAAAACAAGAGATTCTGCAATTTTTTCTTAGAGTGTATTTATGTATTTTAGATGATACACTAAGCAACAATAATTTACCTGAACAGCAAGACTTGATTAGTCATTAGAGTTGAGAAAAATTATGTTCTCTATGAAGTAGGAACTGAATTCTGAAATATAAATTAATTCTAATATTAATAAGTTAAAATGAATACACGCACTTTATCAACTTATTACATTTAATCCCTTCTTACAGAGCACCAAAAATAATATCTGTAAAGTTTAAACCAGGATCGTTACAGTACGTACAATTTGTAGGATTAAGAATTCTGGACACCCTGTCGATCGAGCACAGTGTTACGTAAAATATTGTCAAAAATAATTACGAAGAGGCATTCAACTCCCTCGTCTGTTACCCCCAAACTGTGTAAACTACTCTGCAACCATCTGGTTGGTAGGCAACCGTCTGCTCGTGTTTCTACAGCAAAGTTGCGGGTACGCGGTATGAACTCATCCATACGAAACGCGCAAGAACCCAGTCGGAGCGCATGTACAGTGCTTTAGCAATGAGAAGTACGATGCAGTGTGGCTTGAACATTATAATTGCTAGAACAACGGAACGTGACAGCACAGGCAGTTCACGACACCAATCGTCTTAAAAACAGATAACAAAACAGAACAAAATCTTTTGGGAAGTGGAATCCTCTACATAAACTGAATAAAATATGTATGCTTACAATTTACAATAGAAGACTCAACGTTGTAGATGCCAAAAACAAAATAGAGCAATAAAAATCTTGACCTCATCCTCTAACACTGACACTGGTAGCAGAACCCGAACGTTAACACCACTGACATCGAAGCTCAGCAATGGACACGATACTGAACCTTTCCACCAATCTCCAATCACAACAGCCTGAGAGTCTTGAAGTTTTCACGGTGTAGGTGAGGACAAAGTTCATCCGAATCATGACGCCACACCAATGGTAAACGGATCCTGAAGTTTCGAAGGAAGACAGAGTCTTCACCTACAAAGGCCTAGAGGCCTTCTAGGTCCTATGTTCCTTCGAAAGGCCAAGAACCCTTTATGCAGTGACGAGGCGTCATAACCCAGAAGAACGGGGTGTCCTCGCCATCACTGCTCGCTTTCCAAAATCATGTTACTCTCATGCTACTAACCTCCTTCCGGACTTTAAAGTACCCATTTTGAAACAGATTATCCCACCAAACGTCTGTAGGCATTCCGTATCTTTCTCTGGCTCATCACGGTATCCTAAATTTTACTGGTTTTAAATTATATTCGTTAATACTGTTTGTCTCTAATATCCTGTTTCCTTTTCCCATTAGGCTTGACCGTGGATAGGAAATACAACAGTCAATCACAATAGGGGTTTAATTCAGCTTTCTTCCTGAGCCCTCAGTTGTCGCTTGGTAGCCAAGAGTTTCTGTTCCGAGCAGGCACAGCAATATATTGTTACATTTTTCACTTTATCCAAGAAAAAATTGTGATTCGAAAAATGCTAATTCGGATGCGTACTGCGTGACCCAACGGGAACTTTACGAAAAGCATGTGACTGCAGCTGTTCCACCCCACACACCCAACCAGGTGTATAGCTTTGTTGTGACCGGTTTGCACCCGAGCTTCATGACAAACAAGGTGTAGTCATGTGACCAAATCCCAGAGTTCCGGTTCAACATTTAGCAAACCTGCTTCGCTATAAAGAGGCACGGATTTGATTTTGGTTCCGAGGACGGCTTTTCCGAATGGTCTTTCGTGGCTTTCCACAACCCCGCCTGATAGTTATAGGATAGCATCTTGAAAATCGTTTTAAAACTTGCTGATAAACGCAGGTCAAGCAAAACAATATCATTTTGCACATCTCCTTTACAAGAGTCGCACAGAACATAGTTTATTTCATTAAAAATTATTAACCCTTGTAAGACTAAATAATGAATGTCCTTTTCTTTCTTGATGATCCCCGACTTCCAAAGGACCATCACCTTTGCTGGAAGATCCGAGGCTTGTCCGTTTATCTTCCGTTACGAGTAGCTTTTAAGATGAAGATGAATATGAAATATTGGTCGTATGATACTGACAGGAGACAACAGAGGTGCTCAGAGAGAATACTGTCCGAGTGCCACTTTTTCCACTAAAAATCCCACACGAACTGGCCCGGGTTCGTAACTGGATAGCTGCGACAAGAGACCGCGACTAACGGTCTGAGGCATGGCACGGCCTCTTCGAGGACTAAACAACGTGAAATGACTTTTCTGTACAATGTTTCCGGATACCCGACAGAGCAATGCTTTATTTGAAGGTTCCCAGACTTGGCTTGCTTGTCCTTCTGATAAGAGTGGTATTAAGAAGACGAGTATAGATTATGGCAGGAATGTTACTGACAACGGGAAACGTGCACAAAAACCTGAACAGTGCCACTTTGTCCACCACAAATCGCACATAGACTGGCTTCGGGCCTCGGCAGTGAGAGGAGGGGGCGACTAACTGCCCGAGCCATGCTGCGGCCGGAAAACTAAAAGTTAATTAGCTTCTATACAAAGATTGCCGATGCCGGTGACCGCGCGCTAGCTACCTTGCCGGGATTGCGGGTTCGAATCCCGCCGGGGGCATGGATGTCTGTCTCTTGTGAGTGTTGTGTATTGTCAAGGAGTCATACCGAGTGTGGTGTGTATAACTGAGTGTGATCTCGAAACCTCAACGATGAGGCGGCCTTGACCCACTAGGGTTGTCGGGCCATGAAAAAAATATATATATACAAATATTTATTTCTTACCGCTTAAGAGAACGCAACGTTTACCAATAAAAAGAGGGGTAGATTAATGTTATTATAATAATTTAAATGTTGTTTTATACAATAACCACACGGAACACAGAAATGATTTACATTTTGTTTTTCTGAAAATACACCAAATATTACACACACAACTGCATAAAGCCTAAATAGTAAGTTAAAACGTCGCAAAATAATCTGATAATGTTCTAGCTTTTAGTCTAATTTCTTACCCAATAAGAAAAAATTAGGTTTTTTTGGATAATAGCGAAATCTGGGTAAGTAGACATGAATATGTCCAAATTTCAGTTTTCAGTAATCTGAGAATTTTCAGTAAACTTCAAATGCATATTATCCTATTGGAGGACACCCCAAATCCATAACTTTTAATTTACTACAATCACTATTTACAAAACGGCGGTCGCGCAAACTCGCGATGCGGGAGCAATAGGCTATGAGCGCCAATTACTTTACAGCCCTAAAGCGACGTTGAGTAAAAAGACCTTGGAAAAACAGGCAACTCATGTTAAGCTGTTTTATCAGCAGACAGTAAAATAACAAGCTGGCCAAAAAGGGAACATATTTTTAACTTAGATATTATGGTGTTAAGTAATGTACTGGAGACAGATACGTGAAATTTTGTAAGGAATTTTAAAACAAATATCCTTGCACAATAGTGCGGGGTGACAATCAAAAACAATGCGACGATCCAAAACTTGAGTTTACAACCAACAAACTTAATCTGTACTTGCGTAATCAGCTCTGCATAAAACTAGAATAAAAAGTCACAAATATACCGACAGAGAGGCAAGACCATAAATATATGCAGCAGGAAAAAGGCTTCGAGTTTCGCTGGAAATTACTTTTATTTATTTCACACTTTGTTAGTCATTTCTCTTCTGTTATAAAATCTATTTCGTTTAGGAAATGTACGGATTCAAGTTATTCTACAGAACTCCACAGCTCTCTTAAGAAAATTTAGATTCTGATTCCAATTGATTATTGAACAATGGTGGCGAGTTGAGAAGTTTCTACTGCGAGAGCAGAGGGAGTGGAAGTGGTTTTAGTAGTGAACGTAATGTTCACGGCGGGATCTTATAAGTATAGGGGTTGCAGGAGGGAAATGGGGTGGTCGAAAAGTGCACATCCTTGTCAGGAAACTTTGTCTGTGATAAATCACCGAGTTGTGGCGTCATCAGTTCGTTAGAGACAAAGAAGACAGCACAAGAATTAGTGTGAAGGACGAGATAATTTGAAATAAATTGTTACCAGAAAATAGACAAAAAGAAATGATAAGAGAAGTCTATAATTAAATATACAGAGACGAGTTTATTAAATTAAAACTGATGACTTCGCACTATCCTCTAGAGATTACCGAGTTAACCAATCACAATGTAATTATTCTTCCTCTTCTTCTTGTTCAAATTGTGGATTACGTAACGGTCTCTTCCATTTCCAAAATGTCCATTTTTCTTGGTCACCCAAAATCTCTTCTCCCTTTCTGTTCATATCGAAAGGCCTGGTTAGGAGCCTTTTATTATATGTTCCATCCATATGTTACATCGACTTTTCCTGTAATCTTAACATTTTCTTTGAACAAAATAAAAAATTGTCTGTCTCTCTGTCATCCGTATATAAAAATCTAATTTCATATACACAGCAGACCACGGATCCACCACGAAAGATCGCCTACAATTTAGCCATCTTTTATACATTTTATTTTTAGCGTGTACTTATATTGTTAGCTTTGTTTGTGTAATTCATACTCTCACAAAAGTCCCTGATGATGATCCCAGGAGGGGATCGAAACATGTTGGACTAGCTTACAGAGATTGTAATATACAATATCTAAATAAATAATAAGAGTCCATTTGTTGGTTGAGTATTGTGTGTATGTTCATATTTTATTCGGTCAAATCGTGTAATTGTTCTCAGAATTTTGTTTTCAGCTGCCTATACTGAATTTCGATCTCGTTTCTTTAACGTCCACCTACGTAACACAATCAGGCACTTCCACCACTTCACACAGATTCAAGCACTTTCCTTCCTTGCTTCCTATTTTAGCATCCTTAAGAAGACAGCAAACACATTCCGCAATCTGCTACATTTTGTTGGCGCATTTAACGTCTTTAACCGCTATGCTGTGCCTACTCGCAATTAAAATATGGCATTTGCTCAAGTGTGTATTCATCTACTGCTATTCTTGTTCAAATAAAATACTTTTCTTTCCACTGGTTTTGATTTATTTTCTGTTCATTGATTTAAAATCTGTAATCTTTACAAATTACATTTAGGTCGCACTTGGGGAACTTATCCAACTGATTTTTACAGTCTTATGTTATTACCTGATTAGTATGATCATAACAGCGTAAACGCTCTTATAGCTCTGTTATACCGTCTTACGCTGGTATTCTTATAAGCGGTTGGTGAGATAGAATTATTTTTGAATCAACGAATTTCGAAACACAATATTGGGGTGCTACATAGCCCAAAACCTACAGCCTCTATTGTGATCAAGAAAATAAAACCTTTACAGCAATAACTCATAATACTAGTGCTTTAGTTGCCAAATTTGGAAAATTTAATGAAACTGCAGGGAGATGATTTTTAAATTTCTGTGGTTACACAAACACATATACGTATAACAGGAGATCGCAAGAACTAAGTCATCCAGTACAAAGCCACAAGACAAAAACAAAGAAGGTGCCGCTCACGAGAAAGCCACAAGTCGCCAGCACAGGAAAGGGAATAGCTTACGATCGTGGGCAGCAGCTAAGTCACAATGTGTGATGATTCACTTGGCCAGTACCACAGATAGGGAGGGCCACATAAATAATAATCATATAAAATAAATAATGTACCTATCTCTAGCACTACTGGTCTCCCGAGGGACTGGACCGATGGTAGCCATTTTCCAGCCAACTGACCGGAACATCTTGTGGACTCCGGAATAGTGATAGTAAATCTCGTAGCTAGAAGACTCCCTCCATGTTTTTTCAAGTCGAGCGCTTTGGGTTGCGTTGTTGTTTTCATGATTTATGCCGCAGGCTGAAGCAGGGTGTTATTATCTGCAGTACGTTCCACGCTGTAAGGTAGAGTTATGGTTAACTGGCACTTGTGGCGGCTAGGCACAATGTGCTGCACTGCAGATATGGCGAGGCGACAGATGCAAGTCCTGCCATGACTTTGTGTTTGATTCTTGTGTTTAATGTCAAGACATCTTTCTCAATGTCTGAAAATGCAGTGGTAAAGGTAACATTGTGAAAATAAACATCAGTTAATTATCGTGTATATTACACACCACATTAGATAATTTGAAACAGATACAATGTAATTTAACACTTCTGAAGTAATTTGAGTAGTTTGATTTTTATAATTATTTTTACACTGTTCTTTTCCTTTGACTTCTTTGTTACTTTCCATCGTCAGTGATGCCTTTCTTTCCTTTATTTTGACCGTAATTGTTCAGATTCTTCTTCTTCTTCCTATGGCTCGACAGCCCTATATGGGCCTGGGCCTCCTCGTTTCGTCGAGGTTTCATGGTCACACACATTTGAGACACACCACAGTCGGTAGGACTCCTCTGTACGAGTGATCAGCCCGTCGCAGAGACCTCTACCTGACAACACACAACACTCACAAGAGACAGACATCCATGCCCCCGGTGGGATTCGAACCCACGATCCCAGTAAGCGAGCGGCCGAAGACCCACGCCTTAGACCGCACGGCCACTGGGATCGGCAATTGTTCAGATACTGTTACAAAATTACTAGATGAAAAGATAAAATTCTCCCTAAAACATGCCGTGATGACAGATGGTGAGTGCAGGTATAGCTATACTGTTTCCTTTACCTCGGCACTAGAAGGGGGTGATTGGTCAACGCAATGCCCTGGCCGCTTTACCCTGGGACAAGAAACCCTGTACCCAGGAGTCTGGGTGGACCTCGGGGCCGGTCTGGAAGGGTGTGGGAAATCTGACCCCACCTGAGTTTGACCTTAGAACCGTCCAGGTTTAGCTATCTCGGCCCCTACGTAATTAATAGAAGTTGAAACAATAGTGAGTGCGACAATCTTTTCCAGTGTTCATCAACAATTTAAGTCCACAAAGAATATTTCCTTTTCCATACTTAATTTCGGTAGACACTCGTCGAAGTCTAGTAAATGTTAACAGCTTCAAGTTGTCTGACTAATTTTTACGCTTAAGAACTTGCAAATGATATTTGAATAAGCAAAACCCGTATATCATTCCAATTTCTGATACATCTCTTAAAAAGTCATCTGTAACTAACTCCACGGAATTGGATGCTCCTCCCAAAGTTGATGGTCAGAGAAAGGTTCAGCACCGTGTTCACAAAGCCCACCACCGGATGCGATCCTGACTGCAACGAATAACTTCTACACACACATCCAATTTCGGTAACTACCACATACGCCGAGATTTCCCAAGTGACATGTTCATTCAGTTTTCCGTTCTCAGCTTCTAAATAAATTACATTTTTCGTCGATCTCGCTCGTGATAAATTTTCAGCTGATTAGCCCTCTTGATCTTATCATTAAACTTAACAATATTCGGTAACAAATACAAATTATAAGCCTAGGCCTACTCATTTGTGAAAACTTAGAAGAAAGAAAGTACCGTCCGAATTCAGAGGGTTTCATAAAGTCAGTAATAAACAAGTGACTGCCAGCAATCGAAGATTCTGCACTGCAGTTTCCGTCACGTTATCTTCCGATACGTCACCACAGCGCTAACAAGGTGTTTTGGTGACAAGAGGCGGGAATGTCTCAGCTCCACCAAGCAATAAATAACGTATAAGTATAAAGGGGTTGGCTGTGTCACAATGAGTCTCTTCCTCGAAATGCTTTCCTTGTGAGAAATTTCGACACGAAAGAATTCATGGAAATCTGACAAGATTCTCTCACACGATATGGCAGCTTCTTATCTATCGTGTAGGAATTTATGCACGCCCATTGTATGACCGTGTGTGCATGGACGAAATCCAGGTAAATGTGAAAAGTATTTCAGGAGGAGATTCCATAATGTTCAATGACACAGAACATTTATATCTAAACGTAACAGACGGAAATTTTACTGCACCGAAATCTCTATTTATAAAGAAATTTCTGCTTCCATTTGTATTATTAAATTGCATATAATTCGTCTATTTATGTAACTCTACACATAGTCAAACAATTTAAAAAAGAAAACTTATCACCCTATAATATTCTTAGAACCTGTAAGTTCAAACTGAAATAATTTTATAAACACAACAAAGCACGTTTAGCAGTACTGACTCAACTGACAAATACGTAGAAGGAGACATTCCAAATGTTTATTTGGGCACCTGCAGTCTTAAGGGTTTCGTCATTTTCTTCAGTCTCTCCTGTCATAACACCTCAACACTTCTATACGCTACGTGTAATTGTTTTTAAACTGCTTCTTGTTATTTACACGCATCCTCTTGCTTCATTCGACGGTACACAATTTTGTAATTGATACAGGGTCGTTATATTAACCAGGACTGGCAGGAAATTGTAAAGGATAAACTACAGATTCGATTGTGGTCTTGCGGATTATACAGCCCTGCAATCTTAGATGCTTATAAACGCCTTCACGAGACCTGTTGCCTCTTTGCGTTCTCTTCCATCCTCATATGAAGGGAGCAGGCTCCTCCGAAACTTTGATAAATACCTACCAGACTACACGTCATCATTATCCAAAAGACCATAGTCTAAATTTTTACTATCGTCGATATCTCGTACACGATAAAGCGACATATTACAATATGACACAAGAACCCAAGTAGGCTCCGTAAAAAATGCACAGTTAAATGAGAGACCAAACCGTGATGTAGTACATAGGCTGTAACAAGGGGTTCTTTATTGTCAAAATGCCAGGATTTCAGGGTACAAAACTAAAAAGAAGAAGACGTCTTTTACTACGCCGATTTTCATGAAACTCGTAGCCGCTCAGTAATTTTTGTACATGTCTCCTCTACCGAAGGCTTCCAAAGCGGATAAACAATGTAGAAAATAAGGGTAAGATTTCACTTACGCCCTTAAGTCAAGAATGGCTTCCATTGCACTGATTTTCACGAAACTCATAAATAATAAACGACATTATGCGGAGATTTTGGAGATCTCCTATACTGAATGTCACCCAAATATTTTCAACAATATTGAAAGAAAGGGGTAGAAATTCCAATGAGCCCTTAAAGTAAAGTTTCGTGTGTCAATGAGCAGAATTAACGAAAAGTCGCGCTTCCTAGACTTTTTTTTTAAAGAGATCATACACAGACTTTAACAAAAATGTAACAAACGGATTAGTCGCTTACAATAGGTCACAGAGAGAAAGACGGGCGTGATCTCTACATAAGTGGCCCGTTGTTTAGTGCGTGTAAGAAGGGACATAATGTGCAGAATTTGACGCGAAAGGTTGTCAAAATTAAGAGTACAAATGAACAGGCTGACAAAAAGTGAGATCGACCAGTCCGCGAAGGAGAGGATCAGATGGATGGCAAAGAGCAGCTACACTAAAGACCGAAGAACATAATTTTTTCCATGGCGCAACAGCCCCTAGTGGTCCACGGCCTCCTCATTATCGAGGCTTTACGATCACATTCAGTTAGACAAACCACATTCGGCAAGACTCCTCTGGACGAGTGATCAGACCGACGCAGAGACTTCTAAGTGAAAAAAAAAAATATTCACAAGAGACAGACATTCATGCACCCAGCGGGATTCGAACCCGCAATCCCAGCATGGTAGCGGCCGCAGACCTAAGCCCTAGAGTGCGCGGTCACTGGGATCGGCGAAGATTAACTAATAGTGTACGGAATATTTTATAAAATGGGGGAACGCAATTTAAACAGCGTCCATCTTGAGAAAATTCCCAATAAATACATATCTTACTTTAGATATAACTTCTATCATTTCCTCTGCAGTTAATTTTTCAAGAATTGCAAAACCCTTTATTGTAACTAAATTTTGTGAACACAGAAAATGTGGCCATCCTATTTGGAGTTAAATCTGAAGATCGTGTGAAGGCAAGCTGGAAAAAAAATCATTTCCATTTAAAAACAAAAGCTGCAGAGAGCAGTTTGACATGCTCTGTCACATCTGCTCTCCCACCAGATATTGAGTGTTACGCTTGCGCCACTGCCTGCTGCATAACTTAACGTAATGCCAGCTGTGACGACATATTAATGATTTTAAGAAACAGAGTATAAATTACACAGTTTTGGTACAGAACGGAAGGTTCATTACAGTGTTCACATCAGACTTCCACTGCTCTCCGTCCTTAGCCACACGAATCCAATCCACACCCTCATATCACCTTACTTCTAGCTCCATTTTAATAATATTATCCCACCAAAGCCTACGTCTCACAAGCTGTCTCATTCCTTCAGGTGTCTCTCTAAAGTTTGTATGTCTTTTTCACCTCTCCCACGCTGTATGCTGCGTGTCTCATCTTACACCATCCGACTTAATGAGCCTAATATTTGGCGAAGTGCATGCATTAGTTGTTGAGGAATTAAGTGGGTAACGATGTGCTGGCATATAAGGGAAGTCCGGCAAGGTTCTGCAAATGTATCCTTCCAGGACAAAGTATTTGTCTCATTAGGTAGCCCTAATCGTATGTATTAAAAATAGATTTTAAATAAAAATAACAGATTTTACAAACTCCGACTGCAGGCCAAAAATTTACCAACTACCAGGTGTTCAGATGGACACAAAGAGGGACAGATATATTTTGTAAACACAGGACATATTCAGGAACCTAATGAGACCGAATGTAGGTTACGTGTCTTAACAAGCAATATCTGTGCAGCTTGCAATTAAAACACGCATTCAAGCAACATCAGAATCGATTACTGCACGATGTTATTTTATATCTTCCACGGAGATTCGGTCAAGGGACCTCTTCAACGCATGCGCAATGTACAAATGCACACGAAGTAACGCTAAACGCCCAAAGGACGCCCCACCATATTCAAGTTTGTGTGTTCCTTTGTGAGAAGTGTTCTGGTGTTAGAAGTGGCAAGGGATTATTGGATACTAAAAGCATTCACCACTCAAGACTCCAAAGTCGATCCATTAACAAGAGTGCACCAAATATACTACTAAAAGTATCTTGTTTAATGTGTGGTGTGCATTAAAAATTTCAGAAATTATCATATTACCAGAAAACATGTCTACAGTAATTTTTTATATTGCTTTCACCGTACATTTTTCTCACCAATTCAGTTTTTTACCAACAAATACACACACAAAAACACTCTTTTATAGTTTTATTAGTATAGATTTATACCCCTACATGTGTTTCAGTCCTTGGACCATATTCAGGGGGTTAATAAGCTACTACACTAGTAGCTATGCAAGTTGAAGTGTAGTAGCCTATTAACCCCCTGAATGTGGTCCAAGGACTGAAACACATGTAGGGGTATAAATCGATACTAATAAAACTATAAAAGAGTGTTTTTGGTGTGTGCATTTGTTGGTAAAAAACTGAATTAATGTCTACAGTAACTTATTCAGTAGGAGGGGCTGAAGGGCTATTAGGCCTATAATCGTATGAAAATGAATACCGTAAATGCTGATAGAAGAATGCAAAATTACTTAAGAGTAGAGCTGCAATTTTTAAATTACGTTAAATGATACGCGTGTGAGTACAATTTATATATGAGCATTTTGAAATATTATAGTTCATATGCAGGTTAAATTCAGACTCAGAACATTTACGAAGCAAAGACTCACTCCGCAACATACGACTTAAACATAAAGCCTGCACGCATATACAGTTCTTTGTAGGGAAAGAAAGACACACACACACACACACACAGATACCAACGCGTCTGAAAGCCACGAAATAACAATAATGAGGATTCTCCAATATAACATTAAGCCAAAGCACAACACTACGAGGAATGTACCTAGCATTGGTGGTACGAAGGAAAATAGTTTCATAGTTACGACTTGAAGCTGTATCCGAAAATATGGTAGATGAATATATAGAAAAATCCTGCAGGCAAGATGTCGCTTAATACATCCAGGTCTAAAGGTGAATGTAGTATTGAAATTCAACTTAAAGACGTTTCAAGGGTGAAATTAATTCACGGATCTCAACAAATGTCCGTTGGCGGGCTCTTGTGAACATGGTAATAAGCCATCGGGTTTCACAGAAGAAGGGAAATTTCTTGATTAGGCGACTGTTCTAAGATAGCGCTCTTGTTGCATGGAATTACAATATGTTAAATTAACGAGAAATGTAAGCCAAAGGAATTGCATGTAGGCAGGTATGAGTACTGAAAGCTACGTCATCGCTACGAAATAGACTTCATTCAAACAAATTTAGATTTTAGGTTACGCAGCTCGTCGAATCACGGAAACACTTGGGTTCCTGGATTAGATAACGAAATCTTGTCAGCAGCATATGCTGTACAGAATTGATTGTCAGGAAAAGAGAGAAATTCGAAACAAGCGATGTGGCCCACGTTACTTCCTCAGCATTATCCTTCGAGGGAGTTGCAAAAAAGAACAATTTCAAACAAGCGGATTTTATATTGAATTTCGAACCAGCAACTTATGAACACATAAGTAGTGTTGGACAGTGGACGATTCGCAGGATGAAGATCATGTTAATTCAAGTTACAACAGTAAATGAAACAAGATAACAATGTGCGTATAATATAATATTTTGGCGCGTTCGCGTAATCATTGTTGCCGTGGAAACGCAATATAAATAAATGAAATTCAAATCAGCCGCAACAGAATCGTATCTTTATTAGACGACAGAGTCTGTCTAACTGAACAACATGTTTCGATGTAAATTAGGTCATCTTCAGGCTCTTAACCAAATTTGAAGAACATCATTCTGTGTTTTTCCACATTATCTAATAAACGACACTATTTTCTGAAAACATTATTCAACATAAAATGTGTGTTTTGATTTCTCTACAACCTTTGTCTAAAGTATTTCTCATTCTAAGAAGAATCCAGTAAGATAATGTCATAAATTTACACAGGTTTTCGTGTAAAGTACCCCTTATTATTGTCACATTTTAATCAAAATTGAAAATTTTCTCGGCGGATCTTCGAAAAGTCCTCAAATATAAAATTTCATGAAAATGCGTTCATTGGGAGCCGAGTTGTTCCATGCGGACGGACAGATATGACATAGCTAACAGTCGCCATTCGCAATGTTGCGAACACGTCTAAAACGTAACTTTTTTCCCACAAGACCTGGCGTGTAGTTTTAAAATTTGCTGATGCGTGAAAATAAAGTTACAGCCCCGACTAGCTGTTAAGAACCCACCATGAGCTGTAGTTGTAGTGGCAAATCCAGTTTCAAATTTCGTCAAACTCCATTTAATGCTAGCGTGATGTACCTGTACAGCGGTAAGTAATGAAGTCAATACAACCAGATACTCCTGTCATTATAACAGACAATCGTAGTGGCAGATAATGTTAGCTCATCACACCGTCTTCAAAGATTTTAGGCTCTGTATTTGTTGGTGTTTATATGGAGCAATACGGCAGGAGCGTGAAGCTACCAAAACACCCATTAACGCAAAGCTTGAGAAATTTACGACCGAATGTCGTTGTCAAGTGGACAGAATTCCCTCTTCTTATTCGGGACCCCAAATTCGAATCTTTACCAGGAGATAGCATATTACGAAACTACTTATTCGTAGTGTCATCAAACCTGAAGGCAATTGCTCAAAACTGCTATAACATAGGCCCCATCGATTCATAATTCATAATCTCCACTGTCTCATTCAATGTCACATGTCATATACGTGTACAAAGGCGGTGTTATTTAAACAAGTAATCTGAATATCCAGGTCTTCTGGGAAGTGACGCTGCGACGTCGGGCGAGTAGTTCCCGACGCGTAGAAGGAACTATCATCTCTTCAACTCGAGAAATGACTCGCATAATGACACAGTGTCACATGCCGGAAGACTTGGATGCTCAGCAACACTACTGTGAGATCCTAAAATGTCACACCCAGCAATTTGTCTGAGAATATGTGTATCGTTATTTGTACTGGCGACGGTCTTGCTCGTGGCAATACGCTGCGCGCAATAGGAGCAATCTGCGCAATGGTCTCGCCGCGATGGGGCAACAATTTCTCGTACGTAACTGTTATGCATGTAGTCTAACAAACTGTTGCAGGCGGTTTTAAAGAGCAGAACCGCGTCTGACTGCAGCACTTCTATGTGAAACATTTTTAGGCGAGTTAGCAAAATATCGAAACACGACTATTAGCTTCGTCATGTATGTCTGTCCGTCCGCCCGCATGGAACAACTGGGCTCCCAACAGACGGATCTTCATGAAAATTTGCTATTTGAGTATTTTTCGAAAATCTGTCGAGAAATTCATATTTAATCAAAATCTGACAAGACTAACGGGTACTTCACATGAACACCTATATAAATTTATGACAGTCTCTCGCTGAATTCTTCTCGGAATGAGAAATGCTTCAGACAAAAGTTGTAGAGAAAGTCAAAACACACATTTTGTGTTCAGTAACGTTTTCCCCGAAAATCGTGCCATTTAAGAGATAATGTGGAAAAATATGGTAGAGCCAGACACGACACAGATGACAGTACAACATGGCGCATGCGCTTTGCATGCTGGATAACTAAGGCTACAAACACACACTCAGAATATGCAATACTTATTGATTTTCCACGGTAACAATGGTTACGCGAACGCGCCTCAATGCTACAAGTACATTGCCTGTCTTGTTCCTTATACATTTATCATAAATAGCTCGCAGTTCCTTTATTTATGCACGCTGTTTTTTACTGTACAAAAGCTCAGCCTGAAATAAAACCCGACATGCCTTTACCCGCAACAGACAATGAGAAGTACGTATAATACAATATTTTCACTGCGTAAGGCATAACAAATATTTTAAGAATATTCCAATGGCTTAAGGGATGAGACAAATTTAAGTATCTAAAGATATACATCGTTTTGAAAATGACAATTAGACCCTGATTAATCTCTCTTAGGACATTCCCAGTGAAAGTACACCTCATGCCACTTCCTTGTTCTTTAAGCTAACCATGTACAGCAAGAAACAAATTTAATTCACAAATTTAAATGAACATGTACAAACAAAATAACGTTCATTCTGCTAAAATCAGAACCTACAGCCTAGTGGTTACTATATATACCGCCAAAGACTCATCATTTTTCCCACACAGTACGTTTGTGTGTGGTTGCTGCACGCACTAGCAACTTTAATTTAAAAAAACTCTGTAGTTTTCCCACACAGTGTATTTATGCGTTCCGTACGATCCTTAGAACAAAAAGAAATTATTTCTCTGTACAACATTCATCGATTGTTCTTTCTTATGGAAGTGTACTGTACTCTGTGCGAGGTACGAAATGAATCTTTATACACATATGTGTATAACGTGCATTACTTACATTTTAAAAAAACTAATGGTATCTCCAGAAGTGCCTTAAACATTCCATCCACAGCGACATTAATATCTAGCGATAAAATCAATTTTACATTCATCTATTTTTTACTTCTCAGCCGACCTTGTAGGCACAACAGCTATTCAAAGCCGCTCCGATGGGCTGTAGAAGCTGACAGTGTCGTGGAATCTATAACATTAACGTCACTGGTTTAGAAGACTACAGCGTACATAGCTCAGTGGGACTCTTTTGAACTGCAGGCTTGGCGTACCAGAAACACAATTAAGTGGAAAACTCCAAAGTATAGACAGGGGGCAAAACAGATATTTACCCTTTAAACCACCGTGTAAAACACTATTTGCCACCGGTTTCAGCATTCAGCAACTTTTCACTTTGCCCACAGAATATATTTATAGATTTTCAACGATACTCGGAATAAAATCTGTACTTCCCCTAACTACATCAGATTGGCCGTTGTGTTGAAAAAGAACGTTTTCTGTGAGGTAGGAACAAATGTTTTAAGTAACTGTTACATTAACGTGCTTCAGAGGATTAAACATGCTTAAAATGATGCGATATTTGGATGACGAGATAGTTTTGAAGACAGAATTACACCTTACGACAAACGCCTTGAGACTTAAGGGGGAGATGGTATTAAAGACAAAATGAAACCCACCCACAAGAGAAAAATAAAAGGTATATCTTGTCTGATGAAATAAGACAAAATACTTGTAAAAGAGGTATAAAAGGAAGAACCCTAAAAGATGAAGTATGAAGATTAAAGATATGGACATATCTATAAATATCTGAAGTCAGAAAGAACTAATAAATCAAATCGGTAATACTGAAGAAAAAGGGAAGAGGTGTTAAATACAATTGTGAATACACAAAGTAACAACACATAACTGAGACGAAGTCAGCAAATAAGCAACTTTATAAAATGTGGTACACAGGCTATAGATGAACTTGTGTGAATGTGATATTAAAGAGGACAAGGCGAGGTATTGTCACAGCATCCTACTTTCAACCCCAAAGCACAAAGTTGAAGCTTAGCAGAAGGGGAAAAATGTACGGCTGCAAGGCAAGGGAGCGTCATCTGAAATCCCATTCCGAATGTGCCAATCACTGGTCACTGTATCCACATAAGATCACAGGGGCGTACCACGCCCTCAGGAAATCTGTCCGTCCGTACGTCCCTCACAGACTAGCTGTCAGAAGCATCCATACTCAGCCGACGTAAATGGAATACGTACATACATCCCCAGGGCGATCGGACAGAAACTGTCAGCTAATGCAGCTAACGTATGTCACATTGTCTCATGACTGTTAGAGTAGCATCGATATAGCAACCTCCAGTATGGCAATTAACAGACAGTGACGAATAATGAATTAATCACATACAAAATTAAACACTTTAACCATATCTACTGCATCTGCTCCTGACAGCAGCTTACAGAGGCCTTCGGTGTTTCGTCTATTAAGAGGCTTAATTTTGTACCTAGTGTTTAATCATGCCAAGCAGCAAAAAAGTCTGCATATCTAAATTGGTGAAATTTATCTTTTTTGCTTCCATAAAGTAATGTGATGCTGCAAAACAGCAATAAGAAAAACTTTACTAGAGTGCAGCTGATGAAGAACATCAACACGTCACTTTACACTCTTGGCCCATTCAGGCTATAAAAATCAAGACTTGCGGATGGATGTCCTTGGCACCTTCTGTCCTTATTTTTACATTAATACAGTAGCTCCAGAATTCGATTTTAAGCCATTTAGTTCTTTAGAATTTTATTATTTTACTACTGGAAAGCCCATGGAGAGTTCGACGGAAAATTGTTATGGTTATGAATATATTAAGGAATTTGTAGCAAAACATGTATTGAGAAACAAATTTTTATGCACATGTAACAATTACCTGCTGCACACACGTACTATGTGGCTATGAGATAATAGGTGATTGTGTGTCTACTCCCGTTAATGAAACACACACAGCCACCCTCAGCAGTGAACGCTGAACGACCGACTACAAAAGGGGCCCCATCGCAATTGGTAGACCAATCTTTACTACAGGTCATTGCATTATCCTCGTTGGTTAAAATTAATTGAAATTTCCCTGCGAAAGAAAAAACACCCTCAGCGATAGACACTGGAAAAGTCACGTACGTCTTCGGGACAATAGGTTAGTAGCCCAAAATACCGTAAATTTAGCATCATTTAAAACTGTCAAACTCGAATTTTGGTTTTGTCCAAGAGTAATTTCCAAATGCCCTTTTTCGAGGAACGAATAAGGTCTTTATCAGTGTTAATCTTAAACAAGACAATCTGGAAAATTCAAGGGGTTAAGTTACAATTTAGGATGAAGACAGCTGCAATTGTGGACACCTGAGTTTCTAATTTTGTAAAAACTGAACTTTAAAACATTTATATTTCCACATACAAAAAAGCATTATTTTCTGTGATTTCAACTAAATTTCGGCTAGAGATTCGGTAATTATCTTGGATCAAATTAATGCATTAAGCATGAGACTGGGACACATCGGGATTGTGATTTCTTTTCGTAACAATAGTACGAAAAAAAAGGCCTCGTACTAATTTCCTGCACGGATCACATATCACAACACAGATATGCAGTTATATGAAGAAAGACATTATTGACGAAATCATTTTCCAGTTTAAAAACTGGTCGATGAATATATTGACAAACTCTGGGTGAAGTGTACTCAAGAGACAAAATAGCATGTAAAGAGCTCACAAGCCCGCAGAGTTTATTTTAGAAAAAGGATGCGAAGTTTCCGGTTGAGGGAAGAAGAAAGCCTTTCAGTAGCTTTGCGGCAGCATCCTCCTAGAGCTGCCCTATATAGAAGGCTTCATACAACTTTCCAAAAACGAAAAGCATCGCACATAAAACTTGAAGGATCCCCATCTCACACGTAACCATTCATCCCTTAAAAAGGAGGAGGGAAAATCTCCGGTTGTGAGGGGCTGGAAGGGAAATCTGTAACGTCCAGTTCTCCCCAATAGCAGAGCAAGGCTGGCAGGAGAAAATCGAAATGAAAATCGAAGGTTTCATTTTCCATTTCAGCGTTAGTTTCTGCAGTGTGTTTCTAGCCGTCTTTATATTCAAAACGGCCGAGATGTAACAGTGTGAAAATGTGGGTCATTCACTTCGAGATTACCGCATAGCTCTCCGAAATCCCCTCGGCCTCTGCATTTTCCTGACTCCATCATAGGCTATGTAAACGCCAGGTTACTCTGTATGATGGTTTGCTGACGAGCCAAGGGCAAGACCGTTGATGGACCCATACGTGCATTATGCACAGCGAAGTTCCTACAGGGTTTTACGGTTCAAACAAATAGACTGAGCCAGACTGAACACAGGCCGACGGTAATATTTATCACTTATATCTTGGTGCAAGAATACTTATTTATCCCTTTAAAGACAAAACGTGTCTGTTTTATATAAAGACTCAGTGTGTACCGCGCATTACACACTCTCCACCTCGGTTATAGAAAACCAATTAGTTAATATTGTATAAGGCAAATGTCGTTGTTTGATCTGAGCTCCATACACAACACATAAACGCAATGTGAGAAAGAATTAAAATTTTTGAATGTTAAACCTGGTGGTACGTAAAGTAACGCTAGGCTTTAAAAGGTTAAATTTCATACCTATACGCTTTCTATCTACTCGTTAAATAACCCTCAAAGGCTTCAGTTACAGCAATGTCATTACATGTTCGTAATTGTGTAAATATGATCAGACTAAATACAGACAGGCAAAATGAAATATTTAGGGTAGTTAAGAATCCGTACCGCAATGGATAAAATAAAAGAGAAGACATGATATCAGCGATAATTAGCCCAGTTACAGAAAAATGCGAGTATTAAATTAAAGGAAAAGTTGCACTGGACGTATGGACGAAATGAGTAATTACGAATACTACAATGAAATTTGAGGGTTCAAAGGCAGTGAAAATTAAGATTATGGTCTCCTATATTATAGAATATGTAGTTTGATAGTGGTTACCAGTGTTTCGGGGAAACCTTTTACCTTCACTTTCAGCGAGACGTGAACACGGTCCCCCTATCCAGAGGCCCACGTTTACTCCGACACGCTGATAAGCAACATGAAATTAAGTACAGAGTGTAAAACAATTATTAGACACAATAAAACAGCTGTGTACGTTCACAGGTTGTCGCTGTGGGATTTGCCGGATTGCCTGTAGTCTTCTGGATTTGGACACCATGTGATTATGTTAGTTGACAACGACGTTTCGGAGGAATATATTGCCTCCATATTAACAGTTACAGGATTAGTATCCAAGCTGATGCTGAAGCAGTTTGAGCGGTGATGTGGTCTGATTATACAGAGTGTAACTAAAATGCTTAGACAAACTTCGGGCGTGAGTTCCCCACAAGAAAATAAGGAAAAACGTTCATATCAACTGACGTCTGGAAACAGTTTGCGAGGTACAGCCCCCACGTTCGGCCGACCTCAATCCTTTATATTTTTATCTGTGGGGAAACTTAAAAACCCTAGCGTATTCAGTTCCAATCCAAAATAAACAGACACTTCACCAACACACCTTTTGTGCCTCTTAAACCATTCGCAACCGCATCGGGACCTTGTAAAGGGCGCAACAGTCCATGATTAGACGTGTCTGTGCGTGCATTTATTAAGGTGGACGATATTCTGAGCATTTGTTGTGAACTGTGACTTGACAGACGATAAGAAATCAACACGTATTAAATTGGGAACGTGTGTTGTAAGTGTACTAAGTGAGCTGTAAGTAAAACGTTACATAATTAAGGTATTTACTGTTTAATGTAATTCTTAAATTAAACTCAGAAACCACCCACTTCCGGACCTATATTTATATGAAAGTTTTTCTTTGTTTTGATTGGAAAAACTCACTCTTAAGTTTGTCCGAGTATTTTAGATAACCTGCATAAGCGGTTATAAATAATCTTTGATTATATTTCGTTATAGACTTTATCCAAACCGTGTTTCTGAATGCCAACATTTCATGTAACCCGCCTATATATTTTTTTTCTATGGCTCGACAGCCCTATATGGGCCTGGGCCTCCTCGTTTCGTCGAGGTTTCATGGTCACACACATTAGACACACCACAGTTGGTAGGACTCCTCTGGACGAGGGACCAGCTCGTCGCAGAGACCTCTACCTGACAACACACAACACTCACAAGAGACAGACATCCATGCCCCCGGTGGGATTCGAACCCACGATCCTAGTAAGCGAGCGGCCGAAGACCCACGCCTTAGACCGCACGGCCACTGGGATCGGCAACCCGCCTATATACTCGTAACCAAATCACATCCTTACTCTATTACCTGAGCATAAACTTGGACCGATTTCCTTCAACCGTGAAAATGGAGACATTATGTTTTTTTTTTCTGAAATACCGGTGTCAACGCACATAAATGCACCGTATTAGAACCCAGACGACCACAATCTGGACACAGCTGCTTCTTATGATCAGAACACTATGTTTAGTCTCGACCTGAAAACAGTTACATCTGTAAGAAACATCAATTTAATTGAACTAATTTTTCAATGAGGCATGCATTTTTCTCTTCTCATTACAAATAATGTATAAGATGAGTGTACATGATCTTGACTGAAACAGATATTCTTACTACAAAGAAAATCTTCAGGCTAAATATTTCCAGAACTGGATAATCAGAACTACAAGACAACATTCACTAAAGTTACACATAACCCGTAAAGAGATAAGATTACTTGAGAACATGAGGATTTGTTAAAAGAATTCCAGCATTGATGTTATAGCAGACAAGTTCACAACGCGAAGCCACCAGTTTGTCCAGAACAGATGCGTCTGTGGAAAGATATTACTTCCACGAGGATTAGTTCTGTCAACTCAGAGACGAACGAACAATAAGGACACAGTTCTATGTTCTCATTTCAATACAATCTCCCTTTACTCACAGTCATCTTGGCATGTTACTTAGTCAACAGAATTTCCGTCGTCTCTAAATTGTTTCCTCTCCAATAAACAAATCGGAACATAGTATTATTCCCCCATGGTACTCGTTAGCTCGATACGATGGAATAATTTGGAAGTACTAACGTCTTCAGGCATACGAAAAGAGGGGATTTTCAACGCAATGAGTATGCTTAAAATTATGGACTGTTCCTTCCTATTGTGCGAGAATTGTCCTCAGTGTTCATAAGGGTACGTTTCTATAATTATTATGTGCTTCATTTAACACACTGACATGACTATTACAGAGAACATGTATTAAAGGGAGCAGACCGGCGTACTAAAATGGTAATGCTTCAGACTTGTCTTCGGAAGGCACCCAGTATGAATCTTGACCCAATTACCGATTGTCCTACATACAAGTTTCCTGAAACCATTCAGACGAATGCTGAGACAATATCTTGAGATAGGTATTGCTGTCTCTTTTCATTTATTCTTACTTATCATCCACCTTCATCTTTCAGTTTCAGTTGACACTACTAGTCTATATAAACTCGAACAGAGTAGTCAGAACAGTGGCTAGGCCAAGGGCTGGACAACTGAGGAATCGAGGTTTGATTGCCGGGAGGGGCAAGGAATTTTCCCTCTTCTCCAAACAAACCCACACCGGCTTGCTTAACCTTTTCAGTACCACCCTTCACAGATCGTATAGATGCCAAGAATATACTTCTACATCTACTGAATCTGTAGGTATTCAGCCAAATTAATTTTGAGGTTTCAGGTTCACACGATGATGACTATGCAGCATATGATTTCCTGGGAAGGGACGTTGTGATTTATTTACGGCTACTGATTACAAAACGGAAAGAAAATCACACCAATAGACGACGTTCCTACATAATAAGATATCCTTCAACACACGAGAAAATACGCCTCTGATACACATCCGAGCAGTAAAACGTCTTATTTAAAACTGGTTTGAATACCACAAGGGCAACAATTCGCCGAATGTTTCCCTCCACAAAGCAAAGTTAATAATAGACTACCTTAATACATGCAGAAGTTTTCTGGTTTAAAAGCCCCACTATTCATCCTAGCATCTCCGTCAGCGCTGAGTGCTCTCTGAGGCTTACACATCATGCATTAGTTAGCAGCAAAACACTCACAGTGTCACATCACACCGTCGGTAGAAGGCATCCCCGATATTACAGACAACAACTTCTATGCCAACGGACAATAAAATACAATTCACAAATATCCTGTAGGAACAGCAACATTTCAAGCATTTGAAAGTCAATGATTTTCTTGTTTGATGTGTGGGAGTGACCTTACTGAGAAAGTGAATAAGTTAGTCTGAAAAGAGCACATTCAGAGATGACAGAGCTGCAGCGTTGTTTCTGTATCTCCTATACACACTCATTTGTACTGTCACACAATGCAGGTGTGTATATGATTCCACGGTATAATCGTTATGGGCCTATCACTCAATATTCAAGCAGTATCTAATTTCAAAGATAAATATTCAATGAACTTAAGTCCTAACTGAAATAGAGTTAACAGTTTTAGGTACCCCTCTGCAATATAGTCTTACATCAAGGTCCATACATCCTAATGCTGCAAATATACGAGATTATGTAAAATACAGAGAGAGAGAAGCCCAACATCAGCGGGCATTCTATCAACCTGACTCAAACCGGAATGAAATAATGCAAATCTCCAGCTCCCCTTCTGTGTGACCTAATTGTATTCAGTCAGGATTATATAACATGCTAGCGTTATGAAGAATGCGGATTACCGCAAAATAAAACTTCTCAAATTGGAATAGTTGGAAGAGAACAGTAACTCACTTCAGCTATGCTGTCTATAATAGCGCTGTAACTAGTATAGGGTGATTTAGAACTAACTCCATCGAGCAGTGAAGGCGACAATGAACCCTTCAATCCACACCTTTACAAAATATTCTCAAGAACTTCACTGTTATGGTTTTTGTTCCCATAAAACACGAATGTAAGGAGAAAGAAATATGAGCCATTTTTATCACTGTCACTCTCCGTTAAATAAGGCGTAAATTTAATATTATTCTCCCTTCTATGTCAAGATCGACTACGAGGTATCTGCTGTTTAGATTCTCCGACAGAAAAATCATTTGTGTACTCTTCACTTAAATATGTTATCAATTACGTACAAGCAGCAATAAGGCGTCCATTCGAAATGTAAGATCTGAGATTATCTTGGCGGTGACTAAGAATGTCTTCCTGGGATATGACGCCGTGTTAACTTGTATAAAGTTAAATGTCGGTAAAAATTCTACAGAACTATATAATCTCACGTCCCAGAAGCCAACATTCTTCTCTGATTTTAACTGCTTATACGTAGTTTACTGACCACTCCTCTCTTTAACAATTTCCTCGGTTAT
Organism: Reticulitermes speratus; assembly: GCA_021186555.1. Classification (NCBI taxonomy): domain Eukaryota; kingdom Metazoa; phylum Arthropoda; class Insecta; order Blattodea; family Rhinotermitidae; genus Reticulitermes; species Reticulitermes speratus. Next base: position 48,136,474 of record JAJKFL010000001.1, read on the forward strand.
CCTGACCTCTACGACGACTGTGATGGATCTGAACGTCCTTTCCTCTCTAAGGGAAGAAAGCAGGCTTACGATATCACTACACAGATTGCGTGTTTTTCTACAATCAGCAATAATAGTATGGCTGACATACGAACTTACAGGGGGAGTGACACGTCGATACTGGTGGCCGTGCAGTCTAAGGCGTAGGTCTGCGGCCGCTCGATTTTTGGCATCGCGGTTTCGAATCCCGCTGAAGGCATGGATGGTCGTCTGTTGTGTTTGTTGTGTGTTGTGTAGGTAGCGGCTTCTGCGACCAGCTGATCACTCGTTCAAAGGAGTCCTACCGGGTGTGTGTGTGTCTAATTGTGTGTGATCTAGCAACCTCAACAACGAGGCGGATTAGGCCCGAGTTGGGCTGTTGCACCACAAGAAGAAGAAGAAGAAGAAGAAATTAGTCGCGACACAATTCATTAAATGTTTTATGATAGCAGATCTTCGGAAAACATCAAACTCGTACAACGTAAAATATCAAATAGATGGTGACATGAAATATATATATATATATAAACTTTCGGTTATATAGTAATAATCACTGGAGCTAGGCAATGTGAAAGTCTGGTTCGAAGAACGATCACAAACATACCAAGTCCTGTATAACACATTGTGAGATATGAGCTTCCATAGACTTAAAATTTTCAGGAATATTGTGCCGTGCAATCTTGTACATAACTTCTCGGAGGAAAACTGCTGCCTCCATCTTCAGGATAGAAAGGCAATTATATTCTGAAGATAAAAGTACATATCTATCAATGTACATGGCATCATACTCTTATAACACAGCAGTGTTTTATGACGTACTGCTTATAGACGAATGTTTTAAAAATTTGGAAATTATATCTGACAAACAACGTGGGCAAAATCTGCACTTAAATAATAAGTGTCTTGAAGGAAATAGAGTAATACCAATCTGTAGCACATCTGAAACTGCAAGCAATACCAGTTTTCCTTCACCGGGATTCAGTCTAACTTCCTGTGCACGAGTACAAACGATATTCGACGAGAAAAATTTTACTGCAGTTTTTCGTTTATAAATTTAAATTACCAAACTAAGTCATCAAATTCGTAAGCAATGTGGGACTATATGTTTATAAACGTGGGCTTTACGAAGTTTGCCGGTAACTCCTCCTTACAACATTTCTTTAACGCCTTTCGTCAGTTCAGAGTACAGCAGGATGAACTGCATGATTTGAGCCTCTACTTGGATTACCAGACACTGATGATGGAGACAGCACACTGCCCTGAGACGTCAGTAACTACTTAAAAAAGCAAAGCAATCCATTACAGGCCTGGACAGGCCCTTAGGGTTCCAGGAGGTTGAGGCTCCCAGATTTCTAGACAATCGGCACATGAAGGTGGTAAGGTTGTCAGCCCTAAGCACCGGCCGCCTTTACTCCCCAGGAACGATTCCTGGTACTCATTTCTGTTAGAGGCTGAGTCGACCCCAGGGCCATAGTGCGACCGAAACGATTGTGTCAATGAAAAATTCCAGTGACACCATCGGGAATCGAACTTGTAGCGGCTTGCAGCGCAATGCCTCAACCAACTGCGTCACCGCGTGCCCCGCAGTAACTACTTACTAGTTTATATTTCATAACATCCCAGGAGATTTGATTCATCTAACAGTGACAACTTTGTGTATTTATTTAGAAACATCTGTGTTGTACACACCGTTCTTAGCTATACAAATTTAAACAACTTTAAACACCTAATTCACCCATGTTTCCTAATTGAAGGCCATGTTTCTTATTGGAAGCCCTGTTCTATTATCTGAGAGATATGATTTGTTTTTTTTATTCACAACAGTATATTACATGTCTGCGATACTTGAATCTACGTACTCGTAACTCTCATAAAAAAACAGAACATAACACAAAGTGAGTTCTGCAGTTTCACTTGACGTCGTAAGCGCAACAAACATAAATTTACGGAGGAAAAGTCCTTCTTCACAACCTATGACCTTTGATCCTCTTAATTTTAATTTAATTAACAGAATCAAACCAAGAGGAAACAATGCAACTGAAGAGTGTAGCCAGCTCAAAAAATTAAATAAAACACTCGATTTTATGAAGACGGAAAACGCTCGTACCCAGACACTACTCGCATGTGCTTATTTACGGTTGAATTCCTCACCTGACTTTGAGCAGGTAAATTACGAGGAAATACGCCTTACACGATTCACTTATTTAAGACGCTGTTCCAACCACAGAGATCAAATGAATGTTTACGAAGGAATAATAGAACTAATTTGCATGTGCAGATGGGAAATACGAAATAGCCTTGAGAATATTATCCCAGATATTCGCCAAGAAACTGAAAAAACAGAAGTAAATAATTCCATTAATCCTTATGAGAAACGTGTTATTAGTAAAATGGCAGTCTGAGATCCAAATATAGAGATTCCTATATTCAACAAACTGGAACACCAAATGATTCAATAATCTAGACTTTTTCTCAAAACTTCTACTACGGACAAAATTAAAACTTTGTGTTGAAAGCAATGTTGAGGGTTTGTGTTTACTCACTGAGATAATTAAAAAGTTCATTTAATTCAGTAGGTACAGTTATAAGCCAATCCCAGTGGCCGCGCGGTCTAAGGCGTGGGTCTGCGGCCGCTCGCTTACTAGGATTGTGGGTTCGAATCCCACCGGGGACATGGATGTTTGTCTGTTGTTAGTGTTGTCTGTTGTCAGGTAGAGGTCTCTGCGTTGGGCTGGTCCCTTCTCCAGAGGAGTCCTACCGAATGTGATGAGTCTAAAAAGTGTGATCGTGAAGCCTCGAAAAATGAGGCGGCCTAAGCCCCCAAGGAGCTGTCGAGCCATTGAAAAAAGAGTACAGTTATAGTCATAATTACCTGATACAATAGCACAAATTCTCATCTAACAGACAGTTCTAACAAAGGGTTCAGGGTCAAAACGCATTGTAATCAAAGGGACAGACACTAGTTTTCACCTGGAGACACCCTTCATGCTAAGAAGAAGTGCAAAGAACGCCTAACAAACGGCCTTTATCGAGAAAAACTAAAAATATAAACAGGAGCCTCATTTTCGGGATAGGATACGGAAATTTAAACAAATTTATAAAGTCTGCGCTCTTCTGGGATATTACGCGGCGTCGTGTGGTAATTGTTTACCGACGTTTCGGGACAACGTATCGGTCCCATCTTCATGGATCAAGAGTCCGAGTAGGAAGTGAAGTGAAGTAGTGAAGATGGGCCCGATACTTTGTCCCGAAATGTCGGTAAACAATAACCACACGACGCCGCCTAATATCCCAGAAGAGCGCAGATCCCACCAACATCGCGGCTGAAGCCTGAAATCAAAATTTATAAAGTGTACTGTCACACCCTGTACTCTGTATCAAAATTTATAAAGCGTACTGTCACACCCTGTACTCTCAACTTTGAACTTCGTTATTCAAGAAACAAAATTGATATGGACCCAAAACACGAAAGGCACAAAACAGTTTTACTGGAAAGTGCAGTCAACCGAGCCATAGATGAAGGAGTAATATAACTGTGAGGAATATAATTGATCTTAAACGACTTATATTTCAGTTTAACCTTTCAAAGTTTAATGGTTACTTTATGCACAATCAGGTTTAACATTCAAAAATTCAACATTCTGCTCACAGAGCGTATGAATGTGGTTTTTACCTATCTCAGAACAAACAGCGATTAGTTCCCAATATAGCATTAGACCTAAATGACTTGTTTTCACAACCGAGACGGAAAGTGTTTACTGCGCGGTACGAGCTGAATGTTTAAATGTAGTTCACGTTATTCTGCCTCTTTAAAGGCTTAATGGCGATTTCTCTTTTCTCTTATATAGGTGATTATGTAACATAGTTCATTTGGGTAGAAAATCGTTTTATCGCTTGGGACACATGAGGTTTTGTTCCACTTAATAACAATGCGGGTCGGCGTGACACGTCATAAACTAGCAGCTCTCTCTACTGTTATTTCACTGCAAATTTCTGAGGTGTTAAAAATTACTTCAATAAATGACAAATTATATTTGGCTTATGCAAGAATAGGGCCCAGCCTGGAGGGGTGGGGAGTGTTATATTTAAGAGGCCGCTGTATATCACGAAGAAGAAGCAGAAGAAGAAGAAAGCAAAGAGATACTGACACACGTACGGCAGTAAGATTTCATTACGAGACCGACTTAAAGAGGAAATTTCGTAGAAAAGCAAGATCTGCGTCCTTCTGGGATTTTACGCAGCGTAGATTGGTAAGTCGTTGCCGACGTTTCGGGACAACCCATCGGTCCCACATTCAAGGGTCAAACAGTCCAACACGATAGCAAAACATAAGCTGGTGAATCTAAAATTCTAATAAGAGTAGGAAGATATTCTCTTTTCGATATAATGCAAATTTAGAACAGAAGACAATAAGAACTGTGTTTACCACAACACTCAAAATTATTGTAAGCAAGAAAGTGTACCCAGAATATGTATGTACAGAAAAGGAACAAAGTTCAACAAAAGCATTTAAATTACTATACTACAAGAAATAACGGATATTATCAACTTCGTAAATGTTGATCTGAAGCCGAAAAAAATTTAAAGCCTGTCTTCAAACACAGAAAAAATTTAGATGTAACGGAGAAGTATAACGGAGCTGTGGTAAGGTAGGTAGGCATTGGTACGGTAGGTAGGCATTGGTAAGGTAGGTAGACATTGGTAAGGTAGGGGTAGGTAGGTAGGCATTGGTAAGGTAGGTAGAGGTAGGTAGTAGACATTGGTAAGGTAGGTAGACATTGGTAAGGTAGGTAGACATTGGTAAGGTAGGTAGACATTGGTCAGGTAGGTAGACATTGGTAAGGTAGGGGTAAGGTAGGTAGGCATTGGTAAGGTAGGTAGACATTGGTCAGGTATGTAGCATGTAAGGTAGGTAGGCATTGGTAAGGTAGGTAGGCATTGGTAAGGTAGGTAGACATTGGTAAGGTAGGTAGGACATTGGTAAGGTAGGTAGGCATTGGTAAGGTAGGTAGACATTGGTAAGGTAGGGGTAAGGTAGGTAGGCATTGGTAAGGTAGGTAGGCATTGGTAAGGTAGGTAGACATTGAAGGTAGATAGGCATTGGTAAGGTAGGTAGGCATTGGTAAGGTAGGTAGGCATTGGTAAGGTAGGGGTAGGAAGGTAGGCATTGGTAAGGTAGATGTAGTAGGCATGGTAAGGTAGGTAGGCATTGGTAAGGTAGGTAGACATTGTAAGGTAGGTAGCATTGTAGGTAGGGGTAGGGAAGGTAGGCATTGGTAAGGTAGGTGGGCAATGGTAAGGTAGGTAGGCATTGGTAAGGTAGGTAGACATTGGTAAGGTAGGGGTAGGGAAGGTAGGCATTGGTAAGGTAGGTGGGCAATGGTAAGGAGGTAGCTTTGGTAAGGTAGGTAGCATTGGTAAGGTAGGGGTAGGAAGGAGGCATTGGTAAGGTAGGTGGGCAATGGTAAGGTAGAGCATTGTAAGGTAGGTAACATTGGTAAGGTAGGAGGGAAGGTAGCATGTAAGGTAGGTAGGAGGTAGGCATTGGTAAGGTAGGTGGGCAATGGTAAGGTAGGTAGGCATTGGTAAAGTAGGTAGGCATTGGTTCCGCCTCCGTTTTCAACACGTTAAAGCAATCCCTATCATCGAGTTCTCTAAAGAAAGACACAATAACATACGAAAATTAATAAGCATTTAATCAAATATTACACCCCGCAACACGACTGACGACATATCAAGCAGAAGGAACACGCCCCAATGATTCGTGTTGGGGCGTTATTTTCGCGATATTTTTTAAAACAGCCATTATTCAAATAAGTAAAAGCTAAAACACATGTCGTGATGCAGGTCCAAACAATAAACAAGAACGTTTTACGACATAATTGTACATTTACGTACTGATGTGAAATCTTGGGTAAATTTCCACAACAAAGTACGTAAAATATTCGAGTATACAGGCATATGTTTCCCTGTTTATAGCTGCTATTACCAGAATCACGCAAGCAACACGGGTGTAATGAGTGTTATCGAACCGCCCACAGAAAGTAACTTACTTGCAAGAATAATGGACACAGTTACCTTTACTTCGCTCAATTAAAGAGTTTACATTTCAGCGCTTTTCAACATCACGCTTCTTTACATTTCCTTTGCATGTTTAACTCCAAAAGACGCAGAATTCAAATTTTAGAAAATCTGAAGTTACTTCCTGAAAGACCGATTGTACCATATACGACACTCTGATGCCTGTACCATTAAAGACACGACCCTCATCTCACCAGGGATGTATCCATGCCTCATTTGCATCCCTCTTCTTCCATTCTGCTTTTATAAATTCTCTTCTCTTTAAACTTTCACCTACCAGAATTGCACACCTACTATGTACTTGCTCAGTTTAACTCTACGAAGCACAGTCCTCTAAAATACTCACATAACAGTTACTTAGGCTGTAAAGAAATTCCCAGCCTCTTACGAAAACCGAACGTTCAGCACCGTGTGCACAACAGCCCGCCTGCATACCGATACAAATTGTTTCCAACCTCAAGTCATGGCCAAATTCAAGAGTAACGGGGTTATGCAGTATAAAAGAGGATGATCATCAAAATAATATTCTCATCCCCTTCAATGCTCAGAAGTTCATCAAAGGTTCGCCTTCAAGTCCAGGTCCCGTTTGTGGTCGATTTTTGAACCGTAGCCCTGAACTGAGCCATTTCAAACAGTCAACACTGTCAAATCTTCAGCTTTTGGTCCATGGTTTGAACTGCAGCCTTCTACTGAGGCAGTTCAAACAGTCCACACTGTCACATCATCAGCTCTCAGGTCAAGCCGTCGAAAAATCCGCCCATATTCGGAGTCCAATGTAACATTTAATTATGTCAGGTTTCTAATGCCTCAGCCCAAACAACGCAAAGGCGAAGAGGCATCCCTTGTCGGCCGTCCAACAAAATATCCTTCGGTACGCAGGGTAGCCGTAAGGCAGTGAATAAGATGTAATGGTAATGTCAGAATACACGAAAAATCATTTTGTTGTCTTGAAAATTACAGATTGTGCCTATTGCCAAGCCAAACCATTTCTACTAAGTCGGGATCTCAGGCGAATCTATTCTTAACAGGCTGACAGGAGAGGCTGAGGTACTAACTGCATGGAGGATACTCCTTCTTGAGAGATTAGTAACTCCTCAGCTAATCAAGAAATTCTCCGCATTTTATGAAAACCAAAAGGTTCATTACCGCATTCACAACAGCCCGCAACCTGCCCCTACACTGGACCAGATGAATCCAATCAACGCCCTCCCATCCTATTTCCTTAAGATACATTTGAATACTCTCCCCCTATTTACGCCCAGGTCTTCCAAGTGGTTCTTTCCTGCAAGTTTCCAAACCAAAACTGCTCTAGCACTATGCATTTCTCCTCTTCCCCATTGGTACCACGTGCCCCACTCATCTCATCCTCCTTGAATTTATCACCCGAATACTTGGCGACAACTACAAATCATGAAGATCCTCACTATACCTACAATCATCTCCTGTCTCCAATAACTTCCTCCCACTTAGTTGGACCCCAAATATCTTCCTCAGCACCCTTTCTCGAATACCCTTAGCCTTTCCCTAATGTGAGAGACCAAGTTCACTCGAATATGAAGATGTGTGTGTTCATGTTAACCCTTATACCGTGAGACATCAAACGGGAAGACGAGTATCATATACCCTGCGGCAAAATACCGTCTCGGACAACGCTGATTAAAGCATAATATTTTACTCCCTGTTAAGGTTCATTTTGCTGAATTATGTAGTTGAACCCACATGAAACATCCTAAATATCATCAGAGTCCATATGTAAAGCCCAACGGTATTGTCAAGTAAATGTATTTTGTGAACAGTATTCTGCTTCCGATAAAACTTCTATTCTTGTTAATTACTGCAATATATTCAAATAATTACCAACCAGACCGACCAGTATTTGCTATATAAGTATACAGACGAAATTAGTATCTGGTTCCAATTCCAGAACGACTACTGAAAGGCACACGTTTGCAGAAAGTGACATTCCTGACAGCAAACCATTAGTTCGGGCGGTAAAAAAAAATTACATCCGAGGCGTAATATCTAACGACATTTAGAATTAAAATGCTGCTTTACGTTGAAACGTGCCGCGCCTTTGCTTAGCATATCCACCGAAAGATGACATAGTCATCAAAACGTGCCGCGCCTTTGCTTAGCATATCCACCGAAAGACGACATAGTCATCAAAACGTGCCGCGCCTTTGCTTAGCATATCCACCGAAAGACGACATAGTCATCAAAACGTGCCGCGCCTTTGCTTAGCATATCCACCGAAAGACGACATAGTCATCAAAACGTGCCGCGCCTTTGCTTAGCATATCCACCGAAAGATGACATAGTCATCAAAACGTGCCGCGCCTTTGCTTAGCATATCCACCGAAAGATGACATAGTCATCAAAACGTGCCGCGCCTTTGCTTAGCATATCCACCGAAAGACGACATAGTCATCAAAACGTGCCGCGCCTTTGCTTAGCATATCCACCGAAAGACGACATAGTCATCAAAACACGTTACAATCGCACGCCCGAACTCACAATTCACATTAATTTTTTCGTCTGAAGTTTCTCTCTCTATAACCCCTAGATTTTAAGTAATTAGTAAACTAAAAATCGAAACATTTTCATAATGTAACTCATTCTATATAACTGCTGCTACAATCTGACACGGACTTCATGATTAAGTAGAATTTCACTCATCTTCTTGTGTTTGGTAGCAAAATTGGAGGGTATAAAAATGCTCCAGATAAACATCTGTGGATACTGGCACCGCAATGACGCAGCAGGTAACAACGTTGTAAAACACTACCATAATGACACATAACCTATCCCAAGAGAGAATAAATATTTTATTAATTATGTGGCTTAAATAATAAGTTCCCTAGATACCGCAAGATAAGAATTGTGCTTCTTTAAGCTACAGCGATAATTAAGAGATTTTAAAATATCTATAATGTATGTTTATGATGAAGTATATGGCAACAAAGCCATTAGCCAGTCTGCTGCAATGCGGCAGTGATATATTGCAGAATGTCGTGCGGCAAACATGTTTTATACAGCGTCAACACTAAGGTTCATACAGCAAGCGACTTCAAAGGCGTCGCAGCTGAATCTATGAGCTTGTATGTTGACGTCATACCTTATTAGATATGCGAAACTATATATAGTACAATTTATTCATTTCCGAAGCTTCACTAGTTCTAGAAACTAATTTAATACGGTTCTATAAACCAGTATGAATCATATCGGATGTATCGGCTAATAGAATATGGTTTCATTGTTGGCTCCATCGATGGACGAACGGATGAATGGACGGGCGAGAAATAATGGACGGATGGATGACCAGATGGGTAGAAATATGATGGATGAATGGATGTGTGAAAGGGAGAAAAGAAGAATTATGAAAGAACGGACGAAGACGTGGACGGAAAAAGAAGTTGACAGTTGGATGGATAAAAATCAGAAACATTTCATACGATTTCTCTTCTTGCTTGGATAGAATAATAAAAGTCGCTCGTTAAATAACGCAGTGCAAACAAATATGTATATTATATAATGTACCGCCTTTCTTAAAATCACGAGGACTTGAAAGTAAAGAATACGAACTAACGAGTAAGCGTAACAGTGAACTGAAAAACAGCCTCAACAAGTAAAATAAAGAAAAACCAAATTTCAGGAAATCTATATATATATAATATATATATATATATATATATATATTTTTTTTTTTTTTTTTTTTTTTGCATGGCGCGACAGCCCCAAGTGGGCCAGGGCCACCTCACTGTCGGGGTTTTACAATCACACTCAGACACACCACACTCAGTAAGAATTCTCTGGACGAGTGGTAAGCCCGAAGCAGAGACCTCTACCTGACAACACACAACACTCACAAGAGACAGACATCCAAGCTCCTGGCGGGATTCGAACCCGCAATTCCAGCAAGCGAGCGGCCGTAGACCCACGCCTTAGACCGCACGGCCACTGGGATCAGCTAGAAAATCTACACATGATCACTCATATTTTTAATACTGGCTTTCATTATGTGGTATTCTCTATTACAACATCGTGCAGTCTTGTAAGTGTAGTAACCCAGAAGAATTTCTGACGGGTGTGGTAACGCAGAAGAGAGTCTGGTAGGTGTTGTAACCCAGAGGGAAGTGTCGTAGGTGTAGTAACCCAGAAGAAACTCTAGCAGGTGTAGTAACCCAGAAGAAAATCTGGTAGATGTAATAGCCCAGAAGAATCACGCCGCGAAATCCTCCACGCTGGTATAATATTAGTATTCTATGAAGGATTCCTGATTGATTATCAAGTTCTCAGACGTTTGTATTTCCTTAGTCGCTTCAAGTTCCGAAATAGTGAAAATACGTATATATGAAACCTAATGTTCAGATCTTCGCGGCTTGCGTCCAGTGTATTTTACTGCTCCCTCCAGGTGGCCTAAACCCGAAAGCCTATCCAGCACAAGCACATAAAGATACCTTCGACCAGCAACCTTCCTATTGTAGAAGTAATAGGCGAAACACCTCCGAAAGCCTCCGCGAGCAGAAACCCTACTGTTAGTTGCTACTTTATGTACCACCAGCCTTGACATTCCAAAGTTCTACGGTCTGCACACAAAGCGCTTGTACGTCTGCTTTATAGATCACAGAACAAACAGCGAGTATTTCCTATACAGCATGAACTGATTAGTGTTTATAACAGAGACGGAGTGTGTTTACTGCGCGGTAGAACTTGAATCTTTAAATATAATTCCACTGAATCTTCCTCTCCTAAAACCATGCAAAATGTCTCGGTGTAATCTTCGACAGAAGGATTATATGAAGAATCCATAGCGAAAAGATCGAAGCCAAGGCCTTCAGAACTTTTACTCCGTATTCAAAAGTGAGCGATTAAGAGCGGACATTAAACGGAACGTAAAAGACTCTCATTAGGTCTATAATGACATTTTCCTAATTCGTCTGGAAATTTACGGCAGATACCCAGCTTCGAAAATGCAGCTCCTGCAAAATAAGGTTTTCCGCATGTCGGTAAATTTTCACGGAGCACTCCACGCCGCGAATTGCATGTGGCTTTCAAAATTTCGTACGTGTATGACTTTATAACATAACTATGTAGGCAGAAAACAGAAGTCATATTTTGATTTCAGACTTCCGCCGCGTAATATCCCAGAAGAGCGCAGATCCCAGAAGTCATATTGTACAAAATCACTGGAATGAAAGTGTTCGTAACACTGGACAACAACATGGAAAATAGAAACGGCTTAAAATTGGCGGCCCTCCAGCTTACGATCTTCCAAGTGACTAAGATTTCGTTATAGCCATAGCTATGTATGCAAAGAAATGATCAACTGTACAAGGCCTGAACTGACAGTGGCCATGTATAGGCCCTATACTTTATATGGTTGGAGGCGTTTAAACACTGTAAATATGTAGACACACAATAAAACTCTAAACATGTAAGCACACACAATTCACAATCTCATCAGAGACGGCGCCTCAAGATTGTTACGATGTAAAGTCTAAAACTGAACATATACCTGGTGACAATCTCTAAGGCAGGATCGACATCAATACAGAGCGTCTGATCATCAGTCACAAGGTGACTGTAACTGTCACTTCGTCTCTACAGGATTAATTAGCGGATGTATAGGCATACTTGTGTGCACAGCCGATATTTAATAAATTATATTAAAGGATCGCCAATCTAGGGTCAGCACGAGGAACACAGCTCTCCGCTTGGTCTTATATTGAGTAACTTCAATCCAGTGCGCATTTTACGAGTGAAAACTAATTTTTCTAAAAAAGTTTTAATTTTATAACCCGACTTCAAGCCTCCACATCCAGCGAACATATCTCTATCATTTAGTCAGACCAAAAATTTTATTATTCCCTTGTATTCTACTTCCTGTCAAAGTGAACTTCATTTATGCACGTATATTACTATCATAACAATACTACATGAAGGATACAAATTAAGAGTTCGTAGACACATAATTTTCATCATGCAATTATATACATTTTCCGGTACTCATTTGTCATGCAATAAATCACACAAAAAAAGCGCCTGACATCGAGGCGGTATACTCCCAATAATTACTCTCAGTTACTTAACGGACAAACGACATTTTGTTGTATTCCGGAGGAGACCAAAATATAAGGTGCATCGCGTGTCACAATGACGCAGAAATCACTTACTGAACACGCAAATGGAAAGCAAAGTCTGCTGAGGCAACAAAGTATTCACTGACTTTGTTACGACATTCATTAAATGTCAAAATTGCGTGCTTATCTCGCTAGGGTAGGAACAATGAGATCAACATAAGTTATCTTCAATCTCCATGTACTTTATCAGTCCCTTAATTCTGTTACCGCAGTGTAAAGAGCTGATAATTAAACACAGGGGCTAAGTAATTTCACAGGTGTATGTCGTTGTTAACGGCAATGATATATTTGCACGCTTTTGTAAGAGGATTGCTAAATATTATTTGAATTCTTTACGCATCCTAATGTACATGTACACAAAAAGTGTAAGGCTTGTCCTTATGTCGTTATTCTAGCGTTAATCTCAAATACTGTGTTAACAGCTGAAAATTGAACAGATGGCAGTAACAACAGGCAATGACAGATAACTGTACTTCGGTCCTTATGCCAATCACCAACTTTGTCGCAGGAAGATATATAGCGTGCGTATTCAGTAAAGTACTGATTGAAAGTATAATTCAAGAGCCGTAATGTGTACAAAAGATCAATGGAAGAATTGTCGGTGGACACTGTATCTGGAACAGGATACGGTCTTCTGGTTGAAATTTCGGCTTCCTTTACACTATTAGCATTTAACCGATAAATTTGGATCTAATGGCATTGAAATTAATCGCAGCCAAATTCAAGGTTAGCGAGTGATTTAACTAGAGTAAAGACGTAATAGGCCGATCCCAGTGGCCGTGCGGTCTAAGGCGTGGGTCTTCGGCCGCTCGCTTACTGGGATCGTGGGTTCGAATCCCACCGGGGGCATGGATGTTTGTGTTGTGTTGTTAAAAGACGGTTGTGGACCGTAAGAGACATGAAAGGACGAAAAAGGACTAATACAGAACAAAAATGGATCAAAGGGGAAAACCCAGGAATTAGTAAAAAAAAAAAAAAAAAAAAAAAATATCCCACCGGGGCATGGATGTTTGTCTCTTGTGAGTGTTGTGTGTTGTTGTCAGGTAGAGGCCTCTGCGACGAGCCGATCCCTCGTCCAGAGGAGTCCTACCGACTGTGGTGTGTCTCTCAGTGTGATCAAAAGAAATTCCAAACCTCGACACTGAAACTGGAAACCGGAGTAGGTAGAAGAGGACGACTAAAAAAAAAACCGTAATAGGCCTTCTGAGAGAAAGCAATAACAACATTTATGCCACTTTAATAGAACATTCAGCTGCACGGTATCTTTAACATCACAGCGCAAGAAGTTTCTGCTAGTATCACTCATAAAATAAGCTACAAAACACAACTCTGTATTTGTACAGGCCCCCACCTACACGTCATTTTATTTGGTTCCATTTTACAAGAATACAAGACTAAAATGAGACACCCACCACCAGCGCGACGATCGCCTAACAGCCGGTCTGATGCTGCGGGGTTCGGGTTGTACTTACAGCTAGTGTGCAGAGGAGCGGGAGAAAATTGACTTTCCTCACGATGAATTTCAAGTTAACTTTATTTACAGTCTTTATTAATGTATCCGATAAAGATTTAATTTTGTAGGCACTCTATCATAACACAGGATTACTAAGACAAAATAAAGTTACAGGTTAAATCCTTACAGGTTTAATTCTTACCCCATTAATAGCACCGACAAAATTGCCGATTATTAAAATGTATCTTATAATAACCAATTTCATATCAGTGCCACAAATGCCTTAAATAATGAACCCAAATGTATAGTGAAGTAGAAACCAAGATTCACGTATGTATAAAATTGAATTCGTTTACGTATATAGGAAGAAACACCAAATACATTACACAGCTATTTAGAACGTCAATTTAAATGTCACACCACAAAATACAGTCGAACTCGGTTATAACAACATCGGTCTATACGACACCACGTCTATAACGTCAGATATTCTGTGGTACAAATTAATTCCTCACTGTTAACCATAACATTATACTCCTCGGTTATAACAACACTCGTTCACAAAATATTCAGTTCCTATCATTACGTTATAACCGAGTTCGACTGTAAATGATTCCATAGGGAAGTTTCTGAAAAGAGAAAACCCAGACAGCCAGAACGAATACAAAGGCTGTGGGAAGTATCAATGAACAAATCCTGATTCTTTAAAAGTAGGCTACATCGGCAAATTGGTAATGTTTCTTGACTCGTCTTAATAAACACACAATCAGACGGTCTCGCACTCGACATTTAAACCCGAATCCCTCCGAATACGAAGCCGAAGTGCTGTCCATTATACTGTTATGTACCTTACACATGTTTACGCCTTACAGAATATTATAAAATGTTATCATTGGTACAAACATAAAAGAAAACAGTTCCACAATAACCCCTCATGTAAAAGTATTATTAAAAGACTCAAGTAGAAAAAATTGAAGCTATTTAAATACATACAAAATTAAGATCGCAATAATGGACCACGTAATAAGTCGACGTGGTGTAAAATTTCGTGTCTAGAACATGTCCATCGATAGTGATATTAGAAGGGGATTTCGTTGCGAAACCTTTATCATATGTTTAAATCACCGAAGCAAAATCTTGGTGACCACAAGTTTAAAGATGATCGCGATGTGAATAAAAAACAGTTGTGACATAAAGGCTGGTAAGAGAAGGACACGGACTTCTGTCGACAGGGAAGAGAATCGCTCGCCCAACGACATGACAAATGTCTCAATTCTGGCGAAGAAGCACGGTATATAAGTGAAATTAAATGTGATATGTATTTATTAGAGATATAAATACAGGACCCAAAATACTTTATATATATATATATATGATACAAAATATTTCGTACGTGCCCTTTGAAGCACGAAGAAAGAGAGAAAGATCGGTGGCACATATTAGATCGACAAAATGATATGTCAGCTTCGGGCATAGAATTTATCCAGTGCCTGACGAATGCTCAATAGCTTGGATATTTAAGGAAAAACATCTCTTAATTCATATTGAATCGTAAGTTTTGTGAATCTAGTATGAACGAAGGAAGCTCATTAACAGAGCAGTGGTGTGAGGTAAGGGCCGCGGAAATTTTTTATGCTGGTGAATTGAGAAACTTGGAAAGACAATTTGGTGGCCTCCACAACTAGAGGTTTAACCTTGATAAAATGAAATGCAGAGGACTGTATAAGAAGCCTGCAGTAACAACTCAGTATTTGCTTGAAGACACAGGAACAACAACACAATCTCTGTGGAGATGGCCGGTCAAGAAGCAGAAATTTGATTTACTGGATATTTAAACACTGAGTTACTTTTGCACATTAAACACTATAAGGAAAAACATACAACGATAATAGGTGTTTGTTCTTCACAAGAAATACATCAGTCTATACACACTTTTTCTACAAAATTCAGAGTTTTAAAATGCTAAATCAGATGTACATATAATAATACCCAAAGTACTTAAAAATGGCGAAATATGACTAGTGATTCTGACGTAACAAAACACACGTGTACTTCAACGAATATTTCTTACATGAATTAACGCCGTTATTTTAGCCTACTTTTCTCACGTGATGTTAACATCATATTCTGTGTGAATGTGCCACCTAACAAATTTTAAGCTAGTAGGAGGATTATCAGTAGAACTGACATAACCACCACGCCTTCCAGACCCCTGCACTTTTAAATTTAGTGTCACAAAAAATACCAAATAACTGTCCTGCGAACTTCTGAGGTGAGAAAGAAAATAAAGCCATACAACTTAAGGTCATGAAATTATGCGTTGAAATAGTTCTCCAAGAAGTGTTCAGTTTTTTTAGGGTAATTTTGCACCGTGTAGAGAACAACATTGTGAACAAGGCAACTCTATATTTTTCCCATTTATAAAAAAAATTAATAATTATCTGCAGACGTCCGAGTAAAATGAATATAAACACAATTACAATTTCTATATCAACTATTCCTCTGTGTTAACTATTAAAGCCATGTTGACTGTGGGAAGAGACTCTGAAGTCACATGACAAAAATGTAACGTAATGGTGAAATGTACTAATGCAAATTATGTTCAAAAATTTATCACTATATTATATGACTATTAATTAATAGTTATTTGTGGGCTCAGACTATGGAATAAAGTACTGGAAGGCAAGCAACCGTCTGACGCTGCACCTACGACAATATTCATACAACAGCATGTGCGTTATTGGGAGTCTCATTTGTATCGTGCGGAATGATATTACGACCTATTTAAAAGTATAAACACAATTAAACATTTCACTTACAAATTATTTAGAGACATAAATGACTATATGATCGTTAATTTACGTTAAAAGTGCCAGTACAGTCTATTGCGTAAGGTTGTACACTGTTGCAGGAAAGACTCACTTGATCAAAATTCTTCCTATTCTTTTCTTCATAGAGAATCAAGAGCTTAATTACAATACAAAAGGAAATCGAAGTGTAATAATGGTACAATGCAATAAGGGAGCATTCATCTAACACAAACATTTTTCTTAAAAAAGATCTGGCGAAGTATAAATTTCGTACTAATATACTTAATACGCTAGCGTATATAACAAGGTTTCCCCACGTGCATTAAGCCTGAACTTTTTTTTTTTTTTTTTTGTGAAGGGCCCCGCAGCAGATGCTACGGACGCACCGCAGCCTTAAGGCTTATTGTGCAACCCTGTGATGAAGATGAAGATGATGATGAGCAGTTTTTTTACCAAGTTTGACGAGTAATGGAGCACCAGTGGAATGAAATTGACAGGGGAAAACCGACAACTCGGAGAAAAACCTGTCCCAGTGCCACTTTGTCCACCACAAATCTCACATGGACTGACCCGGGATCGAACCCGGGCCTCCGCGGTGAGAGGCCGGCGACTAACCGCCTGAGCCATGGCACGGCCTTAGCCTGAACTTCGAAGTGACTTTTTAAAATCTGTAAAACTTAGTTACGAACTCCCAGTTTTCTACGAGTCACAAGTACATATGTTCTTAAGTTATTTGCTTCCTCTCATTTTTTTAAAAAACTTTTATTCGATAATAAACGAATGGTATAAATGGTCGTCCTAAATGGCAGCAACTGGAAAATTCCAAGTACTTTATTTTTAAGGACTCGCAATATCTCAGTAAGCACATTACGTTCATTTAATACGCATGATGAAACCGTGTGAAAATTTTAATGTGCCTTTCTATTCTTAATTTTTTACGAAACATGGTGTTTAAAAGCATGGGATCGATTGTAAAATTAAAATCATTTGTAGGCTACTTATCTTTAATAAAGAGTTGCTTTCGTAACCGGAATAATCACAAAATATTTTAAACTGAAATTAATGATTCAGAATTAGTGGTCCGCGGTTCAGTGTTCCTCCGCACACTTCCTGACTAAAGCACTTATCTATCCATTCATCTCTTGAAAGTATTACTCTAGTTGTCAAATTCTTTAGACATTACCTTTTATTCTCGCACATCCTTCCTATATGTTTCTTTATATTTTATTGCATTTCTTCTGCCTTATTTCTTCTTTACATGTCGTGGCCTGTATTGTTAACACTTGACTATATTTAGTCTCCCTCCAATTAGGCACTTTAATAAATGTAATAAACAGGGCACAGTTCTTAATTAACAGTGCAGTCTGTAACAAAACTCTATACCTTCGAAGCTAGGTGACTGAATATAAACGTGAAGCACTGATGGAATGATACAGACAGGAAAAAGTTCAAGTACTTGTAGAAAAACTTACCCCTGCGCTCCTACTGTTATTGTTATTATTATAATGGTTATAGTTATGCTAATGCTCTTCAAGTACTTAATTTACTTTACATGAGATAAGACATCAACTTGATGCAACTTTTGTTAATAAAATTTTTCTGGGCTCTAAATCTTGTCCATCTACCATGGACAGTATTGGTCTACGAGTACCCACTCGGAACCTCCGAGACTTTCCTTTCTTTCATGTTAGTTCATCCTATACAAATTGTCCCCTAAAACGTGATGATGTGTGATTGTGTGACCAGTTCCCGACGTTTCGAAGGCACTATTATTATTTTAAACGTCGGGAACTACTCACACAACGACATAGCGTCACATCCCGGAATACTTGCGTCCCCAGCAACACGTCTGTGAGCACCTCAAATGTCTTACAGCTGTAAATTTCGTGACAGGGCGATGAACATACTAGATCGATTGTCTCAGTTACTTACATAATTCACCCAAAGGTCTGATAAAAGTTTAAAAGCACATATCAATTTAGTACTCCAGGCGATATTCAAACCAGTAACACCCTAATGGAAGTCTAAACTGTTATTACTATACAACCTGCTTGGACTATTGCACGAGAAGTGGCACCATGAGTAGTGACAGACAGGTCTAGACAGTACGCACGATCAGGCGACACTTTGCGCTTTACTTCACGACTGCTGAGATAACGGCAGCCAAACTCTAGTCAGAACAGCTCACTAAACTGTTACATAAGTAGAAAAGGATCTTACAACTAGTGAAGTGAATCGGAATCTGGAGCATCAGCATTCAGCTTCACACACGACGGAATACGTGTTTCCTAGCAACGCAGTGTAAGAAGTAACAATGGAGAGATATGGATGGAAGCCTCTTTAGTGCAACACTGTTACAAGTAACAGCACAGAACAACAAAAGAAGCAGAGATTTGAGGTTCGAACAGTGCACATAAACAAATATCAGTATGTTATGGGATGTTACGTCGTGTAGCTTGTTTAAAAGGTGCCTACACTTTGGCAGAACACATCTACAAAATTAAATTGTGGTTTCGAAGGTGAGTGTACAGGCGCATCACTACTTCACATAGCTAACCAACATCACGACCAGAGGCGCATCACTACTTCACATAGCTAACCGACATCACGAGCAGAGGCACATTACTACTTCACATAGCTAACCAACATCACGAGCAGAGACACGTCACTACTTCACATAGCTAACCAGCATCACGAGCAGATGCACATCACTACTTCACATAGCTAACCAACATCACGAGCAGAGGCACATCACTGTGCCACAAAGCTGTCTAACATCAAGGGCAGAAGGGCATCACTACTTCACATAGCTAACCAACATCACGAGCAGAGGCACATCACTACTTCACACAGCTAACCAACATCACGAGCAGAGGCACATCACTACTTCACATAGCTAACCAACATCACGAACAGAGGCACATCACTACTTCACATAGCTAACCAACATCATGAGCAGAGGCACATCACTGTTTCACACAGCTATCTAACATCAAGGGCAGAAAGGCATCACTACTTCACATAGCTATCCAACATCAAGCGGCTTCCCAACGAAAAATCTGATTTGCTAAACCCTGCAACTGTTTTCAAGATATAGTACGAACTTACCCATGCGTTAAGCGCGCGCGCGTATTAGGTGTCATTCGCATGCAGTTTCTCTTTTTAATTACAAATTACGAGTTCGATAAACTATTCAATTTGCCTTCTCTGGCCTACAGCCACGCTGAGATTCGAACCCGCAGTCTCCTATCAAATTTGTTAATTTAACCTCCTCCTACCCTCGCTGAGTCATTACTTGCTTCACAATTGACTCTCGTTCTTACACTCTCTACATGTGGAATAACCGAATGCCTGGCCTGCTGACACATGGCGTGTTCGTAAGAAGGTAACGACGTGCGTATTACGTGCTACCTGAAATGAAGATTTACATAAATGGGAAATGCGTTCTACATTCCTCATACATCTTGTCCATGACGAATGTTTCGAATTACATCTCACTTAAACACAAATGTAAACGAAGCGTGGAAAGAGACCATCTATGGCGACATAACAAGTAACACACTGTGATTACTCACCACAGAACGAAAATATGAAAATACTGTGATTACTCACTAAAGCACGAAAATGTGAAAATACTGTGGTTACTCACCAGGGTACGAAAATATGACACATCGTAGGGCGAAGACGCAGCGTGAAGGACATGCTGTGGAAGACAGTCACTACTAAATACAGCATCGGATTCCGGTACATGTCCAAATACTGTAAAAGACATAAATGTGAACTTACAGTAGCGCCCAATAGCTACCTACTCTAAACGAATAAGAAAAATTTCTGGAATAAAGTAATTATTGAACTTAATAAGATGCTGAGCGTTGTAACAGCAATGTATCTTTACAACATAAAGGGGTTAGGTTGATGGAAGTTGGTACGTTCAGAGACTATAGACAGAACAGTGTTCAGAAAACTTCGAAAAAAAGTTCACTTTTATGTTCCCGAAAAAAATTAGTCTACTTCACGTAATGTACACAGAGGAACGTTGTGAAGAGCTATATAAAAATTACGGCTTATAAGCTACGTGTAAAGATTTTGTAAACTTCTCTAAAATTGAGGAAGACAGATTCAGAAACAGAAGCGTATATGACACAAGTTTGAAGATGCTGCTGGTAGAGGCTACTCGATCAGAAAGTCTGGCGCCAGCACCGATCGGTACCTCTACACACAAAAGTTCTCAGTTGACAAGGAGACACTGACCATAGGCCACACAGACTGTAGTCAGCTCCGAAGGGACAAAATGTACGATCGTTCATAAAATTGCCATACTTTTCAGATGCCGGTGCGTTGTGTAAATATTCTTACATTAAGTCACGTCCTGCATCTACTAGGATACAAACACCAATAAAAAATAATCTGATTAAACCTGATAACAAACACCACATCCACAAACACTTGTTAAAATAGTTTACATTCACTTAGAGTGATGTTTGCAGGGTATGAGTCAATTCAGGGACTCATAACCCTGAAGATGAAGGCTGTACTTCCCTTCGAAACGTCGGAAAGCAATTACCTAACCACAACGTGCAACAATCCAGAAGACCTGCTTCCTCCATACGAGAACAGGTTTAAAACTAATGAAGTATTTCACAGTTGTGTCATATCCAGTAGGTAAAGCAGCAACCTCCCCGCTACACTAGCCGCATCTTACGCTGAGGTATTCATTCTGTCTCTCTCGCCTGTTACACACGCAACAACAAGGTTAGCTGTTACTATCGTCGCTTTACTTAAACTTAAATGGACGCCGAGGAGAACACTCCACATTGCAGTCCCTCACTACATCTTGTCACATAAACACGCGCAAGCACGCACGCAGTCAGCAGCGAACACCCCGCTGCCGTAGCCTTCTAGCAAATGAGCTATACAAATTTTACATAACACGAAGTCATAATTTTCTGAAAAAAGATTTACAATTTTCTCTCTCGTTTTTAATACAGGAAGGAAGTAATTTCCTCCGTCTGAGTGGTATAGCGGCGCTGTACTAGCTATACCGGAGAATTCGCCACTGATTGACCTGCGGCGTTCATGGCCGAAGAGTTCATTTTGTAATGAACAAGACTCGAATTCCTAGCCTCGAAGTAACTAACACCAGCAACAACAACCCAACCAGTAACTCGAGATACGTGCAGAAGGTGGACGTAACATTATCGGTTCTTCAGTTTACTTCCCGGAAGCCTTGTCAGTGCCCGCCTCATTCGACATTCTCTGATACTCCCACGTGAAGAAACTGAAACGAATTCTAGCCAATTCGCTACTCAGATTCACTTCTATGAAACGCAGTTCCTAGTAACAGGCTGTTATGACTAAAACCGGACGAAATAACGCGGGAGAGATTGCTACAGTTCGGGACAGCCTTCTGCGTCTCCGGAAAGATTGTTCCAAACACGCCATGTCTTCAGTCTGGTCTAGCGCACGATTTTAGCAATAGGACAGGCATTTTTCACTCACCAGTTAAGAGTGCTGTGCTACCACTCCGTTATGACAACGGCCCTTACAACAGATGTTTTACAAAGATTATACCACACCATGTCCACTCGTTCTCGCAGTAGCGATAAGACATGTTACTTCCGCGAATCACTGCGGACATTTCCCCTCTTTTTCCCCTGTGTCTGGAACTGGAAATCTGAGTCCGGAACTGTACAACGGAATGATCACACATTGATATCTGAGACGAGGTAGATTAAAGGTTGCAGACTGCTGTCTTCTAGGTAAGACGTCGTGCAGTATGGCACACAGCTTCCCCGAAACGTTGGTACATACGTGTATCTACCAAACCATACGGCATTGCACCCCTGAAGATAGTAATTGCTCATAGGAACTGCTGTAAGAACTTCAAATCTCACAGCTACGGGTTGCAAGCCAATGCGAATAGTTTTGCAGTACATTCAAATGTTTACTGTACCGATACCTTTTTATATATCGCTAATGAAACAACAATTTGCCGTAGCCCACTGATACACAGTTTTACAGGAGATAGAAAAACTTGACCGATCCTGAACAGACCAACACTTGTGCAATTTTTTTGTGGACTGAACATATTGACAGAAGATATGTTTGTAAACCAGGTGTCTACTAATGCGGGAATCTCAGTTTGACGAATTGTGTGGGTTACGACAAATTGCCGTTTCATGAGCGGTATGTTGACAATCCTGACGCCGATCTCCTCTGAAACAAGTATTTCGTCATAGAAAGTAAGGAATACAGGCACCAGAAAATGACTTGATGATTATAGCCTCTTGGAGTTACAAAGGTTTGACATACTGGTCACTGGCATAGTACAAAGCACAAACTTCGCCATACCTCCGTCAAAAGTATGTCAAAGCCTTCCCTGTGCCTAGGCACCACACCATACAGGCACAATGGCGCCGAAGATAACGTTCTACGGATCCAACCATAGGCACTAGACGGCGGTGATTATTTTCGCGTCTTAGCTGCCTTGCTGGAAAATTAACCCCGATCGTTCATCGTCAGTCAGATCTTTTATTCAATGAGCTATCCCGAGCGGCGACGTCCTTTGATATTGCAGGTCATTGTAAACATCGCCAAGCATTCAAGCGTTGAAAGATGTGACTCAAAACGCGTGATATCCATAGACAGTTCTTAATCCTGCACGCAATGTAATTCCCAAATAACATACAAATATGCGTATGCGTAGCATTGAACCTTACACTGCTACAATGTCAAATAATGCACCACCAAACAAATTAAGTACATAAATGTACATTTGTCACCTGTGTATGTAACCGTAAATATGGCTTATACAAAAGAAACTGTAATCCTCAAGCACTGAATTAAACACGATTTTGGATTAAGAAATTAGAGCAATATATTGCGGTTATTTATATAAGTTATTAGAAAATAAAGTCCGTAAAACTGTCGTCTTTACGCACAGGTCAAAACTGTAATTATATTGGACATCGGTACTTAAACCGTAAGAGAACTACTCAATCGTACACTCATAACGCACTTATGCACCCAGTCCTATTTAAACGTGTATGCTACACAAACACATAGCTTGATACAGAAGCTAGCAAGCAAGCAGTTGTGCAGCAATACATCATGCGACATTCACTTTTGCACTTTCCCTAATGAAATATTACCTACCATTAGTCTCTACCCGCCCAGCCTGCCTCCATAAAATGGCAAAATATTGTCAGATTTTTTACTGTAACGTTCCCTCGTTTCCTTTACTATCCTACGTCCATTAAAGGATAGGAATATAATAACTATTTAATTGCAAATATCTTTAAAACAAACATTTTGTTACGCTAAAATGCCTGCATGAAGTGAGAATTAGTTGGTGCCGAAATGTAAGAACATATGTCTATATGAAGAAAAGTACAATTTGAAGAAAGTTCTTCTATACTAACACCAAACCACAGTAATTTTCTCAGGCTGGCAGACGTATATTGACAATGAAACGAGTGTATACAGTTTCACGAAAACGACAAAGACATTTATCATCTGGCTGCATCTTTCATACTTTCATCAAGAAAAGTAACTGTCGTGGCGGAAACACCGTTCCCAAAAAAAAAAAAACTTGGTCGGGTCAGGTTCAGCCAGGTACTAGACGACATAAAGGAGAGAGGAACGGGCTCGTGATAAATTGAAAATGAAAGATAGTGGGAAGATCAATTCTGTCTGAAATTTCTTTGAGTTTGTCTCTACATCAAAAAGTAGCGTAGATTGTTACGTCGTTGATACAAAGTTGCTACGTTCCATGTTCAGCAAACTTCCGTATTCATATGTCCGTTGAAAATTTATACACACTGGTGAGTACTTCAACACGAAATACTTTGTGCCACAAAACTGCTCTGCTTACTAATTCCCATGAGGCATTAGCGAAACAGCTGGCCCGGGCTAGCCATGTTACTGCCACAATAACGTAGACAAAATCAAATGGAAATAAAGAACACACGCAATTCTTTTTAGTAAAATAAACAAATGATCGATCATAGAATTAGTATATGTGTACTGTGTAATTACATAGGTTGAAATGTCTTGTACACAGTATAGGTGATATTAAGAATTTGTAGGCCAATGAACGACTGGTGATATAATGTACTTCTTTTCCTAAGCTGTCCACATACGACAAATGTAAATATTTTTTTTAGATAAATAGTTAGAGATCGGGAGGAAAGGGTTACGTTTCCCAATACAATGCAAATATGTACATATATCCCCCCCCCCCCCAAAAAAAAAATATGGTGCTTTCCTTCCCCGTAAGGACTCGATGATCTCAAAATATATGAACTGATAAAATATAATTCAAACCTAAGTCGTCAGGAAGTTCACAGCAATAATAAAGTACGGGAGGCAATTAACTGAACACTTGTTTACGAAAACACACACATCTCACGAACATCACTGCCGTCTGAAATCAGGAATGTTAGCTTATAACTTCTATTGTGTACTTGTTTCCCTACTTCGCTTACTGGACCGACCAAGAGGTCCACCTACCCTCTTTTAGAATGTGTACCGGGTCCCTTTCCCAGGGATAAAGCGGTCGGGGCGTGGCGTTAGCCAATCGTCCCCTCCCAGCGCCGAGGTTGAAGAATGGGTGGAGCTATACCACTATCACCTCCCCTCCCTCTTGCCTTCATGGCACGTTACTAGGAGAACTTTGCCTTTTTACTTCACTTACAGACATCAAGGGCTGCTGTTCAATAATGGAGAATTACGAATATAGAGGCACAGAGTATGAGCTCTGAATCATATGCTGTAGGATGTAGGGAACTTGTCAGCAGTGATAGTATCTGTGGAATTCTAGGTAAACAAACATTTTATACAACATACAGTGGAACCTCCAACTTCGAACACAATCCGTTCCAGGAGACGGTTCGAATTTCGAGTTAAATTTCCCCATAAGAAATAATGTAAATTGAATTAATCCGTTCCAGACCCCCAACATTTACCCAATATAAAACATTTTAAGTGCCTATTTCAAAAGATCATATTGGTAAATAATGATAAAACAAGTATATTTAATTTCAATAATTGAAAATTTTTATTTATAATAGTACATACATAAAAAATATTGTATAATAATCAATCAATAATAATAGTAGGAGGGATATTACTGTTCACTGGAAGGTGAATTACCCTTCTTTCATCTGGACCAAGCAGAGAGAGAAGGCGACCACGTGATTCTTTGTTCGAGTTTCAAGTTGTTCGAACATCAAACCGTTCGAAGTTCGAGGGTCCACTGTATTTCTCTTCAATTTAAAGAAAAGTGTTTTGGTAAAAATGTTCCATATTCAGGGTCACATTATTATATCAGAAGCTATGTTAATATTAATAACCAGGATAATATACTAATAAATATTAATAACTAATCAAATTAATGTTACTAATGACTGAGATAAGGTACCTTATGTGTCCACGCTTATGTTCTGATGTTTAGATTATAATTAAGCCACAGTATAAGGTTAAGGTTGTACTTTACAGTGACGGGTTTGTCAGACTCTTACTTAGCTTGTGACGTATAAAGATGTGTGTCCTATTCTTATTTACTCTGCTGATGTGTCTATTATCAGAGTAATATGATATTAATCACTACAGGAACTGGGAAGCCAGTATAAAAACAACAAGAATATTCTTGCTTGAGCCCGATGAAATCATAACTTTGTCAATACAAAGCTCGACCCAGAGTTCGTTGAAGGTACAGAAATAACAATTTCAGACAACATAAATGCATAACGCTGCCTTACTTGTTAGCATTCTGGGCCTGTGAAACACCCGCAACTCTAACTCGCATGCTGCATCGTCGAAAGCGGACGTGCGGTACGTATTTCTGCACGTAGTCCCTTGGGCCAAGCTCAAACCGCCAGTTATAAAATTATTGGACAGAAAACGAGCAGGGAAGGAATAATTGTTGAGGTCACACAGAGACCTCGTTCCTCAATTACAGAATTCTACCATCCCCCGACTAAAATGATGTCGATTAGCAACGCCACAGCAACTACTGTTGTTAATTTGTGAATAATGGTACAACAGTTTCTTGAAATATGAGGCTAAACTAACGCAATAAAATAGTGCTACGACAAAGTGTTCATAACAAACAAAATTTCGAGAACCGGAATTTATTAAAATGCAGGGGCAGCATTCCGTTTTAAATCAATTATAGTTATTTATTTGGACTACACATGCATATTACAATAGAAAGTTGGCAGGAGAGGAAACAAAACAGAAACGACGACGACAACAGCAACTACAACAACAAACAACTAGTAATAGTAGTTATAAAAATAATATGAACCAGAATCGACGAAATTTGGTATGCAGTGGTACACCTGCATTGTTCCGTGGAAGGATCAAGGCCCAAAAATTTCAGGCATGGTAACGGTTACTGTCTGGATTTTTATATCTTCGGACCTCTGAACATTGGTAGCGCGTATTCGAGAAAGGGGTGCTGAAGATAGTTTGGCTTAAGATGGAAAAAAGCAAAAACAGAATAGAGAAACTAGCATAATGAGCAGCTTTACGTTCTGTACTCCTCACCAAATATTATTACACGGTGATCAAATCAAAAAGGATAACATGGGCGGGGCGTATTGCACGTACAGGGGAAAAGGAGAAATATATAGAGAATTTTGATGGCGAAACCTTAAGGAAAGAGACCACTTGAAGGGCCTAGGCGTAGACGGGAGGATCATATTAAAACATATATTAAAGAAATTGGCTGGAAGTGCGTGGACTTGGATTCCTCTGGCTCAGGATGGATACAGATGACAGGCTGCTGTGAACACGGTTCAGTTCATCCAAGGCTAGGGTTCCAAAAAATGTTGCGAATTTCTCGACTAGGTGAGGAACTATTTGCTTCTGAAACAGAACACTGCTCCATGAAGTTAGTTATTTAGAACCTCTGAAGGAAGCACAGACAAGAACGCCGATCAAAATCGGACATGAACTGGATGAAAAAGAACGGCATAGGGAGAGCACAAGCACGATACTTACATGCACTGTCCAGAAACGCAAATATTCCCGTACGTGGCCAGAAAGAGGAAATTAAATTCGCAGCTGGAAACAGTGGCCAGTTGGACGCTGCGTTGCGGGTCACTCGGGTAATGTCTTCGCCGGTGAATGTGCCCGTCTCACGCGCACTGGCTAAAAATGTCTTTATCTACGTACATGACTCCTCTACATTCGTGGAAGGTGATGTGAGTCCCGCAACAGATGCCATGAGCATAGGGTGTACATAAACTTGTATCCTTGTCATATTACAAAGCTGTACTTTACTAAGGCTTATGAACACTGTACAGATTGATTTGAGTGATGTCAGAGAGCGGGGATTTTCAGCTAGCTTTCTCAACCACTTCATCTCCTTGGCTTTGATTACCGTAACAGCATTATAAATTACAAGACTCCGCATTATGCAGTTTTATTCGGCCCCATATCACGTTCTTTGGTTTAAGCACAACAATGCCCTGCGGCACCCTATTTTAAGTTCACATATGTGGTAATGCAGTGCAGTACTTATATTTGCCACCGTAAACATTATATTTTATATTAAGCTTAATCATTTGGTATAAAGTTGCTCGTAGAGCACAATAAGCCTAAGGCTGCGGAGCATCCGGAGCGAATGCCGACGAGCCCATAGAAAGAAGAAGTTGCTCGTAAGTTAAACAATTGTCTGCCAAAATTTGACTGCATCGACACATACAAGAAAACGATGATGATGATCAGCATGATAACTGCGCAGTTGTTGTTGGTGGTGATATTAGTCTTAGTAGTAGTAGTAGTAGTAGTAGTAGTAGTAGTAGTAGTAGTAGTAGTGGGGTGATAGTAGTAGTATTAGTTGTAGTCGTCGCAGCAGAAGTAGTGGTGATAGTGGTGATAGTAGTAGTAGTGGTGGTGGTGGTAATGACTTTGATTATGATGGAGTTCGTTGCAGACTGGCTTCTGACAAAGAAGATAGGAAAGAAGATCATTCAATTAAAGACTCTCGCTAATTACTAAGTTTGGGAGGATTAAAGAGATTAGCCACATCCCTATGTCGTCTCTACTCTTATTTGTTTCCACTTGTTCCGTCTCTTTCTTTACGTCTCTTTCACTCCATCAAGGCAAGAAGAAAGTTGCCTCTATCTGATGTTCATCCCCTCCTCTACACACATTTTTCTTCCCTTACAATCTCTTCTCTCTTATTCAGTTACCCAATCTTTCCTTCCTCCCCTGTTCCCTTTAATTTTCTCTTGCATACTTGTCATCGTTCATCTGTTCGTTCTTCCTCTACATACAAATTCATTTGTCTTTACGAAGACTTTCCCCAAAAACACGATTTTCTTTTTATGCCCCATTTTAGTCATCATTTCTCTACCTGTCTTGACTAAAACAATGGGTCTTAAAAGCGAACGTTTAGTGAAAATTCTAACAATAATTAACCCCTGGGGAAGATCCCAGGTAGCAGGAAATGCATGGACACTGTAAACGCCTATTACAGTGATATCCCTCAAACAGAACCAAAGTGTCCTTATTGATCACCAACACTGATGCCTTACTTCAGAAATACTTCGTATTACATAGATTTATTGGGCACGTCACTAAATGCAAAACCCCGACGAGATGTTCACCAAAATATCAGTGAAACTTTAAGCAAGAATGAGATTATACGGCACCGAGAACCTCAAATAAAGCAAAAAACTGTTAAAATGAAATCTATTACTACGTTCTTGGTACTATATTAAATATCATGATTGGTAATGGAAAACTGGGAAATCCGTAGAATCATAGTGGGAACAGGAAAGCCCCCAACCCTGTGCTCTCAGTTCTGTTTATAACAAATCCAAAACCAAACGACCTGAATTCACGCCCTCGTTCATTTGGCGAGAGAGCTGTTTGTCCTAGCCAGAAAACCAGCAGTGTATTACGGACAAAAACGTTAACTTAAAGAAGAAAACTGTGGTGAAATGTCTTACAAAATAACAGCACACAAAAGTTAAAAATAAAGAATAAGAAGCAAGTAATATGGTTTCACGGTTTCTTTTGACGAGTCTGAAGCACTACTAACTTCCATCATGCAGGAAGTGTAATCTAAGACTGCCTCTAGCAAACTCAACTACAAGGGAACTTATATTAGGCCAATTATATACTGATTTTGCACAATTCTCCCTTAAAAATACTAGTTTAGTCCAGCGTATAGTTATAAATTAACACAGTAATAATAATAATAATAATAATAATAATAATTCGACTTCCGCCATAGTTCCTAAAGAAAACTGACTTCCTAGCAAAGCCTCGAAACCAAAATTCAATAAGCTGACAAATTAGAGAGGTTAATCTCTCTCACGTCGAACAATTATTTTTCGCGAAGTGCCGGGAAAATAATTAAAATTAGCAAATTTCTTTTGAAAACATTTTGGGTTTGTCTTATGAGAATTTGAAAGCACTCACATCCAAATGATGTAAAGGTTCAGTTCGTACTCATCGTTACTATACTAAATCACTTTTTGGAAATTAACAGAAAGAGCAGCAAGTGAAAGACTTCTGTCCGTATTCGTATCAAATATTAATCCAAATTTGTAACATAAATTTACATCATGGGTGAAGGTAATTATTGATGAATATTTATTTCGACAGAAATTCCTGTGAATAAGTAATTTACATAAATAAATTACTGCTAAAACTGGTTACGCTGTAGCAGCACGGAATACGAATTTAACTTGCGTGAACTGATGAAATTAAATTAATCATTAGTGAACATTTCAAAACAATCAGTATCGCGTTTATGCAGTT
The DNA here is from genome assembly GCA_021186555.1 of Reticulitermes speratus. Lineage (NCBI taxonomy): Eukaryota > Metazoa > Arthropoda > Insecta > Blattodea > Rhinotermitidae > Reticulitermes > Reticulitermes speratus. The sequence goes on from JAJKFL010000001.1 coordinate 48,166,758, forward strand.
AATTAAATAAACCATCACGTGTTTAACGCGCGCACCCTCGTAGTCCGCAACGTTCGCATATATAGTAAAGAGCATAGCCGGGGCAAATAATCTGAAAAAAAAACAAGAAATGTTCGGATACAGACGGAATTTTTTGAATGCTAATTATACAAAAAGTTGTATTAAATGAACTAAAAAGCACTGTAAGTAACGTTTATGTAAATACAAAAACTTTGAAGTTTATAGGTCATTACAACACAGCAAATATAAGTTTTCAGGCGTCCACGGCAGGTGTTGTTGAAATGCTGTCATCTGAATTAGCGCACCGTGTACTGACCCAGAACAGTACGCTCTGATAAACACAGCGAATTATTAATTTTACTGTTCAGCCTGCACTGCGTACGCCAAGCATTGCAGTGTAACAGCCGTTTGAAAAGTTTCATTACAACGTTTTCATGTAGATTCATGTCCGCTGTGAACGCAAGAAAAGAAACATCAGAAATATGCATACATCAACCCACTTTTAGGTACGTGTTCTAAAAGTACGTAGGTTACTTTTTTATTATTATCCAGCAAATGCAATTAATTGTCACGTGGTCAAAATGATAAATTTAAAAATATTCCACTCCTACATGTTTCGGAACCTGTCGGCCCATCATCAGGGAGAATATCTGTCGTTATTGTATAAAACAATTACATAACAATACTAGTAGATTTGCTGCCAATTATTCCTGTGGTGATCTTTTACACTGGAAGTTAAAATGTAAACATATAAATATAAAATGTTGGTATTTGGTTGTTTATAACATGATTCCATACACAGAATGTAAATTGTCTAATAAAGTGAATTGAGAAATTACAAATATTATGAAAATATAGTACGATAGTTGCAAAGAACATACCAGTTGATTAGGGCAGCGTGTGGATGGTATGGGGGTGTTCACGGTACTTAGGTATAGGAAGTAGACAGGAAGGAGGGTGTTCGGATTTAGGCCATGTGCTGGCGTGACGTAATTGAAGCTCAGATACCAATTGGTACATCAGATTCCGTTCCCCTGTATTCTTTACTGGAATAGGTTTATTGTGATAATAATGCGATTGAATATGACACTGTTCAAAGGCATCCATTAGTGGTCCTTTATTTATTTGCTTGAGTAGCTACATAATATTATTGATAGGTCTATATTCATGTACACTATTATATGCAACGCGTATGCCGATTGTGGGTCGTTATGCTTTATGTCTCTCATATATTCTTCATACCTTTGTTTTAAATTACGACAAGTTTGGCCAATATACGAGAGTTTACATGTTGCGAATGTATGTTCATGAATCCCGCTGTTTGTGTATTCATCAATTGTGTTAATCGTTTTTGGTTTCATAAGGTCATACATGGTAGTCGTACTGCGGAAAGCAATGTAAGGCTATATTGGGCCCGTTATGGAATAATGCGTCGAGGTCGTTTAACGATTAACAAACTCTGTCGGACATAGGAGTAATAACATTCTCAGTAAGCGCAAATATACTCTACATGCATCAAGTTAAGTTCTCTATAACCCCATATATTATATATTACTAGAATGAAAAAATACATTTTTATAACAACGACACAATTTTTAACATGAAGATAATTTACGTTCCGAGATTTACATTTCTAACATTGGTATTGATGAAGGTTCAAGTCTTCTGTGGTGTGTCGCTGGGTAAGCAATTCCAGACGTTTCGAATGATTGTAGTGGTCTTGGATTACTTACCATGAAGAAAGCAATACGATCTTTAGAAACGTCGGCAACAGAGCATTAAATCCCAGAATACTTGGATGTTTATAATTTACGCATTTCCTTTGCAAGATAAATAGTTTAAGACAATGACCATATAACCAAAAAAATTATCTTTACTATGAACGGTACTTACGTAACGAACTTATTTGTGACACGGTGTCCACGACTTTGCCAACCCTGGTTAACCAACGTTATTTGTTCAACTTATTTCTCTAACTTTGCCTTATCAGTTTCATGAAGGGGATGATTGTTATGAATAATGAAACAGAGAGACCTTAATTTTAAAGAGATCCGTACTGACGTATTTCAGGCAGCCATCGCAACAACTTCTTGGAAGTGTGAGGCCAAAAACGAAAACTCTTAGTCATGATAGCCGGTGAGATAAGAAAGACACTATAGATAAAAAAGTATTAAATTAAGAAGGCATTGATTTTTATTTTGAGGACGATGAACCTGAATTAGTATATTTTTAATTTTCGAGTATTCTTTACTTTAGTTTTGCTTAATGTTCGTAATAATATACCAAGATATGAACAACAGCCTAAGAATATTTCGAGGTCTACATGGAAATTACACCGTGAGCGTCGATATCTAAATTAATCGTATTCCAGGTTTATGAAGTCTGATTCCGATTTCAGAAGGAGCAAACACTAATCTTGACCTCCAGAACACACCACAGCTCTGCTCAGCCGCAATTTTAACGGAACTCGCATGTACAAGATTTCAATGGTAGACAGCAGATTATTCAGTGAGTGCTAAAGTCCCGAAAATAAGGGCAAGCACATGCGTCTAAAGTCAGTCTGTTCCGAGCGCAATGTTGTAAGCCTCAACCCCAAAACACTTTGTTGTTTTAAATATTCGGATTATATTCACCTTTCATATTTATCTTAAAAAGAGACCTCGCGCAGTTTATTCTCTCTTCTGCTGTAAGCTGACGCACTTCGATAACTCATTTGAAACTTTGTGAACCGCACAGTTTTATTCTCTCTCTCTCTCTATAAGTGGTGTGGGTGTAGGGGTAAAGAAGAACAAAGGGCTTGAGTCATTAGTCTCTTTGTAATGACGGAAAAGACTTTCCCCAATAATGGAGAACTGATGATGAATTTAGTTATTGCAGTCGTACTTCGGTTAACTTTTCGGATGGGATAGCAAATGGTGAGGTGAAGGTACGGTGGTGGTGGATGAGGATGGATTGTCAGAGGACACGCGATGTTGGGGTTGCAGGAAGAGAAGGTGGAGGCTTAAAATGGCTGCATGAGTAGGAAAGTGATAGGGGCTTGATAAGGCTGTGACATAATATGGATACTAGAAGTGGAGAAAATGAACTGACAATCGGAGAACGTTTTGGCTTATGTTCCATGGTTAACATGATTGACACATAATGCTGAAATCTATATGACGAGTAACAAAGAGAATGTGTTATGAAACCTCTCCAATTTCTTTCTGAAAAAGTTATTAAATGTATCTACGTAGTACTTTATACTCACATTCACTACAGTAATGGGTCGGTGGCGTGCCCTCCTTACCCTGAAATATCAAGTTTCAAACCCCCAAAACAAGACAGTTTATACCGCAAAGTGATATAGATACAGGACAGTATCTGTTGACTAAATTTTATCGGCTTCAGTCTACGCAAATAACATATTCGACAGCATAATTTGGAATTATTAAGTACTGGTAACGTGTAATCAGCTTGAAAGTTATTACGATCTCAATAAGGCTTATAGCAAAGTGGTAGAATAGTCAGAAGTATTGTACAGTAGACCTATGGTTAGATATAATTGAGCACTACGAAGAATCCCAAGGTCTTGCACTGACATAGTAACAGTGCATTACTGCTACAACTAACATGCATATTGGGCGCTACGCGAGATAATTCTAATTCAAATCAGTACACGAAATTGTACTGCACTTCAGTTTATTTTGAAGGCCTTGATATTCAAAGTGCTCTGTCCTCGAAATTTCCGAACCTTTTCTCCGTAATAGACAATAATTCTTTCCCAGTTGCTGCAAGAATTGAATTTGGGTTCATCCAAAATTATATTTATGATCTTAGATTCCAAGTTTATTTCTGGCAATACTTCGAAAGGGATCGGACTCATATGTATAAACCGTGGTTTAACTCCGTTCAAAAAGCGCGGTGCCAGAATTCCGAGCAGTTAGGGGAGAACATCCATTTACGTAGTAGCAGTACAAACCAAATAGGCCTAATCACGTATAAGATGGAATGTACACTGCCCAAGAAAATCGCGTCGAATATGGCATCGCTTACAATTTCAAACGCAACTGTATTCCCAAAGTCGAATTGAAAACCAGTATTACTAGAATTCTGGGTTTTTAAATTATTTGTTTATAAGAGACACACACACGTAATTCCGAACATTTTTTGCGAATGCAGTAACTTGCTGTGGGTTATGTAAAAACGATATTAGTATCGAAAACTGTATGATAGGGTAAATAATCTGTGTAATAACGTCGTTGGCAACATTTGCCTGAAAGAATTCGAGCAGCCACAAAAAACCTGCATTGTAACAGTCGTTGTCGCAGATGAGATGCGAAAATGTGCCTGCCTAATGCAAGTGCAGTGTACAGAGTTACAAGACGTAACAAGACACTTGAAACAGTAAGGCGCCTGCAAGATGGGCTGAGGATTATCGAGGGTATGTGTCGTTCGGTTACATTTGCTGCATTACTTTAACACCACAGACACTTGGAATATATTCATGAAAGACAAGACACAGTTCTAAAGGTATGTGCACGTTCTTACTCTGCTGACTGACAGAAAGGATGATACGCTTGACAGGTGTGGGTCAAGTGTTAGCTCGATACTGTCTACGTCACCAGAAGTGAGATAAGTGACGGTGCTTGGGAAGACGTCACGCGATGACTCTACACAAAGTGCAGCACTTGCATAAAATTTAAGTTAAGTCACGGGCTTGTAATGCTTAAGTTGACTATGCAGCATACTCAAGGGTGTATGTCAAGGAAAGCCAACAAATTTAGGTCATGGTTAAGGGACGTCTGGGATATAAATGCAGAGAAATTTATGTTCATAAACAGTATTTGTGTTACTCTTTATCAAATCACGGCTCTAACCCCTAGCTCTGTAGCTGTCATGTCTTCGTCTGATTGGCAAGAACGCTCACATTCCTAAAAGTTAACATATGGGTCTTAGACGTATGAAGGACAGATAAAGATAAAATATTGTCCCTGCGTAATATAATAAGGGCATATAGGGGCAATGGAGGTAAAGGTCCATGCACTTTTAGTCACGGTATTAGTAGATACAGGCGAGTAGTCATTCTCACGCCCCAGCCGCTTTACGCCCTTCGAAAGATCCTTCTGTGGGTCCCAGAGCGGGTCTTAAAGCTTTCACGAAGAGAAAATCTTTGCTCCTGCCGATTCGAAAGAGGGTTCTTCGGTCGTCCAGCCCGTAGACACTACACAAAATGAGGTGTCCCGCCTCGAAGGTCAGATACTCCCAAAAACTACCCTGTTTAAAACATTAATTTATATCCGAAAAGCTGAGATATTAGTTTTATAATAATTACATTTCGACAATTGGAAAACACTATTGTAGAAGAATTAAGATGCACAAAATAACCATGAATTCACTAATTAAGTAACATATAAAATAACCATATTATTAAATGGTGAAAGAATTTTAACGTGTCCAGATCATCGTTTACATTATCAAAGATACTTTTTAAAAAAACAAGAAGGGAACCAAAACACACAGTTATTTATATTCTATCTATTTGAGTAAATATAAGGATAATAAGTACACAAAAAACTTTAATAGTTCACATAAAACACATCTTTTATGTATGCCTGTACAATAGTTACATCACAGAATGATATGAAGAATGCGCAACACACTTTAACCCTACAAGGCCCAGTTATTACTACATGAACTGCCAGGTTTAACACAGACGACTCTACAATTTTCCCACACAATTTATTTATGTGTACCGTGTGATTCTTACCTCATCCACTATTTGTCTACACATCATTAAATGACTGGTCATCCTAATTAAAGCACACTGTGTTCTCTGTAAAGTACGAACTGTATCTACTGTACATTAATTGCGTTCACGAAGTTACGAAAAGCGACTATGAGTTTCAAAATATTTGTGTGTCTATCCGTCCGACCCTCCATCCATCGACTTAGGAACTCGGCTCCTGCTGCAGAGATGTTCGTTAAATTTTATATTGGGGATTTCTAATAAAATATATTGAGAAAATTAAAATTTGGTTAAAATAGGTACTCGATACTAATGTGCTTTATTCCTTTATGCGAGTTGCATAATGCATAATTCAAAAAACCGAAAAAGTGCAATCATAATTTTAATGATTAATTACGTCTATGAATATGAAATTTGGTACGTAAATATAAAATATAACGGACCATAATAATAGTAATAACATTCTATAATATGTGCGCAATTGTGAACAACAACAAAAAGTGTAACAACGTTGGATCAAATGCAGATTCCAACGCCCTGAATGTTAAGTTATAATACAATGCCTATTTTGTTTCAGTCTTCAATGTGTTAATTTAACAGTTTAACTTAATTAAATTGACAGGTCATCCAAAGAAACGAGTGACCTTGTAAAACGACAGCTACCACCACATTTTGAACACTCTGTAGAGATAAGAAGAAAAATGAAGTGTTCTTAGCTATCCATTCTAACAACAGTATGTTACGCTTTGGTCTTGATAAGGTGCATAATCAAAGAAGAGAATCAGGGAAGTGTGTAGCCAAAAAATTGCCTTCTCGAGTATACCCAGGATTAGGGTTTTCTTGACGGACAGCTGTATGGCAGTGTATTAGAACTTAGAAAACATAGAAGGTGTTGTGTTTAGCGAAGGTACCACACCTCTATAAGAAACGAACGCGTAATAATCTTTTATTTAAAAAACACATAAATCGTCCGTACCGCGCAGTAAACACACTCCGTCCTCGAGTTATAAAACCAGTCAGTTAATGCTGTAACAGTGAAAAATCGCTGTTTGTTCTGAGATCCAACAAACACAGAAACACACTCTGTGGTCAGAAAGTAATTATTTCTGAATGTTAAACCGAGTGGTATATAGAGTAGCCGCTAGGCTTTAAACGTTTATAAGTCCGAATTAACGAGTGAAACTCCGGACAACAAATGGTTTCCGAAACGCATTCTTGTCATCGGTATTTCAGTGTTTGTACGTCGGTTGTCACTTTAATAATATGACAGATTTCTCTGGATTTATTCAACAACACAGTGTAAACAATAATTCTGGTTACATCACGTCGAATACCAAATGATGGAACAGTTATTACCGTTGATTTTGGAAGCATGGTTAAGTGGATCTTAACGGAAGTTGTGGACTGCATTTAGTGCGACAGGACGAAAAGTCCTCTGGCAGACCGTTGTGAACACGGGAATGACGCTTCGAATATAAAAAAGTATTCGACGGGCCAAGTAACGACGAGGACTGCTGTCCATGAGTTACTACAAGGCTTAGATACATAAACAAACAAAAACGGAGGCATGTAATAAAGTCTAAATCCCAAAATATATCACGTTAACCCAGATGTTGACTTTATTGTGCCCTATCTCGAAACGTTATAAGATGTTCCCAAAACACAAACAGAAACGGCGCACGCGCTTAGGAAGACGTCCATACAACTCAATGTTTATTCTTTCCCAAGCACCCTCTGTGTAATCAAGCAGATCCATATTTTCCTCTGGAACTACCATCATCTCCTTCGCACTTCTCTGGTCCAATTATCCTCGCTACCCCAACGCACTGTAACCGCTTTGTTTCACTGACTTCCTCATTCAACTCACGTTGCCGATCCAACCCTACGCCACTGCGTCAGCTACATCTCTTCTCCTCTTCTTCCCGCAACCACCACCCTAACTCCAGTGAGCTCAGAAGGGTAGGAAGCAAGACGGAAGAGAGGGAGGTATTACAATGGATTATATATAGCTGGAAGCCCTATTTGCGCAACTTAGCCATAATCTCAACAATTACCATCCCTGAACACATCTATCCAAACTTATGATTATCAAGTAAGCCGTACACTAATTAAGATTCGACTGTAATGTAAACGTCTGACTTCTTATTCAGTTTTGACGCAGCAGCCCCTCTTCATTATGACAGATGTGGAACAAGGAACGTCATGAGAAATGAATATAGGCTTCATCTCTTCAGTGGTTTGAGTACACAAATCCAATTACTGCCTTCCTAAAAACGACACAGATCGGGAACTGCTGTTAGAATATCTTTACTTACAGAGCTGAAAGCTAGTTTATCACCAGGAACAATTACATGAATACTGCAGAAAGGCAAAAACATAAATTATGAAAATTAAGTGCAATCGTTGTGCGCCTCTAAAACTTCCGTCATTTACAAAGCCACAAGTATTTGTGTCCTGTACGATCCAGCAGACAGATCTGCATGTTCAGTGAAACATGGTTAGCGTCAAATACGCTTTTGATTGAACATTTGTTACAAGTTCGGTAGCCTGCCTTACTGCATAGTGGCCCTATAAATCCTAGTGGTTAGTATATGTACCGCTAGGTAACACACACAGCTCTGCACTTTGTACACATAGTACGACGTAATTTTAATATTCCGTGGGATTCTTACAATAAACATTATTACTTTCCCAAACAGTAATCACCAATTGGTCTTTCTAATTGTTGCATATTGTGTTCTCAGTGAGGTACGAAATTAATCTTTATATGTAGCTTAAATTTATTTCAATCTTTAAAGGGTTAATACTAAAATTCAATTTTGTTTCACATTGCTGGTATATTATTATTACGAGTATAATATTATTATTATTATTATCATTACTGTGGAGCGCTTTCCACGTCATATGCTGTGCTATCTGGTGTGCCTCAAGGATCCGTTTTGGGACCACTCCTTTTCAACATTTTTATCAACGATTTGTTAGGTGTGGTCAAGTATTCTAATTGCCTTCTCTTTGCGGATGACATCAAAATTTTTCGTGAAGTAAAGTCCCCTCGCGACAGTTTGTTACTACAATCTGATATAAATCGTGTTCGTGGATGGTGCATCTCTAATTTTATGAAGCTCAACATCAACAAGACTAGAGTTATTTCATTTTCTAGGAAAACGAATTTGCTCCCTTTTGATTACAAATTATGTGATTCCTTGATTACTCGAACCGAATGCATCAAAGATCTGGGAGTGCAAATTGACTCCAAGCTACACTTTCACAGTCATGTGGATTATATTTTTTCTCAATCAATTAGGTTACTGGGGTTAATTCGGTCAGTAACTTTTTCCTTTTCCACTCTGCAGAGCCTCTTGATGCTATATTGCACATTAGTTAGGCCTAAGTTAGAATATGCCTCTGTTACGTGGAACTCGATTACTTCCACTGATGCCAGAAAGCTTGAGCGCATCCAGCGCAAGTTTGTGTTTCTCTGTCATCGTCGTTTTTTTAGTCACTTACCCTACAGTTATGCAAATGCTTTAAATTACTTGGACTTACATACTTTAAGTGATCGTAGGTGCCACTTAGACGCCCTTTTTTTACTTAATGTTTATAATGGTTTAAAAATTTGCCCTACTCTTTTGGAAACTGTTGGCCTTCGTGTGCCGAATCGAAACTTTAGAGATTTTAAACTGTTTTATGTTAATTTAAACTGTCGAAACTGCCCATCCGCAAGATGCGCTTCCGCGGCTAATGCCATCAGTGGGGATATTTGTATATTCAATGGTAGGTCTGTTTTGATTAATGACTTGTTATTAGTGTAAATATTGATTTAGACGCTGTAGTTCGGTCCATGCGACATTTTTATAACAAGTCAGCTGTGTTCGGTCAGGGTATTGGATCCAGTACTTCTTTTACATGGTTTTACTTCATATTTGTTTTGTTACATTAGTGTTTGTCTTGTGTATTTGTACTGTTTTGTGTTGTGCTTTAGTGCTGGCTTTTTTATTGGCTCTTGTTGCTGTTAAGTCTGCACGTTAATAAATACCAATTGAACTGAATTGAATTAGTAATAAATCAAGTCATCTGTGTTCTGTCAGGGTATTGGATTTCTGCCCCAGTACTTATTTACATTGTTTTATTACTTATTTATTTTGTTTCTTTAGTGTTTTGTATTGTGTATTTGTACTGTTTTGTGTTTTATTAGTGCTTTTGTGCTGGCTTTGTAATTGGCACTTGTGCTGTTAAGTCTGCACGTTAATAAATACCCATTGAATTGAATTGAATTGAATTATCATCCTTTGTCATTTGTATTTTTGTTGTCCTTTTCCTGTTATGGCACCGTAGCTGTTGATTTAGCAAGTTAATGAAAAAATTAATTTATTATATTATTATTATTATTATAAAGTGTCCTTTTAATTATTTAAGTATTTTTTATTTGTTTGTTTGTTTGTGTGTTTTGGTTGCCTTTGTTTTATTTGTATCCTGTTCATTGTCCGTTGTTATTTGTGTTTGTATGTTGTGCTGTTTCTGTAATTGGCCATCTGGCTGTTGACTCGGCACATTAATAAACTAGAATTGAGTTGAATTGAATTATCATCATCATTATCATCCTTTGTCAGTTGTATTTTTATGTTGTCCTTTTCCTGTTATGGGCAATGCAGCTGTTGACTCAGCAAGTTAATGAAAAAAATAATTTATTATAATTATTATAATCATTGTCATCCTTTGTCAGTTGTATTTTTATGTTATCCTTTTCCTGTTATGGGGAACGTAGCTGTTGACTCAGCAGGTTAATGAAAAAATTAATTATTATATTATTATTATTATTATTATCATCCTTTGTCAGTTGTATTTTTATGTTGTCCTTTTCCTGTTATGGGCAACTTAGCTGTTGACTCAGCAGGTTAATGAAAATATTAAATATTATTATTATTATTATTATTATTATTATTGATATTATATTTTTCCCTTTATGTTATATGTTACTGTTTTATTTAACCATTTGTTACAGCAATATTGTTTAAGCAGCATATGTGTGAACATGAATTGTATAATTTAATTTAGGTGCTGAATAAGCTACAAGTCTATGTTTCTCTTTGTTGTTTGTTATGTTATTTGGTGCGTTTATGTAACTTTTGTTGTGTTCATTTTGTTCTGTTTCTACAATTGACCACTGTTCTGCTAAAACAGCAAGCTGATAAGTAGGAATTGCATTTGGATTTTTCTTCTTACCACCATCATCATCAATAACTTTGAATTCCTTTATTATTTATGTAAGTTTGTTTTGAAATTTCTCGCAATACTTACTTCTGAAATGCATTAAAGGACAATCTGGCCAAGTCGGAGGCCATGTATAAGATTTCTCCGCTTGCTTATTTGTAACGGTAAGGACTTTTCAACATCCAAGAGGGGATCCACCCCTTGTGGGCTGTTCGCAACTCCTTACTCAATATACAGTATTCTCAGTTATCCTCCATTTCTAAAGGCAATTATAAGCTCCTCATTAAGATCTCTGCTCTATGGAGTTTCGTTAATACATGACAATGGGTCAATTTGTGACACAAATATGCTACGTTTCTTGATTTTCTTTGGTATAATTCCGTAGCATATAATAATGTTCGTGACTGCCTAAACTAGGTTGCTAGTGCTGTTATCACCACCACCACCAACACCAACACCACCACCACCACCACCAACACCACCGCCATCATCATTATCATCATCATCTCAATTGCATGGAAAGCCGCTGCTGAAGTCGGGGTAAAACGAAGGAATGGCCAAATCAGAGATGTCAGAAGTGCTAACATGGGCAGCATATTGAATCAACATCGCGGTTTCGCAGGTCAAGACATATTCCCAACCGGCGCCTCGACCCGCCTGACTCGGCGATGTCAGACAGAGAGACCGCCGGGACCAATTCCCTCTCAAACAGAGCAACGCTACTTCTAAAACTCCGTCTCTTACATGCTGCTAGCAGCCTATTACAAACAGCGGAATTTAATGAAAGGTGTCTTACACAAACGACACCTGATAATATATTCAGTGGCATGGGTAACAAAATTTTCTAATGTAGGGTTATGAAAATGATATATTAATTAAATTTATGTCTACTTAGCTTTCTGACTTTAGTCACAGTACAATGTCCCCCAAATAGAAGAAAATAAACACAAAACAGCTTTAGAAACTCGATCTGTTTCCACCGTCGGGTAGAATAGCGACACCTACAAAGCTGAGCCTCAATTTTCTAGGCCCAGAGATTGTGAATACATTAACCTAACGGACACATATGAGTAGAAGCCTCTCCACTTTTATCTGAGGACGGAAACAGGTAAGGCTTCCAAAAAGCTGCGACTGCTTTCTTCTATTTTTGGAGTACTAGAAAATGAACACAACCCAAAAGCCAAGTACTCCTAACTTCATAGTAAATCCATACACTAATCTGCAGTAATCTCTAATTAGAAGATGTGCGAACAAACATATGGTCTTCAGGACATTAAAATACAGTGAATAGTCTTCAAGGCAAGAACATTCACTCAGCACAAAACGGAAATAATTTTTTTGGCATAAAGCAGCTGCTCGTTTTCCTTCTGGTCTTTTCCAAGAAGTATGTTACAAATAGACGTGGCGAGACACCACATTGATGTAACATTCCAGAGGTGTCTTTTTTCACGTCTGGTTATGTTGTTATTTCTAGTTATCTTCTTCAAAATGCTGCAATATTTGATACTTAACACACTGCCCATTTCTTTCTAATTTACCCACTGCAACAGCAAATTAACAATCTAGTTTGTTTTATTTTTATGCAAGTCAATACTTTATGTTAATTCCTGATTTGTTTAGAGGACTCGTTCAATGGAAGGGAGTATTATAAACAGGAACTACATAATTGCAGGTCCCGGCATGGGTTAATTAAAAATATTAAGTTATTCCTCTTTCACTGAATACAAGATTGAGTAAACTGGGGATTGTAAGCTACGTTATTTATCCTCTCCTCTAAAATAATTTATAAAATTATACTCGTGCAATTTAGCGTAAATTGTAAGCTACAGCTATTACATGTTTTCAAATAATTAAAAACAATTAATGCAGAGCAGTGTACATTGTAAATTGATGGCATTCTAATTTTTCAATTATTTCTATAAATACTTCCTGAATATCAATAATTCCAATTTCGTGGAAGTTGCAAGTTACTGCAGTAAAATAATTTAGTACATTTTGTGAAGTCGATTAGTGTCATTTAGAAGAAACTGTAAGCAAATTGACAAGAGTACATTTTTCAGTATATTATTATAAACGACAAATGAAAATACAGTATCTGAATATTACCGTATATATATTTCACTCGTCCTCTCTTTCACTACAATTAGAAACTCATATCCTTTGTTTTTACGTTAGTCTATTAAAAGACAGTAAACTTCAAACGTCGTCAGTGTTCAGAAACATAAGCAGCAGTTAGTTATAAGCTGATTTTCTCAGCAATAGAATTACCGCTCTGGCCCTAGGCACAAATAAAGTCCATATCAAGAGAAGTCGCCCTCCCTCTGGACAGAAATTTCATCACCATTTTATAAACAGAAGAGAGAACAAAATTAAAATGAAAGGAAAGATTAGTTTTAAAAACATAACTACATCCTAAAAAATGATTATGAAATCTGTTCCTGAAGAAAATTTATTTAAGTAACTGTGAAAGTTCAAGATCCACTAATGAATTGGTGGACAACATGTATTGTTTTGCTTAGTGCTCTGTGCCTACACTAAATGTTCATTTCAAAATCACAAATTAAAAACTATAGCTTCAGTATCAAGTTCTAAATTCCGAGTATACGTTATAAGTGGAAAGGTAAACTCGTGGGTAACTCCATATCATCAAGGACGCCCGGGTTCGATCCCGGGTCGGTCCATATGGGATTTGTGGTAGACAAAGTGGCACTTGATAGGTTCTTCCCCGAGAACTTCGGTTTTCCCCTGTCAATTTCATTCCACCGGTGCTACATTACTTGGAAAAATTAAAGAACTGATCACCTTTCTCTTCATCTTCATCACAAGGGTTGCACAATAAGCCTTATGGCTGCGGTGCGTCCGTAGCATCTGCCGCGGGGCCCTTCTCCACAAAAAAAACTCCATATTATGGGTAACTAAAACATCCAAATTCATCTCCTAAATTTAATTATGTATTTGAAAGATCAGGATTTAAGTGACATTAAACCACGAAAATACGCCGTCGTAATTTATCGAATTGCTCCCTAAATAATTCACAGTTCCATCTAACATTACGCTTGAACATTCATTTGCCGAGCTGAGAAAACGTAAGTCCGAAAATTGGTCTTCCCATTCCTGATAAGCATTTCTGCCCAGATTTCAGGGACAAAGTTTAACGGAATATTCTCAGGAGGTCCACAGGCTGAGGACGTGAAACATTAACGTAATGAATGAGCCAGACAGGGAAGGACACAAGGCTGTCCGTGGGTGTGCAGAGCGGGCAAAGACGCATCGCTGACTAAGCTTAATGAACGTGGTAACGGCGGTTGGTTTCAGCCCGACAAACACGCACCCTTCCTTTACTTGCCTCTGTAAATCATTCAGAATGTGTTCTAGCCAATGGTTTGCCAGCACAGACTGAAATGTATGTTTGTATGTAAAAGGAAAACTTATCCCTGTGAAAGCCATGAAGGCATATAAAGGAGTGAAGACCTAGCTCCACGCATTCTTAACGTCATCAATAGATGGAAGTGAGCGATCAGCTTCACGCCTTGACCACTTTACTCCAGGGGAAACAGCCCCCTGTACCCACTGAATGGGAGTATGGGTGGACGCCATACCTCTTCTCGAAGTTTTAGAGAACAGACAATATATTGCCCCTTCAGGAAATCGTATTCCGTTTTAACGATCGTCCAACCTGTAGCCTAGTGACAAATCGATTATGTATCTCGGCGCTTATTTATGCATGGGAAGTAAAAAACATTTAAAATATTTCTACAAAGTACAGGTTTCTTATTTATAAATTACAACTCACCCAGGATCAGCCAATTTCAAAATGGCATATGCGTTTTTATAAAAAAGTAAGGAATATTATTCCCCATTTTGCCTGTCGGCGAAAAAAGTTTGACGAAGGTTGTTTACAGCTACAGCTTAAAATTTACTGCAAGGAAGGGGGGGGGGGGGAACAAGCAATTTTTGAACTCATTAAATAAATAAGATGTTTAAAGTGTGATCACCTGTAAACGGAAACGACACATTCGATTTTGATATAAATTAAACCGACCTACAATTAAACGCCAGAAAACGTCGAACATAAAACTTCCAGAAATTCTCGTGGAATGTAATCCAGTAATCCAGTGACTTATACCGTTTGGAATTTTGTCTGTAGCGCCGTGCTGCGGTGGCAATTGAACTGTCATGTCAGTGTGGCAGAAGTGTGACTGTTACGAAAAAGGGTTTACTCAAAGCTTTTACGGGAATGATTACGGAGGTGCAGGGTACGAACTGCCACGTACAAAACCACACCTGTACACGCACAAGGAAACAGGACCACTAACGGGAACTGCCACTTCAACTTATTTATACAGTAGGCCTATGGACGAGTAACAACGTCGATTTTCAATGCCACACACTTTTATTGCATACTGATCAAAACCTTCTGCCAAATATACCACTTGTATTTGAAGGATATTTATGATCTGTTACCAATTCACAGCACTCAGACCAAAAAATGCACAATACTGTTCCTTAGATATTTATATTACAATATTACACTGACCATTCCTACATGTTTCGATCCCCAAGGGATTATCATCAGGGAATAAAATCAAAGCAACACCACACAAAAACAAACTAATAATATTTGCGTACAATAAAAAGGCGTAAAATTAAACATTAAATAGTTAAAATGTGTGCAACTGCCTCCATTTTAACTGCTTAACTTTTTTAAACCATTTACTATGGGCAAAGGTAGTTAATTTGTTTTTGTGCGGTGTTGCTTTGACTTGATTCCCTGATGATGATCCCTTGGGGATCGAAACAGTTACGAATGTTAATGTGATATTGGAATATAAATGTCTAACAAACAGTATTGTGCATCTTGTTGGTCTAGTGTTGTGAATTAGTTATCGACAGTGCACAGAATGAACAATATAAACTTTATGATCTGTTATTGAATAATAAATTCATATAGATTATATCAAACCAACTGATGCACAATTAAAAACCACTTTTTATTGTAGCTTTTATAAAATGTTTGTACCCCTACATATGTTTCAAACATTAGTTCATCGTCAGGGGGTTTGAAACATATGTAGGGGTACAAACATTTTATAAAAGCTACAATAAAAAGCGGTTTTTAATTGTGCATCAGTTGGTTTGATATAATCTGTTTAGTAAAGATGCACGGTATTAGTAACGTGAAATTAATAAATTCATATATTAGGAACAAATCCTTCACTAAGGACCTACTGTTTTTGTCAGAATCTGTTTCCAAACTTCATGGAGAGGTGCTAAGCCTTCGTTTATCTGTGATAGAAATGTACATGCAGCAAGTGGCTTCTTTAAGAGACGCTGCTTGATTAACACGGTGGTTTAACACTGGGTGATGTTTATTCAAGCAATTTAATTGTGACTACGGTCATGGTATACAGAAGGGAGGGACTGCGTGCTGCTTCCGCCTCTCTGTGCACTCACAACAAGTAGCCAGACGCTTTGACACCACAGAAGTCCGCACTGGTTCTCACAAAATTATCTTTAGTAGTTGGAAGCAGCGTTTATTACCACATATATTTAATATTATACATTTTCCGTGCAGTTGTATTGTACATACAAGTTTATTTGTTACCAACTACAGCACAATAGTGATACATGCTCCTACATGTTTCGGCTGAACTACTCAGCCACCATCAGGAAGTCATCCTCTACAGACATAAGCAGCGTGCACCGTGTCATATGGTAGAATGGTAAAATATGCATAATTACAGTTAATTATTTTTTGTATTTTACATATGGTAAAAGCAGTGTTGGTACATAAAATTCTTTTAAGTATAAAATACATAAAATCTAAAATACAAATGTTTCCAAACATTTGTTTCGTGACCATTTCCAATTGTGTGGGGTAGAAACCCCTTGTGGTTGTCCCCGGTATTTATTCTTTACGTGATATCTCTGTGCTGTGTATAATTATAGTGCAGTAGTTGGTAACAAACGTGTATATTTTATTACCACATTTCAAACCCCGACAGAAGGAGAACTAACTTACGAGCACACAACTGTCATTACTACTGTAAAAACAAATTTAGTAACACGCAACAAAATGGCGCAAGTTATGGATAAAAAAGTCATACTGAACCACTAATAACCACTATTGCCTTTATAGCAATTAAGGTCCATATTTGAAAATCCGGCCAAAAAATAGTAAGGTACAGAGAAATATATAACCTTTAATGAAATTTCGTCAAGAATAAAGTTTAAAACTTGTAATGTAGTACTACTACTTCAACAACAGCTACTATTACTACTACTACTACTACTACTACTACTGCTACGATCACGCCACTGCTGTTACAGCCATCATTGCAAAAATTCCTCGCTCAATTGTCACAATGTAATAAGGTTACCCGTTTAAAATATTCTATATAACTAAGCGGTACGGCTACTTCCGTCAACTGCAAAACCCACGTGAGCGGCGAAACTTATTTCAGATCTTTTAAGTATAATTCAGAACCTTAGAGTTTATTCCCTATCTGCAAAATTATCCTCCAATTTAGTTCTTGGTGTCTCGAAATGTCCTGCCCTAAGAGATTTCAGAGTCAAAATTTTTCGTTAGTTTATATCTGAAGTATCATATCATGGCCACTTTAATGTCCTTCATATAACTACCACAGGAATGCACAGATAAGTTCTCTGGGTTGTTACGCCACGTCGCGTTATAAATAGGTACCGATCTTTCGGAGACGTGTACTGCCTCCAGCTTCAGGTTTTGTAGCCCCTCCCTCCCTGTACTTAAGACTAACATCCACTAAATATGAAGGCCTCATTCGAATCGTCGGCGAATATGTACCAGTCGACACGGCTCAGCTTCCATGGAGAATTGGATCTTCACCAACACCGCTGCCAGAACCTGAAATCTCGTACCACAGCAATGCTGGGTGAATCCATTAACGTATTCCAATTTGCAATTCGTGTTCACTTATACGGACAACTGAAAATTCACGTCAGTATTTCTTAAAAGCAAACTTGCTGAAAACTCTACTTGCGAAAGAGCAAAACGCATTTCAAACGTGCCAATTCGGCGGTCCGCAAGCCAGATTTTACGTAATTGCTATACGCAATCAACTTACGTTAAGTGACTGTCAGTAGCTCACAGAGCTCAGAATATAATGATAAAAGCAGGAATTGGAGCGGGATGTGAAAAAAAGATAGTGTGGCATCAACTGAGGTAATTCATGGGCATTTACCTGGAAGGACTCGAGAAAATAAAAAAAATAGCAGTTAGAAGTGCATGTCATCAGGCCGGTATTTCAACCCGGAACTTGTCAATCACCCATAAATGACAATTACCTCAAATATTATTTAATGACATGTCAGTTCCTGGGGCTATGCAACTTTGTATGTGAACTGTTTGGGTAATGGTGAGTGGAAAATTAGGTGGCATGTTCACGAAAGCTAAGTTATTATTATACTTGTTAATTCTAATGACTGAAGAATTCTGGCCGATTTTTTTAACTAGATGCCTCCAGAATATGACAAAAGATTATTAGTATTTACATCACAACGTTCGGTGAAATCACAAATAAATATGCGTCAGTTTCATTTTCGGGTCACAATAATTGAATACAACTTCAATCGAATGAATTAAATCCACTTACAAGCGGCAGATACTTGAAAATACTTGTAAATTTCCGTATTACGTATCTACCTCCAGTAGGTAGGCAAAATCCGTTTAAAATTTAATTACACATTGACTTGAAAATAGGAGAAGCACAAACATCGCAGGACAGTAAAGTTCACGCTTCTTATACAGATCCGATTACACCGAAGATTCTTACGATAATATACACGTCTATTCCAGAAA